>JALDNG010000031.1:342500-942500 GCA_024349245.1 Neodontobutis hainanensis
CCTGGAGGTGATTGGATTAATTTACAGTAGTTTTATCCATTCAGTTTACGTTGGTAACGGTAAAAGCCTGGAGCAGTTCAAGATGGATGTTTGTGAGTTTGTACACACAACTCACTCATCTCGTGAGCTGCGAGCAAACCCAAGTCTACTCATTAGTGCCTGCGAGCCAAAAACTCCAGCACAAAGGACTCTTTTTTTTCAAGGTGAAGACGTTTTGTCTCTAATTCCAAGATGCTTTGTCAATTCTGAGATCCACTGATAAGAGAGCTGAGCTTTATCTCTAGAGGGAAGGGTTTGACCTGAATCAAACCCTCATCAGTGGTGGGCCGTGAGGACCAGCTCAGCCTTCTCTGCTGGCCTAAACAATATTAGAATCACTGACTTGTGTTTTATTTTTTTCTCCATTTGTATTTTATTATTGCTATTTGTCTATTCTCTTAATTTCATAGCTTTTCTTTTGGTTGAGCTGCTTCCAGCAGTGTATGTTTATGCTGGAGCTTTTATCCAACCAGATTTCAGCCAACGAGGCCTTTAGAATCAACAATGCAGGCGCTTGTAGCTTAAAACTAATTGTAAGGGCTAGGGTTAGAGTTGGGTACCCTAGGGCCAGCAGGCGTTCATTAACGTTGGCATTTTGACTGGATGGTCAGAGAGCGTAGCCTACTAGACAGAGCTAGTAACGTACACAAGAAAAAAAATATTTTATAAAGCAGACATTCTCAGCCATAGTCTGACTGGACTTCAGCTCCATAGCAAACAGAAAAGGATTTATTCCCAAGTGGTACTCGCTGCAGAGCCAAATGGGGGGAGCGGGACCCTCTCTTTATTCTTGCTACAGTAATTTATTCTCAGAGATACCTGGCTGTGAAGTTATGTATGTGTATTATAGAATGTTTTCATTAGTGGTGGCATGCTAATGACAGAGTTAGGAAACCAGTGAAGGTGGTGTAAACTGCACAGCCCACCACTGGGTCTCACAGGGGTTTGACTTGAAAGGGCAGTGATGGGAGAATTGTTAGTATCACTACTCACTTCAGGTGTAGTCCTTCTAGAGTGAAACTGTTTGATTTAGGTTTCTGAACACTGTTACAAGTGGCTGGCAGGTAAAGACACAGGCCTCTCTCTGTTCAGCGAGGGTTTTTCCATTTTTATAGTTCCAGTCCTAGTTTGTGCTGTATGCTCTTATCCAGTCAGGAACAAGACCAGGTTTAGGAGAACTTAAACAAAAGTGGACCAGAAGAAAACTGTCTGGAGCTAAATTTCAGAGTTCAGTGAGTTAGGTTGATTTAGAGTGTTTATCCTTGGTTTAGTGTTGGTAGATTCTTTTTGTGGGTTTGTATTATCCTAATTTCCATCTTTAATCATCAACCATCAGGACTTTTGGACATTTGAGCTATATAATATTAATTTGTCAGCCATTTTGGTTATTTTTGTTACATGTTAATGGAGAGGGGCCCATTTAGTATCAGTTATTACATAGCCCAGATCTCCAGTCTCTTTGTTTCAAACAGTCACCACAGATATACAGTCGATTTAACATGTTCTTATTTCTATTTTAGCTTAGTAGGCTGGATTCATTGACATTCTTTAGGGCAAAAAGTGAAATTGATTGTAGAAATAAGGTTGGTCTTATTAGTCTGTGTGTGTGTAGTCCAAATGTTTCTTGACGTATGGTAACAGTGAGACTGAACTGAAGTGTGCCACACCTCTCACGTTTCCTCCGAGACGTGTAGCAGCCTGCAGAGCTCTTCATTATGGACTGAACGAGTTTACTCTGGAGCAGAAGGACACAGAGCAGCGCTGGGACGACTGAGGACGACTCAACAGAGACAGCTAACATAAAAGACTCCGACAGGTAATAAATACATAATAACACATTTGGCATTGTGTTTGAGCGTTTTATGTGACAAATGTGTGCCAAGATTAGCAGTGTTTTCTCTGGTGTTAATAAAACAAGGGACAGGAATTGTTACAAATACGCAACATAATAGTGTTTTTACAGATTTCTGTCAGGGATTGGGACAGAAATCTTGAAAATGAGACCATCTTTGTGGGAAATATTTAACATCATTTTCATCTTATACCAGTTTAACTTAACTTTAAATCTGAGTTGTTAATTACATTGGTTATAACACTTTTTTGATGTTTGGTAGCTCAGACAATTAGGTTTGTATTTACTACAGTCATATAATGTTTTAACATTTTTGTGGTTATTTACTGTTGCTATTTTACCAAAAATTCACTTAAATTTACAGTAAAAAAAAAAAACTCAACCACAGCTGCCAGTTTTCTTTTATAAAAAATGTGGGGACAATATAAATAATACAGTTACACCACAAACCTAAAGAAAAAAACAACATAGTACATTATGTTACAATATATTTCTGCAAATAATTCAAATGTAAATTTAAATGCAGCTCTATGTTCTTTTTTATTTCACCAAAAAATAGTATATTATGTATTTTCATCATCATCTTTTTTTTATGAAAATTAAGGTATTAATTGTTTTGTTTTTTTAAGTTAATTCATTGTATTTTCTTCAGTCATATACTGTTTTTCCTTTTATGGTTATTTACTATTGCCTTTTTACAGTTTTCTTTTATTTTACAGTGTAATTTATGACTTTTATTTAGTTCTGCAACATTAATGACACAGGATACAACATCTATTTGGTGTTAGCTCAGTAGGTCTGGTTTGTTGGATATAATTAGCCTTGGTTTGATCCTGGTTTAGTTCTCGGTCTTGATTTACTCTGGTCTTGACCTGGTGTCATTGTGGTCTTGTCTCTGACTCTATCATTTCTAATTGAGCATCTGTCTCTTGTCTAAATGTAATTATTTGGGCCCAAATAACGTCATTACAGACATGTGACTCATTCTTGTACTTCTCTGGGCTTCAAGATAATGTTATCACAAACCAAAAGTGACAAGACAGTCCAATTAGAGGATTTACTGTTTTGTGCTCAGAAAATCCACTACTTTACACTTCTTTATGCAAATGAGTGATTTCTCTATCCTGTATTCTTATTTAGATGACATAGGCTACTACATCATTCCACAATTTTACTTTGTTCATAGACACTTGCTTTTGGAAATAGTGTAAATAGTAAATTAGATTTTTTAGAAAAAGTATCTGTGAATCTGCTTTATTAAACAAACGTATAAAAGCACAAAAGGCTAAATATCTTACACACAAAGCTCCAAGAGTTAAATCAGACTTGTGTATTTACAAACCTAATTCACATTTTATAAACAACATAAAGAACATTATTAATTAAATATATTTTACAGTTTAGTGAAAAATCATAGCTTTTTTTTTTTTCAATTTAATGGCAGCCAAGAAATTAAAAAAAACAACAACCACAACTGGAGAAGCGTTTGACTGAGAATAAAAGGAGTATTTTAGAAAGAATCTCTCAGTAAAGATGGGCAAAGGTTCCTCCAATCTGTAAAAAACAGTCTAAAAACTGAAAATAAGGGTTCTGTTTGCCCTGAGTTTAAACTTCCAGGCTTTGGAGCTGAAAACTGATGTGCTGTAGACATCGAGGAGCAATGATTTGTCACTTTCCTTAAGGACCAAAGTCAAAGACTTTCTAAAGTGGTACGGGATACTTGAGAGAATTTTCTTTTAGAGACATGTTTTTAAATGGCTCCTTTCACTGGATTTTATTTTCCAAGATAGAGAAATCCAAAGAATGTTATTTGATGTGATTATACATTTTACACAATGATTAATCATAGATAGCTATTTTGAATGATACAAATCTTAATCTAATGTAAAGCCACTGAGGCTGCCGTAGTTTTGACCCTTTGAGGCTGCTATAGTTTGAGTTGTTTTAAATTATAGTAAATGCTCTCCTGATTAGTCAAGTACAAAGTCCTGATTTCTGAAAAAACAATGGATCCCTGAATTTCCACATGAAAAGGGAAACTGTGGCCAGGAGGAAGCTCAAAGTGAAAAGACTTTCGTCAGGCAGCTTGTGTGTGACGTGTTTTAGCACGCAGCAGCTCCTGGGTTTGAGCTGTATTAGCTCTGACTCTGATGAGAATTCTTTATTGTCTATGTGTCGGAACAATCATTCTTTCTGTTCTGTTGGGACATCTGTATTGTAATTCTTGTGCGGCCGAATCTTTCTTTGAATTTTCTTTGGTGATGAAAAATGACCCACCTTCACAAAACTTTAAAAATGTAGAATATAGTTGAACGACATGGAACATAATCGTCAAAACTATGTTTGGGTTAAGGCTTAGAACATTTGTGAATTTATGACTTCATTAATACAATTTTTAAAGTTTAATTAGTATCAGATCTATTTCCACTGGGTTTGTTCACAGACAACAGCATGTCCCTGCAGGGCTACCATAGCTGTTCACGTGTTTCTGTATTATGTAGTACTTTTTATTACAGTATAGTAGGACACATTCTGACCACACCATTATAGTTTGTCTAAAGGCAAAAATGAAACATTAATCTAAAACTGTCTCTAAATGATTATGTCCTGTTTTGTTCTTCGTTCTCCTCATGTAATTTACAATAATGAATGACATCACTCAGCTCTTAAAAAAGTCTCATTAATATCAGGAAATGTCTTGTGGTGAGTCCTTTTTCATCTATTATCAGCCACAATGGATTCTTAATGCTACAGTCAAGTTTCTGCTTTTGCCGAAGTATTTAAACACCAACTGTGGTTTAATAATGCATTATTTCAAGACACATGACGCAGATAAAAGCTTTTAGTTTGAAGACATATAAAGTTGTGGCCGGAAAGAGCCACAAAGATCTTAAAGTGGATGGAGTGGATAATTGGACTTAATGGTAAAGATTGGAGTTTGAAATGAGTAGAAACGCAGTTAGTCTGTCATATTACAGCATAATAAAACCGGCTGTTTTATGTTTCTATTTTGAGGATTCGCTATCGTCCAATCAGCGGTCTGCAGTGTTTAGTTCCACCTTTTCAAAGAGTCTTTTGGTAGAATAGATTATTTAGATGTTTTATCTGAATAGGTTAGGGTTGTTAATGGAGTAGGCTTTAATTTGTAAATACTTGTTCTGTGCAAAAGGTGACATAAAGTTGAGAAAATTACTTTTGACCCATGGTGGCTTGGGCAAAAAAGTAAAACACAGTGTAGAAATTGTTTTTAAATGGTAATCTTCTGCATATTCCTCAACATTTTTTTTTTATTTAAGTCAATCTTTCTGGCTCTATTTGAAACTAAGCTAAGTGAACACTGTTGAGTAGACTGTATTTTACGATAATACAGACGTATGACTAAATAATCTTCACAGAACTGAATCTAATATGACATAAATGGTATTTCTAATAGAGACATAAAACAGCTGCAGTTCCTAATGTAGTGATAATGCAGTCTGGTGAAATGATTGTGTTTCATTTTATTGATCCATTGTAGTAGAATCTAATTCTGGAAAGACTGCACAAAAACTCAGATGGTTTCTCGGCTTTTCTCTCCAAGTCTGTTTTGGGCTCAATTGAATTATTTGTTATTAAAGGCTTCTGGTGGTTTCATAGCGAGCCAGTGGGCTTCAGTTCAGAAATACCCTTAGACACACTCAACAACACACTGAAGGGACAGTTTTTTTAAGATCAGTGTTTCCATTGTCTGGCAGTGAGGAAACCTAAACAAGCTAATACCTCTTTAAGAAAGGTAGAAGGTTGTGGATTCATTGGGATTTGTGGTTTCTTTCCCGGTACTATGGCCTCCTCTTACCTTTTCTGCTTCTTTTATTTTAAATATTTTCCACAAAACATAAATACATGACGTTAAACCAAAGTTTAGAGAGCCTGTAATTATTGTTAAACATTGCATCAAAACATTGCCATCATTTATCCGGGTTTAATTTTTATTTTGCAACCAAATAACTCCTTTCCTGGTTTATTACGTTGATGACATCAGTGTCGACCAATGGGAGCATGTCATTTTTTCTGTAGCGAGCTGTGATTGGATAATCTCCCGCTGTTGTCGGATCATTCTCATCTATTAAAATCCTTCATTATAAAGCCAAGCTGAGGTCTTAAGGTCTAATTCTTTCACAGATGATTCATTTTACAATAAACTTTATGAGATTAAACTGTCAACATAAACGCAAGAGTTTAAATGTAGGAGTTGTAAACGAAAATGCGTAGGCTTTTGTCAATAAAAGTTACACTGGAAGAATGCAAGTTTTTAATGCTTATTGTAACAAGAATCATGTGAAAAAAAAAAAACACATAAGACTAGGCTTTTTTACATGGAACCTCCCATGGAACCTCCTAAACAGTCTTCGAGTAAAGGCGCCACCATACGGCAAAATACAGCGAAATGCAGCGATATACCAGCGTCCACCAGAGGGCAGGCTCCAAAAGCAGAAATATAACTAGATACTCAACTAGATGTTTATGCTATCTGAAAACTATTGTTTTACTATGGAGTAAAAACCAAAAAGCCCGTATGTAACCGCCATTTTATTGCCCTGTTATAATGACAATATTGGTGAATATGGGACCAATGGGTGGATTACATCAAGGATTTTAAAAGACAATACAATAGACTTCTGAACAGAAGTTTGTCCAATCACGGCTCACTTATGGAAAAAGGAGTGCTCCTATTGGCCATCTATGATGTCAATAAAAAAGTAATGGCTGCTGATAAAACAGCAAAAGTGTATATTCAGCTCTGGATACTTCTTTTTAACAGAAAGACAGAATAAAAACAAACAGAGAAAAAGGAGGCAATGTGAAACAGAGATAAATCGTGGCTAAATCACAATGTTTAATGAAGAGATAAATGTTGTTCTGACGCTGAAGCTGGAGCTAAAAACCTTACAATCCGCTCAAAACTTTAGTTTGATGTAATGTATTAGAATTTTATTAAAAAAAAATTTGTCTGGTTTTGTTTTTTTAATAAACGAAAAGCAGGAGAAGCACAAACTTGTACTAGTTAGACAGTATAATTAAAGTACCTAAGTTATAATTACACCACTCACAGAGCGACTTCAGGGCTTTTTTTCTTTTATTTATTTATTTTTTTTGTTTAACACTAATCCTGATGAACCTCTTCTGTAGGATGAACACTACGATGATTCTATCCACCGTGACGCCGACTGTGTTTGCCACCACAGAAAACCCAGAGAATGAAAGCCCGGTGAGTAATGACATTGCCACGACTATGGGCGCCCTCATCTTGGGCCTGGTCTTCCTGTTGGGCGTCCCGGGGAACCTCTTCATCGTGTGGAGCATCCTGGCCCGTACCCGCCGCCACAACGTCACCACCTTCCTCATCTTGAACCTGGCCATTGCCGACGGATGCCTCATGGCCCTCACCATCTTCATAGTGGTCTACCTCGCCAAACAGTCCTGGGTTTTTGGGAATGTCATGTGTAAAGTGCTCTTCTACCTGTGCAACACCAACATGTACGCCTCCATCTTCCTGATCACTCTGATGAGCGTGCACCGGTTCGTGGCTGTGCTGCTGCCCACTAAAGTCTCGATCCTGGCCAGCACTAGGATCGTGAGGCGGGTGGTGGTCTGTTTGTGGCTGTTTGTCCTCATCATCTCCATCCCGTCCTTAGTGTTTCGAAACATCAGACAAGACCACCACAGGCCGAGAATGGTGTGTGTTCCCAACCACACACTGCCTCGACATGTGAGTTTAATTTACATTTTTGATATTTGTTTGGTGTCTCTTATATAACATCTATTATTTAAACCTTCCTGTGTCCTGTCTTTTGTTCCAGCTGAGGTTCCAGTACACCTTTGAAACCACTGCAGGCTTCATTCTTCCTTACGCCATCATCATCACCAGCTACGTACTCATCCTGAGGCGACTGAGGCAGACCAAGTTTAGCAAAAAGATCCGCAGTGAGAAGCTCATCCTGGCCATAGTTGTGACCTTTGGCATCTTCTGGCTGCCGTACCACGTCGTCAACATGATCCAGGTTTGTGAGCCCCATTTTACTGCAACATAAAGTAATTAAAACATGAGTTCAGTGATGTCTTTTTTCTGTTGAAGGTGGCAGCTGAGTGGTACAATAAAGATTCGCGCACACACAAAACGTGAGTATTGTTTTAGATTATTTCAAATCATGAACATTCAAACACTGGAGGAAAAAGAATAGTATATGGACAAAGGGCAGGTTATTGTGAAGGAGGGACATATACTAAGATTAAGTGTGACCAAAAAGATTAGAACACCTAACAGATCTGAAAATATTGACATGATTAAATTTCATAATGTTCATATGTGAACATTATGAAATTAAATCATAATGTGGCATATCCTACCATAATTATGCAGATGACACTCAGATTTACATTTCACTCACAGCAGCTGAAAATGGACCGATCCATTCACTGTCACTGCATCGAACAGATTGATGTGTGGATGCAAAATAATTTTCTCCAACTGAACAGAAACAAGACTGAACTAATCATCTTTGGAACAGAAACAATGAGAAAGTGTCAGCAGTCACCTCGAGTCTCTTTCTGTAAAATCTAAAAACCAGGTTAGAAATCTAGGGGTCATCATGGACTCAGACTTAAATTTCCAGAGTCACATTGAGTCAATTACATCATCTGCATTTTATCACTTTAAAAACATATCCAAAGTCAAAGGAATAATGTCTCAACCAGACTTAGAGAGACTTATTCATGCTTTTATCTGCAGCAGGTTAGATTACTGTAACGGCCTGCTCACTGGTCTCTCAAAACGAGGGTTAAGACAGCTGCAGCTTATTCAGAACGCTGCTGCTCGGGTTCTAACTAACACCAGGAAGTACAACCACATCAGTCCAGTTTTAAAATCTCTGCACTGGCTTCCTGTTCCTCAGAGAATAGACTTTAAAACAACACTGCTGCTTTACAAGTCTCTAAATGGTTTAGCACCAGAATATATTTCTGAAATAATAGTTGCTTATGAGCCTCCTCGGACTCTGAGAACATCTGGGACAGGCTTCTGCTCGTGCCCAGAGTTAGAACTAAACATGGTAAAGCAGCGTTTAAGTCTCAGCAAAAACCTGGAACAACCTCCCAGATGAAGTGAAACAAGCCTCAACTTTATCAATGTTCAAGGGGAGGTTAAAAACCTTCCTTTTTAGCTCCGCCTACACCACAACTTAAAATGTTTTTTTTTTTTTATCTGCACTCTTCTTCTTTTATAATGCTTTTAATTTTTCTTATGTTTCCAAATCTAAATCTTGTAAATTGTCTTTTATTTCTGTAAAGCACTTTGAGTTACCCAGTGTATGAATTGTGCTTTATAAATAAAATTGCCTTGCCTTGCCTTGTCTCATTCTTTTCTAATACAGGCTTCTAGTTGCTCAACTGTCTCAGGTCTTCTTTGTCGCATCTTTCTTTTTATGATCAATGTTTTCTGTGGGTGAAAGATCTGGCCATTTTAGAACCGGATCCTTCTTCTACGCAGCCATGTTGTTGTAACTGATGCAGTGGTCTGACATTGTCATGTTGGAAAATGGAAGGTCTTCCTTGAAAGAGACTATGTCTAGCTGGGAGCATATGTTGTTCTAGAACTTGGATATACCTTTCAGCTTTGATGGTGCCTTTACAGATGTGTAAGCTGCCCCTGCCACACGCACTCATGCAACCTCCATACATCAGAGATACAGGCTTCTGAACTGAGCGCTCATAACAACTTGAGTTGTCCTTGTCCTCTTGCATGGCTTTTCCTACCAACCCAAAGCAACCTCTTCATTCAACCAGGCTCATCAACCATTACATCGTCCAGCTCTGCCAGAAATCTGGGAGTCGTAATTGATGATCAGCTAAACGGTCCTGTAGATTCATCCTCTACAACATTAGGAAAATTAGACCTTTCCTATCAGAGCACTCAAATCCTAGCCCAGGCTCTTGTCTTGTCCAAACTGGATTATTGTAATGCTCTACTGGTTGGACTCCCTGCTTCTTGGCCTACAAGACCACCACTGGCTCCGCCCCCTCATATCTTCACTCACTGATACAGACCTATGTCCTACCAGATCCCTGCGCTCTGCAAATGAACAACGTCTGGTGGTACCATCCCAAAAAGGAAAAAAATCACTATCAGGTACTTTCTCTGGATCTGTTCTGGTGGAATGAACTACTGCTCCTACAAGATCAGCAGATTCTGTAGCCATCTTTAAAAAACGCCTGAAAACACATCTCTTTTGTCAACACCTGAATGACAAACACTGAATTCTACTTCCTTTTCTTTAAAAAAAACAAACTAATTATAATTCCTAGCCTTAGCTTTGTATACTGTGCTAGGTTTTAACTGACTTTTTGTTTCCTTGTGTTGTTGAAATTGCTTCCATTGTTTTCCTCACTTGTAAGTCGCTTTGGATAAAAGCGTCTGCTAAATGACTAAATGTAAATGTATTACATTACACTAAACTAACGTTTAGAGCTGGCCATACATTTCTGTCTCTGAGTTCAGCATCAGACGCTTGTGATCCTGTAACTATCTCCTCCTCATTTAACACAGGAATTGAGCCAATATTTATCCTTGTTTCACGTTTTCTATTTGTTTTTTGCTCTGTTTCTCTGAGTAAACAGACATCTAACATTATATTAGAAAAATATTGTGAACAAGGGCAATCTTACTTAATTCATCCTTATTTTCATCAAGTGATTAATTATTGATTAATTCAATAAGAATTATTATTTGTAACCGGTCAAACTTTCACTTACTTTTTAGACATTTCTAGTTTATTTGGAAAACATTCATTTAGTCTTTTTATACCGTTTTAGCGTCATGTACTACAGCTTTTGCCTTTGTGGCTCCAAAATGCACAATAGAAACTTGCAGCAGGAAGTGGGGTTGTACTGAAACACTATTAACTGGACTCTTTTGTCTAACTTGTCTCGTGGCAGATTGGACCACATCGGTCAGTCCAGTCGAGCGGTGACCTCAGCTCTGGCCTTCATCAGCAGCTGCGCCAACCCTGTCCTCTACACTTTCGCCGGGAAGTCCTACATCCGTCAGAACGGCTTCGGCTTCATGGCCCGTCTGTTCGATGGCACTTCCTTGGAACAAACCACGAGGAGTCGGGCCACGGAATATGACGTGGGCCTCAATAACGTTGTGACTGAAAACAACACTGAGACTTCTCTCATTAAGAAAGGCACTAATACTGGGTGATGAGAAGGACTTAAATGAACCACAGTCTGAGGACTTACAGATGTTTGTACAGTTTTAAAGAAGCACAGAAATGCAAATGTGTAAATATATGTTGTTTATTTCATTTTGTACAATTATGAGGTAAAAAAAAAACTCGGTATAAAACAACTGCAATATATCAAACAATAGCATTTATGGGTATCATTACAGAGCATGAAACTAAAAGTACAATAAAGGTTTTTGTCAGATACTGTCAGCACCTTTGTTTCCTAAAACAGTGACACAGGATAGTTACTTACACACAGCATTAAGGTCCTGATTATTTGCGTCCCTTTTCTATGTTGCACACCACAACAAAGAAAAGAGGCTAAAAAATGACGCTCCGACGTAACTTATCTCTGAATTATCATGTGTTTACGCCAACTTCCAGCTCTGCAGCGAACCACTTATTTTAAGAAAAAGAAGCTAAACAAATCAGAGGGCTATTTAAACTGCAGCACTTTTTTCTTGCCTTTAGTAGAGCCTGACCTACTAAATGAAGGTGGGACGGAACTGTTATTTATAATGAATAAATAGCAGTTTTGAACAGTTTCAAATATTTATTTACACTCACCTAAAGGATTATTAAGAACACCAGACTAATACTGTGTTTGACCCCCTTTCTTCTTCAGAACTGCCTTAATTCTACGTGGCATTGATTCAACAAGGTGCTGAAAGCGTTCTTTAGAAATGTTGGCCCATATTGAGAGGAGAGCATCTTGCAGTTGATGGAGATTTGTGGGATGCACATCCCCAACACGAAGCTCCCGTTCCACCACATCCCAAAGATTCTCTATTGGGTTGAGATCTGGTGACTGTGGGGGCCATTTTAGTTCAGTGAACTCAGTCATGTTCAAGAAACCAATTTGAAATGATTGGAGCTTTGTGACATGGAGCATTATCCTGCTGGAAGTATCCATCAGAGGATGGGTACATGGTGGTCATAAAGGGATGGACATGGTCAGAAACAATGCTCAGGTAGGCTGTGGAATTTAAACGATGCCCAGCTGGCATTATGGGGCCTAAAGTGTGCCAAGAAAACCTCCCCCACACCATTACACCACCACCACCACCAGGACCGGCCTGCACAGTGGTAACAAGGCATGATGGATCCATGTTCTCATTCTGTTTACGTCAAATTCTGACTCTACCATCTGAAGGTCTCAACAGAAATCGAGACCCATCAGACCAGGCAACATTTTTCCAGTCTTCAACTGTCCAGTTTTGGTGAGCTCGTGCAAATTGTAGCCTCTTTGTCCTGTTTGTAGTGGAGATGAGTGGTACCCGGTGGGTCTTCTGCTGTTGTAGCCCATCCGCCTCAAGGTTGTGCGTGTTGTGTCTTCTCAAATGCTTTGCTGCACACCTCGGTTGTAACAAGTGGTTATTTCAGTCAAAGTTGCTTGATGTTTTTCCCTTTTCACACCATTCTTTGTAAACCCTAGAATTTTTTTTATTATTGCTACTTTTTTCTTTGCTCTCAGGCACGTGTACCGTTCGCAGCAGTGACTGGGGAGACCAGGTCCCAGTGAATAAGAAACTGGAAGAGGACGTCCAGAGTGATTCAGAAGAGTGACCCAGAGTGGAAATAAACACTAGAGGAAATATTTATGCACTTATCAAAGCTGTTCGTCCATACTATAACTGGAAAAGTCATAATAAAATAGTACTTTCAATTAAGAATTAACCTCTGTGTGTGTGGATTTAATAAATAATAAAATAGTATTTTCAATTAAGAATTAACCTCTGTGTGTGTGGATTTAATAAATAATAAAATAGTATTTTCAATTAAGAATTAACCTCTGTGTGTGTGGATTTAATAAATAATAAAATAGTTATACGGTTCGGCAAGAACTGAGATGACGAAGACAGCCCCACTTCAAATTTGGAACAGATGGTCACAGTTTATTTTCTTGCAAGAGGAACACATACAGCATGAAATGGTTCAATGAGCATTACATACAGAGTATTTATATGATTGTGGACACCCCTGAAAACAGAGCATCCTTGAAGTAGAATACAAAGTGTAAACATGACCCTGAAGGGATGAAAATGTCTCTTCCACTTCTGAAGTTAGTTGCATTAAATTAATCAGAGTGAGCTTTGCTAGTTTAAGCGTAAATAAACCAGAAACAAAGACAGATTCAGGATGACCCAGTGCAGGTTTAATGGAAATGAAGTTCTATTATTACTCCAAATACTATAGAAAGTAATATAGCAATGTCAAATATGAAAATAACTTTAAATATAGCTGCAAGCAGCAATGACGGGGCCAAGCACAAGGCCGGCATTAAACCTCATGCCGACATGGCCGGCAGCATCAGACCAACGGCAGTAAGCATATAAAGACATTTCAATAAGACTTCAGTCTAAATGGCCGAAAAATCATCAATACGGTCCTTAGCACTTTGATTGAATGGTTTATCACGTCCGATCCAGAGGCAGCGCAGTAACCAAACTGATGTGTTGATGGCCGGCAGCATCAGACCAACGGCAGTAAGCAGTTAAAGACATTTCAATAAGACTTCAGTCTAAATGGCTGAAAAATCATCAATACGGTCTTTAGCACTTTGATTGAATGGTTTATCACGGTCGACCAGTAACCAAACTGATGTGTGAAACAACTAGAGTGCTCAAACTCTGCAGGCAGACTCAATGTGTTGATGGCTGGCAGCATCAGACCAATGGCAGTAAGCAGTTAAAGACATTTCAACAAGACTTCAGTCTAAATGGCTGAAAAATCATCAATATGGTCTTTAGCACTTTGATTGAATGGTTTATCACGGTCGACCTAGAGGCAGCGCTGTAACCAAACTGATGTGTGAAACAACTAGAGTGCTCAAACTCTGCAGGCAGACTCAAGTCATGGTTGACATAACACGTACTAAGTTTGGTTAGAAAATATTAAAGTATTGCAGAGATATAGCCTGACTTTTATTCTTGTGCGCACTAAGTTGATTTCATTTGCGCAGTATTCGACAACGGTTTGACGAATCAACTTTCTTTTAATAACTTTTTGTCATCATAGTCTGAAGAAGATCTGGTTCAATTTTGGTGAAAATCGGACAAATGGTGTGGGAGGAGTTCGAAAAAGTAGGTTTTTAAAGAAAGACAACATGGCAAACAGGACGCGTTTGTCCGAATAGGACATATTTGCTATCTGTGCTCTCGGCTTGATCCAGTGAACACATTAAGACCATTTGTTTTACAATAGGTTAACGTAATAAAAGTTATTAGCATATTTATTGATTGGGGTATAACTTTTGACCACAAGGTGGCGCTGCCCCAAAACTTTTGAGTACCTTCAGGGCTTGGTCCCGAAGACACATACCAAGGTTCATAATGATGCAGCAATGCGTTCAAAAATCTAGCTTTTTTGACAATATTCATAATGGCCGACGCTCAAAATGGCCGATATGGGAAAATTTGGTATCGCAGGACTCGGCATGACGCACTGAATCTAAAGAGACCAGTTTTATGATTTTTGGCAAAGCGTTCAGAAGATATAAACAAATAATTCAGTTTTTCATATCTCCTGACCACTAGGAGGCGCTGCGCCAAAACTCTGCAGGCATCCTCAAATTTTAGTTGCAATAACATGTACTAAGTTTGGTGAGAATATGTTAAAGCATTGCAGAGATATAGCCTGACTTTCATTTTTATGCTCATAAAGTCAATTTTATTTGCGCGGTATTCGAAAACGGTTTGACGAATCAACTTTCTTTTAATAACTTTTAGTCAGCATAATCTGAAGATGATCTGGTTCAATTTTCGTGAAAATCGGGGCTACGGCCTAGGAGGAGTTCGCAAAAGTACGTTTTTAGAAAATTCAAAATGGCGGAAAAACTATCATGGCGGAAAATGACGTCATAGGGTGCAATCGAATCGTCATGAGCTAAGGAATCAGAGGAAAAAAGAATTTTAATTCTAGGCCTTACGGTTCAAAAGTTATTGACATAAACATAAGTCCAACTTTGGACAGTTGGTGGCGCTAGAGGGATTAAGGTAGACACTTCAGATTGGTTAGGATGACAGCTCACACTGTCCACTATGAGTGTCCCAAATTTCACAACTTTTTAGCATACGGTTCTATGGGCTGCCATAGACTTACATTGCAGGATAATAAGAAATCTAACGGTTTCAATAGGGTCTACGCACCTTCGGTGCTTGGCCCCTAAATATTTAAATTGAAATATTGTCAAAGTTATTGGCGTATCATCAGGTAGAAGAGTTAAATGGGTGGCGCCTGCACATTTTCTCTAATATATTCTCTGTTGAGTCAAACTGTTTTCATACACTCCCATAAATACATCCTGTTAACCAGCCCAACACAGACAGGTGTGTAACAGTCTGCCATTAAAAAAATAAATACAAATGTAAATCTAAAGTGTCATTAAACACTGGAATTTACATGAGCACTGGTTTAGGGCATTTAGGAACAAAATTATTGTTTATTTTTCATGTGCAAGTCACTTCAAATAAAATAATGATATATTTGTGATATATTGTACAGCCCTAACAAAAATAGTTTGACCTATTCATCTGACGTGAGTAAAAGTGCAGTTGTGGCCTCTTTATTAAGCTCTTAATTGCAATTAAGTGATTTAAATATTTTATTAGGTTTTTGATCATTTCCAAACATTTCCAGTTGATGTTGGCACAATATTAACTCCTCACTATCTCCGTAAGAGCTGAAGATAAATCAGGATATTTAAACTCGTATCCCGTCTCTAGAGTCCTCTTCGGTATCACTTTCTGGCCCTGGGTGAGGACCACAGCCCGCTCGGAGCCCAACATGGCGTTCATGACAAAACCGGGGACAGGGAACACGGTAGGTCGCCTCAGGACGCGGCCCAGCTCCTTCGTGAACTCGTAGTTGGTGTTGAGCGACGGAGCGACTCCATTCAGCACCCGAGGAGACGGAGGAGGGGCGTCGACGGGAGGCTCCAGGGCGAGAGCGATGATCCCCGCCAGGTCAGACACGTGTATCCATGGAAACGGTTGACGTCCCGACCCCAGAGTCCCGCCCAGACCCAACCAGAACGGCAGCATCATCTGTTTCATGGCACCGCCGTCTCGCCCCAGAACTGCCCCTAAACGAGCAAAAAAGAACCTGTTTTTAATGGACTCTTTAAATCCAGTCCATTGTGGCCATGGCCTAATCACTAAAGTTATTTTGCATGTAACAGAGATTGCTTTAGTTTGGGTTTTCATGTTTCCTTCCAAAAGAGAGCAAGAGCTTTTTAAAACTTTTCGACGGTTTTGGAAGAATGCCTGCTGTTTTTTTTGTAATTCAACACAATTAAGAGTATTTTTAGTAGTATTTTTAGTATTTTCAAATACCTGAGAACAACTAAGCGTCAAACTGTTCACATCCTTTTTCCTGTAGAAATATTTTATAACATTTTTTTTGTCCCTGTCCCAGACCCACTCTCCTCCAACCGTTGCAGAGGGACCCCCTTCTGTGCTTCATTTTTATAATTAGTTTTTTTTTTTTAAATAAAACCGGATATTTTTTTTCTCCACAAAATACAAAAACATTCCACAAAATGAAAGTTTAAGGCTCTGACCTCAGCAACAGAACATTTATCTCCTCCTCGTTAAACATTAGATGATTTGAGCCAATATTTATCTGTTTCACACTGCCGCCCTTTTTTCTGTTTCTCTGTTTAAAAAAAGTCATATTCAGACTTGAGTATACAGCGTCGATCAATGAGAGCACTCCTTTGTAAAAAAAAAGGGAGCACTCCTTTGTAAAGTAACGTCTTACGGCCTTGTTTTTTTTTTACAGATGATTCTGGTTACAATAATGCTGTTCATTTTCTCACACGAATAAGAAAAATCAAATACTTCTCATTAAACCAATGTGAAGATGGATGGATTAAACTTCCCTTCAAAAATCAATAAAGTATCACTTAACATGGCCCACAGAATTAATGTTTGTGTAAAGAGAATGCATACTTCAGTCGTTTTCTGATCATGCAGCTGGGGTCTGCTCCTCACTCACCGGGCCTGATGACCACTTGTTTCGTCGTTTTGGCCACATTATCCGGCAGCTGCGCAGAAGCCTCCCACTCCTGCACAAGTTTAGAGAGAAGATCAAACGGAGTCCACTCACTGTCCTCGGTGTACTCAGCCGTCGGACTGGGCTTGTAACAGGCTGTGGGCAAAAGTAATAATAATAATAATAATAATAAATATAGCTGCAAGCAGCCATGACGGGGCCAAGCACTAGGCCGGCATTCAATCTCATGCCGACATAGCCGGCAGCATCAGACCAACGGCAGTAAGCATATAAAGACATTTCAATAAGACTTCAGTCTAAATGGCTGAAAAATCATCAATACGGTCTTTAGCACTTTGATTGAATGGTTTATCACGGTCGACCAGTAACCAAACTGATGTGTGAAACAACTAGAGTGCTCAAACTCTGCAGGCAGACTCAATGTGTTGATGGCCGGCAGCATCAGACCAATGGCAGTAAGCAGTTAAAGACATTTCAATAAGACTTCAGTCTAAATGGCTGAAAAATCATCAATACGGTCTTTAGCACTTTGATTGAATGGTTTATCACGGTCGACCTAGAGACAGCGCAGTAACCAAACTGATGTGTGAAACAACTAGAGTGCTCAAACTCTGCAGGCAGACTCGAGTCATGGTTGCCATAACAAGTACTAAGTTTGGTTATAATATGTTAAAGCATTGCAGAGATATAGCCTGACTTTCATTTTTGAGCGCATTAAGTCAAATTCATTTGCGCGTATTCGCAAACGGTTTGACTAATCAACTTAATTCTCATAACTCTTTGTCAGCATGGTCTGAAGATGTTATGATTCAATTTTGGTAAAAATTGGACAAACGGTGTGGGAGGAGTTCGAAAAAGTAGGTTTTTAAAGAAAGACAACATGGCAAACAGGAAGTTTGGCGAATAGGACATATTTGTTATCTGTGCTCTCGGCTTGATCCAGTGAACACATTAAGACCATTTGTTTTACAATAGGGTAACGGAATCAAAAGTTATTAGCATATTTGTGAATGTGGTTATAACTTTTGACCACAAGGTGGCGCTGCTCCAAAACCTTTTGAGTACCTTCAGGGCTTGATGCCGAAGACACATACCAAGGTTCATAATGATGCGGCAATGCGTTCAAAAATATAGCACTTTTGACAATATTCATAATGGCCGACTCTCAAAATGGCCGATATGGGAAAATTTGGTATTGCAGGACTCGGCATGACGCACTGAATCTAAAGAGACCAGTTTTATGATTTTTGGCAAAAGCGTTCAGAAGATATAAGCAAATAATTCACTTTTTTATATCTCCTGACCACTAAGAGGCGCTGCGCCCAAATTCTGCAGGTATCCTCAAAACATGGTTGCCATAACACGTACTAAGTTTGGTTGGAATATGTTAAAGCATTGCAGAGATATACCCCAACATTTATTTTTGTGCGCACTAAGTCGAATTCATTTGCGCGGTATTCAACAACGGTTTGAAGAATCAACTTTATTCTCATAACTTTTAGTCAGCATAGTCTCAAGATGATCTGGTTCAATTTTCGTGAAAATCGGGGCTACGGCCTAGGAGGAGTTCGCAAAAGTACGTTTTTTAGAAAATTCAAAATGGCGGAAAAACTATCATGGCGGAAAATGACGTCATAGGGTGCAATCGAATCGTCATGAGCTAAGGAATCAGAGGAAAAAAGAATTTTAATTCTAGGCCTTACGGTTCAAAAGTTATTAGAATAAACATAAGTCCAACTTTGGACAGTTGGTGGCGCTAGAGGGATTAAGGTAGACACTTCAGATTGGTTAGGATGACAGCTGACACTGTCCACTATTAGTGTACCAAATTTCACAACTTTTTAGCATACGGTTCTATGGGCTGCCATAGACTTACATTGCAGGATAATAATAAGAAATCTAACGAATACAATAGGGGCTACGCACCTTCGGTGCTTGGCCCCTAATAATAATAATAATAGATTGGATTTATATTGCGCTTTTCTCCCGAGGGACCAAGGGACTCAAAGCACTTACAAGCTGTCCATTATTCAATCATCCACAGTCACACTGATGGTGAGCTACAACTGTAGCCACAGATGCCCTGGGGCAGACTGACAGAGACGTGGCAGCCATTTTGCACCTACGGCCTCTCCGACCATCACCACATACATTCACTGAACATTCTTACACATTCATACGAGGCAAGGTGGGTTAAGTGTCTTGCCCAAGGACACAACGACAGTATGAACTGTGGGGAGAGCGGGAATCGAACCCACTACCTTCCGGTTGAAAGACGACCGCTCTACCACTGAGCCACTGCCACCCGTAAAAGTGTGTCATTGGTTGTACTGTCTCACTGGAAATACTGTCCCGAGAGACTTACCTACGCCCGACACCAGGACCCAGGAGTGAGGAGGACGGGGAGACGCTGCTATCGCACGAGCCAGCGCTTTAGTCGTGTCAATCCGACTGGAGAACAGATCCTTCTTATAGCTCTCATTCCACCTGAAAGGACACGTGGTTATATCAACATAAAGGGCATGAGTATGATATTTATCAACAAGTAAATGTTTAAGCAAGTATTTTCTGTTACAAGTTTGGTTTGTTTTCAAAGGGAGTGAAGCTGACTCTGTTAAAGCAGAGTGTACACTACTCATTTATAAACAGTAAAAGACAGTTTACAAAAGCTGCAGGTGCAGAATATTAACCTTAGGAATAAATGTATCTGTAGGTTGAATAAATCTAAAAATGACAATAACAATCCAAGTGCAGACACTAGTACTGCTGCTATCATCCGTTTTTTTATTTTTATTATTGGACCAGAAGGCCGGAATAAAGTAGAATTGAGACAAAATACAGAAAATGTATAGTATTTAAAAGAAAAGGTATAAGAATTGTCTATGGATATGGCCATTTGCAGTTCTTCTATATTATTTATTTTTCTGCTGTACGCCCACCATTTTCTAAAGCTTTGCCAAATTATCTTTCAAAATAAACTACTTCCTAATGGCCTTTATGGATTATGTTTATAATAAAATAAATATTCAACAATATTAAGTTTTACAGTCTCAACAACTTACACTTAACCATTCATTCATTAAATTTCCGTCACAAAGGCAGAACACAACCTTCAGAATATAGCTTTGTTCAACAGGAATATGAAACATTCAAACTATATTTGTTTTTAACCACACCAGGTCGAGAGTGACAGGGTTCTTGTGTTAGTGTCTGCTCACCATCGAAGTGGGTTCATGAGGTTCTCTCCGGACAGGTTCACAGCACCATCACAAGAAGGAAGGCCCTGGGATTCCAACTCATTCTGGAGAAACAATAACTACAAATCAGGTACTTACTGTGTGTGTGTTAGACTAAACTGGGAGCGGAGTATACCCATGTGATCTTTCCAGGGCCCGGCTGACGAGAGATCACCATGACCTCATGACCTTTGTGTTTCAGCAGACGAGTCAGCTCCCGACCCACGAAGCCGGAACCACCCCCTGCAACAATAAAGGTCAACACAGCAGTCAATATTATGTTCTCTATAATAACATCAAAAACAACATGCTTCCACTTGGATAAAATAAATTTAAAGCTCCAAGAGTAACACTATTACTGAAGGTTCTTAAATCTCCAAAGCCTAAACCTAAAGAATGTGTGAAAGTTCAAAGCCTGTATTATGACAATAATAGTAATACTGCAGGGTTTATACGAGTAAAGTAGGACGAAACTACCCATTTTCATCTATAATTTAAAAACACTTGCCCCTTATTTGATCAGACTCTAAATAACAGAAGAAGCACAATACACAATAAGAACTATTATTACCAGTTACGCCACAACCACAAACCCACTGTTTTTATGATTAGCTCCAGAGATTGTATTTAAAGAGTAGCTTCTTCCTTATTGTTTAGCCATGAGAGTAAATACCAACATGACATGAGCCTAAATGTCCCACTTTACTTATGGAGCATTCGAACCAGACCACTTCAACTTTCATCCAGACTCATTAAATATTACTAGCATAAACTTAATTTGAACAACTTTGAACACGTTTAACCAAAGTAGTTTTTTTATTTAGTATTTTAACGGTAATTGTCTTTTCTGTTGCCACAGTTGAAGGTGTTGACAACGCGTACTTTCCTCAGTAAACTAGCTTAAACAGGCTAAACACGAGACTAAAAGTACACGTACCGATCAGGACTTTCATGTTCTCCAAGATTTACTCCAATGCTTCAGAAATAAGCCACCACTTCTGCAAATAAACAGAAATGACTAGGAGAATGGTTTGTGTAACTGTTTACATATTTTATGGACTAGTGGGCCACCGTAGCCTGGTTCTTGTTCTCAATGGGCCGCTGCTCCGTCACGTGACTTTGACGTTCCAGATGGTTTGGTTTATATTTATTCAGTGGTCTTTACACAGTATGTAGCGTTTATTCAATAATGCACGTGTATATTTTGTCCTGGCTAATTAAACTGAATACCACTCCATTAATCCGAGTGAAAATTAAGCTTCTCTTCAAATAAGCAGACTCAGACCGTTTTATGGCAGTTCTGTCTTGCAAATTACAGATCTCATCCGATACTGGCTGATCTATTGTTCAGAAGCTGAATGCAGGGAGATGGTCCACGGTGTGCAGTATAGCGTCTGTCACTCCACTTCCTCAACCAGAATCTCAAGAGATCTATAGTTGAACCAGCTCTTCCCACCCTTTGAATTATCCAGTCCTGCCTTATGAAAACAGCTGCACTTTCAAAATAAGCCTTAAAAAAAAAAAAAAAAAAAAAGTTTACCCAAAGGAAAATGTTTTCCAGGCTTTATAAGCTAGTTATAGCACACACACCAGAGCCTTCACACGCTGAAAATAAAACTGAAGTAATTTAGTTTTAATGTTGCAGGAAAAGAGACACCACATGACAGCAGTGGTTACCTCCGCCACTGATAAAGCAACATTTGTGTTGCATATACCCACAATGTAAGCTAATCTAAAGCCACACCCTTTTTGTCACACAATAACCCTCAAGTTGAAGACAACGCCATTAAACCGAGTGGATATTTAGTTCCACAACAATCAAGATGTTTCACTGTCATGCCAGGTTACTGGTTAGTGCATGAACACATTAGCCATAAGCTAGATTTATTTTTTTTTTAATATAAAAAGGGGACAATGTGATCAAGAAGTAAAGAGACAAGCTATAAAGCCAGTTTTATTTCATATTTGGATAAATTGTTACAGATGTTTGAGGAATTCCATCATTGCATTTTACAAGAGCAATACAGTCTGTAGCATTTCATACAACATGGTCCTTAAAGGACAGTGCAGTTGGACAAAACTTACCAGACGTCAACACATTTACACTTCAATACCTATAACGGAAGGCCATGTAGTTCCCAGGCAAGCCTCAGCATCTGGACCAAGAATCCATTCTGAAAAAAAAAGTGGCAAGACTTTGTTACGCTGCTTTAACAAAAGAATCAATGCATTCAAAATAAGGTTGAACTGTGAAATCAGTTGGGATCAGATAAACGCTTCGGTCAAGTTTTTGTCATTGCGCCCTGCTTTGAGAACAAACTGCCAGCAGAGGCACTTCAATTCGGCCTTTTGTTTACATCATCTCCCCAAAAAAAAAAAAAAAAAAAAAAAAACCCCACCCAGGACCACTACAATAGAGTTAGGCATTTATAGTTTGTCGTAGTGCATTAAAAACTTCATAGAGAATGAAAGTACACACTTACCCTAATGTGTAGACAAGTCCGTCTACTTTAGAGCAGCATCCAAGTTACCTGTAAAAAAAGAAATTAAGTCAGTCATTAAAAAAGGTTAAAAAGAGATTAGTGTGCAAGACACATTTAAACCATTAGCTGATCAGAATACGCTTCAGTCCGTTTATGTCATTGCCTGTCCCACTCCAGAAGAAGTCATGGGACAGGCTTCAGTCGGCCTTTTATTTCATCATGTCAAAAGATTTAATAAAATACTGTACAAGGCATCAAAACAAGTTCTTACTTACGTGTTGGCCATGTTGTCTTCAGTTCCTATCAGACCTTGTATTTCAAGCTGGACTGGGAGAAATCTGGGAACGCATTGCCTGGCTCTAGCATACAGATTTCTGAAGTGAAAGGGCCATACATTTTCAGCCAAAGCAGTGATTCTTAATGTTGGCAGAACGTTGTGCCACAGACTTGTAGTATATGTTTTAAAATGTTTTTTTACATTTTATTAAAAAAAAAAAAAAAAAAAAAAAAAAAAAAAAGTCCAGAAGACGGATCGAAATGCAAGGTATGGAGGCCTGTACAGCACCTTCACCCTGCAATGGAAAACAAACCAGTTAATGCTCACCGCTCAGACTAATTTACTGTAAGCAATAACTAGATACTAGGTCTTTGACATATTTAAGTTAGCTTCGTAGACAATATCATGAAGGTACAAATAGAAGTGCACATACAAAAAAAATGGCGGTATTGCAGTTAAACGTCAGTATCCACTTTGAATTTGATACATCTTCTGAAAATACAGTCAGTCGCCTTCAAGTGCGTTGTTACTGTACATCTAGCTTTAAGACTAGAGTAGAAACAGATTACGATACAATACCTTGCTAAGCTAAAGCTAGTGCCCAACTCATGCCGCTAGCTTCACTTTTGCTTTGTAGCGTCGCATTCCATCATTAACTACATACAAGTTAAAATAATGTAATAAGTCTACAGTTGATTTCAAAAGATCCATACATAGTTACACTTACCATTCAAAGTCTTTAGAAAGACTCGTTACTCTCAAACCTATGGCAATATGCCGCCGGCCCGTCCCCTCTTTGTTCAGACGCGTTATGTCCACGTAAGGCAGGAACGACTGCGCTGTGTTTTAAATAGCCCTCCGCCAATCACAGCGCGACATTTTCTTCTTTGTGGGATTTTTCCGTGGACGTAGTAGTAACCATACTAAGGTCTTAAAACACCGCCAACTACTGGATACAACTAAACTAGGCGAATGTAACACTGCTGATAGTATTTTTAAAGCACAATAAATCTTCTAAATAACTTTTAAACCCTTAATTCTTAAACTTAATGAGAAATTACTTTATATTTTCACGTATGTGATAGTTTAATAAATGGCGCATGTTTTTTTTTTTATTTATATAGCCGTATGATTTTTATTTTAATTAACCCTTTTATTACATGCACCTGTCCCATAGCTAGCATTGAACGCTAATTTATATCTGTGTATCATATTAGCTTTCTGATTTGTTTTGCTACTCTTTCTTAAAATAAGCAGTTATCTGCGGAGCCGGAAGTTGCCTAAACACGTGGTTATTCATAGATAAGTTACGTCGGAGCGTCGTTGTCAGCCTTTTTTCTTTGTTGCGGTGATGGAGCGCGGTCGTTTCATCTGTTGCTAAAGACAAGCACACTCGGTACGTATTTAAAAAGTCTTTAAATTCATCTTTTATGCTTTTTCCTCCCAAGATTTGATGTTTGTGTCCTTAGCCGTGATTGCAGTGGTTTATGTCCGTAGCATATTAAGTAGGCTTATTAGCCAACTTCCTACTGAGAGACCGACCTCGTGGTTGAAGCGTGGTTGCAGTCTTTTGTATTATTATTATTTTTATTTTTTTTTTAGACGTAAATCGGGACTATATGCATCTTTGCAGAGTAGATTATCTGCAGCATTCGCAAATATATCTTTAGAGATCTGCAGAATTATCACCCTTACAACAGGAGAGGGTGTTGTAGCCAAAAGTGTGTCCTGTCCTGCAAGTGGGAAGAGCCGTTTACAAAGAACAACTCAAGGGGCACAATATTAGCCGTATTTGCACATGCTTTTCTCCCTTTTGATTTAATACAGACATGCATTTATTTATTGTTATATGATTAAAGATTGAAATGTGGATGGTATATTGATGGAATTAAGTCCTTTCAAAGCCACTGTAGACCAAATTAAAAAGCCCAAGCCACACGTTAGGCTACAAACCCTGATCTACAACAGGCAGTATATTTATACTGTTGTGCAGAGATTCTGCCAGAAACTTAGAAGAAAAATAAACTCCCATTTTTGATAGCCAGAAAAAAAAAAATTGACTTTGAAAGCATTTCCATGCTCAATTAATGGGTAGTAAAAATTGAAATGAAGAAAATGCTTTTTTATTTTTTTCTTAAATCCATAAATGCAAATAAATCAAGTCACTGACAAGTATTTCTCTATTGCCTGATTATAATCCAACCAACCGGCTCTAAAACTGTTATACTTCATTTGAGACTAGATCACTTTACAGTTTAACAACGCTCTAAACTTTCTGGCCCCAGGCAAACCTAATGATGAGTTGCATGTGAGTCCGTGTTTCACCTGAACCTCATGATTATTCTTCACAGCACTGACTGGTTTGACCTGGACAGACTCTGGAGGTGGCTTTGTTGTGTTTGTTTAGAGACTGGACTAAAATGCTTTGTGCTTTAATTTAAGGAAACATTTGGACCGGTCCGAATAGTTCCCCGGCGCAACATGATAAAAATGGAGGATGTGTCGGAGGCATGTACTCAGCCTGATGGGGACATCTTGGACCAGGTGAAGATTGAGGCAGAGAGTTGTTTTTCTGCACTGGATGTGGATGTAGAAGGGCTGGATGATGAACTCGATAGGCAAGTGTGTTTATTGTGCTTTTTGAGTATTATAGATAAAAATAAGATCGGCAGACAATAAGTGAAAAATGCAGCATGGAAACCTTTTCAATCTTTTACAGGGAAAGTGATCCAGATTGGGAGCCAGAAACTGTTGTGGCTGAAGTCCAAGTTGAACTCGAAGAGTAAGTAATTTGTAAATATAATATTTGAATCTAGTGTAGGAATATTGTTAACCGTACTGAGCTGTTTGTGTTCTTGGGAAAAAGTTAGAAAAGGTTGTTCTGAGGTGTGACTCTTCCAAACCTGTGGAGGAGGTTGTCTTTGTGTTGTCAGGAGTAGTACAGTAGATTCCATCTCATTTTAGATCATCTTCAGAGACTGAACCAGGTCCTTCCCCCAAGACTCCTCGGTTGGACACAAGAAAAAGAAAAGGCAAGGAATGGAGGAAGAGCAGAGGAAGAGAATCTGGCACAAGAGCGCCACCTGCAAAGGGGATTTGGTTTGATGTTGATAAGCCAGATGTCACACCTACCCCGTTCCCCTTCTGTCCTGCTCGGACACCTGGATCCCAACTGATTAGCACCTCAGACTACACTGTACTTGAACTATTTGAGCAGTTTTTTACAAGCACTGTGTTACTGACTCTAGTCAGAAATACAAATGTGTACGGCAGAGCCACATATAGCAGCACGTGGGTGGACATTACACTTGAGGACATGTTCTCTTTCCTGGCATTAGTTATTTACATGGGCATTTTAAAAGTACCTGCACTCACTGATTATTGGAGACAGGGGAGGCTATACAGTCTGGAATTTCCTAAGTCGGTTCTCTCAGGACGGAAATTCTATTCTATCGTTCATGCTCTTCGCCTAAGCAGTAAAGAAGATGATGAAAAAAATAAAGCAAGAAGAGGCACGCCTGAGTTTGACCGCCTAAACGAAATCAAGCCACTGTACACTGAGATCAGAAATGCATGCCGCCAGAGTTACCAACCTGACCAGAATATTTCCATTGACGAGAGGATGGTTGCTTCAAAGGCTCGAGTTATATTCAAACAGTACATGAAGAACAAGCCTGTTCGATGGGGCTACAAGCTATTTGTTATTGCAGATTCAAATACGGGCTATACATGGGACTTTTTTGTTTATGAGGGCAAAAGCACAGAGGGCAAAAGCACAGACGGCAGCCAAAAGGGTTTGGGCTATGACACAGTTATGAGTCTTTTGAACACACCTTTACTGGGCACAGGCTACAATCTCTACGTCGACAATTTTTATACAAGCCCAGTTCTGTTTCAGGATCTCCTGCAGAAAAAAATCCACGCCTGTGGGACCATCAGGACAAAAAGACAAGGATACCCCAGCACAACAAATAATGCCCTGGACACCAAAGCTCCCCGTGGGAGTATCAGGTGGCGTCGAGAGGACCCCCTGCTCTTTGTCCAGTGGAAAGACACTCGCGATGTCTTCATGTGCTCCACTATTCACACCGCCCATGGAGAAGAGACGGTAGAGCGCAGGATGAAGGACAGCGAAGGCCGTTGGACTGTGAACGAAATCCCCATTCCACCAGCCATCAAAGACTACAACAAGTATGTATACCATGCCTTAATTTACTTCAAATGGCAAATCACTTACATTTTTAAATGTTTTTATTTTTTTTAAAGGTACATGGGTGGAGTCGACCTATCGGATGCAATGATCGGATACTATGAGGTCCTTCACAAGACCAAGAAATGGCATAAAACCTTCTTCTACCATTTTGTGGACATTGCCATCGTTAATTCCTTCATATTGTATAAAGCACAGTGCAAAGTAAAAAACAAAGTTCCAATGAAACAGAAGGCATTCAGGGAAACCCTGATCTTGGAGCTGGCAGATGCAGGAGCCTCCAAGCCATTAAAGCAGAAAGAGACCAGGTATGAGAATCATCGCTTGGTGCACATCAGCAGTGGTGGTGACAAGACGCATGGCAGGCTGAGGTGCAGGAAATGCCAAGCAAAAACCCCAGTTAAATGCTCCACGTGTGACATTGCTTTGTGTTTTCTGCCAACAAGAGACTGCTACAATGAATGGCACAAAGAACGTGGACCTACTGTGTTATAACTAATGTATATAGTTTGCATGTGTGGATAATACTTTTTTATAGATGTCAATATATATGGGAACCTGTGCATTTTATTTTTATTATGGGAAATGAATGTCTATAACAGTACTATGTATCTAGATTTTTCTAGATGTAAGCTTTCAGTATTGCACGTCTCCACTTTAGAGTAACCAAAGTTCCTTCTGTAGATCACCTGGACCTGCCAACATTAAAAACTTTTCAAATTTAAAATGTGAGTTGTCAAGTTCTGTTGCAGTGTTTCAGTCCCAAACTTTTCATAATCGCTTTTTCACAGACTGATTTTTATTTGTTTATTTTTGTGTTCTAACTTTTTTTTTTTAATTTAAATCAATAATGCTTAGTGATTATAACTGTAGAGTGTATATAGTGCTACACTTTTATTTTATTTTTTAAAGACCTAACATTTACTAAAAAATACATTAAGGTGTGATTAAAATCCAGTGTTCAAATAGTAAATCATTACAGTGTTGAGGTGTGAACATCTCGCTCTTGCCCCAGATGTCTTCTGATATCAGCTTTTATGAACATTTTGAGAAAGAATGTGACTTCAATAAAGAAGTTACTATAATGAATAAGAACATCAATTGGATGTAGCTTCTAGAAAAAAGCTCAAACAGATCACAAGGACACAAAGTGACCTCATATTTACCAATAGATCAGAACAAATTGTGAAATCTTTTAATATGTTGACAGGTTCTGATCATAATCTTACTCTTTCGTTAAGAAACACTTCCACCCCTCAATTAAGAAAAATGAAACCATAGGAATTCCTAAGAATGAATATCAAAACTTTGTAGAGGCAGCTCACCAAGTTTATCAAGAAAATCAAACAAACAGCATAAAAACTGTCCTCTGTAAACTCAGATATTTTAAAACTCATGAAAGAATGAGACCATGTCCTAAAAATAACTTTGAAAACAAATTAAACAAATGCTTGATTACAATACACAGTGTTAAGAAATAAAGTAGTAAGATGCATAAGGAAAGCAAAAGCTGATTTTTCTTTGATTTTTTCTTTCTATAACTGATTAATCAAATGGAAACTCCTAAACAAAATGGAACCAGCTGAAGAAAATGACCCCTAAAGAACAAGCAGTGTTAGAAATCAAAATAAATGACCAACTAATAAATGATTCTCCAGTCATAGCTGAAGCCTTCAATAGTTACTTCATCCACTCTGTAGCCAAAATAGCAAAAAGTTTTACACCAGTATCTACAAGTAGGCCTTTATGTTCGGTTGAAACCAGCGCATCAGGTTTCAGTTTAAGTGTGACCGAAACAGAGGTGTCACAGACCATCACAGACCCTCCCGATGCAAAGACTTTGGTCTGGATGCAGTTATGCTCAAGGAGCCTAGCACAGCCATTACACCCCATATCAGTAAAATAATAAATGCGTCCTTTTTACTTTTGACTAACATTTTTCATGGGACTACAGATGAAAAATAGCCTGTTGGCTAACTCTGGCATATTTACAGTTTTCTTTCTGTCTATCAGTATGCACTGTCAGTGAAATAAGTAAATAAACAAATGTCCTTACAAAGCAACATGTTTTCTAAAGCTTAAGAATCACTGCAATACAATAAACCTACAAAGATTTACAACTAGACTTGTTGTTTGAGCATTATTCCTAATTTTTTCCTACACTTGAGTCTATAAGAAACCGTAAAATGTTTAAAACACAATGACCACCTATTTACAAAAACTATGCCTGATTGCTTAATCTCTGTAAAAGCCAATTGTCACGAGCTTGGTTGGGTCTGTGATTTCATTAAAATGGTCAAATGGGGGCTTTTACTTTTTGTAACACTTGTTCAAAACCAAAATACGTTTTGAACAAGTTACTTTAAGGCACAAGCTTCAAAGAATAATTTGTATAGCGCTTTTCAGGGAACGCAAATAATCCAGACCTTAATGCTGTGTGTATGAGTGATTATTCTTTATCACTGTTTTAGGAAACAAAGGCACTGACAGTATCTGATAAAAACCTTTTATTGTACTTTTAGTTTCATGTTCTGTAATGATACCCATAAATGCTATTGTTTGATATATTGCAGTTGTTTTAGACTTATTTTAAAATTATTATTTACCTCATTGTACAAAATAAAATAAACAACACATATTTACACATTTGCATTTCTTTGCTTTTTTCAAACTGTACAAATGTCTGTAGGTCCTCAGACTGTGGTTCATTTAAGTCCTTCTCATGACCCAGTGTTGGTGCCTTTCTTAATGAGAGAAGCCGCAGTGTTGTTTTTGGTCACAACGTTATTGAGGCCCACGTCAGAGTCCGTGTTTTGGTCCAAGAAGGTGCCATCGAACAGACGGGCCATAAAGCCAAAGCCGTTCTGACGGATGTAGGACTTCCCGGCGAAAGTGTAGAGGAAGGGGTTGGCGCAGCTGCTGAAGAAGGCCAGAGCTGTGGTCAACGCTCGACTGGACTGACCGATGTGGTCCAATCTGCCACGAGACAAGTTAGACAAAAGATTCAAAATCTTTTTTTAATATAGTGCTAGATATGTCTGTTTACTCAGAGAAACAGAGCAAAAAACAAAGAAAAAAGGCAGGCAACGTAAAACAGGGATAAATATTGGCTTAATTCCTCCAATGTTTAAAAAGGAGGAGATCAGGATCACAAGAGTTTATGGTCACCGCTAAACCTTAGTTTAGTGTAATGTATTAGTGTTGAAGTTCTCAGGAAATTCAATGACCTGACGCCAGAGAGATGTTCGTCTGTAACTGCTGCTAAAGGTGGACACAATAAATATAAATATTGATATGTGTTGTGCTCAGAAAATATTGACATGATTTCATTTCAGAACATTATGAAATGGAATTATGTTATTATTTTCAGATCTATCAGTTGTTCTAATCTTTTTGGTCACACTTAATGTCCATAAATATCCTTCCTTCACAATAACCCTCCCCTTTTCCATACACTATTCTTTTTCCTCCAGTGTTTGAATCAATGACTTTGAAGTTAATGTATAAACTATGGAGGTTTTCCACCCATTAGAGCGGCCCTCCTTCAACCGGAAGGTAGCTCTCCCCACAGTTCATACTGTCGTTGTGTCCTTGGGCAAGACACTTAACCCACCTTGCCTCCAGTGTCTGAAGGACTGGTGTATGAATGTGTGCGACTGTGGAGGTGTGTTTGGTGGTGGTAGGAGAAGGTTGAGGGCCGTTTGTGTGGCAGCCCCCCCTCTCTGTCTGCCCCAGGAATGGATGGGTGAGTGGAAGCACGATGTAAAGCGCTTTGGGTGCCCGAGAAGGGTGCAGGAAAGCGCTATATAAATGCATGCCATTTACCATTACTCTCCTATTATATGTTGTCATTATGACTTACATCCAGCCTTTTTGGCTTTAAATGCATAGTAATACAGCAGTTTTCAGATAGCATAAATAGACGTATTAATCAAAAATCTACCCCCACCCCCACCCCCCCAGAGTTGTCATGTGAAAACCTAGCTCTAGAGACTGGAGCCATCTTTTGTACCAGGCTGTAAACATGATTTTTACACTTGTAACACATTGGATTTCTCATTATATTTCTACCGTTGGAGCCTGCCCTCTGGTGGACATAAGTATATTGTTGTATGGTGGAGCCCTTACTCAAGGCCCATTTTTAGGGGTTCAGTGAGAGAGGCTTGGTTTGAATGTTCATGATCTGAAATATGCTAAAACAATACTCACGTTTTGTGTGTGTGTGAACTTTTATCGTACCACTCAGCTGCCACCTTCAACAGAAAAAAGACATCACTGAACTCATGTTTTAATTACTTTATGTTGCAGTAAAATGGGGCTCACAAACCTGGATCATGTTGACGATGTGGTACGGCAGCCAGAAGATGCCAAAGGTCACGACTATGGCCAGGATGAGCCTCGCACTGCGGATCTTTTTGCTGAACTTGGTCTGCCTCAGTCGCCTCACGATGAGTACGTAGCTGGTGATGATGATGGCGTAAGGAAGAATGAAGCCTGCAGTGGTTTGGAAGGCGTAGTGGAACCTCACCTGGAACAAAAGACAGGACACAGGAAGGTTTAAATAATAGATGTTATATAAGAGACACCAAACAAATATCAAAAATATAATTTAAACTTACATCTCGAGGCAGTGTGTGGTTGGGAACACACACCATTCTCGGCCTGTGGTGGTCTTGTCTGATGTTACGATACACTAAGGACGGGATGGAGATGATGAGGACAAACAGCCACAAACAGACCACCACCCGCCTCACGATCCTAGTGCTGGCCAGGATCGAGACTTTAGTGGGCAGCAGCACAGCCACGAACCGGTGCACGCTCATCAGAGTGATCAGGAAGACGGAGGCGTACATGTTGGTGTTGCACAGGTAGAAAATCACTTTACACATGACGTTCCCAAAAACCCAGGACTGTTTGGCGAGGTAGACTACCATGAAGATGGTGAGGGGCATGAGGCAACCGTCGGCAATGGCCAGGTTCAAGATGAGGAAGGTGGTGACGTTGTGGCGGCGGGTACGGGCCAGGATGCTCCACACGATGAAGAGGTTCCCCGGGACGCCCAGCAGGAAGACCAGGCCAAAGATGAGGGCGGTCATAGTCGTGATGATGTCATTACTCACCGGGCTTTCATCCTCGGGGTTTTCTGTGGTGGCAAACACAGTCGGCATCACGGTGGATAGAATCATCGTAGTGTTCATCCTACAGAAGAGGTTCATCAGAATTAGTGTTGAACAAACAAAGGATCGCTCTGTGAGTGGTGTAATTTTAACTTAGGTACTTTAATTATACTGTCTAACTAGAAATGCTTTATGTTTATAGTCCAAGTTTGTGCCTCTCCTGCTTATCGTTTATAAAAAAAACAAAACCAGGCAAATTTTTTTTCTCAACAAAATACTAATAAATTAAATCAAACTAAAGTTTAGAGTGGACTGTAAAGTTTTTAGCTCCAGCTTCAGCGTCAGAACAACATTTATCTCCTTGTTATACATTATGTGATTTAAACCAATATTTATCTCTGTTTCACATTGTCTCCCTTTTCTCTGTTTATGTTTTTATTCTCTATCTCTCTGTTAAAAAGACGCATCCAGAGCTGAATATACACGTTTTTTTATCAGCAGCCATTACTTCCTTATTGCCATTTGTGGTGGCCAATGGGAAAACATAAGCGTGCCGTGATTGGACAAGACCTCTGTTCAGGACTGAAAATTTTCCTCTATTAAAATCCTTAATAATAAAAAAACACATGATTCCTGTTACAATAAGCATAAAAAACTTGCATACTTGTCTAACTTCTAATTTGACAAAATGCCAACGCATTTAAGTTGACAGTTTAATGTCAAAAAGGTTATTGTAAAAGGAATCATCTGTGAAAGAACTAGACCATAATAATGAAGGATTTTAATAGATGAGAATGATCCGCCAATGGAAGTACGGGATACCGTCAAGCTGAAGAAGGAGACCTATCGAGCCTGGTCTGTTCATGGGACTCCTGAGACAGCTGGTAGGTAACCCGAATGGGAGGCGAAAACTCGGGTCTTGGAGGAGTTTGGTGAGGCCATGGAGAAGGGCTATTGGTCGGGCTCGAAGAAATTCTGGCAAACTGTCCAGCGCCTCAAGAGGGGGAAGCAGTGCCCTGCCAGCACTGTTTACAGTGGAGGTGGTAATCTGCTGACCTCAACTGGGGATATTGTTGGACGATGGAAGGAATACTCGAGGATCTCCTCCACCCCACCGACACGTCTTCCACTGAGGAAGCAGAGGCAGAGGGTTCAGAGGTGGACTCATCCATCACCCAGGCTGAAGTCCCTGAGATAGTTGGGAACCTCAACTACCTCAAGTCTCTGGATGTTGTGGGGCTGTCTTGGCCGACACGCTTTTACAACATTGCATGGCGGTTTGAGACAGTCCCACTGTACCAGCAGACCCGAGTGGTGGTCCCTCTTTTCAAGAAGGTTTACCGGAGGGTGTTTTCTACAGAGGGATCACACTCCTCATCCTCCCCGGGACAGTATACGCCAGGATATTGGAGAGGAAAATGCGGATTCAGGAGGAACAATGCGGTTTTCGTCCCGGTCGTGGAACACTGGACCAGCTCTATACCCTCTCCAGGATGTGGAGGGTTTATGGGAGTTTGCCCAACCTGTCCACTTGTGCTTTGTGGATCTGGAGAAGAACTTTCGACTGTGTCCCTCGTGTCCCTGTGTGGGGTGCTCTGGGAGTATGGGGTTCGGGGCCCTTTGTTAAGGGCTGTCCGGTCCCTGTACGACCGGAGCAGGAGCTTGGTTCGCATTGCCGGCAGTAAGTCAGACCTGTTCCCAGTGCATGTTGGACTCCGGCAGGGCTGCCCTTTGTCACTGGTCCTGTTCATTATCTTTTTGGAAAGGATTTCTAGGAGGGAGTCTGGTTTGGGCACCACAGGATTGTCTACATTTTGCAGATGATGTTGTCCTGTTGACTCCATCAGGCCAGGACCTTCAGCGTGCACTGGTTTACAGCCGAGTGTGAAGCGGCTGGGATGAGGATAAGCACCTCCAAGTCTAAGACCATGGTTCTCAGTCGGAAAAGGGTGGCTTGCCCCCTCCAGGTGTGTGGAGAGCTCCTGCCTCAAGTGGAGGAGTTCAAGTATCTTGGGGTCTTGCCTCCTGGATGCTTCCCTAGGGAGGTGTTCCGGGCATGTACCTGGAGGAGACCCAGAATAAGACCTAGGACACACTGGGGTGACAATGTCTCTTGGCTAACCTGGGAAAGCTTCGGTATCAATACCAAAACCAGGTTAATAAAAATAATAATTGCAGGATCTCTAAACTTTGGTTTAACGTCATGTATTTGTGTTTTGTGGAAAATATTTAAAATAAAAGAAGCAGAAAAGGTAAGAGGAGGCCATAGTACCGGGAAAGAAACCACAAATCCCAATGAATCCACAACCTTCTACCTTCCTTAAAGAGGTATTAGCTTGTTTAGGTTTCCTCACTGCCAGACAATGGAAACACTGATCTTAAAAAAACTGTCCCTTCAGTGTGTTGTTGAGTGTGTCTAAGGGTATTTCTGAACTGAAGCCCACTGGCTCGCTATGAAACCACCAGAAGCCTTTAATAACAAATAATTCAATTGAGCCCAAAACAGACTTGGAGAGAAAAGCTGGGAAACCAGCTTTTGTGCAGTCTTTCCAGAATTAGATTCTACTACAATGGATCAATAAAATAAAACACAATCATTTCACCAGACTGCATTATCACTACATTAGGAACTGCAGCTGTTTTATGTCTCTATTAGAAATACCATTTATGTCATATTAGATTCAGTTCTGTGAAGATTATTTAGTCATACGTCTGTATTATCGTAAAATACAGTCTACTCAACAGTGTTCACTTAGCTTAGTTTCAAATAGAGCCAGAAAGATTGACTTAAATAAAAAAAAGTTGTGGAACATGCAGAAAATTACCATTTAAAAACTTTTTTTACATTGAGCGATTTGACTTTAAAAAATGTAATGGGTCAAAGATTTTTCAATTTTATGTCACTTTTTGCACAGAACAAGTATTTACAAATTAAAGCCTACTCCATTAACAATCCTAACCTATTAACCTATAAAAGGTGGAACTAAACACTGCAGTCCGCTGATTGGACGATAGACATTTACATTTACATTTATTCATTTAGCTGACACTTTTATCCAAAGCGACTTACATTAAACTTCAATTCACCAGTGTTACAGCTGGAACACCACTGGAGGCAAAGTGGGTTAAGTGTCTTGCCCAAGGACACAACAACAGTGTGAACTGTGGGGAGAGCGGGACTCGAACCATCAACCATCCGGTTGAGGTCAGTGAAGGTTCTCAGTCATTGCGGTCATGTTGAAGACAAGATTAAAGTAAAAGCATCTGGACTCAGTTTTCAGGGTGAAGACGTTTCATCTCTAATTCCAAGAAACTTTGTCAAACTCTTCCGGTTGAGGGACAACCGCACCACCACTGAGCCACAGAATCCTCACCACAAAAACAAAAAAGAATGACATGTCGTTTTTATTATGCAGTAATATGACAGAATAAAAGCGTTTCTACTCATTTCAAACTCCAATCTTTACCATTAAGTCCATAAATTAAGTTTTATGTTTCATCCTTAATTATCCGCTCCATCCACTTTAAGATGTTTGTGGCTCTTTCTGGCCAGAACTTTGTATGTCTTCAAACGAAAAGCTTTTATCTGCGTCATGTGTCTTGAAATAATGCATTATTAAACCACAGTTGGTGTTTAAATACTTCGGCAAAAGCAGAAACTTGACTGTAGCATTAAGAACCCATTGTGGCTGATAATAGATGAAAAAGGACTCACCACAAGACATTTCCTGATATTAATGAGACTTTTTTAAGAGCTGAGTGATGTCATTCATTATTGTAAATTACATGAGGAGAACGAAGAACAAAACAGGACATAATCATTTAGAGACAGTTTTAGATTAATGTTCCATTTTTGCCTTTAGACAAACTATAATGATGTGGTTAGAATGTGTCCTACTATACTGTAATAAAAAGTACTACATAATATAGTAATGTATTTTCAAACAAAGCTTGTCTTGTTCTTGTGCTAAACAGTTCCAAGAAGAACATTAGAGTCTTACAGCTTTCTCTTTTAATTAAGCCTCTTCACCGGAAAAGTGCGTTTTCACCAGACGTCGGTCAAAGGCATAAAACAAAAGACCACGTCCCGTTAGGAGTCGTAGGTGACTGGAGCCTATCCCAGCAGCTTTGGGCCAGAGACACCTTAGACAACTGCCAGTCAGTCGCAGGGTTAACACTTTGAGACAGACAACCATTCACCTTTGTGAAGGGCAATTTAGATTAACCAAACCATACTTTTCTTTGGAAAAGGAGAGGAAGCCGGAGAGGACCCACTGTAACATGAAGAAGACTCTTCTTGTTGTGAGGCAGGAGGCATAAAAAGTGAAATATTTTGGAAAGTATAATTATAAAATCTGTACACCAACATACATCAGCTGTCAGAGTCAAACACTGAAGTCATAAAGACACTCAGCCCAGGATTATTCTGGTTTAGTCCAGCTCTTTAGTTAATTCTGAGTTTAAAATTCCTTCCCTTTTAGAACATGTGAACAGCTATGGTAGCCCTGCAGGGACATGCTTTTGTCTGTGAACAAACCCAGTGTAATTAGATCTAATAATGATTTCACTTTTTCTTTTCTAAAACATAGTTTTGACGATTATGTTCCTTTTAATTCAACTATATTCTTTGTTTTTAAAGTTTTGTGAAGGTGGGTCATTTTTCATCACCAAAGAAAATTCAAAGAAAGATTCGGCCGCACAAGAATTACAATACAGATGTCCCAACAGAACAGAAAGAATGATTGTTCCGACACATAGACAATAAAGAATTCTCATCAGAGTCAGAGCTAATACAGCTCAAACCCAGGAGCTGCTGCGTGCTAAAACACGTCACACACAAGCTGCCTGACGAAAGTCTCTTCACTTTGAGCTTCCTCCTGGCCACAGTTTTCCTTTTCACGTGGAAATCCAGGGATTCATCTTTTTTTGAGAAATCAGGACTTTTTACTTGAATAATCAGGAGAGCATTTACTATAATTTAAAACAACTCAAACTACAACATTCTTAAAGGGTCAAAACCCAAACAACAGTAGCAAAACTCCCCCTACAGCAGACTCAAAGGGTCAAAACTCCCCCTACTGCAGACTCAAAGGGTCAAAACTCCCCCTACAGCAGACTCAAAGGGTCAAAACTCCCCCTACTGCATACTCAAAGGGTCAAAACTCCCCCTACTGCAGACTCAAAATGTCAAAACTCCCCCTACAGCAGACTCAAAGGGTCAAAACTCCCCCTACTGCAGACTCAAAATGTCAAAACTCCCCCTACAGCAGACTCAAAGGGTCAAAACTCCCCCTACTGCATACTCAAAGGGTCAAAACTCCCCCCACAGCAGACTCAAAAGCTCAAACTACAGGAACTTCAGATGCAATATCAAAAAATGTAACAGGATACAAGTGAAATGTGTTAAATTATAATTATTCAAATCACTGCCAGTGGCAATCAATCATGGGACACAGATGTGACAGTAGAGTGAGAAAGTCTAATCCAACATAAATACATTTCTGAGCTCTGGTCTGGTCTGGTCCCAATAAAAGCCTACAGTTTATTATTCACATTAGATTAAAGAGTGAGGTATAAACAAAGGCAGGATATATTAGTCGGATGCGTTTAAACATAATGCACACTTTCTAAACGTTTTTCATGAAGCCAATGAAGCCAATGTAACATATTGGCTATAACATATTTATATGTTAGAGCCAACATATAAACTGAACTTTAACTTTAGATTTAAAGTTAAGGTGTAAGTTGAACTGGTTTAAGATGAAAACAAGTCTTTTTTAAGCTTTCTGTTCCAATCCAATCCCTGACAAATATCTGTAAAAACACTAGTATGTTCCATATTTTGAAAAAATTCTGCCCCTTGTTTTTGTAACACCAGAGAAAACACTACAAAGTTTTGTCAACATTTGTCACATAAAACGCTCAAACACAATGTCAGATGTGTTATTATGTATTACCTGTCGAGTCTCTCAAGTTTGCTGTCTCTGTTGAATCAAGTAGTCCTCAGTTGCCCCAGCGCTGCTCTCTTTCCTTCTGCTCCAGAGTAAACTCGTTCAGTCCACATATGAAGAGCTCCGCGGGCTGCAACACGTTTCTGAGGAGGTGTGTCTTAACACAGGTGTGTCATAACAAAACAGGTACAACACAGCTGAAGTTACTCATCAAGCATAATCTTTCTCAAATAAACAGAAGGAAGCCATTTTATTTAGCTGTAATCTATCGCCCTCCGGGTCCCTACCCTTCTTTCCTGGATGAGTTTGGAGCTTTCCTCTCGGACTTAACCCACGCTGATAACATCCTTCTAGTTGGTGAATTTAATATTCATCTAAATAAAGAGTGTGATCCTCTGGCCAGAGCATTTCAATCAATGCTTGCGACCATGTCTTTCAACCAGTTTGTTCATGAGCCCACACACATTAGTGGAAACTATCTTGATCTTGTTTTGGCTCGGGGAATAGATGTCTCCAATCTCTTTGTCTCCTCTATTTCATCTGCTGTTTCAGATCACTCACTGGTGGAATTGGAGATAAGTTATACGTTATGCGTAGTGTCTTCACAAAAATTTTAGCGCAGCTGCAATGGAAATGTTTGCCACACAGCTGACCAATGTTCTTCCTAATTTAACTTGGAAACTCAGTAGAGGCCTACACAGAGGAGGTCCATGCAACCCTCTCAGCCATCACCGACTCAGTGGCACCCCTCAGGACAAAGCCCAGACCAACCAGACGACCTACGCCGGGGTATAACGAGGAAACCCGGGCTTTGAAACAGGCCTATCAAAAGTGTAAACACCTAGTACGTCCTCAGCACTGCAAAGACGGCCTATTTTTCATCTCTAATCAGAGAAAACCCATAACCCCAGGTTTCTCTTTGGAACAGTTGCTGAACTAATCCAACCAAAAACAACTGAAGACACCTCTCCTTTTCCTGCACCAGATTTTTAAGATTTTTTTTTTATAATAAAATTGAAGTTATCAGGGATATAATATAATAATTTTGTTTTTGTCTTCCTCGGCTCCGGGTTATGTTTGTTTGGATCCACCGACCTCTCGTCTCTCAGTCTTAGATTCTGTTTCCCTTGATGAGCTGACAAAGGTGGTTTCTTCATGTAAAGCAACTACGTGTCTCCTGGATATCCTCCCAGCAAAACAGCTTAAAGAACTGTGGCCCTATGTGGGGCAAATTATATTAAACATTATAAACTGTCCCTGTCTACTGGCACCGTTCCTTCCCTTTTCAAACAGGCTGTGGTCAAACCCCTGCTCAAAAAACCTACTCTGGATCCTGGATGCCTAAATAATTTCCGTCCTGTCTCCAATTTACCTTTTCTATCTAAAGTCCTCGAAAAAGTTGTGCTAAAACAACTTACTCTATATCTATCAGAAAATGACCTCCTCGAGCCGTTTCAGTCTGCATTTAGGGCCTCTTATTCCACTGAAACAGCTTTAGTTGAAGTAACAAATGATCTTCTCCTTCAGATGGACGAGGACTCATCGGCTCTACTGTTATTGCTGGATCTCAGTGCTGCATTTGATACGATTGATCATGCAGTACTAATCAACAGACTTAAAGATGTTTTTGGCATCTCTGGCTCTGCTTTTGCTTGGTTAGAATCCTATCTGTGTGATAGGTCTCATTTTGTCTCTTCTTTTAATAAATCCTTCTCCTCCACGGCACCAGTGAAGTTCGGTGTGCCACAAGGGTCTGTGCTCGGTCCCATACTTTTTTCACTATATGTTGCACCATTGGGACAAATCATCAGAAGTTATGGAGTGAACTTCCACTGTTATGCCGATGATACACAGCTGTATCTACCAATAAAAGTGAATAATACTGACATCATGCGTCTAGAGGCCTGCCTCGTTTCAATTAATACATGGATGTCTCAAAACTTCCTCCATTTAAACGCGGATAAAACTGAGCTCTTGTTAATTGGTCCTACCAGTCATCGGCCCAAGTTCAACAATCTTACTGTCTCAATCAACAACTGTGTGTTGAAGCACGGCAAAACTGCAAGGAACCTCGGTGTCATTTTTGACCCCACACTATCTCTGCAGCAGCACATTAGTGAGGTCACTAAACTGGGCTTTTTTCACTTGAAGAATATCTCAAAAATTCACTCCTGCCTCTCTTTAGCTGATGCTGAAATTCTCATTCATGCATTTGTCACATCCAGGCTGGACTACTGCAATGTGTTATTCTCTGGACTGCCGAGGAAAAGTACACAGACTACAAATGGGCCAAAATACAGACTTTTAACAAATAACAGGAAGTTTGATCACATTACTCCAGTTCTGGCTTCATTACACTGGCATCTTCATGTTAGAGCTGATTTCAAAGTTCACCACTGTCTGTAGCTGCAGGTTACACACTCAACCTCTCATATTATTATTACACCCACCTATTGTTGCAGTAGTATTTAACACTTTTTCTTTTCTATCTCTACCTAAGGTAGACCTAGGTAGGTATGATTCCCCTGAACCATGACTAAACCCAAGACTCATGACTTTAGTTAAGTAACATGTGAGAACTGTGTGGCTCATCTTTATTTTAATAATTCCACAGGTATAAGACCAGACAGAGAAAAAAACTGAAGATCGTCATAACCATGATCTTCTTTAGAACCGGGCCTATGTCAGTAAATGTGTGTCCTCCGGCGTTCTCCTGACTCCGTTATTGTGTAATAGTAAAGAATACAGGCTGATTCACAAGCACGCACACACACACACACGCACACACACACACACACGCACACACACACACACACACACACACACACACATACATACACACACGCACACACACACACACACATACATACACACACACACACACACACACACACACACACACACACACACACACACACACACACACACACACACACACACACACACACACACAGGTAGTTGTTCAGACAAGACTGACACAAGAATGTGTGTTTCCCTGAAAAACAGGTAAAGAAACATGAGACACTGCATTAATGAGGCGCACTGCTCGTCATGTACAGGAGTAATGGCAGCTAATGTTGCCAGAAAATACACCTTAAGAACAACTAAGAAAGCTTCTATAGCTTCAGAAACTATAAAACTGTAGATCAAATACTTAATTCATTTTCTTTTGCTTATTCCCATTAGAGCCTATCCCAGCAGGCCTGAGGTGGGGCACACTCTGGACAATGACCAGTTTGTTACAGGGCTGACACTTGTGTGTTCACACTTGTAGTCCGCTTCATTTAGAACAGAAACTAATCCATTTCATCAGCAAAAAGTCCCGGGACAGCGAGCGTTCACAGCTGGCATTTTAAACTGCAAACCAAACAACAATAAACATGCATTTTTCAAGAAACACACTAGATGGTGCCGTTGCCCATACGCTGATAAGGCTATTCCATTGCACCTTCTCAGTTCTTCACATTTGACCTCTTCTTGTTTTATTTAGTTGGACAATATTGTTTTAGTTTGTTTTTTTCTGCTCTCTGGAAAACTAAACATTTTGTGAGGTTTTTGTTGCCAAGTTATGAGGCTCTTCCTGTTTGAGATCATCTGGGGTCCACTTGGTTCACACTTTACTTGGACAGAACCAGAGTTCACTTGGAAGCACTCTGAGAGCTCTGTTTTGAATGAGTTCCTGAGGTTTTTCTGGAGCATTCTCATTTATTCAAGTCAACGGTGCTAACAGAGCAACCGCACCAGAGTCCGTTTGAACTGCACCAATGGACATGCAGACCTCTCACAAGGCCAGAGTTGGGATTTAAACTCACAACTTTTTTGCTGTGAGGCAGGAATGCTAACCACTCTGTCCGTCGGTAAATAAAGGATATAATATATATTAAAAGGAAACAAATGTTAATGCCATACATAATTATATCAACAATAAATGAAAACCGATCACACAAAAGGAAACATAACAAGAATAAAGTGCAGCTAATTTAGTCCCACCCCTTTTCCATCAAATACAACTTAAATATTTTTCAGCCTCCTATCATTACTAGTATTTACAATCAACATTTACAAATAGAAAAGAAAGAAACATGTGCATTGGTATTCCTGTTTGAACATTGCTTTAGCTCTGTGTTAAAATTGATCAAAAACCTGAAACCAAAATATACAGAAATTGTTGTTCTCACTTGTTATCTTTACATTTAACACAGATGAACTAACCTTTACTTCTGACTCGGACTTGTAGAGTTTTTAAAGACCGCTGCGTTCCGGTTAATATTTGTCTTGCATAATCAGGCCTCTTAATGTTTTGATGTTTTATCCAAGCCTCTCTCTCATGGAATCACTAAAAAGGGCCTGGGTTAAGGGATGCCACCAAACAGTGATATAACTCCATCCTCCAAAAGCAGAAAGATGAGAAATCCAATGGCGACTTTACAAGTGTAAATATCCTGTTTACAAAAGATGGCTCCAGTCTCTAGAGCCAAGTTATTGTTACGTGACTCTGGGCGGAGTGAATTTTTCAAATTTTCTTTGGTTTGCCCTCATCTTAACTTTAGAATTATGCATAATTAAGGCAGGGGCAGGTTGATTCGCATGTGGGGCCAGAGGATGGAGTCGTTTTGCACAAAAAAACACCAGGATATTTTGTAGTATGTGCCCTTCACTGCTTTACAAAAAAATAATCCAATAATTGTGTTCTAGATTTTTGGTAATAATAATAATAATGGGTTGGATTTATATAGCGCCTTTCTCAGGGACTCAAAGCGCTTTACAGGTCGTCCATTATTCATTCATACACAGTCACACCGGTGAAGATAAGCTACAACTGTAGCCACAGCTGCCCTGGGGCAGACTGACAGAGACGTAAGAAGGTAAGAAGAGATGATGAGCAGTATTTTTAATGACCAGTAATTAAGTCCACACACACACAGAGGTTAATTCATAATTGAAAATACTATTTTATTATGACTTTTCCAGTTATAGTATGGACAAACAGCTTTGATAAGTGCATAAATATTTCCTCTAGTGTTTATTTCCACTCTGGGTCACTCTTCTGAATCACTCTGGACGTCCTCTTCCAGTTTCTGATTCACTGGGACCTGGTCTCCCCAGTCACTGCTGCGAGCACAACGGTACACGTCTCTGAAAGAAAAGATAAAAAGAGTAACATGCTTCAGCAATTGTTTAAAATTGCTTTAGGATTCATATAGACCACCAGACTGTTCTGGTCTCATAGTCGTTAGCTCTGAAAGAACAGTGTGACTCCTGATGTGAGAGTTGTTAAAAGCTCAGGAGAGTCGTTAGTGACACTGTTCCATTCAGGTGGTGTTGTTTTAGAGTGAAACTGTTTTGTTTTAGGTTTCAGAACACTGTAGTTAACACTAGGCAACATTATTCTGAGGCCACCTCCTCTGTTCAGAGAGGGCTTTTCTATTTGAACAAAAATGGCTTCCTTTACTCCTCTCTCCATCTGTCCAGAAGCCTTTAACTTTTTCCCCTAGATGACCTGGATGACTGAGAACCTCCACCGACGTTAAGATTTATGTGTTCATGGATAAATATTAAAGTTGTTGATCAGGACGTCTACCTGCCGTGTTTTCTCGCTGTCAGCACTAAATGTTGCAGTTGTCCGTCGGAGCAGCACAGCCGACAGTGGACGTGTCTGGTCCGAGGCTGCACCGGTGCTATGAGTCTGGCCCAGTCCACGCCTCCTCCCTCCGGTCTCTCTGGTACCGCGGGGTCGCCCCGTGTCAGGATCACGTAACTGAACTTCTCCGTTTGGTGCTCGTTGTGCTGCAAAAAAATCATTGATTGAGTCAATCATTGATAGATTTAGCCTTTATTTTGGAACTGTAATGTTTTAGCCTTTATTTTGGAACTGTAATGCTATGTATTTGACCTGTGGTTATTGCTTTTATTTTGAAGGCACTATGAAGGCACTATGATCAGGTAACAGGGTTTTTTTTTCAGTGTTAAGAAGAAGTGGCTGACATTGTTCTTTTGAGTGTTTTTTACTAAAATGTAAAAAAAAAAAAAAACATCAACAAATCCTATAAATATTTTTCTGTATTTCTCTGTGCCTCAGTGGTCATTTAAATTTAAGTTTAGCTTAGTTTGTTGCCTTGGTCTGTGGTTGTTTTTTGGACAAATGGCCACTAAAAACAAGGCCTAATGTTATTCTAACACTGTAGCATTAGCTAAAGGTTTGCTACTCAAGGGAACTTTTCATTTCAGCTGGTTTTAGAGGGTAAAACTCAAAGGATGTGTTGCAGGAAGACGTTTTGTGACTACATGACACATCTTACCCCAGGCGAGGGCAGAGAGTGGTATCGCTGCTGGAAGTTACAGGGAACAGTTGGTTTTTGGGCCAGTTTGGGACACATCAGCTCATGAGGACACTGAAGGAAGAACACAATTAGAAGGAGAAGGAAAGTGATGCAGTGGAGAAAAGAACATTATATCAGCAGTGACTGGAACATACAGGAGCGAACATTGAGGCAGGTCTGGAGTCGAGGACCGAATTCTCTTGTTTCTGCAAAAAAAGAAAGCAAAGTCTAAATTATTTTTGCATACACATGAAGAAAATCTTGCTTAATAGCAGATTTCTAGCTGTATTTTTTCATAATTTTACTAAACTCTTCACATTTTCTGCGTATACTCAGATGCAAGTGTGGAATCATTGTAATAAATTAAATTCCTGCATCACACCAAACTATTTTGAGAATATACTCTAAAGCTCTGTTCAAACACAATGACCTTTTAATATTTAATAGCCTCTTACGTTATTTACCCACATTTAATAAAGCATATCTGGCCTCCATTAGAATCTGATGTCCCTCTTTGGTACCATTCTCCACCAGCACCTGCAAAAATATTTTACGTCATTTCTATTGCCCCAGAATAAAAAAGCTATTTCTAATACGACTGTTTGCATGTTGTACTCTTGGGTCGGACAATCGAGTTTGATACATCATTTAGTTTGTTTGTTTTTACTGAGCCACATCAAGTTAGAGTTTGGTTCTCACAGGGGGAAAGTATTATATAATGGGAGTGAAAGTGAATCTATGAAAAATATAATATAGCCCGACATATCCCGGTACTGTATTGTAAGATGATATATTGCAATTATCAAATTTGAAAAATAAATAAATAAAAATCATTTCAGCCATATCTTTAATTAAGACAAGAATCAATTTTTTCTTACGTCTACATAATAGTAATAATAGTAATAATAATAATAAATGTGTCTCAAGTGTATTGTTAAACCTTGACCTGTGGCTGTTTCAAAGTCTAATGATATTTACTCATGCTTCACTCATAAAGCATTAAAGAGATTAAACATAAGAGTGTATTCATTACATATATATTTAACTATAATCAGAATAAAAAAAAACATAAAGTTTTGAATCATGTAAACCAACCAGGTATCTGTTTGTTTTCCTCCACAGAGTGAACACTGCGTCCTCTCGGTCTTTCGCGTTGGGAAGCTCCGACAGAGTGAAAGCAGCTACCACCAGGTCGAACTGCACCTGAACACAACACAAGTCGTTCACTTTCATTTTAACTGATATGTAAAAAAATACTACTAAAATTGACTATTACAAAAAATACAAAATTTTTACATTTTCAGAATACAAACTGTTTTAAGAAATAACCTCCTAGGACATTTTTTGACAATTTGAGACAGCATTTTTCTCTTTAACATTCATATTTTTTTACAACAAATCCATTTTTATTCTGTGACATTTATCACATTGTGTTTATTTTCTCATAGAGCTTTATCTGTCTGTAAACGTAAGACACGTTTAAAAACTGTAGGCCTTACTTTAGGAGAGACCGGGAGGAACTGCCTGAAATAGACGTGTTTGATGCAAGGTTCTTCTCTTTCATCATCACCTGCTCAAAAAAAAAAAAAAAGTATGACTCTACTCAGGCTGTTACATAATGACTTTAAGAGGTTGTGTTTTACCTCTGATTAGTCGATCTGCCAGAGTGTTCATCGGCCCAGAGCTGTCCACACAAACCATCTCCTTCAGAGAGTCAGGCCAGCACGAATGGGACGCCCTGTAGGAAGATAAATGAAAGGAAAACTCAGCCAAAAGGTAACAATAAAGAAATCTGTTAAAGGTGTAACACTGACCAGACGACTGTCCCCAGACCTGAACCGAAATCCAGGAGAGATTCAGGGGCAAAAGACTCCTCTCTCTTCTTTATCTAAAATGATAACCAAAAATAACAGTAATTCTCAAACCTTTCTCACTCAGGACCATCCCAAAAAACAGTTTGTCCAAGTACAACCGCCTCATCTGTTTTATATTACACCCATAAACAGTACAGGTCCAGGTTTTTTACTTCGGGTACTCCAGTTTTCCCCACCAACATCAAAACATGCTGGACAACTGATGCTGCTTTCATGTGTGTCGGACAAGAAGAATGGTAGATTTCTCTGAGAGCGGGGAAACCCAGTAAAATGTCATAATGGAGTTCAACCACCTTATCTGTTTGTGGCTTCTGTTTATGGACCAAATATACATTATAAGTTGTGTTGTTAAAAGGAGGAAACGGATAAAATGATTATTAAACATTTTATTTGGGCAACTGTTTTTAAATCATATGTTAGCAAGGGATGAGTTCCCCCATGTTGAAATAGTCTTGACGTCAGAACTCGAGTGTTGCATCTAAAATCCCAATGTATCTTTCCTCTGCGTTTATTGTCAGTTTCTGCTGTGAGTTGTCTTCTGAATGTGGGGCCTTAACCCTGATACTGAAAAGCAAAACTAGCAACATGTGCAGATAAAGTCACCTGACTCTTTTCCTCTAACTGAAATAAATTTTAATAATATTTTACTACTTCTAATTGTACCTCATTTAAAGCTCTTCTCACAGCAGCGTAACCTCCTGCCAGACGAGCAGCCATGTATACCACTCCCATCTCCTCGTCGAACCTGGAATAAAACACAAATATATGAAAACTCGACCATAAAACATGCACTATACTTTGAACTGTGCATCTAAAAAAACACTACAAAGTCTATTTAAAGAAAAAAGAGAGAGACACACTTTAAAGGCGTCCAGTGATATGTTGTCCTCCTGAGCTCTGACAGCACTTTCTTCCTGATGCGCTCTCCCAAAGCTTGTTCATCGATATCTACAGGACAAAAACACATGTAACTATAATTATTAAAACACCACTGATGTTTGATTTAGGGGTTCTTCCACTTACTTTCTCTCTTCTCTGTTGCCTTCAGCCACAGCTCCTTCTCGAGGCTCGTGGCTTTCTGTCTCAACACGACGTCATCTACTGCTCTTTTCCTGCTCCAGAGGAAGTGTGTGAGAGTCTGAGCCTTTTCATCAAGACGTTTCACCTGAGCTCCTACAGAAGACAGATTCAGATAAGTCTGGGTGTAAAGAACTGATGAGAACTGAACTGACCAACACCTACTGTGGATAATGGAGCGAGCAGCCACTTGGAGTTTCTCGGGTAAACACAAAGTTTTGAGGTTGGTCACACCCGGATGTTTTCTGTGGGGTTCTCCTTTTAGGAAATCTGTCTGTGGCTGAAGATGAGCAGCTGTGCTCATTCCCTTAAAACAGAAACAGGAAGAAATGTATTATGTATTATTATGTAAATGCAAAAAAGGCTAAACCTTTTCTAACATTCATTTTAAAAGGTTATCAGATTATAATTTGTCATCTTGGGTAGTCAGCTCTTCCTACTACCTACTGAGCACCTTAACTAACATCTACAGGGCTACGGAAAAGTTAAATACTGTACAGCAGAACCTTTGCCTGATCAGCTGGTCTTCAAAAGCAGTGGACGTTCAAACAGCATATTTAATGTGTTTTCCCTGTGACTGGATTAAAGAATACCTGAAATTGAATTCTCTGTTTGTTGTAAAGCAAAGTGACTGGGACAAACATGTTTGACACAAAACTCTTTAATACCAAATTGACCACAGAGCTATTTAGCCCATACATAGCAATTTCCCTTTAATTTACCAATCAATCAAAAGAAATTGTTATAATAAACAGAATTATAGTATTAAAAAAGTAAAACAAATAAATAAATATCTTTCTGCGATTACACAGAGACAGAAGGCTTTGAGGAGGAGCCTATATCCACAGAAAATTGATTCAATATTATATTTTTTAAGCATTCTTGCATTTAGCTACAGCATCTCCAGCCAAGGGGTAAAAGTGTATTTGACCTCGAAGAGTAAAGCTACTGCGGTCCTAGTTTCTCCTTTAAACTCACCCTTAACGTTGAATTTACCGCAAAAAACCTGTGACAGAGCACACAGGCGCTGTAACTCCGTAAAGTCATTTTATACGAGTCTATTACTAGTCTCTTACTCTTTATTGATCATTAAAATAAACCTTAACTTTCATTTATACGTTTAGTTAGACAGAAGCACGCTATCCTTTTTGGTCCTTCAACAAAATATTTCCGTCGAGCGACTAAAGCGGAACGTCTCGAGCCTGACGTTGGAGACCGCCACGAAGATCGGACTTAAACAGGAGGACTTACTTACTAACACTTTTCAGGATTACAGTGAGAATCTTTTCTTTGTAAACTATAAAATAACAATTGAATAAAACGATTAAACTGTTAAACAAATCTTTCAGAATATATATAAAAAATAATATCTTCATTTAACGCCATTACAAATACGCATTTAGAGTGATACATCAATTCCATAAACCATCTTTATCGGCGCCAAAACATTACACAGAAAGAGGTTTCTCTACATCCTCTCTCTCGGATTGCCACCACGTAATTGTTTTTAGCTAACTTTTATAAACAGCAATGAGGCAAACAAGAAGCTCTAGAAATAAAAGCCAAAGCAGTGGGACTCCAAACGAAGTGGGCGAGTCTCAAACAGGTTGGTTGCATTTTCGGTAGCGCTAGCATGAGAGAAAAGCTAGCCTCTATGTCCATTGGACATAGTTGAGGCATGTCTTTGCAAGGAAAAGGAGAATATATACAAAAAAGTGTTATCTTATCATATCAATTAAGTATAACAGCACTTACTCTCTCTTACACGTTTCATTGCTATGTTTTTTAATGCTCTTAGTTAACTAGTATGTGGATTTTTAGCATGAGCTTGTAATATAGGCTGAACTAATGGGTAAGAAATCAATCAAATAAAGTGATTAAATTATTTTGTTTAAGAATTATAGCTGATAACAAAAAGCCAACTGTTTATTATCTGTTATTTACAATACTTCTATAATCTATTGATCTATAATCAATACTACCAATAAAACAGCTAAAGAAACTAAATCAGAAGCCTTATACTATTCAAGAAACATGATCAATACTTGAATTAGGGCTTTTAACATAAACTCAAACGACTCCTTGTGTTTTCAGTGTGGCAGTGGAATGGAGATGAAGACCAGTGGGAGCCGTACCCTCCTTCTGTCTGCTCCATGTTGGACTCCGCCGTTGTTTCGGGGAAGACCTCAGTCACTGTGTCTCTGGGCTCTGGGAGGGATTATGAAGTGGACCTGAAGAAAATGGTTCAAATCAATCCAGTCACTAAATTCAAGAGGAAGATACGCTCTCAGACACTAAAAACAGGTAGAAATCTGGGGTTTAACATGAGGCAGAATGGATTCAAATAGTGTAATTATTGGGTATTTGTTAGATTTCTATTTTTTTATTTAATTTTTTGTGATATTTTAAAAATATAAATCTTATTGGAATGTCTTTGGGCTTTAAGTATTTAATATACACAGGTTTAAGTTTGAGTTCAACAGGTTTAAGTGAATTTAAACAGGTTTTAGATGTTTAGGTTCTCAGTTATCCAGGTCATCTAGAAGAAAATGTTAAAGCAAAAGCATCTGGACTCAGTTTAATTTTTTTTATGAAAGGTCAGTGTGACTCCTGATGTAAGAGTCATTAAAGGCTCAGGTGAGTCGTTAGTGTCACTGTTCCATCCAGGTGTTGTTGTTGTCCTAGAGTAAAACAGTTTTGTTTTAGGTTTCAGAACACTGTTATAAATACTAGGCAACATGAACCTGAGGCCACCTCTGTTCAGAGAGGGCTTTCCATTTGAACAAAATAGGGAGGGGTGTGAAGGAAGCCATTTTTCACAACACAGTTCTGAAACCTTAACCAAAACAGTGTTGGCTCGGGTAGAGCAGTCGTTGGGGGTTAAATTTCTGCTCTGTTTTTTGTGTCCTTGGGCAAGACACTTAACCCTTGCCTCCAGTGGTGTTCCAGCTGTAACACTGGTGAATGAATGTGTGATAATATTTTGAGGTCTGAGAGTCCGTTGGCGCCAAATGGTTGCCGTGTCTCTGACTGTGGAGTGGATGAAGAATGGACTCTTTAAAGTGCTTTGAGAGCCTTGAATATTATTATTATTATTATTATTATTATTCATTTTATATTAGTTAATTCTAAACGTGTGTCTTGGCTTTTGTGTTTTTGTTTCTTTGATTAGAAACACTAAATGAAGGACTGGATAATGAAGCTATAAAAAGTAATGGGCATGCTGCTGAGATCGAAGAAGAGGAGGAGGAACCGGAACAACAAGAGCAACCGCCGTCGCCAAAACGAAGAAGAGGGCAGAGCAAAAAAGAAATGAAACCAGAAGTTAAACCTAAAGAAGAAATAAAAACTGAAGGTTGGTTATTACTTTAATTTAAATTAAAACTGCAACAGTACTTAAACACAGCTACTATGTTTACTTCATTACTTAATATTTGTCGTTGAACAGAAATTGTGAAGACGGTGGTGATGAAGGGCAAAGCACCTGTGGACTCTGAATGTAAAGCCAAACTGGGAAAGGTAAGTCTGGTGAGATCTTTGAGACTCTTGGCTTTTTGTTAACTATTTAAAGTGAACAGGTTTTAATTAGATTTAAACTGGTTTTAACAGACTAGCTTAAACAAACACTTAGTTGAGGTAGAAGATATACTGTAAATTGTCCGAAGCATCACTCGTTTCCTTTAGTCTTTTTACCTGAATGAGTGTCATTCTAATAAAGACATTTGAAATAGTTTAGTATTTCCTCGACTTGCTTCCAGGGGATCTGGGGATACTTAAAGAGTCTTAAAAGGTATTAAATTTCATAATGTAAAAATAAGGCCATAATTAGCATTAAAATGTCCTAAATCCATGTTTCAAAGGTCTTAAAAATGAACCAACAATGTAAAAAACATTTTATTTTCATTTTAAAATAATGAGATGTTACGTCTTTGTCACACAGAACAAAACAGGCAGAACCAACCAACTAACAAATTACACTAGTGCTGCAACGACCTGTGTAAAATGTGTCAACGCATCACATTCTTCTCTCGCGTATGGGCGGCTTGTGCTCCTGGGAATGGAGAAAGTTCCATTTTATCACAAAAACCCAGACCATGATTATCAAAGTATGGGAATACTTTAAACAGAGGCTAAATAAAATGGCCCATAGCCCTCTAAGCGCCAGAGTCGCAAAATTGCAACAAGCAACTTAACTGGAAAAAACAGCCGCTTCTTCCGGTTTATGTGCTAAATTATGTTTCCACTCCCTTCCACCAGATGTCAGACACCTTGTAGTTTGTTTCCAGTCCACTATTACCATGTGTTGGCATTAACAATTTTGTAGAAGAAGACTTCAAACTCGTATCTCACTTCCCATCACTAGACACTTCGTCTAGTGATGGGAAGTTTGGATCATTTTACTGATTTAGTTCTTTAAGTCTTGTTCAGCAAAATTAACAAATCTTTTTTCAAGTCATTTTGTTCAATTCAGCAGAAATTAATTAAAATGTTATATGATAATTTTTTCAACACATTTAGTACTTTTGGATTAAAAACTATAACTATAATATACATATACATGGTCAAACTTTGAAAAACAAATTATAAATTCATTGCAGCTTGCTTCAGGCAGAGTTCAACTCACCTCTTAATCCAAATATTGTTTTCTTTTGTCACTTCATATTTATCTAATCAGGTCTGTTCCCTGGAAAGTTTAGTTCACCTCTCGTGTCTTTGAGCCGTTAGTTCCGTCAACATGTCTGTTCTGGGCCGTGACAGCCTCACGTAGCTGTAGCTAATACATCCGTCCGTCCCAGCCCATACTGAAGGCTATACAGTTACAGGAAACAGAAAGGAGTCGTTCATCTCCCGAGTCTCTGAGTCGTTCATATAAGTCCCCGTAGGCTGAATACAGAAACAGAAGGATTCGTTCATCTCTTGAGTCAGTCTTCGGGTCTGAGTCTCGTTCTTTTGTCACGTGACCGCTTTTGTTCAGTCTCTCGCAACATCATTGCACTCGTATTACTGACTGTATTGTATTATGTTTAGGAATTATAAAATTATCAAAATATATCTGCAATAAACATTACCTGAAAATTAAAAAAAGTTCCATTTGTTCCGGTCAGTCTATTTTTAGTGTTAAATGTTAGTGCCACTTTGATTTTTTTTATTATTATTTAAACTATTTTAAACTAATTTTATTTTTATATATAAATATAAAAATAAAATTTGTTACAAATGTTACAATACAATGTTTGTTACAGTACAAATGTAATGTATTTGTGTTTGGGGTCAAGCAAGGGTCTAGCCAATGGTTCAGTTGAAGTGCAACTGAACCACTGAGTCAAAATGATGTCACTCATGGGTTTCACCAAAGGGACAGTGACCATTTCACACCCATCCCCCTCTTGTTGTTTGCTCAAGGTGAGGAGCAGAGAAGAGACTCGGATTTTAAGCAGGAGAATCAGCACTAAAAAAAGGAGTGATGTTTGGATTCATTTTGTTGCAACCTCAGCCACTGAAGCAAAATGCAACAAATGCAAGCAAGTTCTGTCAACAAAAGGAGGAAATACTTCAAATCTGAGGAGACATTTTAAAAACTCACATCCAGGGGTGCTGTTAACACAAGTTAGAACGGAGAGTGACGATGGTGGCCCTGGAGCAGCTGGGGCAGTTTCGACCACCAGCACCTATTCAGGATATTCCACTACTTTGGCTGACACATTGGCTACATCTTCAACATCCAGTATACCAGCCGCACCCACCACTATTACACTACTACAACAGCAAACCTCCATGGGCAGTTTCATCACACGACCAATGGATCCGTTAAGACAGAGCAAACTAGATGAGGCTCTGGTCAAAATGATTGCTTGTGATTTTCAGCCGTTTTCTGTTGTGGAGGATAAGGGCTTTAAGGCATATTCACATCTTCTGGACCCGTCATACAGCTTGCCTAGCAGAAAAACACTTTCAAAAACTGTAATGCCTAGGCTCTACGACAAGTTAAGAGCTGACATAATGGACAAAATTAAGAGTGCATCTGCTGTATGTCTCACAACAGACTGCTGGACCTCTGTGACTACCACAAGTTACATGGCTGTGACTTGCCATTTCATAGAGGATTTTAAGATGACCTCCTATCTCCTGGACTGCTTTGTCTTGACAGGCAGACACACTGCTGCTCACCTGGCAGGTGAGCTTGGCAGGGTTGCAATAGAATGGAGTGTGGATGACAAAATTGTTGCTTGTGTCACAGACAATGCCAGCAACATTGTTTCAGCCCTGACAGACCACCTTCACTGGGATCATATACCTTGTTTTGCTCATTTGCTGAACCTTATTGTGAGAGCTGCACTGAAGGAGCTCCAAGCTTTAGTACAGAAGGTGAAGACAATAGTTGAGTTCTTTCATAGAAGCACAGTTGCTTCAGATAATTTGAAGGCCACACAAAAGCAGATGGGTCTAGAGCAGCTGCGCCTAAAACAGGATGTAGCCACAAGTTGGAATTCAACATTTTACATGTTAAAACAATTTATTGAAAACAGAGATCCAATTGTCTCTACCCTGGCTCTCACTGATGCATCCACGCCAACCTTGTCATCAGAGGAATGGGAAATTGCCAGCGAAATTGTCAAGATTATTCATCCCTTTGAAGAGGTCACTACTGAAGTGAGTGCAGAAAAGTAAGTGTTTTCTGATTTTTGATTATCATTCATATTAAAACACAAATCTCTATATTTCTTTATAATGCTTGTTTTCCATAAAGGTTATAGGTCATATAGGGTTCATATAGGTCTTATTTTTAAAGAATATGTGTAATATTAGCTTGGTTAAATGTACATTATGTAAACATTTTTTTGTAAACATTTTTGTAGGTTTGTGACTGCCTCCAAAATCATTTTAATGACACGAGGTCTTCAGAGGATTGTTGCCGGGTATCAAAGGAATCCCTCCAGCTTTGATCCTGTTAAAAAAGTAGTGGACACCCTGATGTCAGAAATGTCTAAAAGGTTTGGCAGAGTGGAGCTCATTGAGAAACTTGCTGATGCAACTTGCTTGGATCCCAGGTTCAAAAAGCAAGCCTTTGTCAACCACCAGGCAGCAGAAGAGACAGTGAAGAGGCTTACAGCAGCTGCAGCAGCTATTAACCCTAATCAGAGTAAAGAGGACAACCCTCCTGATGCTGGTGCGACTTCCAGTTCAAAGGCCATGTTTTGGGAAGACTTTGATGAAAAGGTAGCTAACTTGAGGCCTTCTGCTACGACTACCTCCGATGCTATAGTGGAGATGCGGGCTTACCTTGCGGAGCCACTCCTACCCCGCACATCAGACCCTCTGACATGGTGGAAGAGAAGTTCACCTGTGTACAAAAGTCTTTCTGAGGTCATGAAGGCTAGGCTTTGCATTGTGGCCACATCTGTGCCATCTGAAAGAGTTTTCTCCAAGACTGGGCAGATTATCTCCGACAGAAGAAACAGGCTGAGTCCATCCAAGGTCCGGGAGCTTGTTTTTTTGAATGCAAACATGCCTTAAAGCAGACCCTGTTACAGTGTTGAATAAACAATAAACAACCAAAGGCAAAGGTTTCTTTATTACATAACTGCATATTGAAGTTTATATTGTGATGTACTTAGATGTGACTTTTCAGTTAAAAAAACAACAGCTTTGTAAAGTCTTTAGGTGATTTATGGACTAAAAATCATAGAAACTCAATAGTTTGCATGAATCCAACATACATAACTCCACAGTTTCTGTTTTTTATTCAGTAAAAATATATAATAAGGACAAAAAATCATAGCCTAACAGTATAATATATAATTAGAAATAAAATTACAGCTGATCTAAAATAGTCTAGTAAATATATTTCCAATATTTGTATAATATGACTGTGAAGATATGGCTATTGTATTTACATAAGATTAAAATCCACTGTAAAGTCTCAATCTTTGCTTTATCAGTGATTTCCCCGGATAATAAAAATATTAAGATACATTTTGAGGCCAGAAACGCATCACTGTAAAAGTAAAAAAAATTATATAATATATTATTATATTCCTGTAACTGTACAGCCTTCAGTATGAGCTGGGACTTGATGAACGACTCAGAGACTCGGGAGATGAACCACTCTTTTCTGTTTCCTGTAACTGTACAGCCTTCAGTATGAGCTGGGACTTGAACGACTCAGAGACTCGGGAGATGAACGACTCTTTTCTGTTTCCTGTAACTGTACAGCCTTCAGTATGAGCTGGGATTTGAATGACTCAGAGACTCGGGAAATGAACGACTCTTTTCTGTTTCCTGTAACTGTACAGCCTTCAGTATGAGCTGGGATTTGAATGACTCAGAGACTCGGGAAATGAACGACTCTTTTCTGTTTCCTGTAACTGTACAGCCTTCAGTATGAGCTGGGATTTGAATGACTCAGAGACTCGGGAGATGAACGACTCTTTTCTGTTTCCTGTAACTGTACAGCCTTCAGTATGAGCTGGGACTTGAACGACTCAGAGACTCGGGAGATGAACCACTCTTTTCTGTTTCTTTGTGGTTTTGTTTGCTGTTTGCAAATTTGTTGCTATGAAATTGGTCTTAATTTTAATTTTAAATGGCATTAAAAAGGTCTTAAAAAGTCTTAAATCTTAATCTCAGAAACCTGCAGGTACCCTGTGCTTCCTTCATGTAAGCTTTTAGACACATTGGCCCAGGCTGTATTTATATGAGTTCAGTGTGCAGCAGATTTAAGTTATAAAGCTAAGTTCACCTTTTATACACACCGTAACTGTGGAGTATGTGGTTATATCAGGTTTAACTCTTTGACCTTATCCCTGTTCTTTTCCAGGCTCATGTTTATTGTGAAGGAAAAGATGTTTACGATGTTATGTTGAACCAGGTAATACCCACTTGGACTTAAATTAATCAGCAGAATTAAAATCCTGTTTTTCAGAGAAGCTCTGTGAACATTGTGCCTTGAGACACTTTTTTCCAAGATGACAACAGTTATTTTTCTATTTTTCCAGACAAATCTCCAGTTTAACAACAACAAATATTACCTGATCCAGCTTTTAGAGGACGACAGCTCTAAAGCGTACAGCGTGTGGATGAGATGGGGCAGAGGTAACACTTGATGAAAACTTTGGAAGCACTAAACACAAAAATATATGTTTTTTTTTTCTTCCCAGTGGGTAAAGTGGGTCAGAACAGTCTGACAGCGTGCGGAGGAGACCTGCTTAAAGCCAAAGACATCTTCAGAAAAAAGTCAGAGTTGAAAAATAAGGGAATAATTCAAGTAATATATTGTTTAGTTCTGTTCTAGTCAAAATTCTTTTTCAGGTTTCTCGACAAAACCAAAAATAATTGGGAGGAGAGAGACCGCTTTGAGAAAGTGCCTGGGAAATATGACCTGGTGTTTATGGACTACAGCACCAACAAAAAGGTAAGCGAAGAAATAAAGAGGCGGGGTTTATAATGTATGGAGGCATGTTTCCACCAAGCTTCTCTCATGGAACCCTTTAAAAGGTCCTCGAGTAAGGGCGCCATACAGCGAAATACAGCAATATACCACCGTCCACTAGAGGGCAGGCTCAATTTAACATTGTCAGAGGGTTTTTAAATCATCCCAGATAAGACAAGAAGGTCCCACAGAGGAAAAAGCAGCTTTTAGAAACAGGTAAAGTTCAAAAAGGAAAGGAAAGGTAATTGAATAAAGAGTCTTAATAATATAGTGACATTTGATCAATCTGTATTTATATACAATTTTACAACAAGTGCTTTGCATTAAAAACACGACAGACACGTGCAGCCAAGAAAATACAATGTTATATGTTAAAAAATAATTAAGATTAAACAAAAAACAATCAAATAATCTAAAGAGTGAAACGGACTACAACATGTTAAAATGGGGAGTCTCTAAAATGTCAGAAAAAGCTGCAGGTTTCTGAATTGTTTAAAAAGCTGGAAGAAAATGGAACCGATTGTCCAATGTTTATTTCAGCCTCGTGCATCACATCACAGCAGGACTTATACACTAATTTGTTAATAGCAGCACTTTTACATTTCACCGTTGCAGGAGGAGAATGAGGCTGTAACAGACGCTGCTCCCAAAAAGAAGCCCTCAGCTTTAGACGTGAAGGTCCAGTCGCTGCTGGAGCTCATCTGTGACCTCAAAGCCATGGAGGAGTGTGTGCTGGAGATGAAGTTCGACACTCGGAAAGCTCCTCTAGGTCATTATCCGTCTCCTTTTTCTGCCTTTTTCCGGTTTGTGTTGTGCAAATGAGATGTAAATACTATAGCTCTTGCGTCTGCAGGTAAACTGACCTCAGAGCAGATTCGTGCAGGATACGCCGCTCTGAAGAAAATCGAGGACTGTTTGAAAAAGAAAGGCGGTAATCGGGAGCTGCTCGAAGCCTGTAACCAGTTTTATACTCGCATTCCTCATGACTTTGGGTCAGTGATGAGAAGCTGCAGATGTTTAGAGCTGTAAAAAGTAATAACACTAAATATTAAATAAATTCACCTTTTAGGTTAAGACCGCCTCCGATCATCCGCAGTGAGGAGGAACTGAAGGAAAAGATTGAACTGTTGGAGGTAAAGGGGCTTCAGCACGTTTTCTGTGTGCATTAGTTTAAAGATTTTTCATCCTCACCCTTTAATAACAAGGACATATGTTTTGTGGAAGATATTTAATTTCATATGTTTTAAACCCTATATTTAGACCGGGTTAAAAGTCCATAGTGATTTAGCTTTGGTATAAAATTCCAGCAAACTCTTCTATTTACTCAATTAGGTCAAATGATTTTGCAAAAGTTAGTGTGATGGGTAAAGGTTAACCCTGACATTGTATTTTACATTGTTGTTTCCTCATTTTCTGTGTGTCTTCCTGAAAACTAAAAACATACTGCAGTTAAACAATGCTACAACACAGATGATGGTACAATAACATTAAACTGTGGAACATTCTCATAACATCCTAATGGAAAGTATCTTGTTAGGCCCTGAGTGACATCCAGATCGCTGTAAAGATGGTCCAGTCCAGTGGAGACAGTGATGAACATCCTCTGGACCAACAATACAAGTCTCTGTGCTGCCAGCTACAGCCTCTGGAACCCAGCAGCGGTCAATTTAAGGTCTGTGGAACCACATTTAACACTGCACAATGTTTCTGTGAATGTTAAACAGTGGGTGTTATGCTTTAGTTACAGGAGTTTAAAGGTTTTTGGACATTTTTAAACCATCAGTTAGTGTTATTCAGTAATGACTCATAAAAGCAGACGTCGGGTGTTTTTGTCTTTTAGGAGATACATAAAGCCAATCCAACTTTCTTTAATGACCTTCTGTTATTTATTCATGCCTTTATCTATTTATTTTGTTCTTTGTGCTTGAAGGTCATAGAGAAATACCTGCAGTCGACCCACGCCTCGACTCATCAGGATTATTCCATGACCGTCCTGGACATCTTTTCTGTCGACAGAGAAGGAGAGAGCAGGAACTTCCTCTCAAACTTACACAACAGGTGACAAGGAATACTGTCCTCCATCATTAGTGTGAAAACTGAAAACAAGTGTAGGAACCCTCTGAATGTGTTTGTCAGGACTCTGCTGTGGCACGGCTCCCGTTTGTCAAACTATGTGGGGATCCTGAACAAAGGACTGAGAATAGCTCCACCTGAAGCCCCCGTCACTGGATACATGGTACACTCTGGAGTTTAAAAAAACTCTATTAAAATGTGTATTAATTGTAAATCCTGTAAGAATAATGGTCGTGTTTGTTTGTTACAGTTTGGTAAAGGTATTTATTTCGCCGACATGTCGTCAAAAAGTGCCAACTACTGCTTCACCAATCAGCAAAATAATATTGGGCTGCTGCTGCTGTGTGAGGTGTGTTTGTGGACAACATGATGTAAATGCTCTTCTATGACCACAGCTAGTTTAGTTTTTGACCCATGGGACTGGTTCGGTTTGACTGAAATGAATTATAGGAACATTAATTAAAAAATGGATTATAGATTAATTATGGATCGTATTAGTTAGATTTTTATTTCCATTAAACCTTTTCTAAAGAAAACCTTGTAATTATTGTTTCTGTTTCTGTAAACTCTGTAGGTGGCTCTGGGAGACTGTCACGAGCTGCTCGACGCTGACTATGAGGCTCATAAACTGCCTCCTGGAAAACACAGCATCAAGGGCCTGGGACAGACCGGACCTGACCCGAAAAACTCTGTGACTCTGTGAGTGTCACACTGACACGGTTCAAACTGAACTCATGGATTTAGTAGTTGTTGTTAGTCCAGTCTTAGACCGGGTCCAGATTCACGGAGGTCAGAGTTAGTCCAGTCTTAGACCAGGTCCAGACTCACGGAGGTCAGTGTTTGAAGGATACAGAGTTAGTCCAGTCTTAGACCAGGTCCAGACTCACGGAGGTCAGTGTTTGAAGGAGACAGAGTTAGTCCAGTCTTAGACCAGGTCCAGACTCACGGAGGTCAGTGTTTGAAGGAGACAGAGTTAGTCCAGTCTTAGACCAGGTCCAGACTCACGGAGGTCAGTGTTTGAAGGAGACAGAGTTAGTCCAGTCTTAGACCAGGTCCAGACTCACGGAGGTCAGTGTTTGAAGGAGACAGAGTTAGTCCAGTCTTAGACCAGGTCCAGACTCACGGAGGTCAGTGTTTGAAGGAGACAGAGTTAGTCCAGTCTTAGACCAGGTCCAGACTCACGGAGGTCAGTGTTTGAAGGAGACAGAGTTAGTCCAGTCTTAGACCAGGTCCAGACTCACGGAGGTCAGTGTTTGAAGGAGACAGAGTTAGTCCAGTCTTAGACCAGGTCCAGACTCAGAGGTCAGTGTTTGGTGAAGGAGACAGAGTTAGTCCAGTGTTAGACCAGGTCCAGACTCATGGAGGTCAGTGTTTGAAGGAGACAGAGTTAGTCCAGTCTTAGACCAGGTCCAGACTCACGGAGGTCAGTGTTTGTGAAGGAGACGGAGTTAGTCCAGACTTAGACCAGGTCCAGACTCGTGGAGGTCAGTGTTTGATGAAGGAGACAGAGTTAGTCCAGTCTTAGACCAGGTCCAGACTCGCGGAGGTCAGTGTTTGAAGGAGACAGAGTTAGTCCAGTCTTAGACCAGGTCCAGACTCACGGAGGTCAGTGTTTGAAGGAGACAGAGTTAGTCCAGTCTTAGACCAGGTCCAGACTCACGGAGGTCAGTGTTTGAAGGAGACAGAGTTAGTCCAGTCTTAGACCAGGCCCAGACTCAGAGGTCAGTGTTTGAAGGAGACAGAGTTAGTCCAGTCTTAGACCAGGTCCAGACTCAGAGGTCAGTGTTTGGTGAAGGAGACAGAGTTAGTCCAGTGTTAGACCAGGTCCAGACTCATGGAGGTCAGTGTTTGAAGGAGACAGAGTTAGTCCAGTCTTAGACCAGGTCCAGACTCGCGGAGGTCAGTGTTTGAAGGAGACAGAGTTAGTCCAGTCTTAGACCAGGTCCAGACTCAGAGGTCAGTGTTTGGTGAAGGAGACAGAGTTAGTCCAGTGTTAGACCAGGTCCAGACTCATGGAGGTCAGTGTTTGAAGGAGACAGAGTTAGTCCAGTCTTAGACCAGGTCCAGACTCACGGAGGTCAGTGTTTGTGAAGGAGACGGAGTTAGTCCAGACTTAGACCAGGTCCAGACTCGTGGAGGTCAGTGTTTGATGAAGGAGACAGAGTTAGTCCAGTCTTAGACCAGGTCCAGACTCGCGGAGGTCAGTGTTTGGTGAAGGAGAAAGACTTAGAGCAATTTTTTTTTTTTTTTTTTTTTTTCGAAGGTTCGACTTGTTTTTCAGTTCAGGTCTAAGTCTTTATCGTGAACAGCTTTATTGTAATTTTAAGTGTTTTACAAAAGAGACTTCAGCAGAATGGTCACTAACTTGTCCTCATTTCTTCTCCAGAGACGGAATGACTGTTCCAATGGGACCCGGCGTACAGACCGGAGCAACGAGAAGTAAAGGATACTCACTGCTTTACAACGAGTTCATCGTCTACAATCCTGCTCAGGCCCGAATGAGGTACCTGCTGCGGGTCAAGTTCAACTACGCCTCTCTGTGGTGAGTCTGGACTAAAGCTCAGCCCCCACAGATCCCGTCCAGACAGAAAGACTCCTGTTAACGAAATAAATAGGCTTTAGATTTAGGTCATAGGGAAATGTGCTGTACAAAAGGCTTGTGATGGGTTCTTACGTGTGCTTAAAACCTGGAAATTCAGAGAGGATTTTTACTGTCTGCCTTGTAAATGACATTAAAGTCCTGTAAATGATGAAATGATCCCATAAAAGGGGCTAGGACAATTATATTTTATTCATTTACTTCCATGTCTGAAGATTAAGCTAGACATCCACTGTTTTTCTTGAATGTTAATAAAGTTAAAGGGTAAAATTTGGTACGTTTTCACTGATTTCTTACTAAACTTCCGTTTGTGGGTTTGTGGAGGTGGGCACTAATTGTAGAGTTTAGATTCAGAGACAGGATCCGTTGCTGCACTATTTTCTCGTCTTTGCTGCCTTTTCTCACCGATGTCCTTATTTGTCTATGATAACTGTCATTAAAACTTTTTATTTTTGAATACATGTGGTTTCTCATTTATATTTTATAACCCTGGCCAGCCAGACCCATTCATGGTTCTCTGATAAAAATGGATCTGAACCCTCTTTCCTTTGTCTCTATGTAGCTGATTTAAATGAACATTCATGTGGACATATAGCTTTGTTTAGGAAAGGAATAAAGCCATAAGCGGGATTTTTTATGAGGAAAAAATACAATGGAAATGCCTTTCATTGTGGCCATAAAACAAGGAAGTGAATGTATTTGTACATTTTCTCTGCAGCAAGTTGAACCAACTCAGTTTAAATCTGAGTCAACATGGTTAGAGTTGGTTCAATTGACTCTGAATCTAGAGTTTAGAGTTTAGAAACTGTAATCAAATGAAGGCCTCTATTAGGACACTCGGTTTTACTCAGTTATGCAAGTATAGAGAAGTTATTTTCAAGTTTAAAAGGAAATGAACTTTAACTTAAGTTAAATAGTAGCTACATAGATTTAAGGATTAAAATAAACAACCATTTTAATCTTACTATTTGTTTTTATTCTTTTATATTTATACAAATCTGGTGCACACAGCCTTATTCTTGCATTTTCAGACTAACTGCAGAGCTTTTAAAAACCTGAGAAAATGCTGCTGTAAAAGAACTGTCTAGTTTTAATAATGAGTCAGTTCCTCCATTTAACCTCATCAGAGGTTGCTCAAAAGTGAAAAGAAAGTGCATTGAACATAAATACTAGATACATTAAACCATTCATTGGTGAAAATGTAATCCGGAATAAATCGTCCAATCAGAGAGCTCCTTCAGATGCAGCAGAGACTCTGGGTTAGAGACAGAAAACCTGCCACAGACCAGGTTAGGTTCACAAGGACTTCCTCAGAAACTGACGCAAGTTTAACCCTCGAGTGGTTCTACTTTTGTGCTCCAGTCCCTTGGACACAAAAAATGCTCTTTTACACATCATTTATAAACATCATCTGTCCACATATATGTTTTTTACGAATGCCATTATAAACTTCAGTCTTTACCATACATAACAAGTCATAACTTTTATGAATTTTTAAACCCCTTAATGCCAGTTTTAGTGAGTCTCCTTTAGAAGGGGTTATTATCCGAGTCTGGGAATGTCAAAAAACACTGATTCTGATCAATTTTTTTTGTTTTTTAAAAAAACTCCAGTCCCTTGGACTCAAAATTTATTTTATGGTTACCATGGTAACATTAAAGGGATTTTAACACCAGGGAATTAAAAAAAAAAATTTAAAACAGAAATCAGGTTGCAATGCATTTTGAAATGAGTCATTAGCACAAAAAATGCAGAAGGGATTCAGGAAGCACAGGAAAGACTTGAAACAAAAAAAGTCACATTGTGGCCAAATGTCATGTCATTTGCATCATCACAGCCAAAGTAATGCAAAAGTTTAAAAAAATAATAATAACACAAATAAAATGTCATGGGAAGAGTGTCATAACGTTATTCTTTAAAACATTTATTTATAAAGTCCAGATTGTGCATGAAGACCTTTCCTCATTTGATTTAAAACCGGACACAGTTATATACAGCAGGACTTAAAGTACATTTTCACAGTTCGCAGGGTGTTCGTTAGTTGTCGATGTGAACAGTTTCAGCGTCGGCCGAGGAGGTAGAGGAAGATGAGGACGATGTCGAGGTAAAGGGTGAGAGCGGCGTTGACGTACTCCTCTGGGCTCAGGCGGTAACTCATGGAGCCCATCATCAGCTGGATGTCCACCATCAGGAACTGGGACCGACAGGAAACACACAGAGGTTACAGCCACAACGTTAACACTGACATGACATTTCTGAGTTTTTCTGTCACACACCAGCGAGAAGAGGAGTGCTCCTAGAGTCCCGTACGCCACCTGGCCCACGTGGGAATAATAAAAGGTGCAGAAAAACCCGAACATTAACAGATCCACGAGAAGAATCAGCAGGAGACCGTAACAAACTGTGAAGTCATAACGAGTCTGAAAACAACACGAGAACAGTGCACTTCTCAGTTAATACATTCATGTGTTCATAAATATACATCTACATCTACTACATCCTCTTCAGTCTATGTTCATGCATTCATTTTAAATAACTCAAAGTGTATGAATAGTGGGAGGCATTTTAAACTTTAAAAAAGTTTAGGTCCAGACTCATGGAGGTCTGTGGTTTTGTTTGGTTTTGACGTCTGAGTTAATAATATTTCTACAACTTTCCGCAAAACCAAGACTGGTCTCGAGGGTTACACCTCAGAGTTTTAAAAAGGAGAACTAGCGCTTATTACAAAAATGTTATTTTCCCTTTCAGTTTTATTTGTAACAGTGACAACCTCTTGTCGTTCATCTAAAGTTTCACCCTTTATAATATTTGATAAAGCGTCCAGACCTTTTGGAGACACAGGAACATATTGCACTTTATCTCAGTTTAGAAAGAATCTGTGAAATGTTAGTATTTATTTTATAAAATTTAAATGATTTATTAATTTGTAATGTAACGTTAAAATAAGAAAAACTGAAACTGAAGAAGTTAGACGGGGCCTGAAAAGGAACTGAAATGTTGCTGAGAGGTGAAGTTCCTATAAATGATTAAAGTCCTGGGATAAAGGACAAAACCTCTGCTACCCTCACAACTATGATGCCTTTATTTTAACCTTTTTATGATGAGCTGAACCTCTACAGACATCAAAATGTAAAACGACTGCATAAATGAACTGCTGAGGTTTATATTTCCATTAACGTGACTCCAACCTGGATTGAGAAAACGATGATTGCCAAAGAAATGACCAGTGTGGCAGCCATCGTTACGACCACAGCCGCGGTGTCGTGGAACGAGGCGACAGTTCCCACCATGTAGGACAGACTCACTGTCACCACCGCCTGCAACACATCCAGAGCAACAGAGAACTGAAACAACCAGGGGTATTTACTTCCCCAGAGGCAACAAGTGCCCGGCCCGTGAGAAACATTGACATCAGATAAAAAAAAATACAACAAAAAAGAAATTTATGCCATAAACTGTAACACAGACATTAACAATCACCAAATCAGAAAAGAAAAATGATAAAAATGAGGGTTAAAGCATTGTTCTTCAGTATTAAGCTTCAATAGTTCTAATGCTTGACCAATATTTAGTCATGACACACAGGTTGTTGCACAGTGGCAGTTAAACGCGTTTTGTTTTTCTTCACAGGAACTACTCGTAATGTCACACTTTGTGCCTTTCACAAACAGTACTTCCTCATTCACCAGCTTTACCTTTTCCTTCTCGAGATTATTTCATGTTCAGGTAAGATTAACCCACCAGAGCCACGAGGTTCCAGGGGTGACGGCGGCTGAGCGACGTGCAGAAGCTGAGGGTGATGGCGACGACGGCGAAGATGATGAAGGAGCTGAGGTAGGCCCAGATGTGGGTCTGCACGGCTTCTTTAACGACAGACGAAAAGGTGAAGACACAGACCACGGTGAAGGTGAAGAGCAGCTGCAGGGTCAGGATACTGAACACCTGCAGGAGAGGGAGGAAGAGTTAAAGGGGCAGTGTATTCAGCTGAACCAAAAACAGAGTCATACTAATATTAAAAAACACATAAATGCCTTTGCTTTAACTATTTCTTCAAGATGACCTGGATGACTGAGAATCTCTACAGAATTATAAAGGGATAGTCGTAAAAAGCGGGTCTATAAACAGCCACCTCAAGACAAGAACGAGGGTTTCGAGCCTCAATGGCCGTTGAAAAGTCTTGTCAGGAGCTTAATGCAAACAGGTCCAAGGTCAGGGGTCAGACCGAGAGCAGTTCAGAAGCCCTTTATGGAGAGAATAAGAACACTCTGTAACACGAGACCTAGAGCCAAACCTGAACTAGGGGCCTGCTCTGTTGAAACTGTAGTATAATAATGCAGAATTTAGAGGTCAGTGTGCTTTCCAACAATTCTCTTGATAGTCTTGATATGAGAAAATAAAATAAAAAGTGATGTCAGTGTCTGGAGGCCGGCTCAGTCCAAACGATCGTTGTTGTCACTGGGCACATGGTGCGGGCTTACAGCTCCAGCTCCAAGTGTTAGAGTTCACCCCAACAAACGAGAGGGTTGCCTCCCTGTGCCTTTGGGTCAGAGAACCGTTCTCACTGTTATCCGTTAGTTTCTCACATGCCACAACTCATCGACTGGCCCAGTAAAGTATTACCTATTGCCATTGATTAGATTAAAAACCTCCAGTCCAAAAAGCACAGGACGTGTTTCCTTTAGTATTGTTAATCTTAAGAAATTAAAAGGATTATTGTCTTTACTAAGAGAGGGATTTATTGATTTAAATTGATTCAATGATTCACCCGACACAGTGAGACTCATCAGGCTAATGTTAGAATAATACATTTATAAAGTACAAGAGGTAAAAGTGACAAACCTTTCTCACAAAAGCCCTTCTCACAGTCTTGTCTTCGAAGGCTGAAGTAGTGATGGGAGTTTCGTCGGTGGGGGGACTCGTCATGGTCTGGTAGGTGCTGGCAGCTTCAGGTTTCAGATGAGGGTATGTCTCTGGGTCGACGGCGTAAGGCGGAGGCGGTGGAGGCTCGTAGGAGTAAACGGGAGGTGGGGACGGTTCAGAGACGGGGCCCTGGTTAGATTCAGAGTCCGCTGTGTGTGACATCGTTCAGACTGTGGGGAGAAGGAGAAGGAGTCCGATCACAGCACTTTATCACCAACAGTGTTAAAGTCACTCTTACCTCAGCTGTAGACTTTGGTGAGAAACAGCTCTGGAAACCACACTCTTGAAATAAAGCTCTGGTGTCGATGTCTGTGGCTTTATTAGAGCGACCTGAGGCTTTGTGTTTCATTTCCTCAGCGATTTGAGTGAAGAAAAAGAACTACTGCAAGACTCTGTAAAGTCCACTGTTTCGTCACAAGGTCGACAATGTTACTGAAGAAAATATAAGAACTTCCTCTGAGAGTGTACACAGTTACACCAATACTTTAGCAAGACTTAGGTGTAGGCTATAGATGCACAATATGAGTAATCAAGGTATGGACAGGATTTTATAATTACTGAGGTTCAGAAAAGAACATATCCTGTCTATTTCCACAGGTGCCTCTGTGGTCATGATGTGCATCAAGCTACTCATCAGTCTATGCACTCAATGTAAAAAGAATATATACATATTAAACTATAATTTTATCTCATTCTCTTCACATGTTTTTATTTTGTAAATAAAAATGTAGTGAATGGATTTTTTTTTTTGATTTTTAAGGAAAAAAAAATAATCACAAGTTTACACTTTTCACCAAATAATTTATAAAGTTATGTAAAATGGTCCTGACATTACTTTTTATTAAACAGATTTTTTTTTGTGACCTCGAGGCTGCGTTTAGTCAGTGTTTTTCCTAAGGTCAGTGTAATAGCCATGTCTTTAAAGAGTTTAAAGTTGATTGCCGATTACAAAACTAAACACACAACATCTGGAAGAACGAGGCCAGTGCTTCATGTTCAAACACTGCTCGTCCAGATGCTGCGCTAATTCACAAACTACACACAGCACCAACTCTGCATCTTCTCTAACAACAAAAAGTCTGAATTTTACAGAGTTGTGGTGTTTGTTCCAGTTTAGCAGTTAATCAGTGTTGCCAAGTCAAGATTTCCTCCAGAATAGAGCTATTGTTAACCACTTGCAAAAGGTTGTTTTTTAATTTTATTTTGCAGGGTAAATGTTTGACACATTGCATCAGTTTTATATTTTGATGAAATGGTTGCATTTAAATATTTTACTCAAATCAAATTTATTTTCCATCATTGATAAAAATTACTATAAAAAGGTGATTTTCAAAATAAGAAATTGTAAAATATATATTTTATTTGAGACTGGTATATTTTGAGTTTTGGTATTATTGAACTAGTTTTGTTACAAAAAACCCAATCGCCAGGTTTAGGAGGGTCACTTTAAAGCTTATTTTAAATGGTGTAAAATATAAGTCAGTCAGAAGCATTTTTTCAGTAGTAATCACAAATTACCAAAATACTGATGGCACTTGACTCACTTAACGTATTTGATGTATTTAAATGTGTTTTATTCAAATGCAACATACTTTATTCTAGGCACTTATTTTCATTCTTATGTCAATGGTTTTGCTCAACACTTTTCCATTACCAGGAGCACCGCACTCGTTTGTTTAAAATAAAAGTTAAAAAAAAGACACAGCGTCTCTCACACATATTTATTGTAAAAAATACATATAAAAACAATTTCTGAGACATACAAAAGATCGGAGCTTAGAAACAGTATTGAACTGACAAAGACCAAGCCATTTCTTGAATCGCATTACATATTTACAATTTAATAAATAAAACTCAATTTGTATTTTTTATAAACCAGAGAAAAGGCAGATTGTCTGTATTGTGGGGCTGCAAATACCAACACACACCGCCGAAATAACTCGTCTGGAGCACATCGGTTTCAAAACTCAGAGCAGACCTGAGATTCAAAACCGAAGCCAAGGGAGAAATGTACAAAATAGTAAATGTTTGTTTCAAAGAGAAGCGGGTTTATACAGAGCGTTTAGTTTAGCACTGGTAGAGATTGAGGTATTGCACCACACAGCTTGAAGAAGAGGGGGGTAACAAAAGTAAAAAAAAGAGTAATGTGTAGTTTTAGGGGCCGTTTACACAATGTTATAAAAAAAAAAAAGTAATTCTGCCAGGCCAGTAGGGGGCGCTGTGAACCCCACAGTCAACACGTGTATGCTACTAAAGAAACTCAAATAAAACGGGGAAATAAAAATGCATTACTGACTTGATAGCAGTACTATTATTTTTGGATGGTACTACTAATGATTAATTAATTAATATTAGCTAAAACTTGTTTGGAATTTTATATATATTTTGTGACCCAATTCCCTGGTAATTTATAGATAAAGTCAGAGTTTCTTTGGCATTAGCAAACTTGTGAAACTGAGTAGCATTGGCAAATTTAGATTTTATCATCTTCTTTTTAAATTTATTTAGCCTACGTTTATAGTTCTGCTTCTTAAATACCGTCCTTTTGATTATTTTAGCATAGCATCATTTCTGACCACTGCTAATTTCCAAAAGCAAACTTAATTTCTTTATTTTTTTATTAATTTAATAATTTTTTGTTGACCCAAATAAAATCTGTCATGTTCCATTTTTGGGCCTTGACCCAGTGTTTGGGAACAACAATGCCAGAAGCTACAACATATAAAACAAGTTCGAGCAATTTAAAACAAAGTTAATGTTGTTAAGGAAAGCATGTCTAAACCCAAACAGAAAAAAAAAAATCTTTAGCTGTGGCGTTTTCTGGAGCTTTGGTGAAAAACTATGAAGCATCAGTATGAATTTTTACATCCAACACTAAATTTTGAAGCACAACATCACTGTGTTTTGCCATAGTTTTGTTTCCAGCAAATAACTGTCTGGGACCCAACTGAGGATGTCATATTTGCAGTCAGATTCTTAGCTTTTTTTGTCTGTTTTCTGTTGTGCAAACAGCCCCTTAGATTATTCCATTTTTTGAATCTACCCCATAAAAAAAAAAAAATAATAATAATAAAATAAAATACACACAACCCCCCCCACCCTCTTGAGCCGAAGTACACAATATCACAACTTATCACCACAACAATGTAACACCTAATGATGCACCTCGACTTCTGCTCGCCTCTCTCATGATGCCCTCACAGACTTTTGGCATTACTTATTTATACTTGTTTATTTTAAACTCCCCCACCCAGTTACAAAACATCAGAAACATGCAATTTGGGCTCTGGCCTCAAGCGGCGGGCGAGATGAAGCACTTGCCTGAAGAACATAGTAATAAAGAAAAAAAAAAGGCTCAAGTGGACAGAGTATGCAGCTGGATAACACTTAATAGAAAAAAATGGACTTTTGCCTTTTGAGAAAAATCTGTTAAGTCATATCTTTGTCCTCTACCAGCTTTAGGCAGCATCTTCTGAGCATTGACCCGTTAAAGGTGCACTGTGTAAAATGAGGTCTGCATCAGTTCGAATAATGTGTTGCCTCAAAAAAAAAAAAACAAAAAAAAAAAACACTCTGACTTTGTTAATCTTGGAAATAAAAAAAAGACAGTCCCAATGGTTCTGTCCCAATACTTGCACTTTGTCTTAAGGTCTTTCTGAAAGTGTGTATTTGTTGAAAGTGCACTTATAGGTGTAGTTCATAGGATCGCAAAGCTGCTAAAAAGAAGAATTGGGACAGTCCTGAACTAATCACCTGTCTATGCCATTTTTGTTCTGACGGCAACAACTTTTAACAAAAAAATAAAGTATATGCCAAGTCGTCTGCTGTAGCAATGTTTGCTAAACTGCTGCTTTACCATTAGTCAGTAAAAGACAAGGCATGTCAATGTGAGGAGCAGGACTGTAACAGTATGATCGGACCCAGGAAGATAATAAGAAAGCACTTAAAAACAGTGGCATAAATTACACACACCAAAAAAAAAAAAAAAACCACATCCCGAGTGCTGTTCTTCATATTTCTAAAAGATGAATATTTGTTCTGATTGGTTTATTTAATAATTTGGGCAACATTTAAGCCGAACTGAGGCCATGAGAATAGAGGTGTAGATCACAGCAAATCAACTGAAGCACATAAAGTCTGCTACACCTCTGTATAATTGTAAAGACTCCCCAAACATTAATAACAGAGAGTAATAACTATTGTATGATTTATAAAAGGTGAATTTCTTCCAGGGTCTGACCGTACTGCTACAAAGGCCATAGAGAGCCATTCCTTTTATTCCTTCTTGTCTCTACTACTGCCCAGAGAGGACAAACCAGCAAATAAAAACAAGCAAAGACCAACGCACACATCTTACTGAAGCCCTATGACATTTGTGATCTAAACTGTTTCTAAACTCATTTATTTTTTTCAGTTTCCTCTAGGTATGTTCAGAGACAACAGCATGTCCTTTTAGGGCTACCGTACCTCCTCACAGGTTTTATAAATCTCAGATTTCTCCACCAGATGTTGGCAAAAACTACACACTGCACCTTTAAGCTCAGCCCTAAAATCACTTTCTTCAGGCAACCAGCACAAAAAAAAAAAAAAAAGCTATAGAAAAAAAGCCATTAAACACATGAAGCAATAATCATGATCATATTATAACTATAGAATATTAAAAAAATCCTAAAAATAAAAATAAAAGAGGGCGCTGGTTTTGTAATGAGTAACTATCAGCTGCCTCCAGGATCACACAGAGTAAACATGACCCCAAAAATATACCCCCCCCCCCTTGATCTATTCCTGCTTTTAATCCCTCGTCAATCTGCCGTCAAACAAAAGCAGATGGTCGCCTCAGGGTTCGGTCCCACAAAAAAATTAAATAAAAAAAAATTAAAAAAAGTGGGTTAGTGGGACAAGGCCCAAACAAACTGCATCAAAAATTCAAAAGGACGTTTCCACTGGAGCTGCACAGGTCGGGTCAGGTTTTTAGTGATATAATCGCAAATGTACCGTTATATCACGATATGACGGAAAGAAAAACTTGCAATGTTACAGTCTTCCATGTGACATATTCACACTTTAATGGAAACTGCTTATTCTTGCGATAAAGAGCCATATTCCAACAAGAAAAATTTCCAATTGTTGTACATCTTGCAGATAAAACTTTTAGCTGCGTTGAAAAAATAAAACAGGGAGACAAAGGACGACAGCAACGTTTCATAGAGTTCATCTGCTGCTGAAGCTTCGGCGCAAAGCCTTTACAGTTTCTCTTACTGAGACTCTAGGGCCTAAAGAGGGAACAAGACTTTTCTTTTTGAATCCGCTAAAGATGCAGAGGCACTAAGAAGGCAATATGTTGAGTTCAGTTCTCATTAAGGACAGTTTGATGACTTGTTGCTGAACACCTGTGTGCTGTACATCATTCATAAAGTAAGGGTTTATCATCACATGAAATATTATACTGGTATTTTTGTGGGTAATTATTAAAGGTGCATTCACATTTACCGCGCTTGGTGCGGTTCAAACGGACTCTGATGCGGCTGCTCTGTTAGCGCTGTTCACCTGGATAAATGTAAATTCTCCAGACAAACCTCAAAACCACCAAACATGCACCTAGACCCCTTCAAAGACAGATATCTTGGAGCGCTTCCAAGTGAACTCTGGTAGAGTTAGTACGCAAGTGTAAACCTCAAGTGAACCCTAGATGAACCCAGAACAGGGAGAGCGTCATAAACACAATATTCTCCAACTAAGTAAAATAAGAACAGGTCAAATGTGAAACACTGAGAAAGTAAAACGCAATGGTAACATGCCTTATTATTTAGGCAACATCACCATCTAGTGTGTTTCTGGAGAAAGGCAGGTTTTCTTTTGTTTGGTTTGCAGTTTAAAAACGACTGAGAACCTTTTACAGACACGTTTAAAACACCAGCTGTGAACACTCGGTGGACCGGGACTTTTTGCTGACGCACTAAACCAAATAGATCGTTTTCTGTTTTGGTGCGAACTAAACGACGTGTGAACACACCCTTATAAGGCGCAGCTTCAAAAGATGATTGATATCTCATGTAGAGACTTGTGTATGACATCAATGTTACCCAAGAAGAGAGAGTCTATCCTAAAGTGGAAACACATGCCTCTACCAAACCTCCCTTATACAGACCCATATTGCACCGCTCAATGAAAACTAAATTAATTTCCATGTTTTGTACCAATGCCACATGTAACCGGCCATCTACCAGAAAAAAACTGTGTCTAAATACTACAATAACAACCCGTTTGACCTTGCAGACTTTGGGGCAATTTACAGTAAACACACACACACAGCTATTGAGTATACAATAATGCTCTGGACAGATCTGTGTCCCTAGTCGTCAATTCACTCACTCCACGTCATCCCAGACTTTTAGGTGAAGAAATCAAGAAAACAGCCATGAGGGACAAAAGTGCTCAAATTTGTGCCAAGACCAGCGTAACTATGGCCCTCTCAAATACCATCCAACACTCTTCAAAGAAATAGCAGCACGTGTAACTCAGCGCTAACTACTAATGGTAACCTACGACTGACCTAAAAAATAAAAGCCCTCAAATTCTCCCCTGAAATGTTTATACAGGTGATCGAGAAAGAAAACACTAAAACGGCGAGTTAGCAAGTCCTCCGAGTTTAAAACAGAGCGATGTTTAAGCAGTTTTCATCAAGGTTGTTTTGAGAATAATAATAATAATAATAATAATAATAATAATAATAAAAAAAACAAAAAAAACAACAATGTATGACGTGGAACAGTACTTTTTTTGTATTTGGTAAAATACTCAGGATAAAATGACTGTTCCGATGTTCCGAGGGAGGGACAGGTACACAGAAGAGAACCCAGAGTCACAGTTACAAGTGTCCCCCGAGTCAAGTTCAAGGAAAAAATAAAAACCTTAAACAAAAATTGTTCTGTTGTTTTCATTGTAGTTATTTGATCTTTAGAGCAACGTCTGGTGTGTTCAAGAAGTTAACCCTCCAATAGTGGTTGAAGAAAAAGGCTCAAAACTCTTAATTGGAGGAGAAGCTTACTTTTTTTTTTTGTATTTTTCTTTTTGTCTTGAATTACTTTAGACCCGAGAGTTCAAATGGACAGAGAGCGCAGGGTGTTTCCTCTCGGGAGCGTGGGTCAGTTTGTTGTTGGACACCTCAGAGAAACAGTTGGCTTATGTTTGTTCAATCACACTTTTTTATTGGGATCTTAGTCGGGATTCAGTGTAGTCTCCTGCAAAAATAGAGAAGAAAAAAAAACATTGGATTAGGTTACCATAATACAATACTATTACAATGGAAGTAAACAATAATTGAACAATAGTTACTGCAGCCCATAAAACATGTAAAAAAGTCTTTTAAGTCATTATAAAAGTATTTTTTTGCCTGTGTCATTGCTCCTGTTTGCTCCTCCAAACATGAAAAACATGTTGTGAACGGCCTCAAAGTATATAATATAGCGGCCACAATTCAATTTACACAAAACCTAACCGCCCTCACCTGAGTCTGGTTGGTCACGCTGCAGGATCCGCGTGACCCGTGAGTCAATCAAAAGGATGTTCGGGGCAGCATGGTTTCACCTTGGACCAGGAATCAATGCAGCTACAGAGACAAGAACAATAGATAAAGAGGTGCGGTCGACAACACCTGATCTCAGAACTGTTAAAGTCCAGATGCTTTTCATCAAGACCTGATTAACTCATGCTAATGCTAATGAGTGTTAACCTGCAGCTAAAGAGGTGCTGTTCACTGTAATAAAGCCTCCCTTGGGACTTAATCAACTTTCAGCATGAAACCAGGCTAAATCAGAATCTAAAACTATCCATAACTTTTGTACTCTACATCAAACTAAAGATACAATCTATGTTATAAGACTCACAATGTTTATTCTTTTAACCCAACCATGCTCCATGACTTAAATGGAACAACTGTTCTGCTTTAAAACAAACTTTCATCTACACTTATTCAATATGGGGCCTCTGCGGCAGCTCTGTACACGTCAGATATTTTATACATTTTAAACTTGACATGACTCTAGCTCCCTTTTATTTTACCGTTATCATTGTGTCCCTCAAATATTCACTTTAACATCTTCATGAAAGCCCTTCAAGTGTGGCATATTAGCGCTGCAAACACTCATCGTGGGTGACGCAAGTCTGTGATGCTGTCAATTTGTCCCTCTTACGCCACAAAATAAAGTCATCATACTCTGAACATTAAAACAGAATAACAACATCTCATTTAAAAGCATGTATTTATCATGACATCTATCTATCTTAACTTTTATAAGTCAGGAATGTAACCAGATGGTAAAGTATTTGTAGATTACAGATTGCACGGAGCTCCAGTTAGAGTTTTTTTTTGTGGAGTAAAACTGTGGGATAATATGGAAGGGGCACTAAAGCAATGTTAAAATATTCACCAGTTCAAAAGAATGCATCCAGACACAGTTTTCACACTGGACAGAGCTGAGGACGGACTTCAATAACCACAGACGTGCTGCATTTTACACATTTATTTACAAACCATCATTAAAATGGTTATTGTGTTAATCAGGAAAATTTTTAGATTTGATTATGTGATTATGAATTAGATGGGGTGTGGGATTATACAAGTTTCCACTTCTTCTCACTTCATTTCGGACATTATTTATCTCTTATTATGCGTTTTTTTTTTTTAACCAACGGTATGTATTTTAAAAATTGTTTTCACCGAATAGTTTTATTTCGTTAGGTTTTTTTTCCACAGTTATGAGAAAAATAAAAAAACACCTGTTACAGACTAACTGCAGTACATTTTGAAGACACACCTAATATATATCTAAAGTAAAATTCAACCTATGGATATTAATACTAATCCCTTTGTGCTTGCAGGTATCAAAGGCTTGTGACTCCTCCTTAAATTTCAGCATGTTCCTAACGAACAGTTTGCGTTTCCATCTCTCTTTATGTTAGTTTTAAGCACTGTTTGGAATTTAGATGCAAATAAAGGAGATAGACGTAAGTGCAAAAACAAAATTATGTTCTGCCAAAAAATAAATGAAAAAGAGCCTTCAAAACAATGAGCCAAGATCTGAAAAAGCAACAACAATGACATTCATTCATTCATTCATTCATTCATAACCTAAACACAGCCTGTACTTTTGACCTTTATCACTGACTGACATTTGCATTTTAACCCTTTTCCTTTGTGCTGCTGCTGCGTCTGTCTGGGGTCTTATTCATATGTAAATGTCTGATCTGAGTCAGTCGGTTACCTCTTGTGGTAGACGCAGAGGCAGGCCAGTCTGGCGATGGTCTCTCCCTGCACCAGGTCCTCCAGGCAGATGGAGCACTCGCCGCTGTCTTTACTGAGCACGTCCGCTGGAAAAACACAAACACAGCATTATCAGCCTCTTACAAAAGCCAGGGACGGTATGGTGTGGTTTGGTTCGGTTCAGCCGCGCTTCACCAAAGATTATTCCAACAGAAAACTTTTTCCCCAAAGACAAAGCTAATATTATCAACAGCCGTTTCTGGTCAGTGTCAGTGTTGTACGGCTTTTACTTCAGGAATTTGAAGAATCTGTGAATCAAATATTGAGTACCAAAAATAATATTAAAGTAGCACAGCTCTATAAATTTAATGTTCAGAATACTGGGAATAAACCGGATGTCTGATGTTTACTTCAGCAGCTGTAACACTACTATTAATTCTGTCTTTACATTTATAACTGACAATGTCTCCAAGTTTCGACAAGGTTCTTGAAGGGTTTTCCAGAACCAACCCCTACTGGAAACGCAGCTATTGACTACAGTTGTACTCACTGTTGTAGGGCAGTGGAGGAGACGTGAGGCAGCTCAGCAGGTGGTCCTCGATGCGACCCCCGGGGAAAGGCTTCGAGCAGAAAGGACAACGAATATCTGCACAGACACAGGAGGTTAACACATGTCGTCAAGGAAACCTTTGAATAATGAATGAAGCATCAGTGGAAATAAAGGACTTTTCTCAACAATGTTCAGGTGAAGCATTTCTCGTTAACAGTCTCCTGAAAATATAAAGCATCCTTTCACAAAGACCGCTTTACCTGCATTAAGTTTAAGGTATTAAATATGACACATTCAGGATAATTTGTGTAAAAAAACAAACAAAAAAAAAAAGTAAAAAGAAATGTCCTTGTTTATTAGCTTGATACTAGCAAACAACTGTCTTTATGCTTATGGGTCATATTATCGATGCAGTGTTTTCTTTACCCCTCTGAAGTTAATGGGGTCACCGTGGCAACAACCACTAACCACATACCATTTAATACAGGCATTCTAGTAACAGATATATAGGGCATATAAAGAGTGGTTTGTGTGATGAATTAACCTTATTGTGGGGCATTAATGTTGGAAGGTTTATGTAGGTTTAGGAAAGTGCATTTAAAAAAAAAAACATACATAAAAAAATAAAAGTTTGAAGGTCTAATGAGTTAAAGAAAGTTAAGAAATAACTGACAAATTCTCTAGGAAACACTGCAATGCTCCAATACTGAAACGTATTTGATGACTCTTAGTTGGGAGAAAGAATGTGGGTGTAATCGTTTGTCTGTCTCTAAATGTTAGCCCTGGGATTAATGTACTCCATAACAATCAGGTTATAAAATATAATGCTCACATAAAAATCTTTATTTACTGAATCTACCACTAATGCCAAACTATTCTTCTCTGCTTACCTATAAATCTACCCCACCAAAAAGTACAGGAAACTCAAAACCTAAACTACCATTGCATCAGAAGGTCACAATTACAGAAGCCTCAGAGGGCCAAAACTACAGCGGCCTCAGAAGGTCCAAACCACAGCAGCAAACCTCAACCTACAGTATCCTCAGTTAGCCAAAACTACAACTACAGCTGCCTCAGAGGGTCAAAAACCAAACTACAACTACAGCTGCCTCAGTGGGTCAACTCAAAACCCAAACTACGGCAGCTTTAGAGGGCCAAACCTACAGCTGCCTATGGTCAAAACTCAAAGCACAGCAGCAAACCTCAACCTACAGTAGCCTCAGACGGCCAAATCTACAACTACAGCTGCCTAAGTGGGTCAACTCAAAACCCAAACTACGGCAGCTTTAGAGGGCCAAACCTACAGCTGCCTATGGTCAAAACCCAAAGCACAGCAGCAAACCTCAACCTACAGTAGCCTCAGACGGCCAAAACTACAACTACAGCTGCCCAAGTGGGTCAGAACCCAACCAATTGAAATTTTGAATTTCTTGGACACGTGGGAATCCTAAGACTGTAGAGCGGACATATTTAAACACCTTTATATAAACATTACAGTAAATCTGAGCCACCCACAGCACAGTGAGAAAGAAACAAGGCTGCTCTGCTCTACATTCACCTCCATCTACGAGCCGCCGCTGAGCGAGCATGTGATGGTTTGACTCATTTCCCTACTACTGCTACGGGGCTGGCCTGGGAAAACCTCATTTCAGGGTTTCCACACATTACAAAGAAATCTGGTCACATATGGAAGTTTTATAGTCTTGGGAATGACTGAGAATAGGAGTTTTTGTCTCACAAAACGTCATATTTTTGACACCACACTTACTTCAGAGTTTAATTGTTTTTTGAAACCAGTGGTTAAATGCCCTAATGTTACGGCTCCAATATGCTGCTGAAGAACTGCTGTCAGCAGGCCTTGTGACATCAAAGAGTCTGCTGCATGTCAACACTTCTAGTTTTACGCCATCCTTTTGCTTCACACAATGGGACCTCTTGATGATTTCTGGTCAACATGTGAGCACGGAAAAAGAGATTATCTGTTCAGGAATGTAAATGCCACCAATAATCCATTTTAATTTTTAACTGGAGGATACTGTCAAACATGAATGAGGTTTGTTGTAGCTACACGTCTTTGTCGTCACTGGGCCAGATTCATGTTTATCTCTTCATAAAACAAGCTAAGCACTCTGTCAGTGTACAACATTTTCATTCTGAGTCACATTGTTTTGTTTTTTTTAAACATGAATGAACTGAGTAATCTGGGGAGATACTGGTAGGTAAGATGATAGGAATAGTTTCATATTTAGTACTTTTGGAGCTGTTGTTTTTTTACAGTTAGTAGTAGCACAGTCAAGGTTTGTGGAAGCAGACAGTTTAGATCCTTATGAGAATAGTAGTGTGGTTGTATAAATGAGGAACAACAAAAAAAATAAAAAAAATATGTCCAAAGAAAGGCATGCAAATACTTTTTATGTAACCCACACTTGAACTAATAGTTGTAGAAGCCTTGTTAGTTCTTTGAAGAGTGTTTTCTGGCCTCATTAAGCATGTGTCATTACTCCTGTCTGCTTCTCCAAACTGGGTGTGCTTCCTTGATGTAATGTGGGGAACAGGTTAGACCCTGTTTCACAAAATACTGCACCGTCCCTTTAGTATTATTAAGCACAATACGCACATTTGAACGCCTGAATATTCGTGTAAACAGGTGAACTTACTGCCATGGCGGTTATTAACTCGGTAGAGGCCAATCCAAGCTTCTGACACTGGCCGCTGGTGTGTGCTCCGGACCCGGGCAGATCTGGCGCTGACGCTGCGAGCGGATGAGTGCCGATTCCCGTGGAGCCTCTCTGAAAAAGTGCGGTGCGGCGTGCGGCCTGTATCTTCTCCGGGCTGTGGTTCCGCATCGACGGGGGCCTCCGGGGATATGTTCCCGTCCTCCTCGGGTCTCTCCTCGCTGTTGGTGTCGCCCGTAGGAGACGCTTGGCTAATGCTAGAGGGAATGCTGTGATGGTCCGCGGGGCTTCCATCGGTGCTCGCCCCGTGTTGACCCAGGTCCGAGTCGCTGCCTTCCTCCGATCGACTCTGATTAGTTTCTGTGTCGTCAAAACTCCCGGAGAAGTCGACCATGAGGCTGGTCGGCCTGGTACAGCGGGGTCGTCGATAGGACTCTCGTTTTGTGCCGTCCTTTCCGAAAGCAGTGGGGACCGGGTCTTCCTGGAGGCGACTCGCTCTGGTCCCCATCTCTGTAGCGGCTGAGCTCCTCAAAGCGAACCGCGGAACAAGGACCGAAAATACTAACGTCGAAACGGCCGTTCGGCTGCAGACTTAATAAATAACAACAGCCCAGCAACCGAACCCCTCTAATATATATATATCAGGGATCCAGGTTCCTCGCTCGGCCTCAGTTTGTCCTTTCCGTCCACATTTTCCTTTCTTTTTCTCTGTGCTGCAGCGGAAATAGAACATTCCGCTTCCTCCTTTGAAATCGTATACCAAACATTACGGTAACGTCATCATGTCGCCTGTTGGGAAAAATAAACGTTTACAAAAGATAGAAAATTAGTTTTGTGAGGGTAACCATTTAGATTTTCTTTTGAGATAGTTTTCTTAAAAATGTTACAATTTCTATGTGTCAAACGTATTAATGAAATGTAAAGAGTAGTTGGAAAATAATCAATGTCCCTTTTGTTTCCGAGTTGTTTTAAACTAAAGGTTACGGATATTGAGTAATTAAGTAGGATTATGAACATATGAACACCTTTATTTGTATTTGTATATATATATATACAAATACAAATAAAGGTGTACATAATATATAAAGATATATACATATACATATATGTATGCATATTTTTTTTCTGCGTGTACGCGTTTACATATTTTTTTAACAAAAATGTTTGCACTTGTATTTGTGTCATTACGGTAAAAACGAACACAAGATATCAACCAATCAGAACTGAAGCGTGTTTCCGGGTCCGCTGCCGCTGCTGAGACCTGACAGTTAATGAAAAACTGCGACAGGCTTGTCCAAGTGTCGGAAACAGATGAGAAACGTCTAAAACACACACCACAAAACCTGCAGTTGTTGAGGTGAGTTTGAATCCCGTCAGAGGCGTGTTCGGTTAGCCAAAGCACCAATGGAAATGAGTCATTTTTTAAGTCATTTTCTCTAAGAGACTGAGCTGTTAGCAAAATGCTTTTAAATGTGCTAAAATGTCAAGCTTTTTTTCTAAACTCTCCTTATTATAGTGGTTAATTATCTACTTTATAAAGTTAAAATTTAAAATGCCAAACTTTACCATATACTACCATTAAAAACTATATATACACTAATTTTATTATTGCACTTGTAGTAGCTAGCTATTCACTGTAATCTATAAGCTGTTATTTCTACTAACATTTATTAAAAGATTACACCAATGTACTTAAAGTTACAGTTACCAAATCCTTAACTTTATCTTGTCTAGTTAGTTATAGGATGTACTTCTATTTAATAACCTGTATGGGCTGTCACACTTTATTCCTGCATTACTTCATAATTTTTTATTTTCCTAAGTAACAATACATGCGTCATGCTGCTGGAAACCTGATTCTCCCTCTCAATCATTAGATTATTTGTCTGTCCTACCCATCTAGCACTTATCTGTTCACAACAACAACCGATGGATGCTCGACAAACAGTCATTTCTAATAGATCTATTTAATAGGCTTTGCTGATGTACTGTATTTATTAATTTACCTGTCGTTGGACTTTGCTCTCTTGTATAAATGAACTTTGGTTAACACTCCCTTCCTTAAACAATCACCATAATTCTTGTTCAAACAGCCGTAGGTATGCTGCCAGACTGCGTTTGTCTGTGCTACTCAACACCATTTGTGATCCTGAGGGATTTGTCTTCATTTGTGTAAGAATAGTGACTTGTATATGCAGTGACCTTTGACTTTCTGATTGATTAAAGTGGCTGTAGTCAAGACCACATTAACAAAGACAAGAGTGAATCGAGTCGAAGATGACGAGACAAAGACTAGTGTATTATGAATTTAGAAAGAGATCCAAATGGCTGTGTTGGCTGTGGGCTGGTGTATAAACCTTTTTTCAGTTTGTTTGCGTTTATATCGTCCTGTAGCATCTGCCTTATTTAACACTTCAAACAAAGAAAGTTTAGGGTGAGATGGTTGAGACAGAGACCAGTCTTGAGGACTTCAACATTAAATATATTGATATGTTTCTCTACAGACATGAAGGCTCTGACTTTAACAAACATGGCGTCAGCAGATGGAAGAAGTCTGTCTTCGAGCTGCACTCCTCCGAATCTTGAAAACCGGTTCCTCACCCAGAAGTCCTCTCTGCTGACACCTCAGATCTGCTCTCCTCTTGTAACTTCAGGAGGCCAGTCGTCCCTCTGCTCGTCTCTGCAGCGCTCCAGCCTGACCTCCACCACCTCCACCCTCCTCTCCACTCCCTCAGCCTCCTCCTCGTTCCTCCTGAGCACCCAGAACAGACTCCTGGAGAGTGAAGCTCCTCTGTCTCTGCGCTCGCTGAAACAGTCTGTGGTGACCACGTTGTTGGCTGAGAGCGCTCTGTTAAACCGGTTTGCTCACAGTGGAGGTCAGAAGAAGAGCGATGGACGGGATGAAAGCCAAGATACAACTACAGCAATGCTCTCCATCGGGGAAGACACCACTGTGGTACAACAAATCTTTATTACTTTATACACAGATAATATGACTGCTCCTTCCTGTCTGACATTGTTGTACCTAGACTTTTACTGTAAAAGTACACACTGCACCTTTAATAGGCTAGAAGCAGCTTAATTAATCCATCTGCATGTTTGGCAGTTGGAATATATCTAAAATGCTGATTAAAAAACATATTTCCTGACTGTTATGAATAATGCTTCCCTAAAATTTGCAAATGACCTCAAAGGACCTTTATCCGGCACTGAAATATTGTTTTTAAATAATAATTTTCTGATAATGTAGCAGAGCTCTGAGGAAGATGAGAGTCAGTTTGAAGAGCTCTGGACTGATGAAGAAGAGGTCTGCACAGAGGCCCTTATGGAGCCGACCGGCTTGGACCAGGATGAAGTCATCAAACAAGAGGAATTTGCAGAGTTAAAGAGAGACAAAAAGGACGCAGAAGAAGAGATTAAAGACAAGAAGGTACAAGATTTTGTTATTTATGCATCTATTTTACATCCTCCAGTCTTTTACAAAAACTACTGTTTCTTTTGTATTTCCTCAGTACCTGCTGCTGAACCTGGTGTGCTGCTCTCTGGTGAATAAGACCAAACCTCCGGGACAGGAGGACTGGACGTCTGAGGACAGCGTCTGGACCAGAATCATAAACCTAGCCAAAGATATTTCTGCCCATGATCCTCAGTTTCTGCTCAAGGTACAGTCGGTGTTCTGTGGAGTTCTACTTTTCTTGGTTTCTCTCAGTTTTTTTCCAGTTGTCTCGCAGTGAAACAATTTTTCTACCACTTCAAAAACATGTATAAGTTCTCTATGTGGCCAGGATTTACTTGAGAAGTAGATTTGAGAGATCTAAACAGGAAATATATAAGATAAATGACAATAAACAAAGAGCCAATAGAAAAGGCAGTTACTTTTTGTGGTGGAAAGTTTGTTTGGTGTTTGTTGGTCTTTGTTTCTTGGAAATCTAAATATTGGAAACTTTCTATCGTTGGAATTTGCTAAAAGTAAAAAAAAAAACAAAAAAAAACAGCACACTACAGAAAAAATGTATATAAATACACTGGAGAAAAATATTGAGCTCTCCTTAAAGCTGCAACTGATATACTTTTTTTTGTTTCAGACTAAAATAAAAGAACATACGGCAACAACAAACAAGAGAATAAAGTCTATATAAGCACTTTCTCCAGCGTCTCTGGAGTGCAGAGGTGTACCTGACATTGCTCTTCTCTAAAATCACAGTCATTTCATTTTTAGAGACCTCAAGGTCCCTCAAGGTTTATAAAAATAATGCATACTTATAAAGTGCTTTTTTAAATAAAATTTTCTAGATTTTTCTAGATAAGATCTAAAATTTTAAATCCTTTATTTATTCACTCCACAGTCACACACTGGTGGTGATATGCTACATCAGTAACCACAGCTCTCCAACCATCACCAAACATTCTTACACATTCATACACCAGTGCCACAGACACTGAAAAATCTGTGTCTGTGTCTCTAACTGAAGGTTGAAATGTCTTGCCCAAGGACACAACAACAGTATGAACTGTGGGGATAGCGGGAATCAAACCGCCAACCTTTAGGTCATAGGAAAATCGTCTGCATGTAACATGGGCACATAATTCTGATCAAAAAGCTGACTGGCACTTTTAGTAAGAGTCACAGTGTAACCTTTATGTCTAAGACTAATTATCAATCATCAATTATCTTAATCCACTGTTATTATGTTCCAGGTGGCTGTTTACACGCGACAGGAGCTGAACATCCGCATCACAGCCAACTTTCTTCTGGCTCTTGCTGCAAACCTGCCTTCAACCAAGAGCCATGTTCGTCGATACTTCTGTGCTGCCGTCCAGTTGCCTTCAGACTGGCTCGAAGTCGTCCGAATCTACAGCACCGTAAGTCCCATGAACAAGCACACATAACGTAATGTAATCTCATTAGTAGAGCTGTGTAGGAACTAGTCACATTCACCCATGTTCATGTACGAACTGCACACAAGCCTACATGTAAAGGAGAAAAAGGCACTTATTTTATTTCTACACATTTTTTGTCTGTTAACATTAAATTAATAAATACACAATTAATAGAAGCTGAAATATTATTTTTATATAATTAGGCACGAGCTGATTTTTCAAAACCAACAGTTTATAAGTGTTTGATTAATATAAGAGTGATACTTAGTAAATAGTTAACTACAGCCAAATAGTGTGTAGTTATAAAAAGTGTTACTTGTGTTTCTTATAAATTTGAAACAGAAGGATTTTTACTGTGGCTCCGTCACTTCCAATCCCAGTTCAGTCACACTCCTGAAGGTTTTCCCACAAAGCGCCTCAGAAAAGTGGGCTATAAATGTGGGCTTCATACAAAGGCCTGAATCATTGAATTTGTCATAATTTAGGTGACCATTTTTTTTTTCTACTCGAGTAAATTTATTTAAATGCAAATGTACTTGCTCAGGAGTCCAGCCTAAGTCAGATTTTCTTTTTTGTCTAGTGTTTCAGTCGCTCGCTGCCCACGTGTCTGAAAAAGGGACTGACCGACAAGTTTAAGCAGTTCAGTGAATATCAGCTGGCCAAGTACAACACACGCAAACACCGCTGTAAACACAACCGCAACCGGGCCAAAGGAAAGGTATGTGAGCGTTTAGCAGGAGCTTTTCTTATTCTTTTTATTTGTTTAATGTGGAGCTAATGTGTCTTTTATAAACTCCAGAAACCGACAGACGCTCAGCTGAAGCACTGGGCCAACCTCGTCAGATCAGATACGGCTATGCTCAAAACGTTTGTAAGTCTAATTTATCTTCTTTTGTACATTTTCAACAGATTTTATTCATGTCAATTTAGGAACAATGTATGGTTTGTAATTGTGCTTTCTTCTTGTTTTTTTTACAGTTGCATGTGGAGCCTAAAAAACATTGGTGGATAAAAAGCAGAATCAGTTCAGTTTTAAGAAGTTGATTGAAAAGCTACACATTAAAGAACCAGCTGAGCACGTGATGGCCATCCTGGGACGAAGGTAAGAGAGGCATAACAACCCCCCCACTCTGACAAAACCAGCTAATCAATTTTAAACTTTGGGACCATCATTTGAAAAGATCATTATTTGAAGTAAGTCAGTGGGGTTTGAACCAATGTCAAGGAACTGACATTTGTGACTTCAGGGCCTCAGCACCATGGTCGAGTCCCTTGAAGACACCACTGGGCATCTTAAGTGGTGTAGTCGCCGGGCGGCCTTTAAAAATAAGGAAACATGCTTATTACTGCCGACAGTTCTGCCATCGACCTCCAAATGTTGACAGGAGATTACTGCCACGTGTACCTTCAGGGTAGACGCCGACCAGCCCCAATTCATACTGTCATTGTAAAAACAACAGTATGGATAAATTGGTACATTCTGCAGGGTCCTGTCCTCTGTCACAACACCACCTCTCAAACAATTTCCATCAATTGTCATACAACAATTGCGTGGACGGTGCCCAAGCGTTGCTCATGATATGTTCAACGTCCCCGCCAAACTCAGAGAAGCCTGATCCAGGCCCTGTAACGGCCAGACCCAGAGCTGGAGGCGATTGGGATCGGGATGTAATATCCGCCCCCCCATCTGGGACAAGAGATCTGTCTTGGAGGGGAGAGCATTGGAAACCAAACAATGTCCTTGCCGGCCAGTTAGAGGCCACCAGGAGGAGTCTGTGTCCCTCCTGAAGGACTCTCCGGAGTGTGTGGTCTATTAGAGGACTGGTGCTGTCCACCAGAAAGACCCAGTAAGGATAATGGGTGGACTCCCTTGAAGCAAACGGGTACCATTGCCCTGCCAAAAGTCCCCCAGATACGCTCCACCACCTCTGGGTGAAGCTTCCATTCCCCCGTTAACACCTTCTGCCGGGACAGATAGTCCGCCACCCGGTTCAGCACCCCAGGAATATGGACTGCTCTCAGACAGTGGGAGCCGAGACACTGGGGTGACACGCATATTCTCCTGCACCTGTGCATCTACCAAGTCGGATCCAAGTCTGTTCAGCCACATCTGCACTGGGAACAACGAGAGCAACCCCAAAGGCACCACACTGGAGGCGGCTGTCCACATGCCCAGAAGTCGAAGATGCAAGACAAAAAAAGGCAGTGCCTTTCCATCCCGAAAAGCAGAAAGCATCATTACAATGCTGTTGACCCACTGGGTAGAGCAACACTTAAAGCACCACTGCGAATCACCTTGAGCCGAAAACGCCATTAGTGATTCCACCGCCGGATGCTACTTGGAACCAAAGTTACACTCGTAACCCTTGTTCCAATAATATGTAAATCAAATAAAACTTATACTTAAGCCAAACACAGCAGCAAATCAAAAGTATATAGTTCAGCCGAACACGGTGGCAAATCAAAATCTGCTGCTCCAAATGTGGTTCAGAAACTCACAGAGCATGAGGCTACGAGCTACGAGCTGAGTGAATAAACAATTGTGGAGCGTATAACACAATCCACCACAACACAGCCAACCTACATGCAAGAAGACAAAAAAGAACTGAGCTTCCGGTATCACGTGGTTATATAGCCCCACGTGGGTCACCGGTAGGTCACAAGTGACTTTGTTGGCATTAGAATCTCGACCTGCGCATGCGCAAAGATGCTTAATGCAGGGTGTTCAGGAGGAATAAAATAGAACTCATGGTTAGAGCTTTAAATGCTTAAATAGGTTTATTTATTTTTTAGATAAATCAGTATTTTTTCTTTGGTTAAAACAACTATTATAATGCACAATTCCAAATAAATTAATTCTGCAAAATAACAGCAGTGCTTAAGATTAATTTTTCCATTAGTGGCACTGCTGTCTCTCGTTTTAACAGCCTTTTTTAATGATGCTTGAGTTTATTTTCATTGTAAGTCTCTCTGTTCTGCCTTTGCATTTGTGTCTCATCAGCTCCTTTTGCATTAATAAGTCACAGTGTTAGTTTTTTTTAATACTATGATAACAAAGGAATTTTAAAACCGTGCTATACTGTGAAACCTGTTACTGTCCTATGCCGAGTAAAAACCAGAATAGGTTTCTAAGATTCGAATTTGTCCAAACAGCTTTTGATGAAAAATGGTCATAGATCTTGTTGATCTGCTCTTTAGACGTGTTCTCAATGACTTTCCATTTTAAATAAAGGTTGAATAAATTATTACTTTTAAAACTTGGTACATCTGTTTTAGGTATCCTGCCGACGCAAAGGCGTTCACACACAGTGGAATCAAAGGCACGTGGGACAGGGAACGAGCCGGGAAACGGATGAAACTCAAAGAGCCTGAGACATGGGAACATCTGCTCAGTCGAGAGGGGAACAAGGCTGCCACCTGGGAGAAGCTCATAGGTAATTAAACATTTCAGAAATATGTTGAAGAATAAACAGTGCTATGATTATGCATTAAAAAGCTCCAAATGAATGCAGCACGTATTTCTTTCTGCAGATAACAACTCTTTACCGTTCATGGCGATGCTGAGGAACCTGAGGAACTTAATCACTCGAGACATTAGTGAGGCCCATCACGAAAAGATCCTCAACAAACTGACCAATAAGGTGAGCCTAATCACTGTAAAACACGTTGAGTGGAGTAATAAGATGTTGTAAAGTCTTAATTAAAGTTTTAAATTAAAGTAAAGTTTTAATTCTATTTCTCTTACAGAAAGCGGTCATTCAGAGCCGACAGTTCCCGAGCCGATTCCTTGCAGCTTATAAAGTCATCATGGAGCTCCAAAATTTTGGTGCATTTTGGCATTTCTCCCATTGTATTCTCAGTATTTTATTAATCAGTACTTAAATATAACTTTCCATTCATTTCATAAATTTCAGCTCTTTCAACTACCGTTACTGTATTATCCTTAATTCAATCCATGCCCCACTAACACATACACTCTCCTTGTCTTATGTCTTTGCTTTACCTTCAGCCACACAGAAAGCAGTTCCCACTCTGAAGGAGGTCCTGAAGGGTATTTTGAAAAAGATTCCCAAAAGCAAACGTTTCAAGCGTCTGGACTGGGACAACACTCTTAAACGTCGTCTCAGGTCCACTCTGGGAATGCCCTTTGTTTATCGACTGTACAAAACCAAGAGGGCACAGCTACACACTGCCAGGTAGGATTATTGTGCACCTTTCAAGAACATTTTTTGTTAAATCATAATCAGTTGGAAAGTTACCCCCTCTTTTCAGTGAGTTTCATTCCATTTGAACATAAAGGCTTCTTTACGCCTCACGACTCTTCCTCCAGTATATCTGCTTTGTTTTAGGTGCTGTTTGTGTTTGTGTGTTTAGTAAGAGGCAGTACTCGTTGGAGCTGTTGCAGCGTTACTGCCAGGCTCTGGTGCGGGCCGTTCAGCTCTCCTGTCGTTACAACATCCCACCGCTGCCTGGAAGAACTCTGGTCCTCCTGAACCCGGATAATGACGACTCTTTTTCTCCTCAAGACTTCTGCCTCCCTTTGGACCCCGATCAGGAAAAGGAAGATGAGAAAGAGGGGAGGAAGAGGAGAAGGAGGTGGACGAAGAGGAGAAAGAGGTGGACAAAGAGGAGAAGAAAAAGAAGAAAAAACAGAAAGCCAGAAAGAAAAAGAAGAAAAAGGAGGACATACCTGATGATGGTGTCACCCCAACTGTGAGTGCTCTAATGTTTTTTGTGATAATATTAAACTACAAATACAATTCTTTCAAAATAAATGAATGTCTTTAATAAACTTTTAAAGTAAGGCCTCAGCCTTGGGACAAAACGCACCCTTTGCTCCTGTCACTGTCACTGTGTCAGTTCAGGAGATGGACGTGCACAAAATCAGCACGAAATAAACGTTGTTTTTTTTTTTTTTTTAATGGAACTATAAATAAATCCAGTTTAACTAAAGGCTCCGTGCTGTGTGTTCTCACTGACCACTGTGGAAATGCACAGGTTACTGTTAAACACACATTTATTTATATATTTAACATTAACACGTCTATTAAATAAATATATGGGAACAAATGAACTGTTGTGCCTTAAATTTCACTTTTCCTTTTGTCACATTGGAGTTACTGATCTGTGTGACTTGAGTGAAAAGACTTTGACCATGAAGACGCTTAAAATATACAGCAGCACCTTTGTTTGGAACATACAGCCTCTGTTTGAATAGTCCCACTCAGTTTTTATAGAGGGTTATATATCCACGGAGCCAGGCCTCTTCAGCTGCACTTTGTCCTTTTTCTGCTTTTCTTGGCTGGCACAGATCAAGTGTTTCAGAATTCTCTCGTAGCAAGTATTTTTATATCAAGAAGTGGTTGGTAACACTTTCCAATAACAGTTAAGCATTTTTAACTACTTTTTATCATTTACAAAGCATTTATTTTACATTAATAACCCAGATTTATCAAGTAACGTTATAAAAGTGGTTATTCATGTTTTATTTTTGATAAATAAGACTGTATAATTATACTTATAATAATTATTAAACCACTTCTCTTTTTCCTCTTTTTTTCTTCTCCATATGACATTTTATAACCAGTAATCGTCCCATGATATCATTTACCAGTATATATATTTTTCCTCCTCAGTTGACAGAGGTGGGGGTGTTGCTCTCTCTGATGATCGGCAGCAGCTCAGAGGACTTTCAGCTGTGTCTCACTAAATGGGACCACTGGGAAGAGGTCAAGCTAGAGTCAGATGTTCTGCTGGAGAATGTCAGGACTGTGGTGAAGAGGATTAAGGTTTATATATATTTTTTATTTATAGCGCAATCACAACAACATTTGCTTCTAAGGGCTTTACATCTTTGAACTCGAGGGAAATTCAGCAGCGAATAAACAAACTGTACTAGACAAGCCCCAGCCCCGTTTTTAAACCCTTCGTCAGGGTCAGAGGAAAAACTCAAAAACCCAACCACGAATAAAAAGAGAAAAAGAGGTTTTAAGTTGTTGATTGTCATCCCGGGACAGATCGTAACCAAGAAGCAAGTCCATAGTGTAAACAATACCAGTTCACAGACTCACTGATGAATTAATGTTGTCAGAAGAGGACAGTATTCTGTAAATGTGGTTCTATCTTGATTATTCCCTTGTTATTCGGCCAAACATGATCAAAGATTAAACAAACAGGGCCTTCGATGTCCATTTAAATCTTTGGTTCACAGAGAATAATTCCACAATAATTGCTGAGAAATGACCCATTATTGATACAAGACTCTCACACTGAGGAGGCTTGGACAAATATTAAAGAAAGAACAGAACAAAAATGATATTTCAAAATAAATTCAAGTAAATACCTGCTTGTGTAATACATACTCACACTGGACATTGTTTAGGTGCTTTCTTCTGTCTTTTTTAATATTTTTGTGTCATTAAAATAATACATGACTATTTCTTTACTTTTTTTCTTGACAGTATTTGAAGGGTATGACATTGTTTAAAGAAAGTAAAGTAAATGATGAGATAAAAAAGAAGAATATAATAACTACGGTGCTCTCAAAGGCAGACAAGGTAAGTCTGCCGCATTTTTACAAAACTGTTGAATTAGTGTGGATACGTCCGATTGTTTTGTCTGCATACATTTGTAACAGTACCTGTTGCATTGTGCCTTGTTTCAGTTCGATAACATCATTGTTGTGACCGAGAACTGGACTAAATATGAAATTGATTGGGCCATCAGCAAATACAAGAAGGACGTCAACAGTAAAGCTCTATTTGTGGAAATCTCCCTAGGCGTAGAGTAAATCAAGTCTTTCTAAGTCGGCTATACTGTTTTATATTTACAGTCTTTAATCGCTGCACGTTCTCTTTTGCTGCAGAGGTTTTGAAAGCACTTCAGACAGGAACTACGTGGAGCTGGGAGGTTTCAGTGACCAAATTCTCCGGTAAAACTTTCTCTCTTCTAACATAAAAAGTGCATAACAGCTGAGTTAAAGGGATATTCTGGAGGCTGGGTTGTATGGGCTACTTGTGGATCGATGACTATCACCAGTGTTAGTTTCTGAGAGCAGGACGTAGGCCTCAAGCCGTCTAATTCAGTAACCAAGTCCACGGGCACCAGACAAAGGCGTCCCCAACTGAATGAAGAATACTCTACATTTGACAGTTTTACTTCATATTATCTCGCAATAAAACTCGTCATTATTTTGAGAAGAAAATCTTTTCTTTATGACATGAGTAGAAAGGGAATAGTTTGATGCATCTGAGTGAGGAGCTGGCGTTAGGGTGAGTCAGTGTTTCGGGACAGGCTCACACATGGAGCACAGCTGAGATCCAGTCGTCACTGGGACGTCTGACAGCGAGTAGGACAGAGCGACAATTCACAAACAGCAATGAACTAAGCAGAAATGTTAAATATTATAATAAGAGTGAAGTCAGACAGAGCCAGAGGACAGAAGCTCAGTGTGTTATACTTCCCTCGGTGTCTGGGCCTAGAGCAGCGTATCTCATCTACTGTATATGTCCTGACCATAAGCCTTGTCAAAAAGGAGACTCTGTCTCTACATTAACCTTAAATGTAGAGACAGTATAAGCCTCTTTAAACTGAGCCGATTCCATAAAACAGTAGCTTGGAAACTGAAGGCTCTACCTCACATTGTACTTCTACAAACCTTAGGTACAACTAGTAACCCTGCATTTTGAGATTAAAGTGTTCTGTCAGGACAACACACTACGAGGTCTCTGAGACAGGCGCTAACACTTCGGTAGTGTGTTCTCGTCTGTTAATTCCTGTTAATATTATATTTGTTTATCTATCTGTTAATATTGATTTCCAGGTTTGTGGCAGAACGAGGGTCGTCCAGACTCTTGGATCATGTGGAGCATCTGGACAAAGTGTACAACGTCCCACCACCAGAGGGCGCTACAGAGTCTCTGACTGACAGCAACATGGTGTCAATACCAGTCAGCCCCAACATGAGGTAAGGTTTATTATCCACCTGCGATAATAAACCTTTAGAGCAATAACAACATATTGACAGAGTATATAATATTTCTCCTCTGGGCCGACAGGTGGCAGAGCGTCCGTGTCTTCATCTCCTCCACGTTCAGGGACATGCACGCCGAGCGGGACGTCCTGGTTTGGAGCGTCTTCCCCGAGCTGCGGCGCAGGGCTGCTCCACACTGCCTCTACCTGCAGGAGGTGGAGCTGCGCTGGGGCGTGACCGAGGAGGAGTCGAGCCGCACCACAGAGCTGTGTCTGTCCGAGGTCTGTCGCAGCCAGATGCTGGTGGTCGTCCTGGGGGAGAGGTACGGCCTGGTGCCCCCCAAACCTGTGCTCCCGGACCTCCCACAGTACTCCTGGGTAAAGAATAACTTCTTTCTCTTCTTTCTCGTCAGTTTCTTCTTCAGGCGCTATGTAAGATTTGAGACTCATTATTTGATATTCTTTCAGTGCATCACCGTTTGATGCAATAATGATTTAAAACAGTTATTTTTTTGTTTTTTTTTATCCAACTTGAGCAATTTAGCTTCAGTTTGAGCACTTCAAATTCCAATACAACACAGTTTCAGTTTCTAGTGGCACAAATATCAGGTCAAACTTTTTCAGGGCTCGCTAAATAAAAAACACTCTTAAGACCCAAACTGCTTTAAACAGGTTAGCTGTAAGACCTGTGTAATCCAGACCTTTTGTCTTATTCTTGATTAAGATATGTGTTTATTTTTCAGTTGTCTTCAGCCCCCGCAGGCCTGTCCATCACAGAAATGGAGATTCGTCAGTTTGAGGCTCTTTATCCCGACTCAGCTCATCAGCGAATGTTCTGCTACTTCAGAGATCCTAACACCACAGAGTAAAAGCCTATAAATATTTATTTTATTTCATACATTTGACTTTAAAAGAAATTATAAATGAAGTTTCTTGGTTTTCAGCTCTGTCCCTGTCGCCTGGAGATCTGACTTTACTTCTGAGTCGAAGGAAGCAGAGTCAAAGATGGCCGCTCTGAAGAGGAGACTCCAGGACAGTGAGGCGAAAGTCACTAAAAAGTAAGTCTGATGATGTAATCTGTTGTAATCTGGTGTAGACACATTAATTCAAGAGTATATGTCCGTCTGTTGCAGTTACCCGAGTGAGTGGGGAGGTGTTGTGGACGGAAAACCATACCTGAAAAACCTGGAGGAGTTCAGAAAAGCAGTGTTGGAAAACCTTTGGACGGCTATAAAAGAGCAGTTCATTGAGGTAATTGTATCTTCAAATTATTTAATCAACAAACTAAGCTTTGTCCTTGAGCCTTTTCCCATTTGACCATACAATACTACTCCAGTGGAAACTTCAATTAAAGATGATTGTTCAAGACCCCTGCCGGGGGTCTACAGGAACTATCGCCCCCCTTGGCCAGCAGGGTGGAGAGCTCATGGTTGAGTGTACTGGGTTTGCCGGGTCCCGGCCAGAAACTGGAGGCTGGCGTTGTAAATTGTTGTCGATATCCCTGTGACAAGGTGGTCAGCATCCAGATGTCAGGGCTGTAAGCGGCCCAGTAGGTGAGCTGCTCCGGGGGGCTACGTCCTTCACACGTGCAGCCCACCTCAAGGCCTTCCCCAGCCCAAAAGGATTGGAGGATAGCTTTCATTTCGGCAAGCTCAAAAGAAAGACCACCTTCTTGGATAGATAGGCGCTTCAGCCGTGTACCCTGTCCAGCTGGGAACTGAGCAAAGCTGCAAGCCTGTTGACCAAGCCATACGTTGTTCCAGAGCTGCTAACCTATCCACACGTACAGACCGGGGCATAATGCTGCAGTTTGTACAGGCGTCATCTGTGAGACCCTCCCTGAGGTGACCAACTCCCAAGCAAGAGGGGCAAAGATCATGGCCATCCTCAGGCTAGAGGGGGGTAAACATCCCCTGCAGAGCAGTGACTCCAGCATGACAGTCAAAACTACACTAGACCTAGTCAGGAGAACCAGAACTGTACAAGCGTCACTGCAAATCACCTTGAGCCGAAAAGCCACTAGTGATTCCACCACCGGATGCTTCTTGGAAACTGAACACAGCGGCAAATCAAATGTAGTCTATTGGATTGTTTTTCATTTCTGAATTGTACTCTCAGGCGGCAGATGAGGACAGGACAGTGTCGGAGGTGACGGAGCAGGACGTGCACCAGGAGAGTCTGCACCGACAGTGTTTCGGTCGAGCTAAACTACTTTCTGCAGCGGTGACGATGGTGGAGCAGGCCCAGGCCAAAGGAGGGATAATGGTTGTAGAGGCAGGACCGGGAGAGGGAAAAACAGTCTTTATGGTAAATTTGGAGAGAATAATAAAATATTTGAAATAATATAGTAGATGGTAATGAATGATAAACATAAAGAGACCTTTTTCCTCCACAGGCCGCTTTAGGACACAATCTGAAAAGAGGAGGCAAGACAAAAACAAACTTTGATGTCATTTCCTACTCTACAGCTGCCAGCCAATCAGCTTGCTCCGTGGAAAACCTTCTACGGTTTCTTATCAAATCTTTCAGAAAAATAAATGACACTGAAGATGACTCGGCACTTCCACAGTCTTACCAGTAAGTCACTTTGTTTTATCAGTAAGTCACTTTGTTTTATCAGTAAGTCACTTTGTTTTATCAGTAAGTCACTTTGTTTTATCAGTAAGTCACTTTGTTTTATCAGTAAGTCACTTTGTTTTATCAGTAAGTCACTTTGTTTTATCAGTAAGTCACTTTGTTTTATCAGTAAGTCACTTTGTTGTATCAGTAAGTCACTTTGTTTTATCAGTAAGTCACTTTGTTTTATCAGTAAGTCACTTTGTTTTATCAGTAAGTCAGTTTCTTTCAGAACCACTTGGATTGCTTTAAGTCAGTTAAGTTACAGGAATATACAGGAAAAAGGGCAATATATGGAACATAACGGCAACCGTCAATCATTAAATATAATAAAAACTTGGTGGGAAGTTGATGTGTCTAAATAAATAGTAACACCAGTGCAACCAGTGAAAGAGTCTGTTTAGAGCTCTGCCTTTAGGGACTTTATCCATTTATTACCAAATTGTCTGTTTGTATTTTACCAATACACAATCGTAAACAGTTTCCTATAATATTAAAAGCACGGTATTGTGATTACCTACTGTGTTACATCCTTTATCCTTTTGCAGGATAAACCAGGATTAGTAGAGCCCTTTGCCAGCATTATCATCAATCATCATTTTCAGCATCAGCATCATTTTTTCTCTGAACTGATCTGCCCCAAAACTAACAGTATTTTCTTCACCTCAGGGATCTGGTGTCACAGTTTCACTCTGACTTGAGTGAACGTAAGAAAAGCAAACCCCTGGTGGTTCTCGTTGATGGTGTTGATCTTCTCCAGGACATCAGAGCACAGATCATCTCTGACTGGATCCCACAGCAGCTCCCACAGGTCAGACATATTACTGTTACAGCTAAACATGTTTTCAAGTCTCTTTAACAGGGCTGCAGCTAAGCATTACTGGTTTATTCTCTTTATTTTCAGGGAGTGTGTTTGGTAGTGAGTGCCCCGCCCACGTGTGCACTTTTACCGACTCTGGCCAAGAAAAAGAGCACTCTGCTGTTCACTTTGGCTCAGCTCAACATGATGGACCGAAAGGAGATTGTTCAGAAGAGACTAGACGCCTTTGGGAAGAAGCTCAGTGACTCTGCCTTCAACAACCAGGTCCTTTCCACGTTGTAGTGTGGTACTGTGGTTACATTAATCATTTTGAATTGCTTTATATCTGCACAAATGTAGATCCAAGAACTGACGATGAAGAAAGGAGCCGTGAGCCCTCTGTACCTGCACTTGGCCTGTGAAGACCTGAGGAACTACGCTACCTTTGATAAAGTATGGTTTTGTTTTGGATACTCATTTTACACTGAAACTTTGGAAATGGGTGGCACAGTGTCAGAGTGGTCCTGCCTCACAGGTCCTGAGTTAAATAAAGAATAAATATATAAATGAATATGTTTTATATTTTGTCGGCCCAGAGGCAAGCAATAAGCCTCATGACCAATAAACTGGATTAGTATTTGGGTCTTTGGTCCCTGGGTCCTGCACAGTGACTGCCCACTGGTTTACTATTGGATTAAATACAGCTAACAAATATCCCTGTGGTATAACTTAAGTAAAGGCTGCTCATATACAGCTGTGCACTGTTTGTCTGAGCCTGGCCAGTTCTTAAAACTGAGAGCATATTATTGTGTCGCTGTGTTGCAGTTGAAGGACAGTCTTCAGACCCTGCCCCAGTCTCTAAACCAGCTGGTGCTGCACAGTTTGGACAGACTCTGCTCAGAGCACAGAGGAATGCTGGGACTTCGTTGGGCTCTGGCAGCACTGACCGTCAGCCCCACAGGTATAGGACGCTGGATTTAAAAGACAATAGGATGTATGGTGCAGGGACAGTTACACTTGTCTTCCCACAGGAATGAAGGAGAGAGACTTGTACGCTGTTTTAAACACATGCAACGACCTGTGGACACGAGACGGAGAGGTCGAATGGAAGAAACTACTGAAATTATCCAGGAAGCCCCAAGGACGCGTCCCAATGGCAGTGTTCACTCGAATAGTACAGAGTCTACAAAGGTACGTCTCCTGTAGGGCAACACAATGACATAAAACATACACAAAGTCTTATGTTTTATTACATTTCCTCCACAGTCTTATTGGGCCATCAAACTTCCCCGACACCAACGACCTGCTGGTTTTATCCAATCCTGAAGCGAGGAGAGCTTTTGAGGATCATTTCATTCCAACTGAGGATAACAAGATCACAGCGTACCTGGTGCTGGCAGGTACAGTCAGATAATGTCATTTATTTAACTGTTCGATGCCGTTTTCTCATAAATCTTTGTCTCTGCAGCTCATCTGTGGGCACAGGCCGATCCGATTGGAACAGACACCTTCCTTCACTGTGAGGCCTCTTCTGTGATGCACCTGCCTTTCAGTCTGGTGAGTAGAGAAAACATGACTTTACAGTGGACCAGTAAACGAGGATATTAATATGTAGATTTGAATCCCCGACTGTTTTTAGGTGAAAAGTGCTCAGTTGGGGGGGCTTCGTGCACTTCTCTCCAGCTACTATTTCTGTTATGCCAATGTGCGTCATGGCCTTCTGCATCACCTCCTCGAGATCTACGACTCATACGGTACCTCTCTTCAAACTGTTCTTATTTGTGATATGCTTCGACTAAATTCATAACCTGCCCTTCACACCTTTTATTCCCAATGGACTTCCTGTAATGTACCAGGTCCGGCTTTGTGGTACACTTTTTGGAAAAGGTGTATCTTAACACTTCAGTCATCTGATTGGATGATGGATTATCCCTACTTGAAAACAAACAAGAAGGAAAAAGATTAAAACAGAAACATTAAACAAAATTTTAGGAAACTCTGTAAATGTAATGTTTAGAAAGATTTGAATTAACAGAAACAGTTGAATGTGTCCTGCAGCCTCTCTACTCTGATTATGATTCAGTATAAACGTGGGACTGCGTAAAGCTTGTAGCATCACGTAACTTTAATGGGACAGACCTCTCCTGAGATTTAATAAATTACCTCTTACGATGTTGTAGTTTTTTTTTTTTTTTTTTTGACCTTTTTTAAAATGTCTGTCCTGAGTTCACTGGAGTGTTACTCATTTTAAATCTGTCTTAGTGGAATTAGGTTTGTATAATTAATTATTCGTGCAAAACTTTATGTCTGCTCCATGGAATAACCTGTAATAATAACCTGTGCCTTTGTGCCAGTCCCAAGCCCGGGGAAATGGAGAGGGTCACTTAAAGGGCATCTTATGCCAAACTTCACTGTGGCCAAACAGCAGACACTTTTATTCTGATAATTTCTCTTTAATGGACATAATTTTATTTCAGAATTATCTTTTTTGGCCAGGGACGATGCATATACAAGGACACAGATTTCAGCAGTTATCACTCTGGCATAAGGGTGTGACCTTTTGTGACTGGAGTTGCTCCTCCATTTAGTCTCATTTCTTGATCAACTAAATAAAATTAATTCTAAAATTAACATAAAGCCAGTGAAGGGAGGCCATAGTTGGGGTTATGTGGTCTCACTTTTTGTGAACAAAAACAGGGCATTGTTCAGAAGAATGAAGCTGGGCATGAACGTAGATCCAGGCTCACTGAGAACTATGATGTATTTTAAAAGCTCTACTTTCCTGACATATTCTGGTTAAATTTAGTTTTTATTGCTATTTCTCAGATAAATTGATTGAAATATACTTGTGTTTTGTTCTTGTAGGTGTTTGTTACGGTCTAGAAGAGGATTGTTGGAGATTCCTTCAGCGTCACGCCGCGCTGCTGTCGTCTTGGCCTGCACTTTTCTTTCAACAGGCTCTGAATGAACCTCCAAACAGCTCCGCTCACGTCTGGGCACAAGGCATGATGGGAAAAAGAGGCATCAGAGCTGTGAAACTGATGAACAACAACCATCAGAATAAACAAGACATGAGGTCAGCAAAGTGGTTCACGCTGATCGACATAATCACCTTAAAAAAGAGAAATGTAGAACTACACACTACGCCGTTTAAAGATATTTTATAAATTCTGGATAATTTAGTTAAAGATTGTGTTGTTGCAGTGAGTTGGTGTCGTCGTTCTCGTCTGGACCGACCTGTCTGGTGTTGAGTCCAGATGGAGAGCTGATGGTGGTCGGTACGGCACAAGGAACACTGCATTTTGTTCACACAAAATCTGGACAGGTATAAAAAATATTTTTTAATAATGCAAATTATCTTTTTAGTGCACAAATGTACACTTACGCAACTTACACAGTATTCATTTGGTTAAGTTACTTTTGTTTTTTCTTGGTTTTTAAAAGCGGACTATTGGACTTTCCCTGACGCTGAGATTATTGTTGTCATGACAACAGGGGCGTGTCTTCTGTAGGCTTTTCCTGCAGAGGCTCATTTTACAGTTGAACTGGAGAAATACACTAATCGGACTGGAGTAGGGCCTAAAGAGACATGTTATTAATATAGAATTAATACAAATGCACTGTTTTAGAAAAATAAATCCGGACAAAACTTTTACACCTGAAGATTAGAACCAAACGGAAAAGTCCATGTAAACATTGCAGGTGTTAAAATTACCTAAGACCTTAGCAGGGTTTCTGTGTGTGCTTAAAAAGTCTTTAATTGTCTTAAATTTGCCTTTAGGTCTTAAATCTAAAGACTGAATTTAAGACCGAGTAATACAGTAACGTTATTTATTATGTTTATGACTGCTAAAGGCTTTTATTTTACTTCAATTTTCTGTCTGTGAACAGGAGGTGCGTTCTCTGGTGAGCAGCTGCGACGGCATCTCGAGCTGCGTCTTTCTGAAAGAGGGAAGTCTGGCCACCACCTCCTTCGATGGAAAAATTGAAATGTGGGACGTGGGCAGCGGCTGCAGGTGAGAAAAGCGTCTGAATGTAAGTTAATGTAAATAATATCACAGTTATGTCAGGACTGTTTCTGTCTCGACAGGACGGCTCTTGTGGCTGGACACAAGAATGCAATAACAGCGAGTGCTGTCTCCGCAGACAGGAAGCACCTGGCCACTGTGTCCCTGGACTCCATGTTAAAAGTGAGTCTGATTTACATTAAAACTATTTTAACGTTTAGTTTATCTGCTGTGCATTTTGTAAATGTGTATCCCACACTATAAAATAAAAACATAAATGCGGTCAACACTGAAGAATTCATTTCGAAATGCACATACTTGTGTGTTCAGAGAGAGACTGGCACTGATGGGGTCAACAAGAGAGGTGCAGCCTCAGGTTTACTCTTATGGACTGTCAGTCTGCTTCTGAACTGACTTTTATGGTCCTGAATAAAGTTTCAGCCAGTCATATCATCACTCCATCAGTGAACGTCTTTTTGTGCTTCGTTAAAATGTGCTCAGTTCTTCATTTGATCACTAAATACCTTTTATAATTCAGCCACATTTAGTGCTGTTTTGACTTAATAATGTAATGTAACATCTTTCAAAATGGCTCATGATTTAATAATTATCTTTATGTGTGCCTGGCTTCATTGCCCTGACTCTGTGTTGTTTTCTCGTTCAGGTGTGGAACTCCTCTAAAGGTGAACAGGTGGCCTTTCTGTCGAGCATCAGTCCTTTAAACTGCGTGGCCTTTGACCCTGAAGGACGTGTGCTCGCCGCCGGCTGCTGGAACGGCAAAGTGACTGTGTGGAACTGGCTCCAGAATAAAACAATTGCAGTAAGTCACAGCTTTACTTTTTTTGTTGTCTATGTTCAGAGATATTTTCAAGGCAATGACCTGGAAATGAGTTAAAAATCCTTACTGTACCTTTCAAAATTATGTTTATAATTTTTGATGTTGCAAAAAACTAAATTCTAAAAATTTGAAGGGTAGCACATTAAACTTATTTTATTCTAAATCTGGATAAAGTATTGAAACCTTCAAGGCTTCAAGCCGAACCGTGTTAACGTTTAGTTCTGTAAACCCATGGAGAATATTGAGTTTGAGTGTTGACCCTCTAAGGCTGCTGTAGTTGGTTGAGCTTAAACATTAGCAAAGAGGAATAGTCTGAATAATTCCAGTTAATGGCGACATAGCCAGAGTAATAAAACCAGTTCTGTTTTTGATTATTGTCTGTTTCCTCAGTCTCTGTGCGGACACGAGCGCTCCGTCCACAGCCTCGCCTTCTCCTCGTCCTCCTCCATGTTGTGCTCTGGGTCTGTGTCCGGAGAAGTCAGGGTGTGGTCCGTGTCCACTTCCACCTGCGTGGGCTGTTTTCAGGCTCATATCGGAGCCACCGAGGCCCTCGCTTTCCTCGACAAAGACAGGATGCTGCTGAGCGCGGGATCGGATTATATGGTGAGAAAAACCTGTCCACACTAAACACAAATACACTTTAATTAGTTTACAGTGAGCACATATCAAACTTAATATCTTTCTTTTTCTTCTTTTTTGCAGCTGCAGCTCTGGTCTGGTGGACTTGGACGTTCGGTCACTACATTGAAAAGTGAAATGGTGATGTTTGTCTCTAAAGTCACAGTTGTATTTGTTTTTGCTGTAGTCAAATAAATAACTATATAACTACATTTATGAGGGTTCCCACGAGTCCTGGAAAACAGACATTTCAAGAGAAAATCACCCGAATAATGTATTAAAATATTCTTGTGTCTTGGGCTTTAGATAAACAATGCAGCGTTACAAGTATCAGTAAATTTATGGTAATTTTAAGTTATGACCCTCTGAGGCTGCTGTAGTTTTTTGAGATGGATTTTAAACAAAATCAGAGAAATTCCAGATCAAAATTAAGAAAATGTCAGGGAAAGTGATTTCTTTGAGATTGACTTTACACTAGAATCTATTCTAAGCAGGACTTTGAAGACCTACATAGAACTCAGGTGTTTTCTCTTCAGTTTGAGCAGGAGCCTCCCCAGAAGAAGAAGAGGACTTCAGACTCAGATCCTGCTGCTCTGTGTGTCGCTGTAAATGGAGAATATGCTGCAGTGGGATTCAGAGCAGGCCTCACACTCTTCAGTCTGGATTCACGTACGTGCCCAAAACAACAAACTAATATATTATTATTATATAATTATACAAAGACCTCACGGGACTCCCAGACTCTGGAACCCCTAAAAACCCACCTTTTCACACTTTTATTTGAACGGGACAGTGCATGTTGATGAACACATGAGACATAAAGACATGAATGTAAACCAGACTGTAGCCGTAGGCTAATGTTCATCCGTAGTCCCACAATTCCCCGTCACAACTATCATTTCAGTTTCTATCTGCTGTAAAATATATCTAAATATCTGTTGAAAAGGCAGCTGGGATCTTGGACTGTTGTCTTAGGAAACCTCTTCTCCAAAAGTTTTATTTGTATCGTAGGTGAACAGATCTGGACCTCCGAGGACTACGATGCGTCCGTCCTGTGTCTGATGTGGGTCGTTCAGGAGCAGGACCAGACGGAGCCTGAGCTGCTGGTGTCTGGAGGACAAGATAAACGTCTGAGGATCTGGAGGAAAAAGAACGAGGAAGAAGGGGCTCTGGGCGGGTTGGAGATTGTTGCTGTGTTTGGAAATAATCAAGGCTCCGTCCTGGCTTTGGCACAGAACTCCACCTACCTGGCCTCTGCAGCAGGTCAGTCTGTTTAATGATTGTCACAGAGGCCTTAATAGACTTAATGGTGCTGCTTACAGACCAACCCTGATATTTATTTAAACATTGAGAAATAAATGTGGGTCTTTGTCAAATTGTATCCACTGCTAACCTCTCCTGTTGTGTCTCAGACGACTGCACCATTGCTCTGTGGCTGCTGAGCGATCTTAGCAGTGATGTGGGTAAGCCTCACAGCGTCCTGAGGGGCCACAGCGGAGGAGTCACCTGTTTGACCTTTAGTCCTGACGAGCAGCAGCTACTGTCTGGTGGAAAAGATCAGGTACGGGATAGTTTTCATAAATCATGCACTTTATTTGTCCCACATTACTGTTGATTTCAGGACCACTTTATAAAAAGACCAGTGTCTAATGTAATGGAAGAAATCCCGGAAACAGTTATAGTCTAAGTTACAGTCTTAGACCAGGTCCAGACTCACGGAGGTCAGTGTTTGAAGGAGACAGAGTTAGTCCAGTCTTAGACCAGGTCCAGACTCACGGAGGTCAGTGTTTGAAGGAGACAGAGTTAGTCCAGTCTTAGACCAGGTCCAGACTCATGGAGGTCAGTGTTTGAAGGAGACAGAGTTAGTCCAGTCTTAGACCAGGTCCAGACTCATGGAGGTCAGTGTTTGGTGAAGGAGACAGAGTTAGTCCAGTCTTAGACCAGGTCCAGACTCATGGAGGTCAGTGTTTGGTGAAGGAGACAGAGTTAGTCCAGTCTTAGACCAGGTCCAGACTCATGGAGGTCAGTGTTTGGTGAAGGAGACAGACTTGGAGGAAGAGTTTTAAGTAGATCTGTGCTTGAGGAGGAGGTGTAGTACTATGACATGAGCATTAGTCAGGACTTTGTGGTTTCTCTAGGCTTTAATGGTGTGGGATGTGAGTTCGTCTCCAGTTCTGTCCAAGTCTCTCCCTCACTGTCATCGAGACTGGCTCACCAGCTGTGTCTGGACCAAAGACTGTGTGGTAAGTCATATCTTAACCTCATAACAAATTACTGTTTTGTAAAGTTTATTTCTCTCATCTGCTCTTGACTTTGATTTTTAGGTGAGTTCCTCAAACGATGGACGGCTCTGCTTCTGGGACTTACAAACAGGAAAAAGTGTCAAAGAAATCACCTGGAAGAGTCCTCTCACCTCTGTCTGCAGTCTGGTGAGATTATACTTTTATATAATTGCAACCTATAAAATATAACCCACAGAATTACAAGATGAATGCATATGCTGATCCACTCTGTATCATTTTATTCAGGGACACTATGTGATTGCCGGCTGCGCAGACGGAGGGCTGCACGTCTGGAACTGGGAGTCAAACGTAGAAATCTGTCACATCGCTGCACACAAGAAATACATCCACCACTGTGCTCTTCTCACACAATCAGGTAAATACACAGCTCTGTCACTGGGTATATTATAGCCCCTGCAGTTTAACGTTGTCATGACTTTTTAGCAGGATTTCTGTGTGTATTGAATGTTCTTGTTTTCCTTCAGACACCAAAGAGATCAGCCCCGAGGACTTGACTGTTGTGACTGCATCTGAAGACGGCACAACTAAAGTCTGGAAGCCCCTACAGGTTTGTCCCAGTTATTAGTTAATTTGTGTATGACTTTATCTACATTGTCCAAAGCTGAAAAACTCTTTCTCTTTTTACATTTCACGGTATAATGTTGTAATCAGGTGGAGCACCACAGCACTTTCCTCGGTCACACTGGTGTAATACATGGAGTTGCTCCCAAGAAACATGCCCCAGAGCTGCTGACTGTCTCTGAAGATGGGTCAGTGCGATGCTGGACGTGGACCACAGGTAGTGTGTGTGTGTGTGTGTGTGTGTGTGTGTGTGTGTGTGTGTGTGTGTGTGTGTGTGTGTGTGTGTGTGTGTGTGTGTGTGTGTGTGTGTGTGTGTGTGTGTGTGTGTGTGTGTGTGTGTGTGTGTGTGTGTGTGTGTGTGTGTGTGTGTAGTAGAGGGTTTGTGTTATGTTATAATATTACACTGTAGTCTGTAATGGTGGTAGTGGTGCCATGGACCCAAATCAAAACACTCAAAGTGCTCCTCTCTTTCACTGTCATCACTATAAGAAAGATATCATTTTAATCTTAAAAGATAAATCTAACTTATTGAGCTTGTGTTATGTTGATTCGTCTCCGCTGATCTTTATCTTCTTCAGAGTCTCCTCCCGTCGTCAAAGGCTCGGTCACTGCTCTGTGCTTCTCTCACGACTTACTCCTCGCTGGATATGAGTCTGGTTTGTTGGAGCTATGGCAGAACAACACTGTGGTTGGACACAAACAGGTGACTAAAAGCAATAAAAAAAGCATAAAAAGGACTAAACATGTATTTGAATAGATGATTAACGTGGCCACTGTTTTTGTTTCAGGTTTTGAACAGAGCTGTCACGGCCGTCTGTCCGATGCCTGCTGGACAGTTCGCCGTCGGCTACACAGAGAAGTATGTCGATGTTTTTAAAGTGGTTTGGAGTCAACACTGCACTGCGAGGTAAACAGCAAGACATATAAAGTCTTAATATGCAGGAGTTTTTATTTAGGTTTATTCTAGATTTGCATGAACTGTCATGTAGTTTTGTTGTGTTCTTTTTCCTCTGTGAAAGGCTGTTCACTTTTATGTTTACTTTCCATTTGAACTGCTCCCTCTGTGTGTGAGACAAACATGCTTTGTTCATGAGGCCAGGGCTGTTCATCTTCTTTTTTATTTCCTGTCCGCTCCGTGTGAACAGTTTGTGCCTCCATTGAACTCAACCTTAGTTGCGTTATGTCATTTTTTACTGCTTTAAATAGTTTTACTGTGTTGTGAGGAAATTTACATTTTCCCTGATGCAGTTGTAAATGTGAACTGTCCTTTCTGTCTCTTCAGTCTGATAAAAGTCACCACATACGAAGTGGAGGAGTCTGTGATCAGCCTGGCGTACAGCTCTGTTCTCATCGGCGTCACCACTCACTCGACAATCATCGATGTGTCGTGTCAAGACGAGGAGAACTTGTGGGGCCACAAAGTCACAAAGTAATTCATGATAATGTTCACATCTTCATAGCCCATCCAACCATTTTACGTTGTTACATGAATGCTCTTTGTGTGTTACTGCAGCTGGAATCATCAGACCTGCTTCCTTGGACTGGTCCGTAACGATGAGAAGAGCCTGTGGCTGATGGGAGAATCTAAAGGAGAGGTTTTACTTGGATTTTTGGTGAGTTTTAATCTGAGAATATTTCATCAGTCTGACATTATTTAAAGCAACACTGTAACTTTTTTACCTAAAAATACAAAGGCTTCAAAATATGTGACGCCAAAGTCATTTTGATTTTGCATTTAATTCTTAGTAGCAATAAAACATTTTTATAAAATAACGGTTGACATAATAAAACCGTATTAAAGACCCATAATATTAAAATAATTTCTGACTTTTCCTTGTTAGTTTGCAGCAGGGCATTTACTGCTTTAATGGGGCAATTTTTGTGTGTTGTTTAATCAAAGAAAATATTTTTCTCCTCAGTTCGCCCTCGGCCCAAAGTATGACCTCTACTCGACTTTCGGTACCATGACCCTAACGACCTCTGAGACTGAGAAGGGAAGCCTCATCACTGCTGTCACGATGGACAATGGTACTGGCACACTTAGAAATATGTCTTATGCTGTATTCATGTGCTCCTTGACTATTCCCCGTCAGGAAGCAGTTTTTCTTAATTGTTTATTTCAGAGTTTGTGGTGTGTGGAGACGTTAAAGGGAACATGTGGTTCAACCTGCCTCCAGAGCTGTCCTCGTGGAGCAGTAGAAAACCTGTAAGAGTCAACACAATACAAAACACTGCAGTATTCTGTAACTTAATGTTTACTGAGGAAATGTTTAAGCTAAATCCCTTCCACACCAGAAATCAATATTGTGCAAATACATAGTGTTACCAACTAGCTCAGGTTAGCAACAAAGAGATTTGACACAATCAGGAAATATTTTGGGAAAAATCTTTTTTGTGTTTCAAAAGGTGTGGCTGCATTACACAAAAACAAATAAATTATATTTTTTGGTTTATTGTTTACAAGAAAAATCTAAAAAAATCTAAATTCTTCACAGTGTCAGTTTTCAACATTATTATAAAAGTCAACAAATAATAAAAATTAATATTTATTAGTCTTGAAGACCACTGTAATCCTCACTCAAGCGCAGACAAAAAGTGTAATGAACGTCATATTCAAGCAGAATACATTGTATATGTTGTACTGGTTCTAGAAGATAAAGCTAGTTTTATTAGCAGCAACTGTTTGTGGTTTTAAACAGACTTAGTTAGGTAAAGCCCTCGCTTTATGAATTTAAACATTGTATTTATTGGCTAGACTACATTAAACACAAGCTGAACCTGTGTCTCAAATATTGAGTCCAGAAAATATAGGAAACTGAATGTAATGTTCAGAAAGAGGGGAATAAATAAACAGTTGAGTGTTTCCTGCAGCGGCTGTACCTCCAGCCTCTCGCTGCTACAACAGGATTTACTCTAATTTAAATTCAACATTAACAATGAGTTTCCATATTGTACCCGTAAGTGTAACGAAAAAAGTACCTCCCATCTGAGGTGGACTGGGGGAAACTGGAGCCAAAGTGCTACAATAGCTCCCTCTAGTTGTGCAACATGGGGTATGCCCTTTATTTATTTGTTGAAAAAGGCCAGTTATTATTTTTAAAAGTAGATTTTTGTATTTTTTTTTGACAATACAAATGCATTCTGTTTTGATGACTGTATTTAGAACATTGTAATGATATTTTTGATATTTAAAGGAGAAGTAAGTGACATATTTTGATACGGCTAAAGTGTCTCTTTCTGCAAACAAACATTACTGTTGAGTTAATAACATGTCTGACTGAGATTCTCTGCTTTACACAAAACACATAATCCACTTTCTATTATCCCATCTCCTTTTATCCAATCAGAAAAGATTACTCCTTTTAAAAAAACAGTATGGAAGCCCTGTAGTGACATGCAAAGCCTGTCCAAATGGGTCTAAATGTTGATTTCACATTTTAAAATTTTAAGACAAAATGAATTAAGTTTATACATTTTGTAAGCCTTCAGTAATAATCTGTGCTTCTCTTCTGCCATTGCTCAGTTTGTCTCTCTGTGTAGTTTTCAACAGCATTCAACATTTACCAACACTTTACACCTTTAACACAGTTGACTTCATTTTGTTTTTAGGCCCACAATGACAGAATCACCGTCCTGAGACTCACTAAGAGCACCATCCTCTCAGCGTCCCACGACAAGACGGTTAAGCTGTGGGACAGAGACACAAAGAAACAGGTCAGGATCCTTCACAGAGAACATTACACTAGACTAACCTTTTGAAATGATAGATTAATGCTCTTTCTCTCAGATTGGTTTGTTCGTGTGCAAGGCTCCTGTGGTTCTTCTGGAGGTGAACCCTGAAGACCCCTCTCAACTGGTTTGTGGAGACCAACTGGGAAACATCTACTTCCTGTCGTGGAAAGAATAAAGCACTAAGAGACGCCATATATAAAAACTGAATGAATCTACAAATTTATGTCCCTTTATTTTACTTTTTTGTTTAAATGTGAGGGATGTGTTTGAGTACATATCCCTTGGATATGGTTAAGTTAAAACCCAGAGTAAAGCTGGATTTTGTCTTTCACTCATAAATTCTTTAATATTAAACCGTTACAACACTAGATTAATTAAAACTCTAAAAATCAATTTGTAATGTATTTAGCTTTTTCCTGATAACACACTGTGCACTAACTGTAAAAGAAAAAAAAGGCCAAATCTATTTAATATGTTATATTATGCTGCACTTGTTACTATAATATGCAAATGTACATGTGCCTTTAATTTCTATAAACAAAAAAAGTGAAAAGTGATGATTTTTTTTTTATGTAGTAAAATGATAAATAACAAAAGGCATAGGAAATTGTTTTGCATTTGAATGCCTTATGAATGTTTAAACAACTGATTGAGTTGATGTAAAAGGGAAATCAGGGGTCAGGGTCTGTGTGGTGTAACGGGCCTGGAGGTGGGGAACTGGGGAAAATAATATGTGATGTTTTATGTAAAAAATCCTAGTAATAGTCGCAGTAGCAGACATATCTGTTTATAGTTTTATGAGTCTGTTTTCTGAACTGAATGGCTTTATCTTTGTTAAACCGCCTTTGTCATAAAACTGGCCAAATAAATTTAAGTGCTTCTGTGAGAAATCACAACCTTGACTAGGTTTAGTCCCGTGACACATCATCATATCATTATTTTTATTTAGGTGCTTTTTGTTTGTTTGTGTTCAATGTTTTATCACTCGACTAAAAACTGAGGCAAAAATAATGTCCATTACAATAGACTGAAAATAGAATTGAAAATGGAACAAATATTGCTAAATGTTAATGTATTTATAAGAAATTATCCTTGTCACATCAGCACTTTTTTTAGAAGTACAGTGAGGTTTACTGTTACTTTGTAAGGCTCTAGGTTTTAATCAAATTCAAGTCTCTGGTAATTCAAGGGGCGGGTCTTCACACCTGTCAATCACCGAAAGGAAGGTGATTGCTGCTTGGGCTCTAAAAAAAGAAGCCCCTTTTTCTTATTTTGTGGGAATTTAGACATATTATTGCCATCAAAACTTTAAACACTAAGCTCTAGAAATGTTTAACAATAAATTGAAAAGCCCACCAAGCCCATTGGTACCGATACCGAGATGTCCCCTTCATCCATTGTCCATTCATTCCTGTGACTGGGTGGTTAAACCATAAACTACTGAAAACATAACTCGTACTGATATCGTCCAATATTTCTATAAACTACAACAATATACATAAAGCACAATCAAATGATCAAATTTACATATCTCAAAACCTCAACAACAAAAACTACGCTTCCACTGATTTGAAATAAACCTGGGAGTGTGAATTTCCGAGGCGCACGTGAACGCAGCTCTTGTCTAGAGTTGGACAGAGGACACGCCCCTTTCAGAAAAATCAACAAGTAACAAGTTAACACTCTGAAGGACAGAGGCTCCGAAAACACTCTGTCCCACTTTAACTCCCTGAAAATAACTGTGTCAACTGCCAAATATTCATCTCTGTTAGTTTTTTACTCACAAAATAGATTTTTTAACTGCGGACGCTGTCAGCACGAGGACAGCACAATCTCAACCAACCGTTACGTTTATTTTAACACTAGCTTTCGTCAGGATTTATCGGATTTTACAGATAAATGGTGAGCTAACAATACCAGTACACTTTTAAAACAATTCTTAATGAGTAAAACTAACCTATTTATTGCATGTTAGTTACTAAAAGTCTATAAAACTATCTTAAATAATATAATAAAACTTCTGGATGCGTTTCAGGATCGAGACGATAATCTGGAGCTGGAGGGCGATGCAGGAGGAGACGATGCTGTAAGTATCTTTTTGGCAATATTTAGAGTTTAATTTGAGTTTTCTTTCCTTGTTTTCTGGAGGTGTTGAGTGAAGCAGTGCCTGTAAACCCTTCAGTCAGTTTATAAGAAATACCAGGTTGAAGGTAATATGTAACTGTGTTGAAGGTAATGTCATGTTTCTACAGTGATCTACAGTGAAGTCTGTTTTAGTCCTGACATTTTATTACACATTAACAACACAGTGACTGATAAAGTGACTGAATGACCTTCATGAAAAATGTCTTGAGGAAAAATGGAACAAAACCAAAAGTCTCAGTAAAAGGTCTGGCCCCTTTATTTCTTATTCCATTAAACTTTAGATGTTTGTTGTGAGAGATTTAAGGTAAATGTTTGTTCCTATTCTTTTATGAACAGTGATTGGCTGTGAACTAAATGAAAGTTTATTTGATGCAAACAAAGGAGAGAAACTGAAAACTGTGTTCACCTCCAAAGGTATGGATGTGGAATACATTTAGATAATCCTTAACAACTTTAATGACTTTCACGTTAGAGTAGTTGTCTTCTTTTTCTGTGCCATATGTAAGAATGACATGATCCCAAACATGACACTGTAGTCGCTTCACAGTCGTTTTCTAAATGAGATGCAGATACCAACGCTTTAGTCTGAATGTGGCTTGGTTTACCAGAATTTGGGGTCCTTAAGTAAAAGTACAATTCCTCAAGTAACAAACTACAAACCAGTGTTTCTCCAGGGTTTAGTTTTTCTGTCCACACCAGCAGCATCAAGACTGGCGTTTGAACTCGGGCTCTTCTGGCAGCAACAGTGCCATGTATCCTGTCATCAGTACTTTTAGTCTTTTTGAGTAGTAATATTTGATTTTTTTACACTTGTAGTTTACTCTAAGAAGATGATTTATTACACCAAGCCTTTCCATTCATATACCACATGTTTTCAAACACACCTAATGTTTTATAGCTCAAGAGAAGTATTAAATCAAAATGTGTCTTTATCAATCTTGCATTACCAGTGCAATGCTAAATCATATTTTTAGAGGCTGCAGTTAAATCCATCAATCTTCAAGTCCAGACATGAGGGGCACGGTCAGGTCCGGACTTGAAGCCTGGACGAGCTGAAGCTGGACTGTCAATTTTGTTCAAATAATTAGACTTTTATCATTAAACTCTTGTGAACTGAGTCTGGTTTGAACACAGAGCCATTCAACAGTGACGTCTCTGTGACACAATCATAATGTTATTTATAATAATAATCTTTATTTATATAGTGCTTTTCCACCTGCTGTAGTAGGCAGTCAAAGCGCTTTACATACATTAAACTATTACCAGTGTTACAGAACTTCACTGGAAGCAATGTAGGTTAAGTGTCTTGCCCAAGGACACAACGACAGAGAACGGGATGTTATGATGTTTTGGGATGATTTGAGCGGGGATCGAACCGCCCACCCGCCGGTCGAAGGACTGAGCTATACTGCCGCCTGTCCCAGCTGACTGCTTTATACTCATATCATGTTTTTATTCTGATTCTTTATTCACTTTAGAAACACTCAAACCAAAGATAAAACGTGGAGGCATTCTGTACAAATATAAATTAATCTTTACACTTAGAATAATCTAGAATCATGTGGAGGTTAAGAAAACCAAAAGTGTAGTTTATAGACAATTACCGCTCACAGAAAAACAAAAATAGAACATAACTACAGAAAATAGGGCTTGTGTTTGCTCAAAAGTAAAAGAAAGGTAGGTACATGGTTTCCTTTATATTCATCCTCAAAATTCTGCCTGTCATATATCTTTTTTTTTTTTTTTTTATACACAGGCCAGTCTTTTGATCACAAATGGTGAGCTCTTTACCTGCTCGTTTGAGCTTAATGTCTTAGAGTTAATTAGAATAAAAAAGAGAGTAAAGCTCTTTACCAGTAGATGTTTTCTGTCTGAACTATAATTTCACATTTTCCCACATTTTAGGGTTCTTCTTGAGCTTAATGCAATGTTTTTAATTCACTAAGAGCCTCATGACGCTGACTCTTGTCCAAAACCAGAAAGAGCTGTAGATAATAAACACTAGCTTCATTTGTGCTTTTAATTTCTTGGAACATCACAAGAACACCACACTCTTGTCATTTGCTGTTTTTTCCTTCTTTTTCTTTTTTTTGCCCGAGTGAGTGAATGGTTCAGTCAGATTGCAGTTTAATGGAAACGTGCCTGTTCTGTGCTGCTGACGTGGAGAGACGAGGTTTACCTGGGACAGCCTAAACCTAAAAGATCTAAAGACTGAATGTACTTTATCGCTGGTGCTTGATGTTACACTCTCTCTGTGATGTGTATCTGCGGGCTGGTCTTCCTCAAAAAAACATCAAGTGTCTTAATAAATGTGAGTGGACTCTGAACTCAATATAAAAGCCTTTTATATAAGACTCAGCTAAAAATAATGTTATTGAATAAGTACTTTAAAAGGAAGCCAAAAACACATTTTTATTCATTTAGACTACTCATTATTTATTATTTTCATACGTAACTCCAGTTATGTGACTGCTAACAGAATGACTACTAGAGAATATTAACATAAAGCTATAAGAAAAACCTTTAAGTTGGGATCAACAAATACACAAAGTCACAAAAGGGACAGTTAAAGGTCGGACTCGGTACGACTTAAGGGAGAGCATGGGGCTAAAGAAAGAAGACCCAGGGCTAACTGTACTTGACTTGCTCTGACGCCGCTCTGGTAATAAAAATGTAACTTAGTTTGTTCCAGGATATTTTTGATTTTGGTCATACCTGCAGTAACCACAGTCTGACTGAAACCACATCGACCAAAGTGAGTGTTGTTAAAAACACAATAAACACGGATTTGACTTGGATAGTATTACATTAATCTACAGTGAAGAAATACATACATTAACTATTATTTTGTACATTTGTCTTTCAGGAAACAGGTGGAATGTTTAAAAAATCTCTCAAAGCTGTTGTCAAAAGGACACCGTGTCAGGTACAGCTTTAATAACTCACAAGCCTTCATATTAAAATAAATATAGCTGTAATATTTACACATACAACATGGTGTCTTTCTGTCAGGGAGATTTATCTTCATGCAGTGAGCTCTCAGGCAGTAGAGACAGTCTGACGGTCAGTAACACTCACAAGAGGAAAGAGTTAATAGTAACTCTTCAACATATTCCCTGATGAATGTGAAATGACAAATTAAACACATGACCTTTACAATTGGATTCCTGTCACTTTCTGGATTTATGTGTTTTTTGTGTTTGAGTTCTTTGTGTGGGACATTGTTTTGGAAGTGCACTCATCAGCAGTTCATACAGGCCGCTGTGTCGAGCACTAGGCTCTGCTTTTCAATAGAATCTAAAACTATCTAAAACTATAGAAAAGCACACTCAAATCCTGTCCCATAAAGAAATAATAATAAAGAAATAATAATGTAATGTTTTTTTAATAACAGGACACAAAGACACAGTCTCCGGTAAGAATGGATATGTTTTTTAACCTTATAACCCCATAGATATCTAATACTGTACAACTGCCTCTGTTATTTTCCTTCAGGGCGATTTGGCTGATCCTAGTGAACTCACAGAAAGCCAAGTCAGTCAGTCAGAAAACACTAAGGTGAGATGATTACTGAACTGTAACTGAACTTGTTTTAACTGAGGCCATTATGTCATGTTTCAGGACATGAAGTTTATCTGTTTAAGTGTTTGAAGTGGATAAAATAATAGTTTCTATTTGTTTTTAGGAAGATTTATCTGAAAACTCTGAACTCACAGGCAGCAGCAAGAATCTGACGGAAAAGTCTTCAAAGGTAAGGTACTAAGACAAACTTAGTGTTTATTTTAATATTCTGAGCCAATACTCCACTATGAAAGCAGGAAAGGTAAAGTGTTATTTGTAATACCACTTTACTCTCTCAGGGCAGAGTCACAAAGATGTTAAAGAACCCTTTTACCTCTTCAGCTCAGGTTGTCTGGAAATGTGTGGCTGTTTAAAAATGACAGTGATATTCTTTCAAAAATCAAATGATGTTTTTTGTGACTTGTTTTGTCCTACGCTGTGAAAATACAATGACAGAGAATTCTTTATTCATTTCACAGAGAGACACAGAAACACTGTCGCTCAAGGACCATGAGAGCGAGAGAGAGGAAGAGAAGCCCAAAGAGGTCAGTCTATTTCTGCATCACTCATGAGTCACCCTCCACCACAAAAACAGGAACAGATTCTCTTAAACTTTTTCCTGAATCTTCGTCTCAAAGTGCTCTCTGTACTAACTGTCAGGTCAAACGTAACATGACCCAGTCAGAGGGAAGGGACTGGGCTGTCCCACCCAGACCCACCGAAGAGGTACGTCCTGGGCTGAATCTGACTAGTCTGCCGTCTCTTTTTATTGAACACCTGCTTTATTCTGTCACAGGAAATGAAGAGGGCGACCACATATGACAAGCTTAGACTGAAAGGATCTGGAGATAAACAGGTAGGACTTGGAACAGGATAAAGTTAATTATTATTTGTTGATATAATCTTTAGCTTTAAAAGAAGAGGGTTGGTTTTAAAACAAGATGTGACATTTTAAAGAGCAACAAGACCGTCATTTCAGAGGAGAAAAAAACACTCTCCACACCAACTCCTGTCCCTCCTCCCAGACCGTCACAAGAAGTAAGGAATAGTCAGTATTGTTCATTGCTTGCTTCTGCAGTGCAGTGGTACTTATTATGGTTTGATTTTAGGAAATAGATCGAAAGCAGAAGAACCGCCATCAGGTATGTGTATGAGAGAGTACATAAGAATTAAAAACCTCTTTTTAGTGCTTTGGATTAAAAGGGTTTGTATTTGTAATGCTGGACCATGGATATAACAATCGTCTTTGCATTAGTGGGCTTGTTTAAAAGTGGGGTGTGAAGTTTTTTTGGTGGCATCTGGTGATGAAAGTAAAGATTCCAATGCCTCTTTTCACACTCCTTTTTTTAGAGCATGTGAACAGCTAAAAAAATTTAAAAAAAAAATTCCTATCGGTTCATCTCTAATTTGTACTCTCTTATCTTCTTCAGCTTGCATCAGAAGATACAGCAGAGGACGTGGAGGAAACAGAACATGTTGAGACCTCAACCCAAGAAGAAAACAAAGAAGAGGAAAGAAATGTCAAAGCAGAGGTGGCTAGATTTCTCAGTTCAGTTCTCTGACAAAACATCAGAAAAGACTAATGTGAGCCTCTTCTGATGATATTTATAATTAATACCCCACTTCTGTTTTAGGCCAAGGTCAAGAAACCGAAGAAACACAATCCCTTCATGCCTCGGGTCAAGGTGACGTTCAAACATGTCTCAAGCTGCAGATATTTTGGACGTACAGATTATTCTGTAAGCACAAAACTCCAGTGTGATTTGTTTGTTTGTGTCTTTGTGTGTTATTTCAGGGTAAGGTCATTCAAAAGAGGACACAGAATGCAGCAGACGGCAGCACAGGAGAGGTAAATATAACCCGCTCCTATCACTGAAGAAAAGGTTGAAGCAAAGGCATCTGGACTTTCAAGGTGAAGATGTTTTGTCTTTAATTCCAAGAGACTTTTTCAATTCTGAGTTCGACTGGTAAGAGAGCTGAGCTTTATCTCTAGAGGGAGGAGTTTGGCCTGAAACTGACTCTGATTGGACCAGGTTGTTCTTACTTAGTGTCGTTTCTTTGAGAGGGCAGTGTGACTCCTGATGGGAGAGTTATTAGTGACACTGTTCCATTCAGGAGTTGTTCTGATTTAGGTTTCAGAACATTGTTGTAAATAGTAGGCTTTCTTTGCTCCTCTCTCAAACCCTCTAACTGTATGTTTCTAAACACTCATCTTTTCTTTTTTCAGAATGAAGGTGGAGACAGGTGTCTTTTTGACCAACTGGAAGATTTCCGTATTGAACCCTCACAACCTAAAAGCAGTCAGGTCAGTTTTTACATAATTCCTTTATTCCTTTACAAACTGTTAACCCTCAACACTGACCGGTTTAATGTTGTCTTGTAGGATGTGGATAATCTCATGGAGTGGTGGAACACGGTGGAGAGTAAGACACAAGAATAGTTCTCATTTTAAATTGTCTGTTTGTAGAGCCTATGTGTCCTCGTGGTCACATAGTCACAGCAGATTTCAGACAAAGGCTCTGTACTTCTCTTTCATCAGTCTCCTTCCTGTTTCACATTTATGGCATGAGTGCAGAAGAAGCCTTTATTTCACAATAAAATATAAAAATGAAATAATCACATAAAGATTTTTAAATAAGCAATCGCTTAAGTAGGCTTTCTCTCTATTCCTTTTTTTTCTCAGATTGGGAAGACACTCCTCAATTTGAAGACATGACGCCAACAGAAGAGACAAAGTAAGTAAAGAGCCAATGGAAGTTCCAAAAGTCACAAACCTTCAGTGAAAAGTTCTCATAAAGAAATATTATCATTTACTCTTTTAAAAGGACAGAATCTCTGATAGTTACTGTTCCGGCTGGAGTATGTTTGTATCTAAAGAAGACACAGATGGTTCTCGGATTTTATTTAAAGCTCACTGTGTTAATATACTCCTGCACTTTCTGTTCACCAGGACAATACAAGACAGTCCCATCACTTTCAGTAAAAGACCCTGGACAGTTCCGTTACATGCAACAAGAGAAAGTCCGACTATAACTAGACATGAAAATGCATGTAAATATTTCTTTGTCAGAGTGACACACCTGGATAATGCATAAAGCACAGAGTAACGGATGAAAACAGGCTAGTATTTAGAGTGATACACATTCCGCTGGTTAAACTTGTAAAGCACACTTACTGAGTTAAAAATGTTTTCATGTGTTCATGTGTGTTCTATCTCAGAAAGGTGCTATCCTTAAATGAATAGAAGACTATGTAGTAAGAAGCCCAGATTTTTAGGATTTAACAAATTGAGTTTAACATAAGCATCCATTTTTAACAAAGGCTTAATGTTGATAAACACCAGACTCACATGAACAGCATCAGCAGCATCAGTCAAATCAGAAGGACAAAAAGTGACCTCCAGCTAGAAATGTTAATCGAGCTGTGCGACTAAGCTGTGCATGTAACCGCTCAGACTTGTGTTTATTCACTGAGGGCAGTCAACAGTTTTTTATCCAGGTGTGTCAGGTATGGGAGGTTCACCTAATGTAGACAAATGTGTTCATGTTTGGGTCTTAAAAACTCTTACTTTAGATTTTATGCCTTCAGAATCCTCCAACTCATTCAACCTTTCTTCCTCAGGGCTTTTGCTGTGACGGCCAAGAAAATCCAGAAAGGTATCCGCGTCTTTAACAAACTCTTCTCGGAGCGAGCCGAGAGCCTGTGGCAGCACGTCATCGACCTCAACAGCATCGCCGACGGCCTCGACAAGTTCAACAAGAAGACCAAGATCGCCCAGATCACCGGCGGCTCCACCAGCGCCATCGGGGGCGTGGCCACCATCGCCGGCTTGGCTCTGGCTCCAGTTACCATGGGAACCTCGCTCATCGTCACCGCAGTGGGGCTCGGAGTGGCCACGGCGGGCGGTTTGACCTCGGCAGGAGCAGGAATCTCAAACCAGGTCAACAACTCCATGGATCGGAAGAAAGTGGAGAAGATTGTCGAAGATTATCAGGAAAAAATGTTGGATTTAAACAAAGCGCTTCAATTTATCAAGCAGGGGATCGAGAACCTGCGGCGTTATGATTTGATCAAAATGAAAAAACACGCCTACAACCGAGACTTCCCGGTGTTGAACAGTAACTTCTACCAGGACGGCGCCATGGCGGGAAAAGCTATTCTCATCAACGCCAGTGAAATCATGCGAGTGGTGCAGATCGCTAACGCCGCAGGGAGCACGGCCGCCAGAGCCGTTCAAATCGCCAGCATGGCCACCGGAGTGCTCACCGGACTCTTCGTGGGCATGGACATTTATTTTGTCACCAAAGACTCCAAAGAACTGAAGAAAGGGGCCAAGTCCGAGTTTGCCGCCAAGATTCGAGAAGTGGCCCAGCAGCTGCACGACGGCCTGGTGGAGCTCAACAGCATCAGAGAAGAACTACAGGCCACGACCACACCAGACAAAAACCAGGGACAGGAGGACTCTGAATAATGAGGATCAATACAAGGACAAGGATAATGATGAAGACAAAATCGACCGCATTAAAAAAGCCATCAAAGTGGACTATGAGAACCTAGATAATGTCTGACCAAACTTTAAAAATAGTTAAATTGTGAACTATCACTTAAGATTTTGCTGCTATAATGAGGTTTATGAAGAATAATCTTTATACTGTAGGTTTATATTGAACCACTTAAGATTTGCAACGATAGAGTGCCTTTAAAAGTAGCCTGTTGTACCTGCATTAGTCTAACACTTCCTGGATTCCAGGGCTGTTTAGGAGAACTAAAGCTCATTTAACGTGTGATTTAAACTAATGCAAAAGCTTTGATTTTAAGGTATAGTTCAATATTTTAGAGCTAATTTATTGCCTACAGTAGATAGTTGTCAGCACACTCCCTCTCTTCACAGAAACTAAAACACTATTCAGTCATCATGTGATCAGCTCAGGAAAAAAGTTGTTTTCTGATTTAAAACACAACATAAATAAGAGCTTACACGACCCGTCTAATATTTCCTCAACATATGGTCTTTAAAAAGTAAATACATTAATACCCGAAACACATCTTTCCATTATTGTGGTTTTTAAATTTGGGCTTTTTGAAAAAATCTTAGTTCCTTTTAAATTATTATCACATTCTCTTTGTACGTTCTAGTTTGTTCAAATGAGGAACAGAATAAAAACAGTAATATAGAGGAAATGCATGTGAATACTTCTTCTATTAAACACACACACTTGCAATAATGTAGTTTTTAAAGTTCGTCATCACAAACCCTTTGAGCAACCATTCACAACACAATCCTCTGTGTATCCTTTGCTCCTGTCTGCTTCTCCAAACCGGGGCTGTGCTCACAATTACCTTCTGTAGGAACTAAACATCCTGTCCAAAAGTATCTCAAAGACTCCTTTAACAAACTACTGGACTATCCCTTTTATTTATTCTGTCATGTGCAATGAATACAGTAACTACCATAGGACACTGTGTGATGATTGTTACTAAAGTGAAATGTTAAAAAGATGCTTTGTGTGTCTTTTAAAGCCGACACGACGTAAGCAAACACTACACTCTCCTCTGTTTCAGTGTTAGAGGTATTCACTCAGTCAGAGTTTCCTTCAGGTATACTGTCTTTACACTACCATTTTAATAAAGACAACACACATTTAGGCAGATCTTGACAATATTTGGTGACTTAGATTATCTTGTTTAAAGATTTAACCCCAGACCCCAGTGACGGACCTCATGACATATAATGACCATATACGTTTTTCCATATGTTTCGATTTGAGCACATCTTTAAATGCTTTGCGATGACGTGAGAGCTGTGGCAGTCGAAACATCTCATGCATGTTTGTCTGTATTTACATACATCACATAATATCTGAACCATGATTTTAGGTTTCTGTCATATTTCAAATAAATAACCATCAAAAGTAAGATATTGGGCCATGACTAAATTAAAATAGGCTATATATATATTCTTCTTATCTTGCAGTAGATTTAAACTGTAGCTTTCAATAACAATATGAACAGAGTGAGTGTGTAGTATTAGTAACTACAGCTTTCTTACTCCTTGTGTGTTAACAAGCTTTTATTTTGTAAAGCCACTCAGTTGTTCTTTAGTCCTTTTGCGTTACACAATGGATTCTCTGATTTCCGAGCGGCCCCTGAACTCCTCTCGGTGCAGATGTTGACGTTGTGTCGGAAGATTCCCGGGAGTGTGTGACAGTGAAGGAGGCTCCTGCTGTGAGAGTTTAATCTGACACAAAGTGGATTTAAGTAATACATTCTTCCAAACTATCGGTGGGTTACATTATCGCTGTAACAGGAAGTATTATCCTTTATTAACAGTAAAAAGCCCTTATTATCGGTTTCTCTTCAACTGTAACGTAAGGTAACGTTGTGTCTTAACCGTTATTTTGGGGGATTTGAAGCTAACGGTTAATGTTAGCAAAGTCAAACTAATAAATATAAACTACAAGTTAAAGAAATGCGTTGGTTACACTTCTGCAAAAACGTCAAACTGAAAACAAAATCGCTGTAACTGCCTGACAGTCTATAACAGCACTTATTTTACAATCCTAGAAAAGTTTCTTCTTCTCTGACAGCGTGACTATTCATTTGTAAATTGTCGTTATAAAATGGTGGCGGATTTTAAATTTGTAAATGCTATGTTTTCTAAAAAAAAAAAAAAAGCAGAACTTAGCGATAATCAATTTAATTTCTTAATATTTTTTCCTGTTTCATAATGCGCTTTTCTTGAACTTTCTAATAGCTAAATTCCATTATAAATTAAAAATGAATGTTTATGCGATGCCTGCTTTGAATGTATTCATTCAAAGCAGGCACTTTTTTCTGTATTTTTAGGAGGATGTCCAAGCTTTTTTAGTTTATTATTTTTGTAAATACACATTTTATTATTAAGACCACTGCTGCGTGAACTGTTGTGATTCCTAAAAGCCAGACTTGGTGAATTTAACACAAATGTGATGTAGATGAAGTCTGGCCTGATCAGGCACAAAGCTGCTTCTGATGAAAAACTCACTGACTTCCTGTGTTCTAATAGAATACCGTAAACTCCTGGTTTGAGAAAGGGTTTTTGAGTAATCTTTGAGTCTGACTTAGTTCTGTGTTTAGTATTTTGCTCTGTAGTGTGTGATTAATAATATGCCTCATGACCTTTTAACAAATAATAATAGTACAAATTGACAATTAATAAATGACAAAAACTGTTATCTAATGTAAATTGATTGGACTATTGATCTGTTAATTGAATGCACACTGTACTAGAGAGGATCGAGACACTTCCAGCTGCAGTTGTTTGTGGCTGTGATACTAAAGTTTGAACAAGACCTGAGGCGAATACCTTCCACTCTTTTAGTCTGTGGTGAGGTGTGCACTAAATGCTCTTCTGTAAAAACTATGTTAAACCCTCGTTAAGAGAAACATGAGACAACAATGTCCCTTAACCTAGACAACATTTGAATTTCCATCTGTTTATGTTAACTGCCTCTGTTACAGAAGCGGGCAGGATGGAGGAGTGTTTGATGAAGCCAGAAGTAAAGAAGAAACCCAATCTTGTAAGAGCAGCAACACATTTAGTTGCTTTGACCAGAAACATAGCTTGTATTGAGCCTCTATTATGAGTTTAATCATTAAAAAGTAAGTTATTTAAGTGCTTATTTGACATGAAACAGGAAGAATAGCCTCTCTTTTAAAAGTGATATTGAGTGCAGTATTATTCAGATATGTATGCCATTGTATTGATGGAGAACAATAACAACAAACACTTTTTCTGTCTACTCCTTATTTTATTATAGGCTGCATTCTGTGGATTTACCATTAACCCTACTTTAATGAAACTATTTGTAGAAGTCTAAAGTCCATTCTAACAAACTCCTCTTTACCCTTTTGTGTTAGAGTGCATCCAGCAGCTGTCATTTTAATGCCAGTCTAATGTTCAATATAAGTGTACGCAAAAACAAGAGTTACAATACTGTTTTACAAGGTGGACTCTCTGAAAGGTTACAGTGTTACTTTAAGAAATAATCCTGGACTGTAACTTTCCTAAATTCCAAAGACATAATGTTATTTTTTTATTTTCCTGTTTACAGCCTAAACCTCCTTCAAAGGCTTCTGAGGTTCTACAGTCAACCATTTAATTGGCTACAGATTTTTATTTTTTTTTATCTAAATGGAATTATGTATTTTACTGATCAATCTGAACTTACCTTTACAGATAAAAAGAATTGAAGATGACTGCAGCCTGCCGGAGAAACCAACTCCAGCTCTGGAGAGAAGGACCCCTGCTGAGAAGCCAGTTCTTAGGGAGAGAAAAACTCCTGTGGTTCCTCAACGCCCCACAGATGCTGTAAGTCCAGAGGAGTACTCTGAAGCTGGAAAATGGGATTTTATTGAGGCAGATCTCTGTGGATTTATCCTGAACCTATCCTGAACCTAACCATGAGCATTGACTGTAGACTCCAAACTCCTGTCTGGGTGTCTTTCCTTAAATTGTTTGTACCATTTTGTCTGTTGTGCTGTTCATTTTGGCTGAGAACTTAGTAAAGTTTTGTTCTACTCGTTCTGACCGCTCGATGTTATTGGTGGTTTAGTGCATTTTTATTTATAACACTTTTCATGTACAGCGCTTTACAAAAAACATCATTTCAAATTAGAGACAAAGGTGCACATAAAAGAACAAATACACACAGCTATCTGCAAAATATGGCAAAAAGATTTATCAATTTTTCTTTTAGTCCAAACAATGTGCTTTTACTGACAGATGATTGGCTGTAGACATGTCCGTTTAAAAGCCATAAGACAATAATTGTGATCTGTGGTATATTTGATCACAATTCAATTCTGAATTTGATTTATGACACAGCCCTACACAACAACATAGGATAAGCACTTAAAATTAGATAAGTATTCATAGGCTATGTTATAATAACATAAGTCTAAAGATTGTTTTTAAAAGTGCTGAGTGGCGGCAGAAATTAAAATTTTTCAGGCAGAAAGTTCAACAGACTGGCAGGATTAAAACTAAATGAGCCGGACGACCAAGAGTCCTGTACCAGTTTATCTTAAAGTCCTCTCAGGTTTGTATGAAGTTATTAGTGCCACCTGTTTTTTTCAAATACCACTGATCCAGAGCGGAATTCTTAGGTCAAAAAAATAAAAGGATAAAGAAGAAGGCATCTGAATACACTCTTGTAATTCGCTCTGATTCTGAAAATGTGGTGTTGTGTTCAGGAGCTGAGTCACACACAGAACCGGATGAAGAGACCTGTGTCGACAGTTACTGAGGTAAGTGTGATGTTAATGGTGCGTTTGTTTATTTTAATCTAGGACATACTGTACTTACACAACAAAGTCAAAAGGTGGAACGAGGTCAAATGGGACAAACTTTAAGAAAACGCAAGGACTTTAAGTGAAATCCTAACCCTGCACATGTTTATCTGTAAAGGACATTTATGATTAGGACAGAATGTGAGGCACTCAAACATCTGACTTTAGAAAGGCAGCTTCTTGGAGCCTAATACTTTATTATTCAAATTATTATTCTTCCAATGTAAGTTTCTGCAAACTGGTCTTTGATACTGGTGCCACTGATGTGCAGCAAGTTTAAAACAAGGAAGTTTAAACATTGAAGCACAGAAGAATTAAAGTCAGGAGATTTTTGAAAGTACAAGATAGTCCCATGAGCTGAGGGACTTGAACATCCAGGATTGAAATTTGTTATCTATAATTGTGCATCAAAAATTGAAAAACACTTGTATTTAACTCACAATATTAAAGACAGATATAGATGTATTGTCAGCAAATAATATTAATTATCTTTAATTGTCTTACGCTACATTTAGGTTAATGGAAATCTGAAGCAGGAAAAACCGAGAGAGTTTCCTGTGGTTCCTTGCAGACCCACAGAACAGGTAACATCAATAGTGCAGTATAGGGGCTTCAAACTAAAAGAAACAGAGGCTTGTACGTCTGTTGATAGTAACTAAATAACCTGTCTGTGTGGAGTCTGGAGAACTGGACAGACTTGGTCTAGTCCTGGTCCTGATCCTGGTCTGGTCCTGGTCTAAACCTTTTTGCACTAATAACCCTTCAGACACAGCTGTGCACTGCTTTTTTAAAACAGCTAATATTCTCTTTGCAGTAAAATATAGTTGGTTTGGCTTTGTTGTACATAGTTTACAGCCTCACTCTGAGCGACTAAAGCGTTCATGTTTCTTTTTTAAAATATCTTTTTGATACTTTATTTTTGAAGGAACTGAACGCTCCTAAACGCTACAGCCAGCGCAGGACAGAGCAGGCGCAGGACAACGCTCAGGTACAGAGACTGATAAATACTTCTTTTGGAATTTGTAAATCTTTGGAGAGTCAATATTATTTGTTTCTTATCAGGGCTCTAAAGAAACTGACAGGACGACCAACACCGACGTTCTGGAAGAGGAAGACGACTTTAGACAGGTAGCTCAACTCAGGCTCTTTGTTTTAGATCTTATCTTCGTTGTTGTCTTTTTGTTTACCCATTTACAGTTTTTATTTTCTTTTTTTTTTTAGCCCAATCTGATGAAACTAACTGGAATTTTCCGGAAAAGCCAAAAGGAGAAAGCCCCTTTGTTCACAGTAAGTAATGCCTCAAAAGGCTTTTGTAATAAATGGTTGTTCATGTTTGTTCTGTTAATTATGTTTTAAATTCCCTTGAACCTTGAAGTTATTTACATTCTCACTTACAGCCTCTGTGCTTCTTGTCAGTTTTAGGCTGTCACTACAAATGTAAAGTTCTATTTAAAATGATCGTTTAGTATTAGTAGTATTTGGAGAAATGACAGACTAAACCACATTCTGCTGTAAATGGATTTTAAACACTTGAACTACTTTTTACACTTACTCTTTATATGGGTGTGCTCTGTAGAAGGTATTTTCACAGAATATTTTGAGAAATGGCCCATATTTTGGTTCAGACACAGGCCTCATTAAGGTGTTTGTTCTGAGAGTGATAAGCTCTGGGTGTTGTATAAATGAGGAACAGAATAAAAAGCAGTCACGTGTCAAAATAAAGAGTGTAAGTTCCTTCTATGTGACACACTTTTGCTCTGACAGTAGTTTCTGAAGTTGTAGAAGCCTTGTTAGTTATTATAAAGGTGTATTTTTATGTCATTGTTCCTGTCCGGCTTTAACTACATCCCTTTAACATGACTTTTGTTTAGTGTTTACCAACCAAAAAACCCAACTCGGATTCATTATTAGCACTGTATCAACTTCATTTCCACAGGTTTTATCAGTTGTATGCTTCTAAATACTTTTTTTAATAAAGATACATTGTGGTCATGTGACTCAAAACACAAAATATAAACACCAACATCAAATATAAATATGACGGTGACCTTACAGGCCCACTTTCAATGCAAGATACAATAGAATACATTCCTGTTTTTATCATTTATTTATATTTTTGCTGCCTGGTAAATGTAATGTATAACAGTGATTCCAACACTTTCTGATTGCTCACAAGACTCATATTTTAGAATAATCCATGCAGTATTTTTTCACAGTAAAGGTTTTGAGACTGGATAGATGATAAATGCCATATTAAACAACATGGACCGTCCTCTGCATGCTGTTCTTACACTGTAGTTATTGTTTCATTCATGTGCTCCTGGGTTTGCCGGATTGTTGTAAAATAAATGAAAGACCTGGAAATTATTAACACAAAAGCATTTCAAAAATAACAAAATTATCAAACTGTCCTAAAATAAGACAAAGTGAGTAATGTTTTTACATTAATAGACCATAATATGAGGTTTACTGTTTTAGTAACACTTTATAACAACTTATGTCTTATGTATTTGAGCGAGCGACCAGGTTCAAACCTGTTTCAAGACTTTTTGGTCCATGTCATTACTCCAAATATAAAATATTACGACACATTGTACTGAACTACAGCTGCTGCTCTTTGCTCATTAACCAAATGTCATTAATGTCACAGTGGGCGGCAGTGGCTCAGTGGTAGAGCGGCCGTCCTTCAAACAGAAGGTAGTAGGTTTGATTCCCACTCTCCCCACAGTTCATGCTGTTGTTGTGTCCTTGGGCAAGACACTTAACCCACCTTGCTCCCAGTGTCCGTAGCACTGGTGTATGAATGTGTGTGACTGTGGAGGTGTGTTTGGTGGTGGTAGGAGAAGGTTGAGCGCCGTTTGTGTGGCAGCCCCCCTCTCTGTCTGCCCCAGGAGTGGATGTGTGTGAATGGGGTGAGTGGAATCACCATGTAAAGCGCTTGGGGTGCCCGAGAAGGGTGCAGGAAAGTGCTATATAAATGCATGCCATTTACATTTACCATAATACAGTTAAAATAATATTTGAACTGTTTATTCTCAAATGAATTCTCTTATAATTCTCATGGCACTCTATGTAAAATCATTATTGTAATATAGACGTATTTGTTTTTTAGAATGACACTTAACAATCCTAGAGGACAAAAGTCTGAAAACAAATGTCAGATTTCACCAGCAGTAAGAATTTATCAGAAAAAAAACAGGTGAGACATCATCTTTTAGAGCTGCTCTCATTTTGGGACGCCTGACGGAGCAAATAAGTGACATAAAAACATAAAAAAAGATTTCTTTTTTCAGTTTCTCCTGTCAACCCTTTGTCCCGCTGTATATCTCGATAATAAAGGTATAAAAAGCCATATTTATACACAAACACTGGATTGAGAGACTTAATTTTTTATCTTTTGTTTGTGTGTCTGAAATAAAGATAAATTTGAATCTATTTGAAAGGGTAGTCCCTGAAGACCCCGGTGAATACACTTTTACTGTGATGTGAAGAAAGTCCTGTAAAAGAACAGTGTGCATTATAAATGTCGTCTCTGTTTCAGGAACGAGAGGATAAAGATGAGTTTGGAGCCAGTAATGAGAATTTAACTGAGAATAATAACGTAAGTATAACGCAGCCTAAAAAGAACATGTTAGAGATCATTTATCTCTAACATCTCGTTGCTTTTAGGAGAAAAATCAATTCGCTAACTTCTTTAAGAAGCCTCAGAAAACAGCAGAGGGCGCCACAACAGACGACGATACCAATGCTTTTCAACCTTTTTAATGCCTCGTGTATTTGATTTGCAACGTGACCTTTTTTTTTTTTAAACCACTAGATTTTGAGATTGTTTCAGCGAAAAAATATAAAGTATCTGAAGTGACCAGATAAAGAAACACAAACAAGTACCTCTTGTTTGTTTAGCCTGGTCAATTTACACATTTTTTAAACATTAATGTACAATGTTTCATTATTTTCTTTAATTTTTTTAACTGACCTTTAATACATTTAGGGTAGAAACTGTGAATGACATTGTTTATTTTCACTCCATTCAAAGCCATTGATTATGTAGAATACAAAACAAAAGGGGAACGTTGTCTCTCTATGATATGATAATGATCATTTTCTTTGACATTTTCTTATGGTTCAGGCTTTACAAAGACAAAAAGGATTGGGTAAAGTATCCAGTGAAGTATTATACACGTGAACACTTGAGCTTAGACTGTATTATATCTTGTGTTTACATTCAGGAGCTGGACGAGGACTCACTTTCTGGAAGCTGTGAGAATATGTTTGCCGCCAACGTACGTTCATGTAACTTATACCACTTCTGCTTCTCGTTTTCTTGTTATGTATTTATAATTATGTGCATTGATAAAAAGTAACTTGAGTGTTGTTTTTAGGAGAGGAAGGGAGGACTGTGTGGAATATTGAAAGGATCAGCGAGTATTGATAACCTGTTTGACAGCGAGGTAAGAGACAGCACATGATTTAATTCAACTGACCTTGAAACATGTCGAGGTACAGTATTTAGTGGAAAAAAAACAAGCCTCTGGACTAACTTCCACTAGCTTTATCAATATTGACCAAAAAAAACTGGACCAAGACTAAACAAGGTCTAAACTATGTCCTTTTTTCTCTTTTTGATGCAGCACAGTTTAATTTCAGGCACTGGTGGAACATTTATTAGCAGGGGTTATATTTTGTAGAAGATTCTAGAACATAGCGTTATTGTTTTGATGGAAATAATATGTCTAAATTGCTACAAGGATAAGAAAAAGAAGCTTATTTTTTCACAACCCAAGCACAATGACACACAAAGTAACCTAAGCACTAATCCTCTTCCTCATCTGGTGGTTTTGTGAGATGAGATAATAATAATAATCTTTTTCAGGGTAACACTTTCACTGGAATCTTCAAAAAGCCTAATAAACAATTTAATCTGCAAAAGGTTTACAGGAAATAAAATGTTAAAGGTGTTTTTGTTTTTAGGATTCACTTGATGATAAACCACTTTCTTCCAGTTGTGAAAATCTGACAGAACCAAAGGTGATGAATGTGTCAGTATTTAACTTATTTTAGTTTCTGTTGCTTTTGTGATATTGACTTTGTGTTGTTGTGTAAATAGCTGCAGGAGAAGACTGAAGGGCTCACAGGAATGTTTAAAAAGTCTCTAAAACCTGCCCCACGCGCTCCTGTAAACGAGGTAATGAGCTTTTAACCAGACTTATCTCTTGAGGTTCCCTCCAGTCCTGTTTGATGTTTGTTGTTTGTTTCAGGACCCTCTCAGTGACGGACACTTTCTTTATGGAAGCTGTGACAGTATCCCAGACCTGAGTGAGGTGACACCTACATTAAAGGATAAACAATAATGGTTTTCTTGGTTATTTCTTGAGTTAAGTCATGTTAATAACATGCCTGTGATGGTTCTCAGTCATCCAGATCATCTTGAATAAAAGGTTAAAGCATTTACTATGAGACCAGAACAACCTGGTCCATCAGGTTTAGTTTCAGGTCAAACCCCTCCCTCTAGAGATATAAGCCCAGCTCTCTTACCAGTTTATCTCAGAATTGATAAAGTTATAATGTCATTGTAATTGTATTCTTCTTTAAAGGAGCATTGGACAGCCAGTATCGATGATCTCTCAATAAAGGTAAGTGCGCTGCTTTCTAGTTTAATGCCTTATTCAGACTAATTCAGTTCACACTTCTTTTTGGACAATATGTATCTTGTCTCATTTGATGTTAATGTTTATGCAGGAGGAGAAGACATGGTTTGCTAATATGTTCAAGGGGACGCCCAAGACAACTGACAAACAGGTACATGGAGCTGTAAAGGTTATATGAACCCTTTGCATTTTCAACTTTTTTAAAAATATCATCTCGACCAAACAAAAAAAAGTTCAATTCTATTTCAAGGGTATTTTAATCCAGACCAAACACCAATTTTCCCAATTAAATCTTTGCACTTACCTCGGCTAGCCTGCAGCAAGGAATAAAAACTCAGGGATGAGTTCTCTTTAATATTTATATTTTATTTATGTTACACAGTTTATAGATGTTTTATAGATGTCAAAGATAGATGCAAAATTAATTCCAGCAGTGAGAAAAAGAGATTAATAGAGCATTCTCTCATTGTTACAGCATATAGAGCGTCCCTTAGAGTCTTTGTTCAACACTAAGACTCACTAAGACCAGATAAATGACATGACCAGGTTCAGGGGAACACTATGTCCAATTATGAAAATTTCTCTCAGACATGTTGGCACTGGTTTTATACGACTAAATAAGTTACAAAAAGATTTAATATTAGTTTCTTTGATGGTAGATATCGTTTTGGGGTTTAGCTGTAAGTTTCCCATTTAAAAGTGGTCCATCAGATACTGGTGTTGCACTCTGTTCTTTTGTCTTATTTTTTTATTTTGATTTGTTCACAGGAAAGTGAAGACACCCAGTCAACATCAGGCATCGGACTGAAACACAAAAAGAAGAAAACACGTGTGGGTTCTCAGCTCAAAGAAACATTTCATTTCAACATAAATATGAGAATGTAAACTTATGTCTGTCTTGTTTTTATCAGGTCGTGTCATTCAGGATTAAAAAGACTCTCCCCAGAATCCCAAAGATTACATTACAGGTAAAAATCTAAATCATTTTATTTTTAAATAAAAGGAGTAGTAAATCCTCATAAAGATTTTTTTTTAAAGGGTGCAGACAAAATGCCGGTCACTGATGAAACTGTGGAGCTGCAGGAGCTGAGCCCAGCGCAGGTTTGTGGATTTAAAACTGTCTGAACTAGAGGTGACCCCAAATAGCCAAAGATCTGATTCTTTGATTCAATGAATAAATCCTAACCTCACCTGTGATATAATTACATTTTGTGTCAATACTCTTGAAAAAGTTGTCTTACCCACTTGTTGACTCCTTGGCTTCCCTCCACGCATGATTCAACTGTTAGTCGACTATAGGCAAGGCTTTACCGTTCTCATTTAACTATTAAAATCCTTAGTCGGCGACTCCCCTAGTCTGAACAATATTTGTTAATTTATTACCTAAATGAACAAGCTTTCTTTTCTTCCAAAAACCTTCCAAAAAGGTATGCAGTAGTCAGTGAGTCTTGTTGTGTTGCAGGAGGGCACAGTGGCAGCGTTTCCTTCTGAAGACAACCCACTGGAGACAGAGCAGGTGAGACATTATTTCTGGTTGTAAGCACATAACACCACAAAAGTGTTCTTCTTTTGTGGATGCTGTAACTGGATATGTTTTTTATTTTTATTTTTTTACAGGAAAATGATGAGTTGATGGAGTGGTGGATGACAGTCGCAGGTGAGAGGAGACTTTTAGAATAAGAAAGTGACAGAGACCTTCCACAAGTCTGTGCAATTATTTTTTGTCCATTCAGGGAATATTTCTCATGTTTTTGGACATAACACTAAAAAGTCTTGTTTATGACCTGGTCTTGATACACTCCAAACCTTCAGCTGAGGCCTATTCACACAGAACAACACTTGTTTCAATAATATTACAAGCTACTGAAGCCCTCAGCAGCCATCCATTAATAACCTTTTGTTTTTCTTTTTCTCGTTATAACTTTCTACAGATTTCAAAATATTGGGAAAATCTGATTTTGACACTGAACATACAATTTTAGTGTCTCAGTTTTAAAAAAAAGTACAAATTCAAATCGGTGTCAGGACATTGAGCAAAAGTACCCTGTGTTTTTATATAAGTTCAGATTTAATTTTCTATCTCCAAAGATCCACTTAATCATCACAATATCACCAAAAAATTATTAGAATGTGAATATGCCATTAGTTCAAAAATAAAATGTTTTAAAGAGTCTCAGGTGGAAAACCAGTATGCTTTCTTGAAAGGCCAAGCAACAGAAAGAGTAAAAGTTATAAACTGATGGCTGCTTATGGCAACTCATAAACCAACAATGCTTCAAAACATCGTCTCTTTGTGTCAAATAAATATATTAAATCCTTTGTTGGTGGTAATTCCCAGGTTGGGCCGAGTGGACAGAGACTTCCAATCAAGAGGACGAGGAAGTGTAAGAAATCTTTATTCAATTTCAATTCAGTATTTTAGTCACAAAAGTAGTTTTATAGTGATTCATTCATTTTGCTCAGGTGGCGTTGACTGTGCAGAATTTACTGATTTGAGTTTAATGTGTCTCTGCAGGGCGATGGAGGAGGCTGCAGACCGTGTATACATGGCGGCGCGTCTCTTCGTTCAGCTCTTTAACCAGCGGGGGGCGTCTCTTCAGCAGCGTATCATGGAGCTGCTGGCTTTAGCCGACTCCGCGGATCAGTTTCACAAACGGACGGTGACGGCGGCGGTCGGGGGAGGCGTGGCCAGTGTCTGTGGGGGCGTGGCCACCATTACGGGGCTCATTCTAGCTCCGGTCACGTTTGGAACCTCCATCATTGTCACCGCGGTTGGGATCGGCGTGGCCACAGCCGGGAGCATTGCCTCGGCCACGGCCAACATCACAGACACGGTTCACTCCAACACGGACCGAAAGAACATGGAGAAGATAATCCAGGGATATCAGGACGAGATTAAAGACATCAGAGAGAGTTTGGAGTTTGTTCAGGTGAGACACTGTCTGATTAAAGACAGAGGTTTTAACATAAGACTGCACAAAATGACTTGAAGCACAGACAAGTGAAGTGCAATCATCAGAAAAAGTAGTAGATAAACAGAAAACATGAAGTAAGAGTATATCTGTTTTTATAGGCATAGAAGATTGGAGTATTTAGTTTTTTTTTAGTTTAAATATGGTCTTGTACACAAGATTTTGAGATGGTAGCCGTATGTCATGATTGGTTAATTAAGGTGTACGCACAAAACAGAAAAAAAACACAAAACAGAAAACAAAAGTTTTTTTTTTAAGGAAGACACTAGGTGGTGCTGTTGGCCCAAATTCTAATAAGGCATCATAACATGGCATTTTACCGTCTCAGTGCTTCACATTTGACCTGTTCTCATTTTATTTATTTGGACAATATTGTTTTGGTTTCTCGGGAAAACTAAATGTTACTTTTTTGTCATCAATTTAATATTCTTCCCTTCTGCGGTTCGCTTGAGGTTCACACTTGAATTGAACCGTACCAGAGTTCAGTTGAAGTTTTCTGAGACCTCAGTTTCTTTATTTCTTTAGCTCAGTATTAAAGCAATTGCCTCAAAGGGCTTTACAATAAATAAGCAGCTAAGAAAACAAAAACATTGTACAAGACAACATCTCTTGTGTAAAAAAAGAGAAACCTCCGGGAGAACCACAGAAGGAGGATCAGAGGGAGTTAAAATAAATTAAACAGCAGTGTTTTTCTGGAGAGTTGAAGGATTTATTACAAATTCTGTTGCAGCTTATAAAGAGACAGCACAAACTGAGCCATTCACAGAGAAATCAGCAGCACCCCCCAGCACAGGCGCCTCATTGTGGCTTTCTTAACCAAACTTATTTTCTATTTATAGTTACATCAGTAACACATATTGTGGGAGATATCTTCTATGGACCTTACTTTTAAAAGGACTTTAAAGTTGTGTCTACTGTAGGGAATAGAAAGGCTGCAAAAGTGTGTAATTGAACTCTCCCTTTAACCATGTTTTTTCTCTGTGTTCTTTTAGGAAGGTATGGACGCCCTGCAGGAGTGGGACTTTGAGAAATACTCTGAGAGCGCCGCCGAAAAGGCCCTCAACCACAACATCAAACACGTGATGAAAGAGGGCGGCCGCGCAGGGAAGGCCCTCGTGATCAACACCGACAGACTCATTAGTACCGTCCATGTCCTGGGCGCCGCCGGAGGAGCCGCCAAAGCCGTGAAGGCAATCAGCGTCACCACCGGAGTCATGTCCGCCCTCTTCCTCGCCCTCGACGTCTTCTTCTTAGCCAAAGACTCCCACAAGCTGCGGAAAGGCGCCAAGACCAAGTTCGCCGCCAAGATCCGAGAAGTGTGTCGGGATCTTCAGGACGGGCTTCTGGAGCTGAACAAAGTGAAGGCACAGCTGCAAAAGACTATGGACGGCATCGAAGTGGAAGAGTACGAGGAGATACAGGAAGTGGAAGAGGAGGAAGACCTTGAGTCGGATCTTGTTAAACTGGCCAAACTCGAGCAAGAACTGGATCTTCTGGAGGAAAAACTGGACAAAAAAGTGGAAGAAGACAGAAAGAGGAGAGAAGATGAAGAGAAGGCTGCAAATGAGAAATTAGCTGAGGATAAAGAGGAAGGGTTAAGTGACGTCAAAAAGGTGAAAAGCAAAAAAGAAACGATTACCGATGAAGACAAACTAGTACAGCCAGTTTACAGAGTCAAAGAGTCAATTAAAGAGTTTTTTAAAGACCATCTTCTTAAAACAACCAAGAAAGATAAAGAACTGGAGAACAAACTGACAGCAGATAAAGAAAAGTGCAAAAATAAACTAGTGTTGAGTGAAAAGACTCACAAAAAAGAAGCGAGTACGTCCTGGAAAGAGTTGCTGGGAACTAAAAGCAAAGATTTAAAACAAGACGAGGAGAAAGTCAAGGGGGAAAGTCAAAGGACAAAACAAAAAGATACAACTAAAGAGAAGGTGAAAGGTCAAAGAGAAAGTCAGATGAGTCAAGAGGAGGCAACTAAAGAGGAAGAAAAGGACAAAGGTAAAAGTCAAGAAGAGAATGAAGTGGTAAATCAGGAGGATACTAAAGACAAAAAGGTCAAAGAGAAAAGCCCTAAAGAAAGTCACATGGCAAAACTAGAAGATATGTCTAAAGAGGAAAAGGTCAAAGGAAAATGTCCAAAGGAAAGTAAAACCACTAAACAAGAAGATGCCACTAAAGAAGAAGAAAATGTAAAAAGTTCAACAGAAAAAAATCAACTGCAAAGTACAACTAAAGAAGACGGAAAAGTCAGTGTAAAAAGTGTGAGACAGCTTTACATGACTAAAGAAGAAACAACTAAAGAAGAGGAAAAGGTCAAAGTTAGTAGCCAGAGAGAAAGTCCCTCAACTAAACAAGAGCATGTGACCAAAGAAGAGGAAAACGTAAAAGATAAAAGTCCAAGAGTGAGGAGAAAAGTAGTGAAGCCCCAATGGAGGTCTGAGAAAAGGGACATGGAGAATAAAAGTACGAGACCAGAGTCAGACAGTGGGATCACAAGGAGACGCAGCAGCGACTCTGATCTATCCAGTGTCAGAAGAGAAAGAAGTAGACATGAGAAGACAGAGGAAGAGAGAGGGGTGAAGAACTGGAGAGCAGAGGTGACAAGAGAAAAGATGAGAGGCGAAAAGAAAGGGTCCCATGGAACTCTCAACGAGTCAGGACCGATGAGGGAGCGCTGGGCTCGGGAGGCACTGAGCACCCGGGAGGAGACAGACGTAAAGAGGAATCAGTACAGAACAGAGAACGAAGAGAGGAGGAGTGAGAGGGGCGAGAAGATACGAGGGAGCGGAGTGGAAAGAGAAGATGGACAAGAGGAGGAGGAAAGAGAAAAGAGGAGGAGCTGCAGAGAGAGTGGGATGGACCACAGAGAGAGTGGGAGGGGACACATGGAGAGTGGGACAGACCACAGAGAGAGTGGGAGGGACCACAGAGAGAGGGTGAAGGACCACATAGCGAGTGGAAGGGGTCACATGGAGAGTGGGAGGAGTCACAGAGAGAGTGGGAGGGACCACATGGAGAGTGGGACGGACCACAGAGAGAGCGTGAAGGACCACATAGCGAGTGGAAGGGGTCACATGGAGAGTGGGAGGAGTCACAGAGAGAGTGGGAGGGACCACATGGAGAGTGGGAGGGACCACTTGGAGAGTGGGACGGACCACAGAGAGAGCGTGAAGGACCACATAGCGAGTGGAAGGGGTCACATGGAGAGTGGGAGGAGTCATAGAGAGAGTGGGAGGGACCACATGGAGAGTGGGAGGGACCACTTGGAGAGTGGGACGGACCACATAGCGAGTGGAAGGGGTCACATGGAGAGTGGGAGGAGTCACAGAGAGAGTGGGAGGGACCACTTGGAGAGTGGGACGGACCACAGAGAGAGTGTGAAGGACCACTTGGAGATTGGGAGGAGTCACACAGAGAGTGGGAGGGACCACATGGAGAGTGGGAGGAGTCAGAGAGAGAGTTTGAAGGACCACATAGCGAGTGGAAGGGGTCACATGGAGAGTGGGAGGAGTCACAGAGAGAGTGGGAGGGACCACTTGGAAAGTGGAATGGACCACAGAGAGAGTGAGAGGGACCACATGGAAAGTGGGAGGAGTCACAGAGAGAGTGGGATGGACCACATGGAGAGTGGAAGGGGTCACATGGAGAGTGGGAGGAGTCACAGAAAAAGTGGGAGGGACCACATGGAGAGTAGGCGGAGTCAGAGAGAAAGAGTGAAGGACCACATGGAGAGTGGGAGGAGTCACAGAGAAAGTGGGAGGGACCACATGGAGAATGGGAGGAGTCTCAGGGAGAGTGCTAGGCGACATGAACACTTGCGGCCGAGCTCCGACACTCTGCTGGAGGATGGACTCTACATCTAGACTGTCTCTGAAACACTCCCTCATTACTTTTATCTTACTTTTATTTTATTTACAGTGCTGAATGTGGAGTGCACTCAAACCAAACCTAGTTAAACCAAGTCTGTGGCCTTGTAATAATGTGTTAATTGGTGTCATGTTGGGCTGTATATATTTACCCACAGCCTGTTGTTTATGTGGAGCTGTGGTAGAGCTGTTTCGGTCACAGTGAACAGATAAAGAACAGTTTGTTCAGAGCTGGAGCTGTGGTGTTACTCTGCCACAATGCTCGCACTAATGTTTAGCTGCTTTCTTAAAGCGAGAAATGCAAAAATCACAATGAGACATGGTAAAATTGACTATATACTTCAGTCATTGAGGGGTTTCTAGATCGTAGACAGATTATATCAGAGCTAAATACTGCCATATTCTAAATGTTCATAGGAATTAGACCATGCCTAAACTGTCATATCAATCCTTTCTCCGCTGCCATTCTCTCGGGTCTGGAGACAACTGCAAAAGATGCACAAGAGAAATCAATATGTTAATGAGGAGCACAAAGACTTTACGCACCAAGTGGACTAAAGCATCACTTTTCTCAAGATACTTACTGCGTTTACTCTTCCTCTGCTTTTGTACTGCTCAGTTATCATGTGACCACAGCCATTTTATTTTGTTACAGACTCACGTCACCTTTACTACTTGATGACTTTCTTTATATATTTTATATTTGGCCTTTTTACTGGATATGGGTCTTTTGTAAGAGCTGTTTTTGTTGGTGGTGAATTTGACACTTACATGTATTTTGTTTTGAAAACTTTAATGTAATAGCTTTCTATTTTATGTTATTATTGATGAGCTCAATTATTTTTTTGGCATTTATTTGTCCTGAAACCCAAAATGAAAAGCTACACATTTGTAATTTTAGTCACATTTTTGAAGCTTGATCTAATTTTTGTTACATCAGTTAACAGCATTTTTGGTTAATATAGAAAAACAAATATGGCTTATTTCTGATGGATTTATAGATCTACAACTGAAGTAATAATATAAATAATCCTTGTTTTCCCCTTTTTCTACAACAGCCCAGAAGGGACAAACTAAGTCGAAGCACACTTATGTGTACATTTAAGTTGTTGCTGAAGGTTTATGGCACTTATTAACTAAATTTAATTTGTTTCGTATTTTTTAAAGTGAAATCACCATCAGACCTATTTCTATTTTCCTATTGTTTTGTTTTGTCATAGCCCACAGCATGACCCTGCAGGGCTACCGTAGCTGTTCACCTGCTCAAAAAAGGTGGAGTGGCGCTGGTTATGGCGACACGCAGCAGCAGGAGTGTGGAGTGTGCAGTCTGGCTGATAAATCATAACTGGTTTGACTGGTTTTAATTGTTTTATGCCAGTGCCAAGTGTTCCTGTCCCTAAAAATAAAAAAGTCAATGAACGACTTTAAACCAGTGGCACTTACGTCACTGGTAATGAGAAGCCTTGAAACTCAGGTTAAGGATGCTATTATGGATTAATTGGACCCTCTCCAGGTCGGTCAGGGAGAGGTGTGGAAGACACCACTGGGACACTTTTAATTGCATCCAACCTCACGTTTTAGCCAACAAGTTAAGAAGTTATTTTACTATCGAATCAGGCCTAATCTGCCGGATGATTCACTTTTTACAGTGCGGTCTCAGCAGGTGAGGGACAGCGGGGTTTTATTAGATGTGCTTTTATCTTCCACTGGATCTCCACAGTTCTTTCATTTGTTTTATACACAAACCATTGCCAGAGTCATCATGACGGACACACAGCATTAAATTTGCTGATGACTCTGTAATTATGTCACTCCTCAGCAACAATGAGTCAGTCAGTCCTCCCTCTTGTGCTGAAGTCCAACCAGGCTGTTGAACAGGGCAGCAGAAAAAATATATGGGCACCTTCATTGACAAAAAACTCACCTTTGAGCCAAATGTTGATGCTGTGTGTAAAAAAGCTCATCTTTTATGAACATTTTAATTCTTCTTTTACAGAATCTGTTCTTACCTTTTCTTTTATCTGTTGGAACAGCTAACTTTCTGTTAAACTGAAAAAAAAAAAACACCTGCACAAATATGTATGTGGTAAAATTGCTGGTACCCCCTTGAGCGACATTAAGGACCTATAAGGCCTGGACAGTTAAGGCGAAAATCTTTTTTTTCTGATCCTAGACACTTAGTCTGGGTTGAGTTTTCTCTGCTGCCATCATGACGCAGATATAATCTGTCCAGATGTAAAACATAAAGATTTAAAAAGTCATTTATTCCTGCTGCTACTTGTTGAACGTCTCTTACTAACTTGTCTTCAACTGGTGCTTTACTCTTTGTTGCTATTGTGTTTTTTATGTTTTAGGATTGTGTGTTCACTGCTGGCTTTGAAACAATTTGCCCCTCGGGGTTACTAAAGATACCTTGACCAATGGGGGCGCTCCTTTTTTTCAGAAGCAATCTGTGATTGGGCAAAGCTCCCGTTCAGGACTAAAACTAATAAAATCCTTGATTTTAAAGTTCAGATGATTCCACTGATCAAACATATAATTATAAAAACCATAGTAGTAAGTCTAACTATATTTTCCCATTTACTTCATATTTAAAGCTGCTGTGAACACAAACAGTCAGACCAGGAATGGAGCCCTGAGGAATCCCACCTGTTGTTGGAAAGAGCCTGTCGTTAGGGGTTGACAATAGTTTTCTTACTGAAGGCAAAAGACACCTCAACATTTTAAGATTTATAGTCACTGGTCTCCTCTGGACAGAAAACATGGTGACAGTGTTAGGTTTTGTTATATTTTTACAAACGGAAACATAATTAGTGACTCAGGGCTATGGGGTTCTGTGTGACTAAAGTTTAACAAACACCATTAAACATGATGTCATTAAGTACTGCTGTAAAGGTCATTGCATATTGACAGTTGCATTCATCCAGACATGTCCAGTGTCCGGCCCCGGGGCCAATCATGGCCCAAGGTTACATTTTATGTGGTCGTCAGCTTCAGAAATAAAATGTATTTTTTATGGCCCCGACAGCAGCAGCTTTATACAAACAGGTTCAAATCCAAATAAAACCTGATTAAAGCCAACTAAACCATGTTCAAATCCAACTAAAACCTGTTCAAATCCAATTAAAACCTGTTCGAATCCAACTAAAACCTGATTAAATCCAACTAAAACCTGTTCCTCTCTTCAAATGTGACCCTTTTTGCTCAACGTTTGGATGCCTCTGCATTTGAGGGTTGATCAGTCCAGTTTGTTTAGAGACTTGTTTTAAATATCAAGGCAAAACATTTTATTCTCTTTTTTGGGGAAGTTTTAAAGCTATTCTCTTAATTTTTTTTAGAGTGTGTTTTGTTACAGAAAGGTTTGGAGAAGTAACTCCAACAAAAGAGAGTTGATGAGCGATGGGAACAACAAACAGGAACATTATCGTAGTTCGGGGCTAAACTGAAACTGATAAACAATAGGTAAGACTAAAAAACAATCAGCATTATCGTTATTAGCGTTATTTTTAAAATGTACAGCTTTATAAAAAGACGCAGAATAGGAAGAGGATTTATGGCAAAGATGTAAATGAAATAAGTCATTGACAGTTTATATTAAAATATGAATATATGACTAGTAAATACAGTATTATTTTTGGTAAATATATGAAACATTGAAAATACATAATACAAACATTAAAAAGGCATAGTTTCTGTCAAATAAAAAAAAGTTACTAAAATGTCACATACAAGGACTTAATGTCTTTATGCTAATTGACCTGCATTATTATCCACAGTAAAAAAAAACTTAATATCTTCACTAAATTTAGTTCATGTTTCAAAAAGTCAGGAAGAAAAGGTTTAAAGACACATTTTAATTTTTAGTCACAAATTATGGTTAAAATTATTACAAAAAAATGTATCTATGTTAAAAGAAATATATTTATTAGGTAAACGTAATCTAATTTTATTTAAACTCTATAATTAACAAAGCTACAGTTTTAGTTTTTTTTTGCTTAATTTCTTTTTTTTTTATATAATCATTTTTTATTGAGAAATATGGGACATTGAATAATACATAACAATGTAGTAGTTTTTGCTTAATTTCTAAAGTAAAGATAAATGCACAAATTTTAACACTTGACCCCAATCAGCAGAAGATCATCTCAGAGTGGCACAACTACAAGTACCTGAACATTACACACTATTATCTGTATTTTTGCTCATACTTCGTGACCCGATGGTTTGCGACCAAAGTTTCTGTCATGTCAGAACTTCATTCACACAACAATCCAAAGTTATTCAAATTCTGGTCAAATTCAGACTGAAAAGGCTTTAGACACATCGGTAAACAACTGTAAGTACTGTATTTGTCCAAAAGTAGTTTCAATTTCATTCACCATTGAGGAGATATTAAAAGTATCTGACTGTCAGCCCGAAGAAGGAGCCAGTCTCTGGAGGCGATGGACGCAGCCTGTGGTGACATAGATTAAGTCGAAGGCTTATACTTCCCTTGATGTTTGTCCAGAGAAGACATTTTTGGAGATTAGAGACTGTAATGTAATTGTATTTTTCAGTTTGTTAATGGTTACCACACATACTTTTCCAAACACAGCCCCACATGTTTGGAGAAAAGTTACCTGTTACAAAGCCAGTCTGTTTATGCCACACAGGCAGTATTTACCGCAACAATGACAAAGCCTTTTTGTTTTTTAGAAAGTCAGGTGTGTCTTTAAGCCCCGCCTACACCTGAGCATCACTCTCAGGTAAAAGAGAGTCCTGCAGGTGTAACTGAACCCAGAGGAGCTTCACCTGTAACACAGACTTTACTTTACTGTCTTTATCGTCACAGCTCAGGTACGTCTCTCATACGTCTCCTGCTTCATTCATACTTACATCACCTTTTGTAATCAAGTTTTTTTGTATATGACATACTTTGTGCATATTTATTAGCTTTGAGAGAATAACATAGTACAATTAATTATGACCAACAGTTGTTCACATTTATTCAGTTCAGGTGAAAGGACAGATCATAAGGTCTGTGTCGGACAAAGTGTGTCAATGAGGAAGACAAATCAACGCTGTCAAATAATCCAAAATGACTGTTTTTTTATCAAACACTACATTTATTCTTTACACGAGTCACGTGAACACTCTCTGAACTTATGGTCGATAGTGAGACTCGAGGTCTATGTTCATGTAACGATGAAGGTTTACACCTGTGGTTCTCAAACTGTGGGACGAGGACCACTGGCGGTACTCAGGGCGTCGATGAGATGAAAAAAAAACAATTTACTTTGTGTTTGGACATTTATCTTAAGCATTACGTCAGGTTTTAGTCCTGGTTCAGACCTTGTTAAAATGCAGAACGTTTAAAAAGATTGTGTTTCTGTAGCTTTTATCTTTTTTCCTGATTAAGAATAATAGAGCAATGATTTACAAAAAAATGTATTGGTTATATTATATTATATTATATTAATTTTACTTTTTACAAAGAAAGAATACAATATTATCAAAAACTAAAAAACTAAACCCACACTGACCGAAAGGGTGTGGGCTGAAGTCAGTAACTTACTATTTTTATAATAAAGTTTTGAGCAGTTATAAAAGTATAACATGAAAAACATTTTAGTACCATTAAAAAAAGTTTACTAAAAAAGTTTTAACAGGTTTAGATTATTTTTATTAACAATTAGCTTTAGCACTATTGTGTTAATTTGACGTTTTTATGCTCAGAAGTAAGTTAAAAGTGTTATTTATTCATTTGAAATGCTCAAGACAGACTTGTGTGTGGCACTCGAGACTGTTTGTCTTAAAACTGGTCACAATTAATATTCACTTGGTTTTGTCTCAGCCTCAGACAAAGAGCTTTTAGAATTTTTCATCAAGATCTGGACTGGATTTTTACCTTCATTTTAAACATGTCGCCTTGGCTCTGCCTGCTTTACCAAAAAGTTTGTAGTTGGTCTAAAACGCGACTGTAGTTGTGGAAACTGTTCTTACATATTTTCGGACGTATCATACACTGGTCTTGGTCTCAACTCCTGAAAACGTTTTTCTTCCTGTTAGAAATGAAACAAAGACTCCTGCTGCTGCCGGTCGCAGCCTCCCTGATGTTCTTTGTGGGTCTCGGCGATGCCTTGTCGTACAGAACAACTCAGGTTTGTTTTTTCTCTTTTTACTACATTATATATTTATATTGTCAAACCTGTTGGTTCAGTCATTAGCTAAAACACAGACACTTCCATCCCATACCTTTGTGACGCATTAGACTATTACAGGGACTAGGAGTATATAAAGACAATATTAAATAACAAGATACATTCAGTCACTTTAAACCTACATTAAAAGAAACATTGTGCTGCAGCTGAACATCAGTATGGACGGCTGTGGAGACACTAAACTGTGTCTGGAGACCCCCAACCTCTGTGACCCCAGAGGAAACAGCAGCTGTTTGTTCACTTCTGCAAAGGTCAATGGAAGTGCACTGACCTTTGAACTCAGGGGAGACCTTATTGGATACATCGCTTTAGGACTCATGAGCAACACATCACAGGTATACATCCGTTTGCTGTTTTTTTTTTTTTTAAAGGTGCAGTGTGTGTTTTTTGGCAGAGTTTGGTGGAGAGTGTGTATCCCTTATGGAAGCCCTGCAGGGACATCCCTCTGGGTTTAGAAACAGGAGTCACACGGATGCTCCTTTGCTCCGTCACCAATTCCCCATAAAGTCAGTCAAGGTTTTGCAGCCAAAAATAAATAAATCTCATGTCCCAGAAAACATTTTTCTCATAAACCACAAAAAGAAACAGTTCCTGAATTGGTTGTTTTGGTTATAATCTAATTTCAAATGTTTAACTTTTTCTCTCATTAAATCTTTAAATTGGCCAAAAAACATTTCTATGAGGTCACTGCTCTGTAGGTGCTTTATGGAGACTTTCCAGCTCCCCAGACACTTCCTCCAGCTCTTTCGGTGAAAAACGTTTCCAGGACAGTTGAGAGACATAGTCCTTCCAACGTGTCCCAGGTCTAACTGGTCTGTCTGTGGCGTACAAGCCAATGAGTCACTAAAGAATCAGCAGCAGCCATCACTGACTCAGCAAATGTACAGTTTTCTGTCCAGTAGGTTTCGAAGAGATTTAAATGATACAAAGTGATATTTTTGATGTTGCTATGCACTTTTTTGATCTACAACATTGTACACACTGCACCTTTAAATGTTAATTCCAGTGTCACATATTTCTTTGATGCACTGTTTGTGTAATTTGACGAAATTGAGTCAGTGTTGACAAAACACTCACATGACTCTGTTGTTTTTCAGAGAAAGTCCATTGATTTTGTTTGCAGCTCAAACAACAGCAATTTTGTTTTCCAAATACTTCAGAACACCAGTGTCTCAAACGCAACCCTCTTTGATGTGAACACGGTCAGAACTAACCCCAACACAGTCCCTTTTACTGAATACCTCATACATACTCCTGTATAAACATGTTTGTGACTTTATCGTCTGTCATCTGGATTTTCAGGTGGTGAGTGACATCAAAGGACAAATTGATGGCAGTGTCATCAAATGTCAATTCACTGTGTCTTTAATGAACTTGTCCAAAATAGAAAATACCAGCCTGGACACCACCTTTACTGTCAGTTTGGGATCTGGGACACTTCTCAACAGTGAGTGAACATGTTTGAGTGTCTCCAACAACAGTAACCAGTAAGGTAACATTGAGTCTGGACTTTTCAGATACCGCCCTCAGCCCTTTTAACTTCTCGTTGGTGAGAGGGCCTCTGGATTTGGCGAACATTCCCGGCAAAACTACAACACCAGCTCCAGGACCAATGACGACCCTCCCCACACCGGCTCCAGAGGTGAGACTCAAACTCATAAACTGTCTTTTACTTTTGTTTGAATGGGTCTAAATGCTCTGAGTAACAGACATATACAAGATTAATCAGCTCTTCATGATGGGACACGCCCACACCACCTCCCCAGGAAGGGTCCAGGAGCTGTCTGAAACAGAGCCTCAGCTGGAGGAGCAGCAGCTCTACTCTGAGCTCCTCTCTGAGGACAGCCTCTGCTTCCTCAGCAGAGGGCATGTTGTGGGACTGAGTATATATAATACTCAAAGTATTTATTCCACCGTTCAAAAATGTCCCCTGTCAAGGTCGACAGTGCCCCCCTTGACTGCAGCTGCAACAGCCCGGGCTGCAGTCCACCTGCCCTGCCGGCACCGATCAAATGCCTCAGGCACAGTCAGCCAGGCCTGGTAGGACTCCGTCAGCTGAAGGACTGGTAGGACTCCTTCAGCTGAAGGCCTGGTAGGACTCCGTCAGCTGAAGGCCTGGTAGGACTCCGTCAGCTGAAGGCCTGGTAGGACTCCGTCAGCTGAAGCTTTGGATAATATAATTCACCTGGACTCAGAATCTGATCTGAGGTCAGAGGTCGTAGCTGTAGACTTCTCTGACAGGGGGCTCTGCCAAAGGTTTCCATGGCTTCCTCCTCCTGCATCAGCTCCACCTCACCACCAGGTGGTGATCAGTGACAGCTCATACCTTTAATGTTGACCAAAAACAAACTAGAAAAAAGAAAAAGGTATTTTTCAAAGGCACTTTCATGGATCACCTGGTGAAGCACATTTCACGTAAACAAGCAAACCGATTTATTAATTCAATGTCATAGCCATCGCTCTTTCTGTTTACGGTCTGTCTCCACTGTTGCTATCAATAAAGTCTAACAAAAACTAAAACAAAAATGTGTTCTGCTGCAGGTGGACATCCGTCGTGATGGCTGTGGAGAGACTAAACTGTGTCTGGAGACACCTGACTTCTGTGACCCCAGAGGAAACAGCAGCTGTTTGTTCACTTCTGCAAAGATCAATGGAAGTGTGCTGACCTTTGAACTCAGAGGAGAATCCAGCGGATACATTGCTGTAGGAGTCACCAACAGCTTTCTAAAGGTATTAATGTGTGTCAGCTCCTCCTTTCTACAGCCTGTGAGCACCTACGGAAGCCCTACACGTGCTATTGTCTAAGAACAAACTCAGGGAAAATAGGTTCTGAAAATGGTTCAGGTCCAAAAGCATCTTAAAAGCTACTAAATCTACATTAATCCATCGAGGGCTATTCAAAATGATATTTTTGTTGAAATGCCTACCTGAGTGTAAACATAATGCTGTCTTTCCTCAGGGTACATCCTTTTTTTTTGTCTGTGGCCAGAACAACTCTAACAATAGCAGCTTCTTTCGTACAATGGAGAGGAACAACAGTGTGGAAAATGCACCACTGACGGCAATAAACCTGGTGAGACTACAGTCCCCCCCAAACTCCTGATTCTAAATATTAATGTGTGTTCTCCTAAACTTTCAGACCGTTGAAGGAATCAGAAACAAGGTCAAAGGCAACATGATCCAGTGTGCTTTCACTTTCTCGAGTGTTGTCACCAGCTTGAACACGATGTTCACTGTGGAGCTGGGAAATGGATCCGTCAGCGGCAGTAAGTGCAAATACTTTATTTCTGTTTAAGGAGGCGTCTACAATGTGGCCCTGGGCTACAATGTGGGTTTTCTCTGGGTTGATGCTAAAACGTATTTGCCCAACGGAGGCGCTGCTCAACCGTGTCGTCAAATTCATTCAGAGTCAATCACGACGAGACAAATGTAAGTGACAGAAGAGTCCTGTGTTAGTTTGGTTATTAACATGAACTTTTCTCTTTAGATGATCTCGGGCCCTTTACTCAGGTTTTGAAAGAAGGCCCCCTGGACTTGACAAACCCAAAAGAAGTCTTTCCCACCACAGCAGCCCCCCCCACCACAGAGGGCCCCCACACCACAGAGGGCCCCCACACCACAGAGGGCCCCCACACAGGTGGGGCCGCTGTCCGTCCCGAGGCTGTGCTGTCCGCTCTGCTCCTCAGTCTGACGCTCACACTTTAAAACTGAACACAGCAGGAAACGCACACTCGACTGTTACTGGTTTCAATTTGCACCATGATTTTTACACTTTTTTTAAATCATAAGAACCAATCAGACAAGACCAGGAAGTACAGTCTAACATATTTACAAAACAGATTAAAGGCTCATGTAAGAGTTAGTTTAGATTTCTCAGGTCAAGCCTTTACCTCTAAATATTCTGACGATTCCGTTCTGCCTTGTTTTGTTAAATGCTGTTCCACAAACTACAGCAGCCTCAGAGGGTCAAAACTTAAACTGCCATTGATTTAGCAAAGGTTTAAAAATATTTCCCCATTTTTTTATTTTTAGGACACGTGAACCCTGAACTTTTATGGTTATGACGGTGAATGATCATGTGATTAAGATGTATGAATAATATTAATATTTTTGTGTTAAAGTAATTGTCTGCTTTATTTCAATGTACTTCATCAGGAAAACTATATTTTAATAAAACAAAAAATGTATTGTTTATGTGAATCATAAACAATAAATTCAGTCATTGTTCACTTATTAAAAAATTTGTCACCTAAGCCATATACATACAATATTTAACGTTACAAGAGAAGGGTATGTTTTCTCCACAGCTCACTGGAAGGTCTAGTTCTGGAGGGGCCTGTCGGGTCTGGGGGAGATAAAGTTGTTCAGCCTTGTTGTAGCAGCAAGTTTGTCGCCGTTTCACAAACTCCTCCCTCTGAACGTTACCATGGAGACCCAGACAAGTGCCTTTACTCACCAACATGACCTCTAACCTTTTAGGAGAGCTTTGACACTGAGGCGTTGTACTGTACTTTTAAATATTCATATTAAAGGGTATAAGCCAAACCCAAGCCCTGGTTTGTTAAATGAAGGTATCATCACAAACAAATCATGATATAAATAAAGATCAAATTATCCCTCATCCTTCTGTTGATATTGTAGGCCCAAGGTCCACAGAAAATCAGGTTAGTGTTTACTGAAGGGGACATAAAAAAGAAAACAAGAAATCAAATCCAATTTTAACATTTTATTGCAATTTATTCCTTTACAGTTAAACTGAAACTAAATAGTATAAAAACTGACAAACATATAGACACACAAGGTCAAACAAACCGATGAGGAAACAAACACATACGAGCTAAAAACGCACCGTCTTTTGAATCTCGTCGGTTTTTTTTAAGACATGTCCGTCGAGATGTTGTCTCTGAGAACATTATTACGGTCCATGATCGAAGAGCAGTAACGGTAAAAACACAAACCGAAACCTACAGCTAGTTGTTTATCCTGTTACAGTGATATTTCGAGAAACAGGCCCAAAAGAAAAACGGGAGCAAAGAGCGGCCGTGAGGACATCGAATAAACAGAGCGGGGGGCACCATGCTTCTGTGCACATATTTAGGTTTTTAATCTAGGTTTACGAGTCCTCTTCTCCGTTCACACTGTCGCCGTCGTCGTCTCCCTCCACGTGCTCGCCCTCTTCCTCTTCCTCCTCCTCTTCCTCCTCTCTCTCCTGGCTCTTCACCTGCACAGATCACAATCAGAAGTTTTATAAAAAAAAATTAAAAAGAATAAATTAAATTAATTAATTAATTAAATAAAATGAAAAATATTCCAATGGAAGCCTTTTGGAAATATTTCACGTTGTTGAGATTTACAAGACCACATTTAATACAAAGAAAGCTGCCGACAGTAACGCTAACATAGTTTTGGTAAAAGCAGCTGGTAGAATTACTTGCATTCATTCTTTTTATTCTTGAACTTAAGGACATTTAAGGTTGATGTGTTGCATAAATGATAGGGATTCATTATATATAAATATTATTGTATATTTTGAACAAGGGGTCAATATTGGGAGTGGCTAGAAGGATCCAACATACCAAATATTTATATATATATTTAATTTATATTTTAGTTAATATAACTATAATTAAATAAATTAAATATAAAAAACACTAGATTAATAAAAAAGAATAAAAATTAAATAGTCGTTAGTTGCAGCTCTAATCGGTTTATGGAACAATCTCAAAAAAGAAAATGGTAAAAGCAAGTATGCTGCTGAAAAGTTTCTTCTTTTTGCTCCTTTTCTTTCAATATATTTTCTCTGTATGTTCAGTGTATTGTTTTATTTATTGAATAAAATAAAATGAAAAGTAATGAATTTGTATTTTGTGGATGAAAACTTTCAAAAAAAATACAGCAGAAAATTTTAAACTCACAAATCTCTATTAAAGTCTAAACCCCCGCTTCGAGCTCCCCCTTTTTATCTGTCGGGTCTCACCTCGTCGTCCTCGAGCAGGTCCCCCTCGTCTTCCTCCTCCTCTTCCTCAGAGTCGTTCATGTCCTGGTTTTCCCGGTCACGCTTCATGTCGTCCTTCTTGCTGCTGGAGTGAGGAGGAGAAGTCACCTCGCCCGGCTCTGTTTTGTTGCTCTTTCCGTCTGTCGGATCAGGATTAATGGGTTTAATGACTTTTTCCAGGCCTCTGTGAACCCCGAGATCTAACTTCTTACCCGACTTCTTGCTGTGGTCCTTCTCCATCCGCTCCAGACTCTCCAGAAGATCGTCCACTTTGCTCTTTATCTGGGTCAGCTCCCGTTTGATGGTCTGCAGCTCGTCCGCCTTCACTGCGGAGAGAACTACATCTGTTAAGGCTAGTATCGCTCCAACAACACAACGGACTCAAAGACTTAGGGACTGACTGGCCCTGGACGAGGAGGTCCTCTGGCTGCTCTTCGTGGAAGAGGAGAAGCTGCTTTTGGTCCTGCGACTGCTGCCTCCTCCGCTCAGGCTGACTCTGGGACGCTTCGAGGGGATCACGGCCCGGGACAAAGGGGGAGGGGGAGCAGGCACACGGGACGGGTACGAGTACATTCTGCAGGAGGAGTCACATTATCAGAAACTGAAATAAAAGTTTTCTAAGGTTTTAATTATATGTGTTATACATATTGTTATGACTAGAGCTGCACATTTACATATTTTAATTACAACTGTGATGTTTGGCGTCACATGACGTTGAAAAGTGTCATGTGGCAGAAAAGGGTCAGATCGTTTTTAGGGTCTTTTATTAGTGTTTTAACCATTTAGCTTCAGCAGCACTTTTTACTGTGGTCACTCGGACACACAGGCCCCATTTAACTTCTCCTTCACTGTAAATGTTTTCTAAAATATATTCAAAACAGAATTATACAAGTGTTCAGACATACTGTTTGGCTTCTTTAAGAACAACGTCTCTGAAAGAAATCAATATTACATCATTAATTCCCGATAATTCTAACTAAATTTCACAGGCATAAAAGTACATTTTTCTAACAAAACTACTGTTTACAACCTTATAGAAAAATATACAGATATAACGAATATACAGGGTAATAATCAGAGCAGATTGGCCAAACTTAAGGGTTTACAGCTTTAGAAACAGGTTTAGAGTTAGTTCAGTTAAACTTAACATGGAATAATAATTAAGTTTCATTAGATTTTTACTGGCCCACATTTATTTGGATGTGATTGTGATACTAACTTAAATTTAGAACTGAGATGTTGACAGCCTGACATTAACCAAAGTAACAGAGAATCAGAATCTTTAAGATAAAAAGAAGTTGTAGAAACGGTCGGTCCCCACGTTTTCACTCACTGCATTATAAGAGAAGCCTTTATCAACACAATCATCAAAATGTTGCTTGATTAATTTTGGTTTAACTTGTGTAAACCCTATAAAACCCTAACTTTAGCCCCAGTGCACTTAAAGAAGTCTATAAAAATCCTGACATTACAAGGATAAAATTATAAAGTTGCTCAAAAGTAAATTTGCAGCAAAGGGTCATCATCACTGACCTGTCATAATAATCTCTCTGAAAGTCATAGTCGAGGTCAAAGGAGGAGCTGCTACTGTAAAAACAAAAGACAAACAAGCTTCAGTAAGTTACTAATGTCTAGTATTTCCAAACGATCCTAAAGCTTTACGTTTATGTAAAATGTAATTGTTGTTTAGACTGAACAGACCTGTACATGTCTCCTGCCGAGCGCTTGGTGGTTTTTGACCTGTGTGGTTTGGGTTCTCCGGCCAGGTTGATATCTACAGACAAAACAAATAAAACTTCTTTAAAAGTCTTTATAAAAAAAAAATAATAATAAAAAAAAAAAGCACTACCTGCTAATGGTCAATACACAAGCCTTAAACGTTAGATTATGCATTAGGATTTACTTTCTGCTTTTTTATGTTGGTAAATCTAAAAAAGCTAGTCATTAACGGTAAAAACACAAACCGAAATCTACAGCTAGTTGTTTATCCTGTTACAGTGATATTTCGAGGAACAGGGCCAAAAGAAAAACAGGGCCAAAGAAGTCCATAAAAAAATTAATAGTTGGGGTTTACGACATTTTGGCGACATCTGGTGGCAGGGGAGCATATTGTAATTCCACCTCTCAAAAACTATGGTAGCCCTGAAGGGACAAGTTTCTGTTTTGTGTTTAAACCCAGTCAAAATAAGGACAAAATCAATCCCTAACCGTTTAGTGTTGCTGTGTGCTCAGAAAGAAACACACGTGCTTCTCCTCCTGCTGTGCTTGGTTTGTCTGCTCTGGGAAGCTTTGGCCTTGTCCAAATATCTGCACTAATGCCCTTGTGTCTCTCAGTTGTGCATTCTCTGACAACTGCAAGTGCGCATGGTGTCGATGCCCCGCCCCTTTGTGCCCTTGATGCACACTCGGGCGCATACAAGCAGACTTCACTGAAGGGAATTACCCACAATCCCTCTGTTTTTGTGATGTTTTAATCAAAAAGATTGAAAACTAGCGCAATCAGCTTCAGCAAAATTAAGAAAAGATGTCTTATCAAAAGTTAAGTGTTCCTGAGAACTTTTGGGAAATTATTGTTGTAATCACAGTTGTTAATAATATTGCTTAAAGCATGATCAGTCGCAATTATGCATATTCTATATGTTTAGTTCCTTGCACACTTATACCAAAGTGCACTTCCAACAAAGACCAAAGATTCCACCAAAGATGGACAATTATAGATGGACAGAACGCACTTTTATAATAATTTTTATCAATGGGGCAGACCAGTCTACATTGTGTGTTAATCACAAAGAAGTGCTTCACTATCACTTTATCACTTTTAAGTATATAGTAGTAGTTCTCTTGTCTGCATTAATGATCTTTGTTATGTATTGTCATTTTTGCGAGTTGCTTTCAGAGTTGTGGAGTCCTCTATACTAAAAATATATATATTTTTTTTTACTGAATCCAATGAAACCCTTTGACCCGTACCGAGCACTTGTCCCACAATCATGCGCCCGTCCTCTCCGCCCACAGCGGCTCGGGCGTTCCTCTCGTTGGCGTACTGCACGAAGGCGTAGCCTTTGTGGACGGAGCAGCCCACAATCTTGCCGTATTTTGCAAAAATGGCCTCGACGTCGGCTTTGGTGACCAGCAGAGTGTTGAGGTTCCCAATGAAGACCCGGGAGTTGAGGGAGCGTGGGTCGGTTTTGTTGGTAACATTGCTGCTGGCCATGAGGGCGGCGGTGGTAGGCGAGCGACTGAAGGGACACAGAAATAAAGCAGTGGAGAAAAAAAAAAAAAAAAAAAAAGATAAGATTTAGAGTGCCCTCCTGAAACCACTGATTAAACTGAAGAGTGACTGCAGCTGATGGGACCAGCAGGGCTCTCCTGGAAAAAAGGGATAAACTCCACAAAGCCACACTGCAGACAGCACAGCAGCAACAAGTGCCATCATTCTGTTTCAAAAAGAAACTCGAAGTAAAAAAGCTTTTTGTTCAAAAACTACCTGCAGTGATTTTTTATATCTAAATCCTTGAAACATGACTAAAATATGAAGGTTTATGTAAAATATTCCAGCAGTGAAGAAAAAAAATTATTATATTTCATTTCTTATGTCATCAAAATATTATAAACCAAGAAATTTTTAGTTTTTGTTCTAAAGAAATAAAATCTTAAATTAAGATGTGTCACTGCAAAAATAATCACTTGTCCAATTATAAAAAATAAAAAAAAACTACTGCTGCCTTCAATATCTTTCCTGAATATGACCTTAGTATTGTCTAATGTACAAACTACAGCTATAAACATAAAAATGTAGCTACAACATAAACAACCCCCCCCCCATTTGGTTCAGGGTCCTGAGAAAGAAAGATGGTAAATTAATAAGAGATTAATTTAAAGTTGCACTTATATTTGTATGTATCCATGTATGTATTAAAACCTATGCATGCCCTAAATATACTTTAATATCCCATGACAACAAACTCGGCCTTTGATATTTCGATTATTTTAAGTGTGTGCCTTACCTCTAAACAAGTCTTGATTGTTGGGTAAATAATACTAATAATAAATAATATTACAGTTTATGTGATTATGATACGAGAGGCTGGTGTCTGTGGTAGATTTATATATTAAAAAGAAACCAATAAACTCTCAAGTCTATAAAGTTGAATCTATTTAGCTGATAAAACACAATTTTATACATAATAGTCCTTATAATAGTCAGTTGTTTGACTAAAGCCCCAACACCACTGTAGCCTTCTGTAAAACTGTCCCATTGTATCAAAGCACCCATTAAACAGTGGTCTTTAACAGAAGCCCCATTAAAGCCCAGAGCCTTGGGTGAATTTAGAGCCGAGAAACATGAAAACAGTGCCCCCCGGCGGACAGGGGTGGAACATCATCACTCACTCCATATCGTCTGTGTGGTGTGCAGGGCTGTCGTCTGTCTGAGGTTTGACTGGGGCCTGCGTCTGTTTGGCCTTGTGTCTTGAACCGTCACCTTCGCCCCTCGCGATTTTTACTGAGGTGACAGAAAACACACCTCAGTCAAGCTCTGCAGGGTTAGGAGCACCAATCTTACCTGGCAGCATTTGTAAAAGGTCTCCACCCCCCAAGGACGTCCCTCCCCTAGACTCCCCTCTACAGGACACCCGGATAAACTGAGGACTGACACTGTGTGTGTTTACAAACCCTAGCAACTACAGGCTATTTATAATACACTGCCCAGAAAAAAACAAGTCACAACGTGGATTTAACTTAACAAACAGGCCCAGAGCCTCCTGTTAGATTTAACCACTACAGTGATTAATGCACTTTAACTGCCACAACTAGCCTCATTTTGTGTGTAATAATAATAATAATAAATATTTACACATACACATTAGAGGGACTTGAGAGAAGCACTAATAATTGTTTGATAAAATACCTACTGTGTCTTATAGATCTTTATTATATACTAATAATAGAAGAAAAGGTTAAAGCAAGTGCCTTTGCTTTAACCTTTTTATTATTTTATTCAAGATGACCTGGATGACTAAAAACCTTAATTGCCAAATAATATTTTATTGTTGTCCGACTTAAAAATTACAGATTTAGTCAAGATTGTACTTTTCTATTTTAACTTACGAGGATGAGTTAAGATGAAATTAAGAATCAAATTAAACAATGGAAAGCCTTCATAAAAGAAAACTGTTAAACTCTTGACATTTTTCAGCTGGGCAGTGCGTCTCTGGCTGGATAATATGTTAACTAGTGGAAAGTTTATGTAGTTAAATAAAACAAAAGCTGTATAATTTTGTGTAATATTGAAACGTGTTGCTCAGTTTCTAACATCATTAAGAGCTACTTGTTCCACAGGTTTCTGCTCAAATTGAGATATAGGGCAGAGGATAGAGAGTAGGGAGAGTGTGAGCGGGCACTGGATTGATTTGATGATTCTGGGGAAGATTGGCAGAAACAGTGGGCACTCAATGCTGCAGTAAAACCAGAACAATATCAGTCATTACATTTGTTTTATGTCATCAGTGTCAGGGACATGTGGAGAATGTGCATGTGTACAGTACAATGATTAGTACAGTTCATTTTATACTACGGTACATTGACAGGGCAGTCAGGTATTAAAACTGCGGGTTTCTTTGTTTAGCCAATACAGTGACTAGATTTATACAGGGAAAGGGCCACTGTTTAATATTTATGAATCTTTAAATTTATTGTCACTTTTTGAATCAGTCCAACGCTTCCAAAATCTGAAAAAGCACTTCATTTTGTGAGGAAAAAACACGAAAAAGCTACTCGATAAAAAGACAACTGACAGAAGAGCAGGAGCCAGAAAAAGAACAAAATGAGAGTTATTAAACTGAAATTACCTAAACCATCCACAACAGCGCCCCCGCCAGGCTGCAGTGTGAAACAGGGCCCTTAGCCTCGGGCTAGCATGGCTAATGTTAGCCAACCACACAATGAAAAGCACAAAAATACACCGCATTCTGACCAGTTCCTCTGCTTGCAAAAACCAAAACCTGCAAATGTACGTGTTTTCAGTCGATAATCTGAACCACATCATGGAGGATCTGCCTCTATCACAAACTGTTAGCTACCGCTAACTTGAATGGCTGAAAAGCGTGCCAAAATATTAATAGTCTTTCAAGGAAAAGTCTTCACAATGAATCCTACAAAAACAAAGCAATATAAACTTGACAAAAATGTAGGAGAGTGTAGCTAAAATGAATCCAGCTTGTCTTGCTCTAAAAACAACCAGTAGCGTTCGTGTTTTGAGGGGGATGAGCGTCTTCGTGTAAGCTAAGCTAGCTAGCCCGCTAGCCAGCACATTACGTCCTGTCCACTGGTAAAATAGAAAAAGCATCGCTGAAAAAAATCCAAAAAGAAAAGAAAAAGGAAGGAAAAATGTAAAAATGTCAGCGGACAAAATACTCACCACGACCTTTAAGAGTAAAATGGCTTGTTTCGGTAAAATCGTTCAAATTGTTACTTAGGTCGTCCTTTAAGCGCCCCTCAACAGAGCTCTTCCAGCGCGAGCCTCGGTTCAGTGGAGATGGCGCAGCTGTGGGCGGGGCTCACAGGGCTTTATTTATTAATTTATCAAACACAAATATTAAACATTCAACTGAACCACTTCAGTATCATAAACATTACATTATATTTGGAAAAAAATTCTGAAATGATAACATTTGTAGGAAAAAAGGAAAAAGGAAGTCATGGATAAGGCTTGAATGGGCTTATTGTTTTGTCACAGAATGATTTTTATGAACAGTAAAAAAAATACTGTTATATTATAGTAAATGTGTGTGCAGATTTACATACTGCTTATGTTTTGTGCACCATTTCAGGCGTGTTTACAGCTCATTTGACTGCTCTCTTTATGAATCAGTCTCATCATGTAAAGGCAGTTTTCTGATACAGTAGGTTTCATGATTTAAACCTGATAAGACAGATACTGTGAGAAGAACTGGCATTTACTTTACGTCCCAAAACAATGGTAAATATTACAGCACATTTACTGTATAGTCATGGTATTATTCCAGACCTTAATATAAATGACCAAGGGCTGGTGCTGCAGATTTTTACAAACCACAGTATGTTCAGTGCAAGTTTAAAACAGAGAGCCCCAAACACACCACTGCACAAAATTACAGGGCACGAATGGAAATACAAATATAAAGGGCACAGGACTCGTGTAACTTATTGTTCCTTAAACACCATCTTTTAGACCAAAAATACAAAAGTGTCTGTCTATAATAGCATAATGCTAACCAGCGCCTGCAAAAAGCATTAAGTGGTGTTGGTCAAAATTCACATGTTTGTTTTATTGTCTAACTTCTCTTTAGAGAAAAACCTTGGTTCAACAACTGCATCATGCTTTTTTAATTAAGTAAAATTAAGTAAAAAAAAAAAAAAAACAAGTTTTTATAAGACCTACAAAATGACTCTGCATGATCAAACAACATTTAGAAAATTGCAAGTTGTCAGTTAATATTTTTAGTTTATCCCAATGTCCCTAAAGAGTAAAATTTGGAACCGATAGACCATAAAAAGGCCATTAAAACAGTAACACGTGTAAACTGGTGAAATTCTATAGTTTTAGCAGCCCTGTATAAAATATATATTCTTCCTCTCATGTTGATGGCTCTTAGACATGAGGTCAGTAGAGTTACTATCTCAGTGAGACAGTGCCCTCAGCTGGACACTAACCTCCCGTGACTACCTAAACCCACAAAAACAGTGTATACTATAGCAAGCATAAACATGGAACCCACTCCATCTTACCATATGTTAATACATTTAAATATAAACCTCTGCAATGAAGGCATATGCCTCTTTGTGTAAATTTCAGTTTATTTGACAAATACAATCACAATTTACAAACTCTAAAACATAAGGTAACACAGATCAGTTATGGTCACAGAACTGAACTCTTATATTTAAAATGACCTGTTTTAGTTCAGGAGGCAGGGAGTTCCACAAAGTAGTGCCATGAACCGAAAAAAATGTGTTTTTCTCATAGGCACTTTACAGTTCCCATTGGACGATCCTCGGGTTGATCCACAGCTCTTAGAGGAATTATTAACTGAGAACATGAGGGGCCTTCCTCCTGAAACATTTCTACATTCATTTTAACTGACAACACTTGACAACATTTTCAAAACCTGACAATGGTGCAGTTCTTTATGGCTCTGTTGTAGATCAATCTCAGTGGTTTTATGATAGTGGCTGTTGCCTGAGACCATGAGGTTAAACAGTAGCTCAGGTGAGAAAAGATTATGAATGTGTTTGCTGCATGTAAAGATAAAAAGTGTCTGATCAATCTGAAAGTGTGTTTTCCTTTGCCACTCCTGTGACCTTTTTATTTTGACTACGAAATAGTAATTGAAGTGCTTGGATAATTTTATGAGGATTCACAGCAATAGATCTTTCCTTCTGTGTCACAAATTTAAAATCTTTTCCTTGTATTTTACAATTGTTTGTCTTTTTCGTTGATTCTGATTGGATATTGTGTTGTTAAAGATTGAAAAAAAAGTGCTATGTACAAATTTCCCCAAATAAATAAAAAACCCCAGAAACAAAAGAGTTTCACTTTTGGATCTATCATTGTGCCATCAAAGTGATTCCTCTGCCCTCTATTGGAAGGAACAGAGCTGATGTAATGACAGTGAACAAAAAGGTTATAGGTTATTAAATCACAACAAACATAAAACTGGCAACATAACAAGTACTGTTCATATTCAGCTCCAAAGTGAGGAGCCTTCCCCAACAGAAAAAAAAAACAAAAAAAACAAAAAAAAACAGGGCTCTCGTTTCTTCTTTATTTGCCTGCGCGTTGTGTGCTCGCGCTCAGAGCAGGAGCTGCTGCAGCAGAGAGAGCCTCAGACTCAGGCCAACACGTCCAATCAGCTGTGAGCAGGAACCAAAAGGTAAGAAATACTCTGTTTACTTCACTTTGCTGCACCCATTTAGGATTGGAAAGATGTGTTTGAAATGTATATCTAGCCTTTTGTATTGAAATATAACACTTAATAAGCACTTTAACGTACTTTGACACATTTAATTAGGAAATGTGTAATGCTTTATCCCCCTTGAGTCAAGACCATGCTTTAAATTGAACATGTATTAAGTTTCTATATACTTTGGAAGCCTTTTGGAAGCTTTCGTATATGAAGTAACTCTTTACAAACCACAAAACTGTCAAAAGTTTATGATAAATGGACAACAAATCCCCAAATGGATGATGCAAATCTAGCCTAAAAAACAGTGGAGTTGAGTTTCATGCTGTTGGGAAATGAGTGATTACTTTTGGTGTTTAAAAATGAGGGATTACTTTTGGTGTTTAAAAATGAGGGATTACTCATGGATTGTGCAATGAGGATTTAAAAAAATAAAAATAAATAGGGGCCAATTAATAGATGGTCAGTTGTACGGAGTGACTACTTATCCCAATGGTTTTGCTGTGATATTTTTCCCCTTTATACGGGACTGTTTTATTTCCATTGCTCTCTCAGTCAGTGTGCGCTGATTTATGTAACATGGCTGGAATGAAAAGAGCAGCACAGGGGGTGGAAATGGGACGAACTAAAGGGCTAAAAAAAAAAAAACAAAGAAAAAAGGAAAAGAGAGACGAGGCTTGGTTTAATCATTAGGCTCATGCTGTCATTGTCTTGGAGAAAGGGAAATATGCTTTACACTGTTAAAGTTCAGCCACTGAGGTTTTCCATTCAAGGATGTGATACTAAACTAGATTAAGGCTTCAAAATACATCCAAATCTCAGTATCTACATATCAAAAACTGCCCACACTGTTATAGTCTGCAGTCATTCACCGTGTGTGGATGAAAATAACTGTCCAATCGGTGCCTTTAAATCAAAAACTGTGATGTGACCAAATGGAACCAGTGGAAGTTTTTTTAGAGCCTTTGTTTAAATGTCAGTATGCCAAAAGGGAAGGTCAAATGTGAAATTCAACATGGACCCCCTTCAATAAAACATCTTTGTGACACAGATATTGTGAGTAAACTGCAAAATATTCATTCCTGTTTCACGTTTCATCCCTTTTTCTCTGTTTCTCTGTTTTTGAGCTGTTTCTTTGTTTCTTTATTTTAACATCATTTCTTGAGCAGAGACTCTTAAAAAGCTGGTTTTATAACATTCCAGGTTTTCCATACCTACAATCTTATTAATGTAGCTCCGTATTTACACTTACTGACTTTTTTATTGTTGAATGTGTAGGTTTGAAGACAGACAACTGTAATTTATCGCCGTTGCTTACAGACCAAAGTGGGCTTATGCTGACACTTGCTTTATTCACTAAACGTCTGTGTTTTAATATTCAATAATAAATGTCAAAATGAGGAGTATATCAGTGAAAAAAAACAAAACAAAAAAAACAGCATCTTAAAATAATTTCATTAGTGAATAATATTCATTTAGCAGAAGTATAATATTTAAAGAAGTGCCATACGTTGGTTGAGATTGGCATCGTACAGCAAATAAATCACTGCAGTCATTAAATTTGTCTCGCCCTACTCACTGAAATAACCAGTCCCAGTTTGGTTATTTGGTCGACATTCTGAACGGGCTACACTTTCTAGCATCAACCGTTATAAAAGTGCTGTGTTGTTTTGCATAGGAAGCAGAAAAGGTGAGAAAAGATCTAATGTGGAGCTAAAGATTTGTGCAGCGAGAGAAAAGATGATTTAATGCAAGGTCTGAAGGGGTCACAGTTCCACAAACAAAGAGACCTTGATGTGCTTTTGGGAGCTGCTTGTTGATCAATAGCAGTGACCGTCCGGATGATTTCAACAGAAGATGCAGAGTCAGAGGGACATGTCCAGAGCCGGGACGTGTTTGGTTTGGCCCGGCCCTGCACCTCTGCCTCGTCTTTACCCCGGAGAGGAAGGGAATATCAAACACATTTCAGCCTCTGTGGATTATTTTTCTGAGTTAAAATTACACAAACATGTCAGAATACTTCAGTGAACTTCCAAAAGTATGAACCCCTGAACTGTGTTGAATATTTACTTGACATTAAAAAAAGGCATACTTTATGTTAATGCTGATGTTTTTTATCTTGAATTCTGGGGAAAAAAAAAACATGACTTCGGCGATTTGATTTGACTATTTCAGGTCTCACTTTGTTTCTTTCACTTTTCTTGAGCTCCACTTGTGAAGTATTACTCGGTTACACAAGGTTTTGAGACCAACACCAGGAGAATCAGCTGTCAGGTTATTCCACTCGGGGACGATCGACTGCAGTGATTAATGGCTCGTTGCGTCTCCAGTTTCCAGGTTCAAACAGGGACTGTAGTTGCAACACTCACTAAATTTACATGAACAGCACAGTGGAGCTACACTGTTGGCTCCATGGGGCCATTTTCTTTGGACTACTGTTGTTATCTGAGTTTACATGAACAGGAGGAATGGAGCTTGCTTTGCCAAAGGCTACGAAAAACACCAAGGCTTTATGATATTCACTGATGCTTTACTAAATGTCAGGATCAGTAGCTACACAGGCTTTGTGAGCTTTATCGATACAGTATATAGTAATCACTCCAGTCTCCAGCAACTTCTGGAATGACATCTATTAATATCTCATGATTACAAAGAAATGAGATTATGGCTGTGTTTCTAAATGCATGGTTAGGTCTCTTTTGTCTTTTATTTTTATTATGTTGCACTTGAGTATAAACAGAGTACAACGCCCGACTTCATTTTTTTCTCCTTTTTTAAATTCTATATGGCTGTTTGTTTTGCTCCCGTTTTTATTGAAGGCAGCTTTGGTCTGTTGACTTGGGACAATGTGAGATTCTGAGATTTTCATAACATTATGGTAAAATAGAATGGTTTGACAATGACCGACTGTTTCAGAGACATGTTCTTTCGTCCAAACTTGCCGCTGGGATAGTCTCCACTTGTAACGTGAATATGCTGCTGCTGTTGTATCTCCAGAGTCTGTAGAGCGGTCTGTGCCATATCCTCTACTGGACTACCATCAATCAGGGACACTGACACTTTATAAGGCCCTGGACAAACCCTTTGGACAGAAGCTCCCTATATATATTTTTTTATAGGAGGGCTTAGTTTTGGGGCCCCCAGATCTGTCCTGGTAGCCCTGGTATTTAAACTATTAATGACAAAACTAAGATTTTTGCTCCATTTATCCATCACTTCAGCCTCCATTGACTCAGTTTATTGAGATCTGTTGTTTCCTAAAGGCTCATGAATCTGCTGTGTCGACGACTGGACACTGTAGTTTAAAAGTACAGAATAAACCCGTCCAGCAACTTACCAAACTTCTCAAAAGGCATTTACTGCTTCACGCTCAATTTTTAACAACCCTTTCTCTATTTTGGAATTATCCAGTTTGTTATTCTAATATAATTCATAATTTGTTGTTGCACTCTTTAAGTTACTTCTAGGATATCTTTTGCTAAGTTCTCTTCAATATCTATCGAACAGTGACGTTTCTGTAAATTTTAGACACATTTGGACATAAAAAACTATATATTTTACTTTTGTTCAGGTGTAGAAGTCAGTTTAAAGCCCTTTAAAGCTGCTGATGATCACATGACGTGGTCTGTGATGAGCTAATGCTAATGGACGCCATTTAAAGCCGCACTGTGCCCTTTTCATATGGGACTTATTAGGCAAGAAACTCATCTGCCCTCTTCTCTTGTATAAATATTTGTTCACAGGTTTCTGAAAAAAAAAAACAGGCTTTATTTGTCACATCTCATTTTCTATCAGCCCCGACCACGCTCTCCAGCAAAACCACTTTTTACGCACATTAACCGTGATTGGAACGACAAACAGTGCTCCGAATTATTATTGCTGGACCAGAGGCGCTCTTTTGCAACACCCCTGGGTGACACAGCCGGGTAACAGAGACCACTGCGAGTATTAGTTCTGAGCGTTTCGACACTGGATCTGCTCTTTATTAGCTGCAGGCAGGACGTGTCTCTTTCGATCACGTTTATTGGAAAATCAACTCAAGCCACATTTAGTGTTGCTGTCCAGTGAGTTAGTGGGATTAGAAAAGCTCCTAATAGACAGAGAATGGGTTTTATTTTATGACTCCAGATCTGGTTTGCGGTTGTTATCACTGAATTAAATGAAACACAAATGGATTAAAGCGGAGCTGGTTTCAATGTGCCTCATGTTAAAGTCCGTAATGATTAGTTGGATCGGCCTTGATGCTCAATTGTGACTCAAATATCGTGACATTAGTTTATTTGTCTTTTAAAAACTAGAAAATAAAAGGGATTGTAACTGACTACTTTTGTAATGCATGATGTTCTCATTTATTGTCAATGAATGAGCTCCTTTATTGAGACATTGTTTTGTTGAGAGTTAATTATCTCTTTTATAATAGTGTAGAGTTCTTGTTGTATAATATTTACATAATTTCTAGGCCCTTCTTCATCTCAAAGGTTTATTCTGGCGTTTGGAATGGACAAAAAAAGAGAAAACGAATCAGACGCTGTATGGAATAAAGAAGGGATATTGTGAAAGAATCCATTAGGCCGATGGTTTGACTGCTAATCGTTTATTTTGCTGGCTCTACATTATTAATGGCCATCTGCAACTGTTATTATGAATTTTGACCAAAAAAATAGAAACCAAAAAAGCAAGCAGGATCCTTGGTTCATGGCTCATTACTGCCTTCACACATACAGTCTGTGTTTTACCTGTTCTTTTTTTTACCTGTGTGTTACCTGCTTTGTTCCAGATGATCAATACAAACCAATGAAGGCAGGACTGAGCAGTGACATCATAAAAATTATCCATTTAGATTCTTGTAGAGAATCTTACATAACCTGGACACCCATCCAATTTTTTTGGTGTTATATAAACAATAACTGTGGTTCCTTTGGTTAATTTACCTCTGAATGCATTTGGATAGACTCACAACCAATTAGAATTCAGAAAAGCCAGCAGGACAATTGCTGTCTTTTCTGAATTCTAATTGATGTTTTCCTTTAAACCTTGTCTTGAATGTGTCCTGGATGACTGAGAGCCTCCACAGACAACAGCGAAACAAAGCATTGCCTGCTTTTAGACAGCTTTGATTGGTCAGAATGGATGGTTTGGCTGAAAGTCAGGTTTAATGCGACATATACAGTTTATAGATTTAGCTGGTCATCCTTGATCTCATTTGACAATGAATAAAACTGTTAGCAAATAGAAATGTTTAGTTAATGAGGAGTCAAAACAGGTTTACAATAAAAAAACTTTACCTAAAATGTGTTTCTTAGTGTTCAAAATTAGTCTTTGTTCATTTTTAGAACACTGTGTGTACTCACTGAACTGATGTGCTGTTTGAATGTTTGCTGTTTCAGTCTCAGAGATGCTGTTGTCTGAACCACAACAAAAAGTGTGTCCTTTTAAACAAGAAGAACTCTATAAACAGAGAGTGTGTGTGTTTATTTTAACAGGCTTTTCTTATTCTTTTGGCTGTTTTGTCAGCTTTGTTCCATCTTCCTTTCAGATATATTTGCAGTTTAATTCCAAAAATACCTCTGCTCTCGAGAGAAGGCTATTGTTATCTTTGAGTTGTGCAAAGTTAGCTCTCCCATTACATCATACACGTGTAGGAGGCCGAGCTGGAAAGTGTTGCTGATACAGTCTTCCATATCTTCTGTCTTTAGCTGTAATCGTACCCTTTTTTTCCCTCCAAATCTGAATCCCAGCGCAGTGACAGTGAGAGCTTTAGCAGACCTTTTGTGTAGCTGCTATTTCAGGACCCTGGCAGCAGACAGGCTTGCTCTGTCGGCATCACCTCGGCTTCTCGCTCAAACGCTCTGTGGTTTGGACTGAGGCGCTGTCATTTGAGTGGAATTTCCTGCCATCTGCGCCCAGTGGAGTTTCTCACAGATCCTCACCTGTAAAGCCTGTGAAGCTAATGGCTGCCAGGAGGAGACGCTGGAGGTGAGCGCTGATGAAGAAGGACATAGATAATACTGACTGATGCAGACTGATTAGGGTAAACCTGGATGCAGCCTTGAGTATAGATTATCTCATCTTTAAAGGTCTAAACGTACCATAAGATCTTAACGTGTTCCCCGGGATAATCATTACATAACAATACAATTTTGAAATACTACTTACGCTGCACAAAAATGACAGAATGGATGATAAAGTCTGTAGTTGCTTTCAGTCACTTCTTGTTTCAGACGCTTCACATAAAAGATACTGTTCTGTTTGTTGGATAGAGATCGTGCCAACAATGCCCCATAAACAGAGGGTAACAGCATGTTCTTCCCGAGCTTGGGTGGGTTTCTTCTGGGTACTCCGGTTTACCCCACCAACATAAAAAAAAAAACTCCCTGGTGTGGATGCCAACTAGGAATTTCCCCACGGCGATAATAACAGGATAAAAAAGAATGTGCCTAGACGGGACATATTATTGCTTATATCACAGAAAAGGGGGTTAATGTTGTGCAAAATGAATTAGGTAGGATCAGTTTAGCATTTATTTAATTTAAACTAAGTCAAACAATACAACAAAAACATACAGTGTATATATTTCAAATTTATCTATTTTTTTAACATAATTTCTCTTTTCAACAACCAGAATCAGGAAGTGCTAATAGTATTTTTTGACCTGAATGACATTTGGTTGTTTGTTTTATGTTTATTTAACATTCTGAGCAAAATAATTACACTATTCAAAATGATAAACCCTACCCTTGAATGTCAATGTCCTGCAGTATTCGAGGAATCTAAGTGTAAAGCCAGTGAAGGGGCTTAATTCCATCACCAAACACACTCTTAATGCATTTGTCTTTCCTTTCACGGCAGAGGAATGAGCTGCTGGGGTTTTGTGGTTGACTTCACTTTCATCTTGTGTTTTTTCTTCATTCATCAGAGAGTCCGTCACCTGGACAGTCTCAGACGTGACTTTACTGCACTGGCATGACCATAACATTACTTTAATTTAACCTTTATTTAAAAAGCAGCACGGTGGCAGTGGTTAGCACGCCTGCCTCACAGTAAGAAGGGGCCTTTCTGTGAGGAGGATGCCCCCCCCCCCCAAATCATGAGGCCCCCCTCTTGGATGAGGGACAAAAACATCAACGTCCAGATGCCTTCTTTGAAACCTTTCCTTGAATATGTTCAAGATGATTCTGAACCTCCAGAGACATACTACACTATCACATCCTAATACTCTACTCTATAATACCCTACTCTATAATACTCTACTCTATAATACCCTACTCTATAATACTCTACTCTATAATACCCTACTCTATAATACTCTACTCTATAATACTGCCAATACAGGTTTGTAGAGCCACTCCCAATAAAACTAAAAGGTTTATAATTAGTTTTCTGCACACTTATAAAGTATACTGCAAAGTTAAGGGAGTCATTGTTATTAACAGTAAACTAAAAATGAGTCTTGGCTTTAATGCAGGTTTACTTCTAGAAAAACAAACTTTTTTAAACTTAAACTGTATTACACTCATTGTTAAATATTTATGGTGCTCAGTCTTGGCCAAGAAGACATTTTATTCAATTGTTTAGAGTGTTCATTAAAGACTTACAACTATTGACACTGGGCTGTGAGAGAGATCGGTTTTATTTTTATGACATTCTTGACGTAATAAAGTGTAAAGTGTGAAACAGCTTTACTTTAGTCTTGTGGCATATCCATAAAGTCTTTCCCCAAGCGTCTTCTGAAAGGGCTGTAATGGGAAACGATTCCAGAGATATGAGGCAATGTGGTCACTCAGATATGCAATAATGGGCCATTTATTTGTCAAAAGTTCAGCTGTGACTCTGATGAAGAATAATAAAACCCTTCCACAGCTGTGTTCAGTAAGACACCAGATGAAAAAAAAAAAAAAAAACATTTTCCGGATGTTTTAAAAAGTGAAAAGCATAAAAATAAATTGGTTTATGGGATAACCCTATTTTCAAAACAAAAACTCAAGACATCAATTTTTTGTGTGTAAACTTTTCTTCTTGAGCCAACACTGGGACACGGTCTTTCTGGATTTCAACAACAACACTTGATACACATGTTAAACAGGGCCTTAGTTTAATACTTTCATAAGATGTTCATATTCAGAAATCCACCACTGTTCAGACATGACTGTAGGGTGAATAAATGACATAATTAATGCAAAAAGAGTTCAAGCTGGAACCTGTTCTTAGTCACGTAGAAGACTTGAAGATTTTTACAATCTCAAATATGTGGGATCAATGAAAACACATAAAACTCACACATGGCACAGTGAAGTCTGAATATTCTACACATTGTGTTTTTATGCTGTAGATATCAAATGCAAAAACCTTTTTAACCCTTTTTGTTACAGAAAAATACAAAAGTTCTGGCACAGACTTAACGTTAAGAGTGAGAAGGTCCAGGTTTCTTCAGTACCCATCACTAAGACACAGAGAGAAGGTCTCCAGGTTGCACTTTCTACACATTAATGCTCTCCTTAATGGTCATTTACCCTGAATGTTCCGTCGGATCTCCAAAGTCTCCAAAGTCTCATCATGCATCCTGCTCTGTCATTGGTTCTAGCCCAGATATTTAGTCCGCTAGAGTTCAAGACGAGTTGGCGAGCACGTACTGTTCAACCATGTTACAGAGTTCAACATGGCCTTTTGCTCATCACCGAAAATCGATTCAAAATCATCTGAACAACTTTAGTGGCTGTTTACTGCGTCTAAAAGTGTTACCTCTGGATGATGGATGGGTTGAATGCAAAAATAGAACTACACATAAAGACTTAAGTTAGCAGGCCTGTCTTGTAATGTGTTGCCAGCCAAATGTAATTCCTGCACACGGAGAAAAGCTACATTTGTTGATAGGAAATGCTACAGTCCCACAGATTATGCAGATAAAGTGCTTGCAGTGTGTGTGTGCTTGCATGCATTCTGATCTTTATTTGTATTATTTTATTGTATTTATTTTGTATAAGCGCTCCAAGCTGAACATAATAAGAATAATGACTAATAGCATTGTCACTTGGCCCGTCCCCAAACACCTGAAGTTAATCCTCTCTAAACTTCTTGTTCCCATGTACAATTTAAAACCCTGAAGCGAACAAAAAGAGCTGATCTTTAGAGAAGCCTGGTGCTTATTGTTGAGACAAGTACACATTAGCTTTGCCCTGAAATGCCACAGCTGTGTTTAGCTAACCTCAGCGAGTGAACACATGAGATGGGAGACTGCTATTTTACGAGCTTTTCCTGGTGAAGCCGGGGCTTTGCGGGGCACTTTTCTTAGTTTTACTGTCTGGATCTTCTTTCTGGATCGGAACCAGGGCGGTTTGTAACGAGACGCTGCAGAACTAATCTCCACTTTGCTAAATGTGTCGCTGACTTTCCCCTGTCAGATGTGTAGATGTTTACTTGGACCGTGCTGCGAGGCTAATGTTTGGCTCCAAAAATAAGACGAGAAAGAAAATTAGGCGCAGCTTTTCCATGACAAATCTCACGTTTCTTCAGGTACAGCGTGCAATTATCTTATTTCAAACCCTCGACGAACACATGTCTGGGTAATCTAGCTCGGCTCGTCCTCACAAAACCGTCTCTTTAATTAAGCTGAACCCACATTTCCCATGACTGAGCAGCTCCACGGCTCTGTTGGGGGGGGAACTCCAGCCATTTACGGGAAGAATCATAAAATTGTAAAACCAGACCATACCAGGAAACTGTGAGCTTAAACCTACACTTAGCCAGTCCCTTTTCATCACGCTAATATACTGACACAAGAAAACTTAGTCATATATCTGACATTGCTGCTTTATGCCTCATAAAAGAGACGTCTCATTGAATGTTTCCGATGATTAATTACAACGTGGTTTAGGATCGTGTGGTAAATGACATCAGCAGTCTGTTCCTCCAGATGTCACGTGACTCAGCGGGATTTACGCATAAGATTTGCAGCCTGTAAAAAAAAGTTAATTCTTGCAATTCCTGAGTACATTTTAAGTTGTTTGAAGTTACATTTGTCACAACATGTTTATTAAAAGAGTAAAGTTTGATGACATTGATTTTCTTTTTCATCTTAGCTACGACTTCAGCCTCAGAACAACAATGATCTCCTCCTCGTTAAACATCACGTGATTTAATTGCTTCTTTTCTCTGTTGATGCTTTTCTTTTTTGAGCTGTTTCTCTGTGAAAAGACAAACTCAGTGCACAAAATACACTTTATCGGCAGCTATTAAACACATGACAAACCAGTGTCGACCATAGATTGTTAATAAACATGGATGTAATTCGTTCATTGGTCCCCTTTTCGCCGATATTGTCATTACAACAGGGCAATAAAATGGCGGTTACATCCGGCCTTTTCGGCTTTTTCTCCAAAGTAAAACAATAACTCGAGGACCATTTAGGAGGTTCCATGAGAGACGCTTGGTGTCAACCAATGGGAACGCTTCTTTTTTGAGCGTGTGGTTCTGACAGGAGTAACAGGTTTTCATCTGTATTAAAAATGACTGTTTATGACGCTTTTACATTACACATTTTCCCCAACTGGAAGAGAAATAAATAAGGTACAGTCTGTTTAAGTCCAAAAAAGGTTACATTTTTATATTTTAGTAACAGGTAACCTCACTAAGCTACAGCTAATAGTGTGCTTAGAAGTTCAAATGCACCCTTGAAATTCTTTCTTTGTGTGTGTTTAAATCAAATACAATGCAATTGTTCAATGTTTTAAATAAAGAACAGATTTTTTTTTCATTATCCAGTGGGTTTGTGAAAAATAGTTTCCCAGTTTGAAGATCTAGAAATATGGTCCTACTTCTGCGTCAAAGGGACACAAGCAAAAAAGGCAATTTTTTTTTTTTTTTATTTGACCTTTATTTAACCGGGAAAGGCCCACTGAGATTACAAATCTCGTTTGCAGGGGAGTCCTGGCCCCATGTGTGTTTGGGGGGGACTGTTGTACATGTTTTTGGTGGTAGGGGAAACCGGAGTACCCGAAGGAAACCTACGCAGACACAGGGAGAGCATGCAAACTCCACACAGAAAGGCCCTGCCCTGGATGGGATTTGAACCCTGTATGCTGTGAGGCAGGCGTGCTAACCACTTTGCCTGTTAAAGGGGCATTAGCGCTTGTGTTAGCCTCGATTTCCCAGGAGTCATACGTCAACAGGGACATGGTCCATTACTCGTCCACTGCTCTCTGAATGTTAGCTCCAGGGGTGGCCTTAAAGCTAGCGTTAGCCTTGTCACCCGGTCAAACTAAAAACAAATATTTTACCCAGTGTCCCGCTGATGGCTGTCTGTTTGTTTGGGGTTTAACTCATCCAAGACCTCCACCTCGGACCATTTAAATTCAATGAGTAATTGTAGAGTCTCCAATGATGGGAAAAGGACAGTTTTATGCCCAACCTTTTAATGCTAAAAGTGCATGTTAATGAAACTGAGTCATACATCCAGTTGTACTGTTCTTTTAAAGACTCTGAGTTTCATAAACTTACTGATCTGTTGGACTGCTTGTACTGCATAAAGAACTGGTTATACAATAACTACCTACAGCTGAAGACAAAAAAGTCTGAAACTTCAATCTTTGCACCTGACCAAAAAATAAAACACCTTGGTTCCCTGGGTTGTTCCGTCCAGTCGAGCCTCAGAAACCTTGGTGTTCTGTTTGACCGGTCTATGTCTCTGGACAGTCACTCTAGACAGTTGGTCAAAAACTGTTTTTAATATTTGATAAAACATTTATAAACTGAGAGTGTTATTGTCTAAAGTTGACTTGGAGATGATTATTCACGCTTTTATTTCTTCTCGTCTTGATTATTGTAATTCTCTTTACTCACATTTCACCGGTTTTATCTTCACTTCATTGGCTTCCAGTCAAATTCAGAATTGATTTTAAACTTTTAGTCCTGACTTTTAGAGCTCTACATGGACAGGCCCCCAGTACATCACTGACCTGCTGACCCCTCACTCTTCCTCCCGCGCTCTTTGGTCTTCTGGTCAAAACCTTCTAACGATCCCCAAAACCTGTTTTAAACCCGGGGAGACCGGTCTTTCCAAGCAGTCGCCCCAGACCCTGGGACGTCCTGCCCCTGTCACTGCGAGTGGACGTTTATGTTGATTCTTTTAAAAAGCAGCTGAAGACACTTTTATTTAAACAAGATTTTAGTTGATTGGGTTTTTTATGTTTTTTATGTTTTTTAATATTTTGTGGTTTTAATTTTTATTCTTATAGTTTTGTTGTTCTTTTATTGCACTTTGTAAAGCACTTTGTGATTTATATCTGTGAAAGGTGCTATATAAATAAAATGTACTTACTTACATTAACACATATCAAGTATGGTTTTGCTGAACATAATCATTTCTTCTTTTCTTGAAATAACAGCCCAAAATATTTACCCGCGCCAAGGCTGACCTAAACCTACTCCTAATATCTTTTAAATTTACCCACATGAACTTTTAATCAAATCAATCAGTTCAGTTTACATTGAATAGAACACATTGTATTTAGATTAAAATCAATTTAAAAAGAAAGTAATCCAGAACCAAACACAGTTTTAAGACTAGGACTAAAACTGGACTAAACACTTGACAAGATCAGGAATATACTCAGCGCTAAAGCCATGACTAACCCAGCTCTAAACTCTGGACTGAAGCCAAGACTGACCGAAAATCAGAGCCAATTCAAGACCAATCTAGGACCAAAGCCAAGGCCTCTCCAGGGTTCAACTAAAGACAAAAACAGAAAAATAGAACTAAAACCAGAACAGAATGTAAAATGAAGCCAAACAAAGACACAACAGCCGTTTCCCAGACAGTTATTGACGTTTCCCAGTTGCCAGGATCATTCGTTGGGAGGACTCCTCTGGAGGAAACCAGCTGCTGAAGGTGTGTTCCAAACCCCACCTCCTCCAGGGACTGAGTCCTCCGTTTTGGCCAAAATACCAAGGATGCATTTGTGAATCCTTTGTGGCTTTTCCTACCCACAATGCACTGCAAGTGTTTAAAAAAAAGGTGGTGGAAGAGGGTTTAAAGCGGAGGATTTTCAGTTTAAATACGAGTGTACATTTGCTGTGTTCCCTGAAAATATTTTACTTTGAAAATATTTTCCCAATAAACTGTGCAGTTCAGTTTTATTTCATGTTAGTTAGATTTGATCATCGTTGTCAGGTCAGCTGTTTTTGCCATAGATTTAAGAGTCACTCATGCAGAACATATCACATTCAGCTGCTCTTCTTTTACAAAAAACACATATGACTTAAATAAATTAAGTAAATATCAGCAAATGTAACTTTTCAGCTCCCAATTTTTTTTCATGAGCCATGGATCAGTGTCCGACTGAATTTAATTTTTTTCTAAACATTGCATTTTATAACATAGTTAAATATTTAGTGATACATAACTCCCTATAACAGAACTTATAAAAAATTAAGCATTTAAGCATTTTATTTAGAGAATTAAAAAAACAGCGGCAAATATTAAACCCAGATTAGCCCCATATCTGGAGTTATATAATAACCTGGTTTTGTGTCAACATTTATTCCTTTATATTGAACAGCAGCTGGAGAGAAGCCTAACTCAGGGTTAGGCTGAGAAAGAGGTCTAAACATAACCCTAAAATTGTATGTGCCCCAAAAAAATCAAAGTGGGTTGCACTGTGGACATATTAACTCCCCTCCCTCGAGCCATCCAATAAAGAATAAGCTGTAGAATATGAATCAGTGAATGTTATTAATTGAAGTGCTTGTTTTGTGTGTCCCACAGCTCAAGAGAGATGTCTGATGAGTAACAGTGGAAAGAGCCATGGATCTGCTCACAACTGCTCCCTGACTGACTTTCAATGGGAAATGCTGTGATGCTTTGGACAGTTGTGCCACCGATGGTCTCCTAAAATCACCACAGGACCATGTGGCCCCCAGACCTCGGCCCTCCGGACGTCCAGCTGACTCTACCTGCTTTTGGGAGTGTCTTTGAGGATACAGGGAGCGTGGAAGCGCCTCTGTCCTCTGGTGACCTGGGAGCTCTTGGAATGTGCCGTTTTCAAAGGACTTCCCTGGCTCTGGGCCGGGACCTCAGTTCTCTGCTCGGTTTTAAGACTTGTCTCTCTGATAAGACCAAGACGGACTTTGATAATACAGAAGTTAATGGTAGAAAGAGATGGGACTGTCCCATTCAGAACTCCACAGTCAACACATCTCTCTCCACTTCCTTCTCATCAACTTCTTACTTAACGCCTCAGCTACCCGCAATAAAGCAAGAACCAGTGGATGATATGTTTCCGTGTAAAACAGAGCCCTTCCAGATGAGCCCTTTCGTCCACTGTGGTAACACCGACAGCCCGGACTCGTTACGTTCCCCCAGACTCGGTGGGTCTCAGGGGTCGGACCGTTCGGTGGAGCAGCTTTGCCACTGGCTCGACTGCAGAGGCACCTACAGCAGCCAGGAGGAGCTGGTGAGGCACATTGAGAAGGCGCACATCGACCAGAGGAAAGGCGAGGACTTCACCTGTTTCTGGGCCGGCTGCGTTCGGCGACACAAACCCTTCAACGCTCGCTACAAACTGCTGATCCACATGAGGGTTCACTCTGGAGAGAAGCCCAACAAATGTATGGTGAGTTCCTTTTGTGGCTTCAGTGTATGCAAATCTCATCAGGCTGATCTCAGTTTAACAGTCTTTGATGAGGAAGCAAAGGTCCTAAAATAGCTGAGGTGTAACTATAGTGTATTATACAGTGTATTATAGGGGCAATAGATGATTGTTCCTTAGTCTTACAGCCTCTGGGAAAGCTTCTTTGTTCTGGTTTTGGGGCTGCGGGGAGGAGTGAGAACAGTTTTGTTCTGGTTTTGGGGCTGCGGGGAGGAGTGAGAACAGTTTTGTTCTGGTTTTGGGGCTGCGGGGAGGAGCAAGAACAGTTTTGTTCTGGTTTTGGGGCTGCGGGGAGGGGCGAGAACAGTTTTGTTCTGGTTTTGGGGCTGCGGGGAGGGGTGAGAACAGTTTTGTTCTGGTTTTGGGGCTGCGGGGAGTAGTGAGAACAGTTTTGTTCTGGTTTTGGGGCTGCGGGGAGGAGTGAGAACAGTTTTGTTCTGGTTTTGGGGCTGCGGGGAGGGGTGAGAACAGTTTTGTTCTGGTTTTGGGGCTGCGGGGAGGGGTGAGAACAGTTTTGTTCTGGTTTTGGGGCTGCGGGGAGGGGTGAGAACAGTTTTGTTCTGGTTTTGGGGCTGCGGGGAGTAGTGAGAACAGTTTTGTTCTGGTTTTGGGGCTGCGGGGAAGGGTGAGAACAGTTTTGTTCTGGTTTTGGGGCTGCGGGGAGTAGTGAGAACAGTTTTGTTCTGGTTTTGGGGCTGCGGGGAGGGGTGAGAACAGTTGGTTTGCAGATAGACAGTTTTGTCAGCAGATATAACCAGCTACAGTACATTTAATCAGACGCCGCTTAGCCATTCCCACGCCACACAGGATGATCATCTACTCTCTCTACCAAACACCAATCAAGAGCTTTTAGGATGTGAGAGCTGCGTCCAGCCTGCTTTAGTCTCATTAAAAACTGCAGACATTGGTTGGCTTTTTATTTAACGCTGGCTGTGTTGGAAGTCCAATTGCAGTCATTTGAGATGAGCACACTAAAGCCCTTTTCACACACTCTACTCAGATGTAATCAGGGTTATTTCAGACTCTCCCTGACTTTTTTTGTGTGTTCAAGAAGGATTGTGAAGGATTGTGAAGAATCGTTTTAGATCGTGAAGGACAAAAAACTGCAAAGAGAACAGGGCTTTAGCTCCAGACACAGTGTTTACGTCATTGGCTTAGTGTCTACTACAAAGGTTCTACTATAAACTTTCTACGATAGTGTCTAATAAAGAGTACTATAGAGTATCTACTATAGAGTATCTACTATAGAGTATCTACTATAGAGTTTCTTTCATCCAGAATGTTGTGACGTTCTTTCTTGCGCACAAATTGACTGGTTCACAAATGGGTTATGGATCCATTCATTCCGAGTTCGAGGGTCTTTTGTGGATGGGAAAAGCCTCATTTGATAGCCATTAGCCACATACCTATTACACAAAGCAGGCTTGGACAGTGTGTGATGACCTGTTGAGATGAAAGCATAATTTAAATAGAACTTATGGTATTTTCTCATAACTTTCTTATTGTTTGAAGTGGTGGCTTCTGCCTCTCATCATTGCGCTTCAGAGATGACTGTTTTTAATTTTGTTAATTTTTGCTTGGTTTTAATGTGTTGGCTAAATTGGCAGCACTCGGAGATGTGAGTTAGTGAAGTGCACTCAAGTGTGGGAAAGAGCTTCCGACAGAAGTTTTCAAAATAAAACAACCGACCAATCACCAAATCCATTTGATAATAGACTTTCTGTGTGGACCAGTAGAAACTGAGCCACGGACCACTAGTGGGCCGCGACCCGGGGGTTGGGGATCCCTGCTATAGAGTGTCTACTATAGTGTTTACTGCACGTGTCAGTATTTTGTTCACACATTCAGGTCACACAATAAAGAACGGCGTGCAGTCCAGGTCTCAGTGGGATTATTCATTCCAGCCCTTGACTGAGTCTGATGTCTTCCTCATGCTACCGGGGGGTTTTCTTCCTGCATCGTTTCCCTGCTTACTATTATCCAAAAATACTGGGAATTGGTGAATTCTAAATTGCTCATAGAAAACAAATTTAAAAGGCTGTTTACATGACACCAAAAGTCAAACTCTACAAGGTCTGTTTATTCTCACGTGGACCATCTTCCTTGTGTAAAAAAAATAAATAAAAATGGCCAAAACACAAAGGATTCTTGTCATTGCCTCTAATTTTTATCTCTGCAATTAACTGAACCCTTGCCAGCCAAAGCCCCTGGGGTAGGCTTTACCCTTCCACAGTCTGTAAACGTTTTCTAAGTGGAAACACAATGAGAATTCCTCTCCTCACAGATCCAGGTGAAGGGGGTCTATTGTCTCTCAAATGTCGAAATCACAAATATAGTTTATATATAGTCAGTCCAAACACATGCTCCTCTCAGTAGTTTTAGGGTACAGGCAGTGACTCGCTCAGAGGATGCGTGCACAGACGGCAGTGTGTGATCAGAGTGAGTCAGGAGGATGAGCTCATGGGTCCTTCCTTTACAGCAGGTTTCCCCCTGACTCAGGCCTGCCAGTCCGCGCCGCTCTGCTCCGTATGAAAGAAGGGCTTGTCTCTGTGTTTAATGCATGAGCACGGCTGTCTCTGAACCTGCTGCTCGGCTCTGACACTGTCAATTACAGCGCACCACTTCCCTGCAGTGACGGACAAGAGAGCAAAACAAACATGGCGTGAACAAATAAGTACATAATTCTTTTGGTGGAGCTGTGATGTTATGTTTATACAGTATACAGCTGGAGTGGCAGGTTTATTAGCAAGTAAACACAGTTACACAAAAACATTTACATGCACAAGAAACTCAACTTGATCCACATTGGGGCCCTGTTTAGGCACTGAAGAACATGAAGTCTTGACTCTATTCAACATTTGAAAAGAGCCTGTGAAGTGTGATTAGTTAGTGTCAGACACAAGAGTTTTTCAGCAGAAGTTATGAGAGCTAGCCGATATAGTTTGAACTTAAGAGTGCCTTCAGAAACAAGTGCAAGTCATCGAGTACAAAGAGTGGTACATCTGGGAGGGTTTGTGAGATTAAATGCAAAATGAAGAAGAAAAGGCCATATCACTAAATCAGATTTAACGGAAAAACTTTTCTTTCAACCCTTCGCTATACACAGTGTTGTGGCTACGGCGGCTGCTAGTTCCAGAAGCTACAATAATGTCTGAGACATTACGCTAACACACAATTAAGACGCTAAAACACAATTAATCATAAAAGATAACGGTCGTAATGCCTCGTAATGCTTTGGTTTAGCGGACTAAATCTGAACTTAAACATAAAATGGTTGATGGTCACTGCTGCTGACTTGCTTTTGTTTTTTGCTTGTAAAAAAGGTAAAAAATAAAATAAAATAAAAAGCATTTGAATGACCTTTTTAGGCCAGTAGCAAGAGAAAAGAGCCTTATTGCTTATTTTAGCTTTATTGCCCAACCCTAGAAGAGGCTCTCAGTTTGACAGAAGTCCCACGCCCTCAAAAGAAAAGATTTTACAACAAAAATGTTCAATCATTTAAAAACACTTTAAAGTTAGATGCATCATTGTTTCAGAAAATGATTATTCTGCTGCTCAACACACTGCTGGACTACCAGATTTAATTGCTTCAAGAAGGGCCTCTTCTTTTTGAAATATGAAAAATTACAAGCACATGGAGCCATTTAAACACGGATAATTATAAAAAGATGTGTTATAGAAACAAAAGACTATTTTCCAAAAATGAAACAAACCTTGAGGCAATTTAAAAGTTATTATCAGCGTCACATCAGGTCACATACAGAAGTGTAGCTCCAGCCTTTGGCACTGACACAAACCTCTTTTACATGGTTTTTGTATGTATTCCTGTTTATGTTGGAGGTTCTTCTACAAACAGCACCTCTTCAGGGCATAACTCTGCCATACCGTACAACTTACCTTAAACAGAGAGAAAATACTTTTTATGTATGTGACAAATGTCTGTTTAATCCACTTACAGCTTATTGTAACAGGAATCATCTGAAAAGACCTCCTCTAGGCTTTTTTATCGAGGATTTTAACCGATGAGAAAGTACCGGGTCATTGTCCAATCACAGCTCACTTCTAGAAAAAGGAGCGCTCCCATTGGTTGTTACTTCTTGTCAATAAGGAACTATAAGCTATCAATAAAACAGAGAATTTTTTTTATTTTGGTGCTGGATACGTCTTTTTACAGCAAACCAACACAAAGAAAACCCACAAATAAATACTGTCAATTTATTCCCATGACGTTCAATAAGGTGGAGATAATTAAAGGGTGGCTTTGGTCTGAGGCTGAAATCAGAGCTAGATGTTTAAGGTAGAAGCTCTGAACTTTATTTTGATTGACTTTATTAGTATTTTATGGAAAATATAGAAATTATAAGCAGGAAAGGCCCTGCTGTAGGGGCTAAGTGTTGGGATTGTGTCACATCATGTGACTTTTTACCTTGAAATAAAAAGCCTCAAGGTCATTTGGCTTTCTTTGACATGAAACGGGAAAGTCAGAAAGTGCCTCACGTAAGTCACAGTGAGCCTTAGACACAACTATAACAGACTCCTTTGTCTTTCTTCTCTTAACGTTAAGATTATGACCTTACAAACTCCAAATAACATCGGTCTGAAAACAAAAAAGGGGGAGGGGGGGTAACTTTCTGCACAACTTTCCGAACAAAGATACCTCTGACCCAAACAGTCAGACCACATGTTATTTCTCTTCCCTCTTTGTCAGTGTTGAAAACAAGAGCCTGCTGTTTGTGAGCGCTGCAGTTGACATAGTGGCCTTTAGATGGCGCATTCCCAGAAAAGATACACAATGTTGCTTTAAATGAAACTCCTCAGTGACTTGTCAGCTGGGCCTTAATATTTACCCGCGCACATATTTCTCAACAGTATCAGCTCGTTTACACGACGCTCTCTGTCTCCAGCTTGTGAATAAATCCCTGAAGAGAGCCAGCCGTTAAATAATATTAATGTAAAATGATCATTAGTCACAGATGAGTTACATTATGACGGACGCTCTGAGGCCAAAGCATAAACTGTGAATGAAGTCACTCTGCGGCAGTGGAAAAGGAACGTTAAAGTTGAATGCAGCCAGTGTTTCTTAATGAATTCAGTCTTAATAACTGGCTCCTGATGAGATACAGCAGGTGTTCTTCAGACGGTAAACACTGTAAACAGTAAACTTCTTTTATTCACTGTCAACAGAACTAATGAAGAATGATTCAATCCTGGTAATTCTCTGTTTATTAAAGCCTTTACACCGTCCAGATGAGCAGATGGTGTGTTACTGATAAACATGATGTCGTTGGTTCAGTGGGTCATAGTGAAAGTATGATAACCTGAAAATGTTTTAGCTTCAGGTATCCGAACACTTGGCTTATTCAAGATGTTAAAACACCCATAAAACAAATTAAATATCAAAACAAAGTCATCATTATGCTCTATAAAAAATATATTTAATGGAATTAAAGCCAAAACTAAACATGAAAAAACAGAATGATAACGTTAATGTAGTTTTAGTTGGACCTATGTAGGTCTAAAGTAGTTTTATGCTTTTCTGCAAGGCTTTATGCTGTTTTAGTTGGTCTTTAAAAAGTTATTAAATGGTTTTAAGTTGGACTTTAACTGGTTCTAAGTGTTTTTTGTGAGACATTAACAGATTTTAGATGATTTTAGTTGGACTTTAATTGCCTCAAACGGTTAAAAAATGTCCCATGAACCAATCAAGAAAGTCTCAAAAAAATTTTCAATCTTTCTCTATTATTTCTTAGATTATAAAATCTATTTGGTGATGGTTGTAGCTTCCTGTCTGCTGATGGTTGTCTTTGAGCCAACCAAAGATTTTAACCAGAACCTACCACAGTTGCATATGTTTGCTTTTGGGGCTCAGTCCTGAGGTTTGCTGTTCTATGTTTTTCTGTTTGGAATAAAATGCTATGGTATTGTTTGCTGAAGTAAAGATGTCTTCTTACTCACTGTGAAACTTTTTTTTCTCTTGCCAGTTTGAGGGTTGCTCTAAAGCGTTTTCACGTCTGGAGAATTTAAAAATCCACCTGAGGAGCCACACGGGAGAGAAGCCGTACATCTGTCAGCACCACGGCTGCCTCAAGGCTTTCAGCAACTCCAGCGACCGAGCCAAGCACCAGAGAACGCATCTGGACACGGTGAGCAGCACAAAAACCTCTGTCTCTACAAATCTGTCCAACTCAAAAGTGTTGTGTGTAGACCTGCACGGGACACTCTGTTTATGAACTAACTCAGTGTGATTAGCTCTAATGACGAGTAATTTAAGTTGTTGCATAAACTGTGAAGACGGCGTCCAGAGAACAGTTTTGTCCTCGAAAGTTGTTGGCTGAGGCTAAACACATGGAGTAGAACAACAAAGGCAAAATGTAGTGTTTTGAATATATTGTTAGATAAGGATGTATAAATCCATAGAGTAGATATGGATATAAAAGGTTTTGTGATTAGCTGCAGCAGTGGAGAACTCTAAAAGTGTGTGTTAGGGAACATTTGAGCTGCTCTTAAGCTGAGAGGAGTCGAGAAAGACAGGCTGGAGACCTTCTGGAGACTTTTTGGATGATCTTAGGCAGGAGAAGGTTATTGATTAATACAGGACCTGGAGACAGTGAACATTATCAACACTTTTTGGTAGTATTGAACAAGTCTGAGATTAGAAAGACTAAAGGTCGGTCAATGTGCACAGATCAAAGGAATGGTGCTTATCCGATAGAGCTTAGGGTCGAGGGAAGGAGCTGTCCTGACAAGTCTGCGACAACTTTACATTTAAGCCACTAAAATGTCTCCATCAGTATGCACTCACACTCAATTAGTGACTAGTGTACGTGCACCAGCCTGTGTTTAGACCAGAAATGGACTACTGTCATCTCAACTCGAGTCCGAGTCCAAGTCGAGTCATCAGCTCATTTTTGTGACTCGTGACTCAACTCGGACTTGGACTTGCCTTTTTATGGCTTGGACTCGGACTTGGACTTAGACTTGGACTTGGACTTAAAAAACTGATGACTCAGACTTAGACTTGGACTTGAGCACAAAGGACTCAAAAGTCACGGTCAGCGACAACACCTCACAGTCTCCGTCTGTTGCACGTGTTCAGAGCGGGACGAGCTGCTCTCATTTAACTCCAATAAATGGGTTTAATGAAAAAGACTTTTACAAAACTAAAATCACAATCAGTGTTTCAGTTTGTAACTCACTTTGGTTTGACTCGACTCGGACTCGACTAGGACTAGTCTTTTGTGATTTGGACTTGGACTTGGACTCGGACTTGAACACTGAGGACTCGAAAGTGACTTGGACTCGACTTCTGCACTGGTTCAGTGCGTCCTGTCCTTAGTCAGAAGATGTGTGCAGTAGTAGGCTCGGAATAATTGTGTGTAGTTTTCATTACGTAACAGCACATTGCTGCTGCTTGGAATAATGTCAGACGTATAATTATTTTGGAAGTAAAGAAACTCATCGTCTTTATGTCAAGAGAAGTTTATATTAAGGTTCCCCGCTCAGTCCATTCCTCGCTTCATGTGGTCCCCTCGTTCTCTCCACTTTAATGTCCTGCATTTCATGATATAAAGATATATGTACTATTGTCAGGGACTGAGCAGTAAAGCACGAGGACAAAGGCAGTAAAAATGAAAAAGATGCATTTAATAATAAGCCAAAAGTTGTTTGGAAAGACCTAAAAATGTCCTCTTCCTCTTGCTGTCATTTCGAAAACAAAGAGGTAGATAATGCCCAAAATATATCTTTAAACAGAAAATAAATAGAGCAAAAGCCGCATTTCCAACTTTACCAGATTTAATGTCTTTTTAAAACACCAGCCTAATGCTCTCTAAGCTTCTTCCTGATGAGGTACAGTCATGTTCATGCTCAGTAAGAGAAATGTATTTGCACTTTCGTGAAACCCCTTTAATTTAAAGCCCCCTCGCTCTGTTTTTCGACATACTTGTGTGATATACAATACGAGGGATCGTGAAACTGCATACCTGCTGTGGCTTTATCCTGAAAACCACAGTTATTTTTACTCCTGCTGACAAGTGGAGGAGGACTTAAATGTAATCCGGCGAATCAGTTTTCTAATTACATGGATCAGGACACGCCATTATACATTGCACTTCTTTGTTATTGCAAGTTATTTTCTCCTTTTTGTGGTTTTGTTGCAGCTTCACAGTTGCGTCAGAAAATGGAAAATCAGACAGATCTGGCGCCGTCACAGAGAGGCCTCTCTCTGTGTAATTAATCGAGACATTAAACCTGACTAACAGCCAAAAAGAAACGCCATTTAATAAGTTTTACTCAACGTCTTTTATGCAAAACCCAACATTGGACCAGTTCATGTCTCGAGTTGCACACACAATGCTTTGTTGGATCTCAGGGAATTTATGCCTCTCAAAATGTTTATAAAAAATCTGACAAGGACGTGCACTCGGTTCAGAGTCTTATTTTTAGCCGTTTAACCCGGAGGACACCGCACGCAGCGATGCTCAGAGATGTAACCGATAGTAGACTTTGAATTCTCAGTGAAATGTCATCGGTTCAGTGGGGAATATGTCCACAAATAGTTTCGAAAGAGGGAGAGTTATTCCTGGAAAAAAGGCTCATTTTCATTTTAGAGCAGCAGTGTATTGTGAGTGCTTCGAATAGAAAGTGTTCTTCAGAATGAGTGTGAAGGTGAAAGGGCAACAATTATTGGTTATTCAAAGTGAAATGACATAATTAAATGCACGTTACGTATAAAAGGGTAATAGGGATGAGCTCATCTGTAAAGACATGAACAAAGCCTTCACTGATAAATACCACATGAAAAAAATACACAAAAATGGATCATTTGCAGAAATGTTGCAACACTTTTTTATTGAGTATTATATTTTCCTTGAATCTGAAATGATAGTTCCTTGAATAGACCACTGTTTTTAACTTTTCTGGGAACAAGAATTTCCAAAGCAACCATGCTTTTAGGACCCAAACTTTCTGGAACAGCTTCACCTGGACGTCTTAAAAGTACTGTATGTAAAAGTTTGTAGTAAATGAAACACTAAAGTAAAAAGTATCGATACAGGGAATGATCACATTAAATAACACCTTTTCCATTTGTGTATATTAAGGAAGTAAAAAAAAACTCAGTTGAAAGAGCCATTTAACTTCCATTACGTGTTTCTACAGGTGCCCAGGAAGGACAAACTGAGCACTCACCTGTGCTCCAAATCTCCACCAGACCTATTTCCACTGGGTTTGTTCTGGTCCCTGCAGGGTTTCCATAGCTGTTCACATTTAAAGAAAAAAAGAAAGAGAGTTAAATGTTGCTAAAGTATATATTTCTCAATAATCTACAAAAACTGTCACCATAATGCTTTTTGATTTATGACATGATGGAATTGGAAATGTTGTGATCCCATATAATTTGACACTGACATTTGAACACATTGTGTACATAGCACTGCTCGTCCACACGTTGGGTTGAGGCTTAACTGCATTTTTTTGGTTTTATTTTTTCAAAGCAGCAGATGAAAGGTAAGCTGACACACATTGTGGAACAGATTTACACTGTCCATGGTCCAAATGTTCATTCGTAATGCGCACTAGATAGAAAAGAATGTATGAGTATTAGTATAACATTTAATTAGCTTTGTACATTTTGGGCCAAACATGACTTTTGATACCTGTTTGTTCCTCCTGTTGTTGGTTTCTGTAGAAGCCGTACGCCTGTCAGATTCCAGGATGCACCAAACGCTACACAGACCCCAGCTCCCTCCGGAAACATGTCAAAGCCCACTCTGCCCGAGGCCTCCAGCACCGGGACAGTAAGGTAACACCAACACGTCGCTACTGTAGACGAAGTGTAGTGTGTTTTCTTTAGCATCCACACTTCTCCTTGTCCTGTCCTTTTAACTCAGTATTCCCCCAACAAAATAAATCCCAGAATGGATTATCTCCTTAAATATCAATGTATTAAGGAAAGAAAATATGTGAAATGCATTTTCAGTGTTTCATAATATACTTTGAAGAAAAATCGATTGATTGAAAAATCCTTTACAATGCATTACTGTCCACTGGGTTTGTTCATAGACAACAGTGTGTCCCTGCAGGGCTACCATAGGTGTTAGGTGTGGAGATGCAATTAGCACTTTCACAAGAGGTCAAAAAAACAACACACCCCGCCTTTTTTGTGTTAATGTAAATCTATTTAATCAACTTAAAAATACATTAAAGTGCACTGGGGACTTTTAAAACTAGGTCCATCAGAGAAACAACTCTGACTTACTGCTGTCTCAGTTAAAAGTACCACAAAGCATGGTTTCCACTGGAGCGGGTCGAGTCAGTACAGGTACGTTTAGATTATTGAAATGAGACCGAAGTATCTCCAAAGTAGTATGGCTTCAGGCATTTGGCGTTGGCCCCTGGTCCAAGTGTGTGGTCTCTTTTGAAAAGGATGAGCTAAACACTGCAGTCTGTTGATCAAACGACAGATAATCCTCACTCGAGCAAAATCAAGAAGCAAAAGGAGAAACATTAAGATTTTATTTTGTCTTGTTCTTGTGATGAACATTAGGCAGGCTAATTGTATACTTTTCCTGGAAACAAAGCTAGCGTTTATTAATAACAGCTTCAAACAAAGTCGGTACTGTACGGCTCTCAAAATTTAAAACATTGCATTAAACACAAGCATAACGGCCGGCCTGAAAATGAAGCTTAGGGTAAACATTATTTCCTAAACTAGACTGAATATAAAGCACCAGTGTTGTCGCTTTTTTATCAGAAACATCAATGTAGTGTTTCTCAGTAGCATCCTGTTGTTACACGAAAAACCTCTTACTCATGATCATGTTCTTGGACTGGAGCTGGAGGAAAACGTATGCCAGCTCCGCGGACATGTTTACGATCCAGGAGGATGAAATACTAAACAAAATCTCTGCAACTCGCTCCTGGAAACCAAATAGAAAGTCCATTGTTCCGCGTTATCTGGCCCTTATTTGTTTTCTGTGGATCAGGAGTGACACTGCTTCTTTGTGTTTGTGTTTTAAGCAGAACCACGTGTGTGTTGTAAGTTTGTGACACGCTAACGCGCCCCGAGCTGCACCGAAACCCCCGAGAGGCCGAGCACTAAACACGCTTTTCATAAAGCCCATATGGTTCATACATGCGTCACAGCTTAAGTCCATAAACACTCTGATGAGTCATTTCTTTATTTTATTTTTTATTGTGGTTTTCTGGGTGTCCTTCGAATGTTTCTGTAAAGATCAGGGTTTTGAGAAAGTCCTGGGGCGCGCTCAGATAATAAAGCAAATTGTCTTGTTTTAAGTTTGGAATAAAGGAGATTTCTGTGTTTCGTTGCTGAAGGCGGTGGATTGTGAGATGAAACCAGAACCAGGCGAGTGTGAGACATGCATCGAGGAGAAGAAAGTCATGTTTTCAATTGATCCTGAGCATTTGTCAAAAGGAAAAGGGAATCCTAGTGTAATGTGAGGCTGTGGTGGACAAAAGGGAACGACATGTCCTCTGGTTATCATCAGTGGATCTTTAAAGACCTTGTTTCTTCTGGAACTTTACGTCACGGGTCGGGTCAGTACGGGGCGAGCTCCATCGCTGGGGTTCGGGGTGTTTCAACTCTTCGTTACTGTTAATCGGACAGAGACAGAGAAACGGGACAAAAATGACAAGTGGAAATTTAACATTATTTAACATTTTTAATAAAAGACAGAATGCCTACAGCAGTTTTTTAGTTTTAAATATACGTCCTGAATCTTTTAGGATTTGTCCAGGAGGATTTACATACATCTATGTTTTGAAAGTTTGCCTGAAAATGGGATTATTATCTCATAAGGAAACAACTCGTTCATCAGTGTTTATGTAGATTCTCTTCTGACACAGCTCAGTGGGAACACAGTCCTCTTCAGGGGTCACTGATCCAAACTGTTGTGGAAAATAAAACTCGTCCCAATGGAGTTTGCTGCTCTTCATTTCTTGATTTAACCACTCACAGAGGTTTTCTCAGACCCACAGACCCAAGAGCTTTTGCCCGGCCGTGGGGCAATCTGAGCCCCGTCATCTGGTCTGACAAAGCCAGGTGACTCAACATTACTGAAGGGTGGAACAGTGGGCCGAGGCCTGGGGTCAAGGGTCGAGACATGGACACAAATCGATTCATTTGAGTAAGAAAAACAAGATGATTCATCTCAGGGGATTAATCCTTACAAAAATGTAAATAAATAATAAAATCAATTTCCCTTTAAAACATATAATTGCAGGCCTATGGATTTATTCAATGGCTTGATGGTATGATGGTTGGTATGATGTAGTATTATGGGCTGTGACGAGGTCCCACGAGAACGAGATGGGATTTTTCCACTTACTTTCAGACATGGCTGGTTAAAGCTGTGGTTTGTTCTGGTGTTTCTGGAGCTGGTGTTGTTTTCTTACAATGTTCACATATTGTTTGTGTCTTTCGCTGTTTCTTATTTCCTTCAGAAACACAGAGGATTTAAAAGTTTTGGGAGCTTCTTGAACACTTCAGCTCATACCAGCAGCTTTTCACCTCGCCGAGAAATCTTGTCAGGTTTTGATCTCGCGAGATCTTGTCACAGCTCTAATATGTGCCATACTTTTCTTTACTACTGGGACAAACTGTCCAGGACATCAGGACTTTTTTTTTTCCAGCAATTTCCCAAATTATTTTTTTTATTCATTTGGACGGGACAGTGCATATTAAACATACAATACTGTATAGTACCGTAAATATGCCAGATTTGGTCCCGGACATAGAAAAAACAAACATAACGCCATACAACAGACATGTAGACAGTGCAGTACCACAATACAATCCATAGAACAGTCAACATAGAAACCTACATATCCTCAAGAACAATTAATGCAATACAATCTTCCTATTTTAAAAGTGCCCATGCTTAAATAAAGTGCTTGATACTTATTTGAAAGTGTGTCTATGCATAAGTTCTTACCTAATGTTCACAGATTTGATTGTTGTTCAGATCTTTTAAGCAGTTTCTTTAACAAAACAAAAGGGAGGCTCACTCTAATTATCAGTGCTAGAGTGTTCCAACTTGTGCAACTTTTAATAGAGAGGATGTTTTGTGCAAAAGTAGACTATCCAGCTGCAAATACAGATTCTTATGGTTAATAATGAGAGACAGACCAACATAAACTAAAGCCCAGTTCTGACAAGCAGGATTTGCCATTGCTTTACTGTTTTACTGCTTGTAATAACTAACCTTCAGTTCATAATATTCATGTAAGAATAAAGGTACGTGCTGTTTTAAAAGAATATTTTCCGCTGAATAAGCCCTGGCTTCTGTCTGTGCTTCAGTTCCATAGAGAACCTCTGAACCCTCGTGTATATATATATATATATGAATGTCTGTGTTTATGTTCGACAGGTCCAGGTGCACTCACTTCTGGACTCAGACTTGTTAAGTGACTGTTTGGCTCGACAGCATCTCCACGTGTCGCATCAAGACCGCAGTCCTCCGTTGCCGGGTTTAGACGACTTCACAGGTACTTCCACAGAAGCTCACACTTCTCTTACAGGGCTTAAAGGACAAACACCTGGGCCGTTAAACTTCGGAGCATGTGGCCTCATCTGCTCTCTTTCCCCCGGTTCATTCCTGTGCTGATAGCTCATCACGCTGCTGTTTATTTTGTCCAATTACTGGGCAGCGACTGCGGGTGAGCTGGCTCTCGCTCTGCTGCCGTTCAGCTTCCATTAACCCGCTTTGGTTTTCATCGTTTGCTGTCAATGGCTGAACAGGAATCAAGAAGCTGTCAGGTACAAACTGAAGCTGTTCTGGCAGTGGACAGAGACTCACTGTCCAAAAGAGACGATTACTTCAGACTCAGTTTTACCCAGAAGGCTTTGAGGACACAGGCTCAAACAGTGAGCGGCGGGACTTCGGGGCGAAACAAAAGTGTCAATGTTCGAGTTGAAGAAGTCTCAGGAGAAGGTTGTACTTATCAAAAACAATCTACTCATGTTGCCTGGAACCTCATGTTTGAATTCTTGTACTTCTTCTCTTTAGTGTTGGAGGTGTAGAAATGTACAATGAGTATCACCTGCTCCTGAAAACAGCCAAAGAGAAGTTCAAATATAAATGAAATTAGCCTCTTCTTTTCCAAAACAACTGTAACTGAATCTGAGGCACTTCTGCTGCAGAGAAAGATTTAATTTATTTTAAATTAAAACAATACATGTATGATCTTGAATTTTAAATTGTTAAAGGACCTGTACGTCTCCAGGACCTGTACGTCTAAAGGACCTGTACGTCTCCAGGACCTGTACGTCTCCAGGACCTTTAGACGTACAGGTCCTGTACGTCTCCAGGACCTGTACGTCTCCAGGACCTGTACGTCTCCAGGACCTGTATGTCTTCAGGACCTGTACATCTCCAGGACCTGTACGTCTCCAGGACCTGTACGTCTCCAGGACCTGTATGTCTTCAGGACCTGTACATCTCCAGGACCTGTACGTCTCCAGGACCTTTAGACGTACAGGACCTGTACATCTCCAGGACCTGTACGTCTCCAGGACCTGTATGTCTTCAGGACCTGTACATCTCCAGGACCTGTACGTCTCCAGGACCTGTACGTCTCCAGGACCTGTACGTCTCCAGGACCTGTACGTCTCCAGGACCTTTAGACTTACAGGACCTGTACGTCTCCAGGACCTGTACGTCTCCAGGACCTGTACGTCTCCAGGACCTTTAGACTTACAGGACCTGTACGTCTCCAGGACCTTTAGACTTACAGGACCTGTACGTCTCCAGGACCTGTACGTCTCCAGGACCTGTACGTCTCCAGGACCTGTACGTCTCCAGGACCTGTACATCTCCAGGACCTGTACGTCTCCAGGACCTGTCGTCTCAGGACCTGTCGTCTCCAGGACCTGTACGTCTCCAGGACCTGTCGTCTCCAGGACCTGTCTCCAGGACCTGTACATCTCAGGACCTGTACGTCTCCAGGACCTTTAGACTTACAGGACCTGTACGTCTCCAGGACCTGTACGTCTCCAGGACCTGTACGTCTCCAGGACTCGGGGACGAGCAGGTCGGATCACAGACGACTCTTCTCACCCTGGACATGGACTATTTGAGTCAGTCCCCTCGGGCAGGAGGCTACAGTGCATTGGGACCAGAACCTCCCGCCATAAGAACAGTTTCTTCCCCTCCGCCGTTGGACTCATTATTACTTCATGTCACTTGTCACTTTAATAAGCACATAATATCAACAACTATCATGGCACGGCAAATTTGTGTATATACTGTATTCTAGTTTCTAGTTTGTATATTTTTATTTATCTTGTATTTTATTTTATATTCTATGCATGCCCTTCATGTTGCACCTTATCGCCGAAACAAGTTCCTAGTTTGTGAATTTTGTTCACTGACAATGACAATAAACATTTTCTGATTCTGATTCTGGTTGGTCTTGATGTTTGAGACCAAGTAAAAATGAGTTTGAGACCATTACAAGACCAAGACCGGTCTTGAGTAAAACATTACTAATATGAGAATACTGACTAGTTGTGTCAGACCACAGAAATATAACCACTTTCATTTTATTTATTCATGTCACTGGCAGCTCTTGTTCTGATGCCAAACTTTTTGGACGACTCTGAATTTCTTTTTTTGTGTTTCTTTCAGGTGTTTACTCCAACAACAGCAGTAACATCCCGAGTGAAGCAGGTTCGACGTTTGTGGCACCAGCAGCAAATCCACGCTCGAGTTTTGAGGGACTGGAGGAAGAGTACGAGCCAAGACCTTCTCTAAACAGCCCAGTGAACATCAGTGATGGGTTAGTGTGAACGCAGGATTTATCTCTTAACTAGGCATGTTAGGTATACGTTAGAGACACATTCCTTCACTGTGGTCCATTTTAGCCACTAATGTCCCAAACCTTCAGCAAAAATGTGTGCTCAGACAGAAACATGGCTGTGCTTCTCCTCCATCAGTGCTCAGTTTGTCCTCCCTGGGAACCTGTAGAAACAGTAATCAAAGTGAAATAGCTTTATGGAGCTTTAAATGACATTTTTTTCCAGGATAGACCAATGCAAAGTGTTATTTGAGGTGAATATACACTCTGATCAAAGGCAAAAAACACGATTTACCAAAAAAATAAAAAATAAAAAATCCCCTTTAGGTGATGTTTTGTTGTGTATCTGAAACTGATTTATTTACCCATTCGTTTTTAATTAGACATCTAATTGGACTGGACATTTTAACAGATCCTCCCAGTGTTACGTCAAAGACCTACATCAAGTATCAGCCTCAGATCTGTGCTCAACATTAAAATCCTGTCTCTGCGTGACTTTTAATGATTTCCCAGTCGCTTTGTTTCCTCTTTCAGCTGCAGAGCACATGAGCCGCTGCCATGTCGAGTGAATGCATTCTTAAATAAACCAGAGACATTATCACCGCAGATGGAGTTATGGCTTTGTGGTCTCACTGATTGTGGAGCGAAGGCCTCAAATCTTATGTGGACAGTAAACGGAGACAAATTATGTCTACAGCGCGGCACAAAAGTCAAAGTAAGAGGAAAACGATACACACAGAACCTCCTGGGCACCACTTTCTGGACACGAGACCTCGTGTTTGTGGATCACTGAGGGTTTGATCGTAAAGTTTTATGGCCAAACCAGAAAAAATAATGCAGTTCAGCCAAAAAAAAGAGAGAACTGATAAGGGCCTGTGAGACGAGGGCTTAAATTAAAATATTCATGCACATATTTTAGTAAAAAACCTGGAAAGTGCTTAAGTAAGTTTCTTTCTTCACGTCTCAGCAAAAGTCCTACCCTCTACTTTAGTAAGTAAGTAAGTAAATTTTATTTATATAGCACCTTTCACAGATATAAATCACAAAGTGCTTTACAAAGTGCAATAAAAAACAATAAAACTTAGAGAAAAAAAAAAAAAAAAAAAAAAAATTAAAACCACAGAATATTGAAACATAAAAAGCCCAATCAACTAAAAGCTTGTTTAAATAAAAGTGTCTTCAGCTGCTTTTTAAAAGAATCAACAGAAATATCCACTCGCAGAGACAGGGGCAGGGTGTTCCAGAGTCTGGGGGCGACTGTTTGGAAAGACCGGTCACCCCGGGTTTTCAAACGTGTTTTGGGGACCATTAAAAGGTTTTGACCTGAAGACCGAAGAGTGCGTGAGGAGGAGTAAGGGGTCAGCAGGTCAGTACTTTAAACCTAAAATATACTACACAAGTAAAGTCACCTGTAGATGACTGTGTTTACAGCAGAGTACAGCTGTATGAGAATAATCCATGGTGTCAGGTGGACTTGCCTCACCTCTCTCCCCCAAACACAGCTTAGTAACCTTATCTGCTTCATTTAAAAAGTTAAAACCGTTAAAAAAGTTTTTAAAAATTCCACAAAACACTAACACATGACATTAAACCGAAGTTTAGCGCTGACCTGAAACTTCTATCTATGAGTTTATCCAAATAGATCCTGTAATTATCTCTATCTCGCCAAACATCTGGACCATCTAGACGACGTCTGATGGTGTAATTTTTACCATTTTTAAATAACCTTTAGGAGATTAAACTGTCCAACTAAATGTAAAGAGTAAAAAAAATTTGATAGTTCACGTTTGCTTTCCTAATTCTCCTTTTAAGCACTTTACAAAAACATATACTGTATGTATCACCACTCTAATATAAAAAAATCACTTAGTATCTTGTGTTAGCCTTTTTGACTTACCCACGTCACTGTTTTTTGATTAAAGTTTAAATCTAAATGAAGATTCAAAAGCATCTTGGAGCACATCAGTTCAGTTTATTAGATTCTTCAGCAATAACTTTCAATAATAAAAAGTAGGTTATTTCTAAATAAACATGACTCGCTCTCACAAGTATTCTGTTCTGTTCTGACACATTTATAGGAGTTGCTGGAAAATCAAAGTTGAATTGTAGTATTTATTCTCTTTGAAACAGTGATATTCTTGCCCACAGTGAAAGAAAACTGTCCACATTGCTAGACGACTGATGCATGTAATGTTCAAAAGCTTTTTTCATACATTGTCTCAGTCAAACACAGTCATTTTTACTTCATTCAAGCATCGCTTCATTAACTATGCTTTTGCTCAGTGTGCATGTAGAATGTGGTAGTGTCTCCCATCCTTGTCGGTTTAAACATGCATCCAGAGCTTGTGTGAACTTTTACCTCATCCATTTACTGACGTCTCTTTACGGAGGATGTCACAGACGCCCGACGCTGCCCATGCAACAGGAACTGTGCCAAAGTCAATACCAAACCAGCACTTGTTCTTGTTTTTTTTCTCTCCCTACATGACTTAGTGAGACGTTAAACAAAGTAAATGAACATTGAGCTCTGACTTCATCGACCAGAGAGTGTTTACTTTGGCTGTGACGAGCCGTTTCCACTTCTTATAATTATTTTATTCTGTATGGATGGAGAGGCTATTCATGACGTGCTCTGTTTGTGTGTTTTGTGGTTTTTAGAGCTGGACTGGCTTTTTAGGAGTCGTGTAGCCTCATACAATCAATTTCATCAGAGCCAAAACGCGTCAACTGAGACTTTACTGCTTGTCACATCTGCTGTAAAGTCATTAAGTCCTTTATTGTTAGTGTGTAGATCCTTTGTAATCTCTCTTAATCTTTGTCAGTGAAACATTACAACATTTCCCCTGCCAAAGCTGAAGGGGATCACTTAGCATCTTTGTTAAACCCATTTATCTCCGGCGCTAGTCCAGTTCTATATGTGCTGCTATTTAAAGAAAGCTATGAACGCTCACAAATATAATCAACACAAGAAATTTAAGGAAGGATATAAGGTCCGACTGATTGACAGAATAAAACATCTATTACATCGTCTAGTCACTCACTTCTCCCCTGATTTTATCTCTTTAGCATTGACCTATTATGTGAGCTGTTCTGTTAGCATCTTAAGCATTAGTCATGAGCCCTTTTCACACTTTCAACCTGGGTGTAATCAGAGTTATTTCAACCGGACTCTTCCCTGACACTTTGTGTGTTCGTACATGCTGTGGATGGTCCGGTGGTTTTACAGAGAAACGAAAGATGATGTTTAATTAGCTTTAACCGAGCTAACATGAAGCTAATGGACAAATGAGACGACTCCTTTGAAGTGATTAATGTGATAAATGTGCTATTAATGAAACTACAGTTATTGGAACATGTGCAACAAAACCAAACTGTGGAAAGTAAAGTACAAACAGCTGCAGTGAGAACAAGGCATTATTCTCACCGCGGAGCATCTTCTGACAGTGTTCTCACGTCACAGGAACCCGGGCAGGATTTCTCTAAACCAAGCACTCGATGTGATTCATAAATGTCTTATTTTGTGACAAAAGCATGACACAATGCTTGTTTAATTAGAATTTTTTCATTTCAATGGGGTTAGTATTATCAAATTACTGTAAAAAATATGGATGTCCTCCACCCAATTCTCTCCTATTCACTGATATTGGCCTTGCCACAGGGCAATAAAATGGCGTTTACATTCAGGCTTTTTGGCTTGACCGGAGCCATCTTTTGTACCAGGCTGTAAACGTGATTTTTAAACTTGTAAAGTCGCCATGGGGTTTCTCCTTATATTTCCGCTTTTGGTGCCTGCCCTCTGGTGGACGGAGGTATATATCGCTGTATATCGCTGTATATCGCTGTATGGCAGCGCCTCTACTCGAGGACTTTTTAAGGGGTTCCATGAGAGAGGCTTGGTATTATCTGGTTTCTGTTGGTCACATGACTTATGTGTTTATCAGTATTTACAAGCACCTGTGCAGTACCTACATTACCCTGATGAAGACGCTGTATTTGAAACGCGTCACATAATCCATAGAGTGCCTTGGATATTTTTTCACTCTGCCACTCACACTATTTGAATTTTTTTTGTCTTGTCTGTCCTCTTTTTTTCCATTTAATGCGGTTCTTTTTCAGATTACTGCAGCAACTTTATGACTTACTCCAGTGAAGAAAAGGTTTCAACAAAAGCATCTGGACATAGGTTTGAAGGTGAAGAGGTTTCATCCCTCGTCCAAGACACTTTGACAGTTCTGAGTTTAACAGATTGTAGAGCTGAGCTTTATCTCTAGAGGGAGGGGCTTGACCTGAAACTAACTCTGTTCAGACCAGGATGTTGTTAAGAGGTGAATGGGCAGTGGCTCAGGTGGTAGAGTGCTCGTCCTATAACCAGAAGGTTGGCAGTTCGATTACCGCTCTCCCTTGGTCCTTATGTTATTGTGCCCTTGGGCAAGACTCTTAACCCACCTCGCCTCTAGTGACACTGCTCTGGTGTGTGAATGTGGGAAGTGTGGCTGTGTGTGTTCATCAACATGCTCTGTCCCAATCAAATAAATAAATTAAAACTAAAAATGATGGAAAGTAGTTCTGCTTCTGTGAACCATTAGCATAACTCAGAGTAACATGTAAACAGAAAAAAATCCAGAAGAGTGTTTGTAACAATGCTCTTTTCTAGACAAAGACACATATCTTGGGTCACAATCTGCTGACAAACTTGCATGAGCTGCAATAGTTTATGTTGCGTTCAGGTGCTGAATGGAAGACAAATTGTTCAGGTGTTTCCCTTTCATAAAGTCATTAAAGACATTACTTTGGTCTACTGGCTTTTAACACTACAAACACGTCGCCTTAATGTTAGCTCCTTATGTCTTTTTGACAAAGGATAAATCCCAACAACACATTATTATCCTTTCAATGCAAGTAAATCCAGACAAAGACATAGTCCGATTGATACAGTGTCAGTGCCGCACAGTCTGACTGTTATGTAATCTGTTGTTTTTAAGGATGTTTTACAAAAAGGATATTGTGCATACAGTCAAGTTCTGTGAGCAGGATTCCCCTCATTCCTCTTTTAACACCGACACACGGCTGTAGTTAGTCAGACATGAGTGATGAAGGGTTTTAGCTGCTACCATCTGATCAGAGAAACTATGGTTAGGTTGTAATGACAGCTTCTCAGGCTCCAGACTCGGTGCTCGTTTTGTGCTCGGAGGCCACAGAACGACAGATCGGACTGGGACATGACAGCTCTGTTTTTGCAGCGCTACAACAATGTAAGCCACGGAGCAGACGTGTTGTTAAAGTTTAGAGGTCGCTGCGGGAAATCCAGAGAAGCATTGAATACTTGGGGCTCGGAGTCATCGGAGCACATTCGTGTTCTGTTTACATTATCCTACACAGAGCTGGTCTTTATTACCTCGGGAAGCCTCCGCCATCTGTAACTTATATCAGTTTGGGGTTTTTAAAGTCGCTCTGATGGGTTTTTGGCTTTTGTTGTATTCCTCCAGTGGAAGTAGAGAGTGTTAATTCAAAGGTGATTTGGGAAATGGGTAATAAAGCGAGTAGCAGATGATAAATGTTAGATATGTAAAGAAATCTTAGAACGTTTCCCTTTTTTACAGCCCCCTCGCCATTATTTCTGCCCGAGGTTTGGCTTGTTTATGAAGCCTGGTAATGCGAGGTCGTGTTAGCCTCTGGGGGCGAGAACGGTTGGACCAGGGCAGTCGATCAAAAGGAGGGAGGAGGCTTTAAAACAGTCCTGGAGCAAGATGTTGTATAGAAATATCTGCAAAAAAGGCTCCCATTGGATTAAAGTGTCTAAACTTTGAGCATGAGCGAACCAGACAAGACAGACAGATGAAAAATGGTGATAGTTGAAGTTTATTTGTAATATTTTCCCAATTTCCTTATTTACACCAAAAGTTTAGAAGTCCTTGGGCAAGACACTTAAGCTCCCAGTGGTGTTCCAGCTGTAACACTGGTGAATAGAAGCTTAATGTAAGTTGCTTTGGAAAAAATGAATAAATGTAAATGTTATTTTTGTCCAGAAACCTTTTGATTTAATTATGACCTGGATGACTGAGAATCTCCACAGACATGTTGACCTGAAACTTGCCTAAATCACTCTTTGTGTTATAGCATAATGCAATCATTCTCATGGTCAAGAGAGCTGCAGTCCTCTCGCGGCCCACCAGAGGGCCCCGGAACCCAGTTTGGGAACCACTGGTATAATGTAATGTTCACCAGAGCATTATTATTCAAAACAACAAATATTTTAAAACCAAAGAAGTTAACTTTTGTTGGTTTGTTGACCTAAAAAAGGAGCTTTGTTTGGATGTGGTTTGGCTTCACTATGTCAAACCTTTTAGAGCACAAATAATTGCCTTGTACTCATTAGTGCATTTATGACCAAACATTATTGTTGCCCTTTATCACAGGATGTAGTCTGATTCATAAACACTCAATGAGTCACTCACGTTTCTCTTGAAATATCCATTCGGTAATGTTCTAAAAGGAGTCCTCTCATGAGCTCTTCTGGCTTTCTCCTGCCCTCCACAATCTGAATGAATAAGTGAAAAATGAATAGTTATCTTTCAGTGTCTGTGATGGTCTTAGTCGTCCAGACCTGTAACCGTAAATGGATCAGTTTGCATTAGTACAGAGCCATATGTAAGTGGCTCAGGTGCCAGAGCAGTCGTCCTGTAACTGTAAAGTCTTATCAGTTCATTCTGTCGGTGTGTCCTTGAGCAGGACATTTAACTGTCCAGAAAACCTATTTGTATATATACTATATGTAGAACTATTAAACGTCTAGTTGAAGAATTGTAAGCTTCCACACCGAATGCAGAATTTCATTTGTCTGGAGCGTCGGTCGGTCTTCGTTGGTCTTGATGTTAAAATGATTTCAAGACAGAGTCAAGACCAAGACCTTTACAAAATGGTCTTAAAGATTGCTCTCAAGACCGGTCTTGAGTGCTACATATCTACAATGTGGCACTAAAAAATATCAGCTGCTTGTATTAGTAGTGTAGTTCTTATGTAGCCACAGCTCAAAGACAAATCTATTTTCCATGTGTCCGAGGTCATTCAAAATGTCAGAGCAAACCTGGATTTAACTTTTAAAGATCAGAATGAGGTCTGACTAAGGTTTGTCTTAAAATTACACAAGATATGCCTTTCGATAAAGAGTGGATTTTTCCAAAAAGGGGGGGTGAGGCTCGTGAAGTGTACAGCTGCAGATCTCCTCAGAGGCCCATTCGTCTGGCTCTAGTTCTCCTCGTCGACTTGGCTCCATGTCGCGTTTCCACGTTGAGTCAGAGCCGTTTGTGCACAGTCAGCACATTCCTGCAGCGGAGCGATGGATACGACTCTGCTCCAAAAAAGCCCCCCATAGTAACCCCCCCCCCCCGGACGAGAAAACAGCCCGCTTAAGGAACTCACTGTTTGTTCGACGCAGATGTGGGGCTTTGGCGACACAGCTGCTGCAGATAAATCTACAACAAAACAGTCTCCAAAGCAAATATTTAATAGGACTAGTGTATGTCCTCACAAAAAGAAATCCATTTTAGTCTTAATCTTAAGATTTTTAACACAACGCTTGAGTTCATTCAAAGCCAATGCACACCGAGATTAAACTTTTACAGGTCTTTGAAGTCCGAACTTCACTTTTTTGTCCCATATATTGAAGAAAGTTGATCCAGGAACAATTTCTTCGACATGAAAACAATAAAAAGGTTAATTCATGGTGACTTTTATGATGCTCGGCTGAATATTTTAGCAATGTCTTTCTTCTCTACTTGTTAATCTACATGAATTACTCTTGAAAGCCACATATATTTTACTTATTGACTGCCGTTGTACAGTTTTTACAATATTTGTTAAACAAAGGGGCATACAGGAAAGGATTTTAAGACTTTAGTAGTATTTTCACATTTAAATACATATATCTAGTATCCTGAAACGTTATTGTAGTCGACTTTTGCAAAATAAGTGCAACTCATATCAACAAAAATTTCAGTGCTTTTCCCTGTTTTACCACTTTGTACCACTAGATGGAGTCATGAGCTTCTGCTGTAGTATTATTTAGACTGTATAGGCATTGGTGTGAATTCCCTGATGAGCTGGAAAACACTGAATTGTATTTTTGTATTGTTTGTGTTCAGCGTCAGAAAAAACACACATTGCTGCCATCTTGTGTTGCTACATGGATTTTTAGTAATGTTAAAAGTAGATATAAGCCTTATTATATTATATTATATTGGTTCAGTATTTACAGTTATGTAAGACATGATCCAGGGGGTATTGCTGTTCATCATTTGAACATTTCACCACAGAAGCCACTGATGTTTAACTCTTTTTTTTTTTTCCAACAGGAGCAGAGCCGGGTCACTGTTCATGTCGTCTGAAGTTAGTCCTGTGAGTTCTTCCTCAGACACAGTAGACGTACAACTACAGGCTTACCAAAAACCCTACAGCCATCAGCAACAAGTGTTCACACAGCAGCAAGGTACTTGTCCATTACAGCACCATGTTACATGAGATCTCACTGCTGTTGATTTCATAATGAGTTCTTCCAGATTGTCTGTACGGAGAAGAGAAACCCATCCAGTCCGTGGTTGAAGAAGGATTTGTAGCCCCCAGTTACTTCCCGAAGCCCTCTGCTCCTCACTCGACTGGTACGACACTGTAAAGAAAATGTGCATGGAATCCAGCTGTTTTATTAATTTTTGACAGTTTTTAGAAGTATTCAAAAAGATCTCTTAATATTCATCTGTGTACATTTACTGCCTCCTTCTGGTTAGTTTTGGTATAACTGATAAACTATATAATACGATTCATAAACAGCAGGAGTCTTGTAGCTGTAACTTGGTTTTGTTCTAACGAAGCTGTGCAACAAACAAGACTAAAGTTGAAAAGGGAAACAAAATAAGAACATAAATATTAACATATGCCAATGTAATAGGCTATTGTTGCTATTCTTACAAATCTTCTGAATGGGATGAATGGGATTTAACGATGGCTTGAACACTGCAAAATAAACTCTTTAAATATGATAAAGGTGCATCTAAGTCAATGAGGAGCGTGGAAAAGAGCTGCAGAAGCGTGTGCAGCAGGTTGGAAAGGGTGGAGAGAAGTGTCAGGTGTGTTGTGCGATCAAAGAGCAGCAGAGAGAATGAAAAGAAAAGGTGAACAGGTCAGTAGTGAGAGCAGACATGTTGTATGGTTAGACAGTGGCTCTGAGGAAAAGATAGGAGGAAGAGTTAGAGCTGAAGATGCTGAGGTTCTCTTTGGGAGTGACGAGGATGAACAGGGTCAGATATGAGTGCATCAGAGGGACGCCTCATGTGAGAGACAAAGTTAGAGATGGTTTGGACATGTTCAAAAGGAGCGAGAGTGAACAGCCACACAGTGTCTGGGGTAAAAGCCCTGTATTTTTGTGATGTATTGGTCTGTATGTACCTCTCTGTAGGGTTCGACCTGCTGCGGGACCTCCAGGGCCAGGCTGGGGGCGGATACGCTCTGTCCTGCACCGATGAAAGCTTCCTGTTCCAGAGCGGAGGAGGAGGAGGAGGAGGAGGAGGAGTGGACCGCTGCCTCAGTCAGATCTACTCCATTTACCTGGACTCATGATGGAGCCTTCAGCATAAACTCCTCCCGAGAAACACCAGCAGTCCCCTGCACCAACATGAAGACTGTCCGAGGGACCACAGACATGCATATGGCTTAAGTTCAAAAGCAGTGAGGTTTTATTCAGAAATGGACAGTGTCAATAATGTGGATAATATTTTTTTAAAGTCTCCAGAAAGTTCTTTTCTTATTTCTGCTTCCTCGCTGCTTGCACTTATTTTCTCACTTTTAGCATACTTTCTGACAAAAAAAAATTTTTTATATATACAGCAGGAGGTGAATGTACTGAAGCATACAGATATTTCACCAACTGCTTTTTCTCTTCCTTAAATATGAGCATCAGCAAAAACACATTACGAGCTAAAAAAATGGAAAACTCAACAAAAACAATTTGCCACAAACTGAGCAAATGTTGACATACATTGTACCTAGGTCTTTATAACAACAGCTTGTACTACTAAATATATTTTTATAATACTTATTGGTTGTGAGGATATAAAAGCACATTTGGAAAAACATTTAGGCAGCAGTAATTATACTATAATAAAAAGCTGGGGGTGCACTCCTGTATTACAACAAGAAGGTCCTGGGACTATACGGACTCTCTCTACGCATTCCTGCTTCTTGTAACTGTTCAAAGACTTAAATATCATATATATGCTGTATACAGTATACACAAAATATATCAATAGGAATTATATCTACAAACCCGAATCCCAAACAGCTAAGACTTCAACTTACAGCACATGTGCCCAAATATAAAACGTCTGGCTCCCCAAAAAAATCAACATGGTTCTTTAGTCATTGACAAAATACTTGTTTTTCCATCGTTCGTTCCATGTTCCATCGATGCCTTAAGAAATTTTAATCAACCAAAGTCTGTCTGTGCCTTACATTTAGTCTTCATACATTTATTGTGATTGTAAAGCTGAAAAAAAGAGCCATAAGTACTTTAAACTGTAGCATGCACTGCCCTCAAAGCACTAAACATTTACATTGAATTAGTGTGAAATCAACGGAGTAACAGTAAGTATCATTTTCATCATATTTTATTTAGAAAAAGGTTAAAGAGTTGACTTTTTCAAGGCTTTTTCTTCTTCTGCAAACGTCAGTATCATAATCCTTCTGTCGTTTCTCACCTTGTCTCTTTCATGGCTTCAACCAAATGCCTTTATCTTTTTTATTATTAGTATTAAACGAGAGCGAGGTGTGCGATGTTTACAGTTCTCTGCACTCTTTTAGGAAAATGACCAGAAAAAATGTTTACATTGATTTTGTACTAATGCAAAGTTGTTGTTTTTATAATTGTCACTGAGAATGTATAGCTGTATAAAACTGTATCTGTTTTAGTTTTTTTGTATCTTAATAAACACAATGGTTTGTAAGTTTTATCCATGTTTATTGAAGTGCACGAATGAGCAGTCGGTGTAAGGCTGTAGACTGTTTTAAACAACGCCACCTGTTGGTCACCTCGCTAATTCGAAACCATCGCTGAAACAGTCTAGGATAATTCAATAAAAATGACTATTATTTATTAAATCTTTGGACAATAGGTTCATTAGTAACACCACAATAAATACACAGCCTCTTCTGTCTGTTTGGATGAATTAGATATTATATTGTTGAAGCAACACTATGCCATTAAATACTTTGTTGTATATTTAAAACTGGACTTGAGACAGTTTTGTAAAGGTCTTGGTCTGATCTCAATCCCTAAAAGTTAACTCTGTCTTCTTCACAAACACTGACCTCTGAGTCTGGACCTGGTCTAAGAATGGACTAACTCTGTCTCCTTCAAACACTGACCTCCGTGAGTCTGGACCTGGTCTAAGACTGGACTAACTCTGTCTCCTTCAAACACTGACCTCCGTGAGTCTGGACCTGGTCTAAGACTGGACTAACTCTGTCTCCTTCAAACACTGACCTCCGTGAGTCTGGACCTGGTCTAAGACTGGACTAACTCTGTCTCCTTCAAACACTGACCTCCATGAGTCTGGACCTGGTCTAAGACTGGACTAACTCTGTCTCCTTCAAACACTGACCTCCGTGAGTCTGGACCTGGTCTAAGACTGGACTAACTCTGTCTCCTTCAAACACTGACCTCCGTGAGTCTGGACCTGGTCTAAGACTGGACTAACTCTGTCTCCTTCACAAACACTGACCTCCACGAGTCTGGACCTGGTCTAAGACTGGACTAACTCTGTCTCCTTCAAACACTGACCTCCGTGAGTCTGGACCTGGTCTAAGACTGGACTAACTCTGTCTCCTTCACAAACACTGACCTCCGTGAGTCTGGACCTGGTCTAAGTCTGGACTAACTCTGTCTCCTTCACAAACACTGACCTCCGTGAGTCTGGACCTGGTCTAAGACTGGACTAACTCTGTCTCCTTCAAACACTGACCTCCGTGAGTCTGGACCTGGTCTAAGTCTGGACTAACTCTGTCTCCTTCACAAACACTGACCTCCGTGAGTCTGGACCTGGTCTAAGTCTGGACTAACTCTGTCTCCTTCAAACACTGACCTCCGTGAGTCTGGACCTGGTCTAAGACTGGACTAACTCTGTCTCCTTCAAACACTGACCTCCGTGAGTCTGGACCTGGTCTAAGACTGGACTAACTCTGTCTCCTTCAAACACTGACCTCCGTGAGTCTGGACCTGGTCTAAGACTCTGAAGATATATAATACATAGTGCGGTAAACGTCCTGTTAGCAGCAGTTGGTGGCGATTGGACAATCTCTGAAAAGTAGCATTGTTTTAAAGAATTGTAACCTTTGCCATGCCACAATTAAAAAAACAATATATTTTTTTATTTTTTTAGAATATGCAGTATGTATGAGTCGTACTATATCCAGCAGAGGGCGCTCAAGAACCTTTCAAAAAGCCGAGGGCACATTTACGAGTCACACACACACACACACACACACACACACACACACACACACACACACACACACACACACACACACACACACACACACACACACACACACACACACACAGAAAAAACACTCTTTAACAGCTGCGTTTATGTTCAGGGAAGTTCCGTGAAGTCTGTCACTGGTCCGTGGTCAGGTCAGAGTTTCTTTATCATTTATCAGAGACATTCTATTCCTCTCAGGAGCAGGTCCGGACTTTGGTCTGAGATAATGTAAAAAGATTTACTCCGGTTTAAAGTGAACTGTTAGTGTTACCCCGGAGGACGAGGAAGAGGAAGAGGAGGAGGAGGAGGAGGAGGGATGCAGAGGGTCAGGACTGGACTCAGAGCAAAAGTTTGAAAAATGCTCCGAGGCTGTTCATCACATGGAGCGTTTTAGAGGTAGGCCTTTTGAAGTTTATAAGTTGGATGTTTTGCTTTTATCAAATATAATAAACGACTGTGGCTTAGAGGAGGACACAGACACAAACCTGACTTTTCATGTGATTTTCACACATTGCACCTTTTTGGTTTCAATAGAATATTTACATGTTTAACAAACAAAATGCACTGCAGACACAAAAAGCACAAATGAGTTTTCCAACATTTGTTTAATTGTCATGTATTTATTTTAAAAAACATAACTTGTAAAATTGTATCTAGTCTTTAAAACAGGCTTTAGGAGTTATCTTTTTAATAAACGCTGTAGACCAAAGAACAAACTAGCCCTGTTTAAATCAGAATCTGTTCTTTAACGTCTTTGGTAAAACAAAATCAAAAAATCTATCTAATATTAAAATCAATATTGGTTTAAAGGAGGATACAAATTCAAACTTGGATCATGTCATTTCATGACAAAGCAAAAACACATTTGTGCCTTTTGTTTTGTTTTTTGTGTCTGTCCAAAATGTTAGAAATGCTAAGGCTGTTTAAGAGCATTAGAAGAATGTTGTCAATGGATTTCATTTGCTGGATCTGTCATGGATTGACAAGAGAATAAAATCTGTTCTACTGCTCTTAACTGTTTATTATTGGAAATTTACAGTTTCGAAAAAAATATAAAATGTCAATCACAAAGAGCTTTATAGTCTTTCTTTTTACAATGAGCTTTATTTGCTGCCTGTTTTGTTACACACCTAAAACTGTATTTCCCTAACGTCATCCATTCTTTATCCATAGATTGCCTTTAAGTCCATATGCCACATAAGTACTCACGTTAGATTGAGTCATTATTTCGGAAACTAAAGTTAAATTGTTAAATTGTAGACTACATTGTTTGTCTAGGTTATTCTGGTTTATTCTTCTCACTGAACTGGTTTAGGAGTTGGATTGATACACGCTGGACAGTTGTACTTGTATGGATAAATATTAGAAGAAATCTGGAGTGCCTATAGAGAAGCCACACTGAAACACTGTGTAACATTCACATCCAGTATCCAGAGAAAGTTTTTTTGTTTTTATGTTAAACCTTAAAACCCAGCACACAGGACAGTTCTTTTAAGAGCCACACGAGTCCTTTTAAAAGTCACACATCTGTTTTTTAACATTTTTTCACACAAGCATGAAAGTCTATGATAGTAATTGGTCTGTATGTAGGGTCTATTTTTAATCGGCGTGTTAGAGGCTGTAGAAGCCTCACATTACTCCAGAGTGAGCTCATCAAGTGTCTTTTCACATTCGACCAAAAAGAGAAATGTCCATCCCAGACTTTACCCAGACATGATCAACTCCTACAGACTCCAGAACACTATCTTCTCTGTGTTTGGGAGAAAAACACGAATCCAAAGATAAAGCCATCAGACAATCTTTGAAGTTAAAGAATGTGAGAAAGAAGTGAGTGAGGATTATCAGCAGAAACACCAAAGACAGTGTTATTTTCAGTGTTATCAGGTTCTGGAGACAAGAAGGACTGAGCATATCTTCTCTGATGAAACTCCACAGGACAAAGGTCTTTATGTTGAGGAATATTCAGAGCAAAGCATCCAAATCTAGGCAAATTATCATCTTTATGTTATCCTCTCATTCCTGCCCCACAGTGATAGAGCCTCTGGTAGCGGCTGGAAAAGTACAAAGGCCTTTTGTAGCCCTGCATGCAAATGTGTTGCACTGACAAGATCAGGAAATACTACAACAACAGAATGTGTCTCAGTGCAGTGTTTCCAAACTTTCTTTTCATGTTTACCATATTTATTGCAGTTTTGGACATTTTTTATTGAAGTTTATTTTTTGTATTTTTTTAATTATTCTTTGCAAAGTGTCATTTATTTTTACTGTTCTTTTGATCATTGCAACTTTTCAAAAGCACATAACATTGTATTAATTAACCAGTGTTTTTCAAAAATACTTTTTTTGTATCTTTTATAAAATTGAGTTTTGATTTTATTTGACGGGACAGTAGACAGACAGGAAACAAGGTGAGAGACATGAGAGGTACATTGGTGAAATGAGGTCTTTATGGTAGGCACAATACCAAGTGAGCTACCATGGCACCACCTTTCAATATGGATTTTCTTTTGGCGACCCACAGCCATCCAAAAAAAAAAATAAAAATGAAAACTAGCTTTATCATCAGCCTTCTGCAAGAACATTTATCTTAAAACAACTGTTGCAGAACTCTGAATTACAACATGCCGTAACACGTACAGTTCCACAAATAGCTGCTCTGTCACACCAATGTCAAGACAGTCTAATAGTGCCTGTGTCAAAGGAAGCTCCTGCTTGAGCCTCTTTAAGGGCTGTGTTTCAAGTCTTTGGCCTAAAGTCAAGATTGAAAGTCATACTCATTTTGTGAAGTGACATGGGTCTGGAATCCCTTCCCTTCAGAGCAGTTTCCACTCTGTATAAATCCTGTCAGACCAGGTGTAACTGGGACGCTTCATTTTGTGATTGTTTGAATGTGTCTGTACGTCCTCCTGGAAATCCCACTGAAATACAAAGTGACCAGTCTATTGTTTGTGTAGAAAAGAAAAGGATTTAACCAGTTGAGCAAATTAAAACTATTTCTCCTTTAAAATGACAACCTCAGACAGTGGAAGTGGTACGAATAACCAGAATAACCAGTAGCAACAATATACCGTTTGTAATAAGATAAAGGTAAGTGGCCAGAAGCAAGTGCAACAATCGTTTGTAGATCTTCACTGTCGTACTGTCATTTTTTTGTTTGTTTTTACCGTATTTGGTTTATATTTGTTCCTGAAAATAATTTACAGTCAAAAACAAAGATTTAACACTGCGTGTGCTTTAGGAAAGTGAGCTGTGACACAGTGACATACATAGAGACAGTCTTATGTGTGTCTCCGTTACAGCCTGCTTCACTGCTTCCACGCCCTTCAGTCTTCATTTCACATGTCTTCTGTTTTGAACAAAGAGGTTTTCTTTGGTTTCATAGAAGCTCAGGACTTTGATGTCATCTCCACTTTAGTTTTGTCTGTTCCCAGTTTCATAGAAAGGCCTTTCCAACTAATACTCTTCTCTTATACGTCTAGGCAAGGCAAGGCAAGTTTATTTATATATCACAGTGCATACAGGGGTAATCACAGAAATAAAAGACAAATTTAAGAACAAGATTTAGTCTAGGTGTAACTTAAGTCCAATAAAAGCCTATAAAATTACATGTTTTTAAAAAGATCTCAGTCGCAAAGATGTAAAGGCTTAATTCAAACCCACCTACTACACACAGTATTTACTGAATATTGTTTTAGGTACTCATGTCCTGTGATAATTTGCTTCCCTTCATTTTTAGACATTTTCTTTATTCTTACTTTTTTGTGGGATATACAGTCAGGTCCATGAATATTGGGACATCGACACAATTATAATCTTTTTGGCTCTATACACTACCACAATGGATTTGAAATCAAACAAACAAGATGTGCTTTAACTTTAGACTTTTAGCTTTAATTTGAGGGTATTAACTGTTTGTAAATGTGCCTCCCACTTTTTAATGGGACCAAAAGTAATGGGACAATTGGCTGCTCAGCTGTTCCATGGCCTGGTGTGTAGTTTTTCACTCATTACTCCATTTACAAGGAGCAGATAAAAGGTTCAGAGTTCATTTCAAGTGTGCTTTTTGCATTTGGAAACTTGCTGTAAACTGTCAATATGAGATCCTAAGAGCTGTCACTGTCAGTGAAGCAAGCCATCATTAGGCTGAAAAAACAAAACAAACCCATCAGAGAGAGCAAAAACTTTAGGTGTGACCAGTTCAACTGTTTGGAACATCCTTAAAAAGAAAGAACGCACCGATGAGCTTAACACCAAAAGACCCGAAAGACCCCTGTGGTAGATGACCGAAGAATTCTTTCCCTGGAGAAGAAAACCCCCTTCACAACAGTTGTCCAGATCAAGAACACTCTCCAGGAGGCAGGTGTATGAGTGTCAAAGTCAACACTCAAGAGAAGCCTTCACCAGAGTGAATACAGAAGGTTCACCACAAGATGGAAAACATTTATGAATCTCAAAAACAGGAAGGGCAAACAACATCTAAAAAAGACAGTTCTGGAACAACATCCTATGGACCGATGAAAGCAAGATCCACTCGTACCAGACCAAGATCCACTTGTACCAGACCAAGATCCACTTGTACCAGACCAAGATCCACTTGTACCAGACCAAGATCAACTTGTACCAGACCAAGATCAACTTGTACCAGACCAAGATCCACTTGTACCAGACCAAGATCCACTTGTACCAGACCAAGATCCACTTGTACCAGACCAAGATCAACTTGTACCAGACCAAGATCCACTTGTACCAGACCAAGATCAACTTGTACCAGACCAAGATCAACTTGTACCAGACCAAGATCCACTTGTACCAGACCAAGATCCACTTGTACCAGACCAAGATCATCTTGTACCAGACCAAGATCAACTTGTACCAGACCAAGATCCACTTGTACCAGACCAAGATCCACTTGTACCAGACCAAGATCATCTTGTACCAGACCAAGATCAACTTGTACCAGACCAAGATCCACTTGTACCAGACCAAGATCATCTTGTACCAGACCAAGATCAACTTGTACCAGACCAAGATCAACTTGTACCAGACCAAGATCCACTTGTACCAGACCAAGATCATCTTGTACCAGACCAAGATCAACTTGTACCAGACCAAGATCAACTTGTACCAGACCAAGATCAACTTGTACCAGACCAAGATCAACTTGTACCAGACCAAGATCCACTTGTACCAGACCAAGATCCACTTGTACCAGACCAAGATCCATCTTGTACCAGACCAAGATCATCTTGTACCAGACCAAGATCCATTTGTACCAGACCAAGATCATCTTGTACCAGACCAAGATCATCTTGTACCAGACCAAGATCCATTTGTACCAGACCAAGATCATCTTGTACCAGACCAAGATCATCTTGTACCAGAATGATGGAGGAGAAGTCTGGAGACGTAAAGGAACTGCTCATGATCCAAAGCACCTCATCAGTGAAGCATGTGGTGCTAGTGCCATGGTGGGCATGTATGCTGCCAATGGAACTGGGTCTCTTGTATTTATTGATGATGTGACTGTGACAAAATCAGCAGGATGAATGTGAATCTGAACTGTTTCGGGCAATATTATCTGCTCATATTCAGTCAAATGCTTCAGAACTCATTGGACGGCGCTTTACAGAGCAGATGGACAATGACCAGAAGCATACTGCGAAAGCAACCAAAGAGTTTTTTTAAGGGAAAGAAGTGGAATGTTATGCAATGGCCAAGTCAATCACCTGACCTGAATCTGCTTGAGCAGGCATTTTACTTGCTGAAGACAAGACTGAAGGGAAAACGCCCCAAGAACAAGCAGGAACTGAAGACAGATGCAGTAGAGGCCTAGCAGAGCAGCACCAGGGATGAAACCCAGCGTCTGGTGAGGTATGTGCGTTACAGACTTCAGGCTGTAATTGACTGCAAAGTATTTGCAACCAAATATTAAAAAGTGAAAGTTTGTTAAATAATTGTTAATCTGTCCCATTAGTTTTGGTCCCTTTAAAAACTGGGAGGCACATATACAAACTGTTGTAATTCCTACACTGTTCACATGATTTGGACGTAAATACCCTCAAATTAATGGCAATAATAAGTCTTGACTTCAACCTACACCCTTTTGGTCAATGCTTATGTAAGGGTTGTATTGTTTTTATTTAGTTTGTTTTGGGGACCGGACTAAACTCAACTGAATAATATGTCAGACTAGAAGCCGCTCACTTACGAGGACGGGCCACAAAAGAGGAAAGTAGCACGACGTTTTGTTGAGTCGTTCATGTAGCATAAATGGGTCACAAGGCGGACTGAGAAAGTACATTTTCTGGTTATAGATGTCACAATGTTGGCTCTTTATGACAGTCCCTAGGGAGTACTGTTCCCAGTGTAGTAGGTTTTGTCCTATTGCTGTATTTAACTGAGGTGAAAAACTGTTGGACGATGGTTTCCAGCTGACAGTGGCGTTACCTAAACCCTGCTCGGATGAACGGTTGTTGGGAGTTGGCACATTCTTGCTCTGTAACTGTACCGCGTCTCTCAGGCCCATTGTGGCGATGAGGAAGTGTGACGTCAGTCCAAACCCTCGGTCTCTTCCTGCCTGCATCGTGTGGGAGTCGTTTGGCAAAGACCGGCCTTGTTTATGTGGGCCACACATGCTTTTATGCTTAACGTTGTCATTAAGCGTCACATGACCAGGACAGCTACCAACCTTTGTTTGGATAAGTCTCATGTTATGTCTCTAAATAAAGACACACAGTGGGTATGAAACCTGGTATTAAACTCATAAAGATTGCTTCTACCTGAAATTACTTCAAATCAAACTGTCAGAGAGGACTTGTTTGTCTGTTATTTTACTTGTTTGTCTGTTTAGAGCTGTACTAACTTGTTAATTTGCCTAGTCATGTTGCTTTGCATTTAAAAGGTCACCTATTCTGTTCTTTTCTAAATATAGATATTGTTTTTAAATCAACTAAAACAGCTTAACGTCCTTTACAAGGTGGGTTGCAACAGAATTATTACTGAAATAAATTCCAGAGTCCTGAGAGGGAGATAAAATATGCACCAAAAACATTGTTGCACAATTGTCTGAGGAAAATGACAAGCACATAACAGTTAACATTAGAGTTACAACGAAATGAGCCATTAATCAGTGAGTGTTAAATAATATTAAATCAATGGTACAGTATTATTATTTACTGTATTTACTGTACTAAGTAACGACTTCAGTAATTTAAAACTTAAATAGGCCTAATGTTAATCATGTGTCTGTCCCACACCAAACCCTGGCTGTTTGTTGCTAAATACAAGATCACATAAAGGACACTGATTTTCCTGCTCAGTAAATACTCTATATACACTCACTGAGCACTTTATTTGGCACATCTTCTTGTACCGTGTTGGACCTCCCTTTGCCTTCAGAACTGCCTTAATCTTTTGTGGCATAGTTGTGAGTGAAAATCCCAGTAGATCAGTGTTTTTTTAAAAACTCAACCATTCAACGTTCAAATAAGTCACTTAAATCCCCTTTCGTCTCCATTCTGATTCTTGGTTTGAACTTCTGTACGTCGACTACACGACATCTAGAGGCCTAAATGCATTGAGTAGCCGTCCTGTGACTGGCTGATTGGAAATTGTGTTACAAATCAATTGAACAGGTGTACATAATAAAGTAGCCAGTGAGACTATATACTGAGCAGGAAAATCAGTGTCCTTTATGTGAATGGAATCCGAGAGATGGAGAGATGATACATTTTTGTACCAACGTGTTATCAAAGACACAAAAAACTCAATAAATGCATGCTCTGCGGACAGTATTTTTTATAACCATAGCAACTCTGTTTGTGCTCATTAAGTGCATCTGCATCGCCTCTCACGGAAAACCATAGCAGCATCTGTTTCCTCTCCCTTCAGCCCGGCCCTGGACTCCTGATCCCGAGTGACGCTATGGCAACCCCTGTGTTCCTCACGGCAACCAGGCGTTGTTCTCGAGCCTCATAACGCCCCCTGCGCTGGGACCGGCTCATGGGCTAGGTGAGGCACACACAGGATTTACATCACAACTGTCTAATCCTGAATATTAAAATCTGTTTTTGTGTTTCAGAGATGGTCCGACAGCGGGAGGCCCTTGTGTTTTTGGGGCTGCTGGTCTGGACAAGTCGGGTGAGTGCGTGTGTGTGTCCCGAAGCCACAGTCCTGTCCCGGTTTCCCTCCACGGGGTTGTCTGACGCCTGCTGTCTCAACCTATCTGGATCTGCTCTGGGACATGTGCTCTGGTCTGTGTTCACCAATGACACTAGTCTGGAGATCCTGGACCTGTCCCACTGTAACATCACTCAAATAGAGCTGGAGAACACAGACAGAGGTGAGTCGAGGATCCAAAAGCTGGTATTATGTCAGAGGTATTTTTCAGTCAGTTTTAAAACTTGCCAGTCCATGTTTAATCTGTATCTCATTGACTTTTAGGTTAACTGTATGTGAGCTCTTGTAAACAGTGGAAGGAAATAGTGAGACAGTATTAACAGATTTTCACAGTACACATCAGCTTTTCATTTGAAAATACTGACTAGACAAACACATTGTAATGGTGTAGTCAGTTTGAAAGAAGTTGGGTTGTTGCAGGTCACTTTTTAGGCATGATGACAAGTCAAGCTGTTAAACACAAAAAAACAGTTCAGCAATAACCCACACGCCATATACATTTACAAAGTTTGATGCTGAGCTGAGCATTTTGCTGTATTGAGCATTTTGACTTTAGTTGATGGTGTTCATCCATTGTTTTGGTACTTTCTGTGTTGTTATTGTGTCCGATCGTGCCGATACAGTTGCAATTTATTATTTATTTCTGTATTCATGCCAACTGTGTGTTAGACATTTACATGCATGAATTTACAAGCACAGGATATATCATTCAAACTCTGGACATATTAGGGTTTTTCTAGACATCCATCAGAACCAACAGGACAAGGAACATGGGACAGTCTTGTCATTACCTTTAATCTAACTGGTTACTACTCTCTAGGGATGTCTTCTCTCACTAAGCTCTACCTGAACCACAACAGACTGACCTCGTTACCAAAGGGGTTTCTGTCGGGTCTGTCCAATCTGACTGAGGTGAACCTGGAGGGAAACTTGCTCCGGGACCTTCCTGAGGACTTCCTTCAGGATTCAAACCTCATCCAGAAACTGAACCTCGGAGGAAACCAGCTGCGTTTCCTGGGAGCATCTGTCTTGCAGAAGCGTGGACTTCATTTACTGGACGTCGAGGACAACCCCTGGGACTGCTCCTGTGAGTTTCTGGAGGAAATAGAGGCGTCTCGAGTCGATAACAGGACGACAGAGCTACACCGGCTGCTTGCTAACCTTACCTGCTCGTTCCCGTATCACCTGGAGGGTTGGGACCTGTGGGGGCTGAGGGTTAGAGACGTGTGCCGTCCGACTGGACTCACGGCGCTCTTCATCGTACTGCCTCTCGTCATCCTCTCGTCCCTGGTGCTGTGCTGGTGCTGCGGCCGAAAGAAGAGCAAGAAAGAAATACCTGCGTTCAGCTCCAAGAAGAAGGCGCCCAGCAAACACAGGTTATTATTTATATGAATGTCATCACCTGTCTTGGATTGCCTTACACACTCTTTGATTTCTACAGTTGTTGGCTTTCTGGTTGCTTTTTAATCAACTGTTTGCAACCTTCTGCAAATCCCCAAAAAATATAATATCTTTGGCAGCCACTTCATTCAAATGCAATTGATTTGGGTGCACCCTGATTTGGGTGTATGGTTGTTTAGTGAAGCCCAATTGAAAATGAGAACCTGTTTGTAAATGGTACAAAAGAAAGGGTGGATTCACACCGAAAAAGCGCGTTCATTATGTTTATGTTACTCATTACGTCGCTGACAGGGAGCAGGGAGTCCGAGAGTTTTTGTTTGGACTCATTCCTGTCCGGTGTCTATCAAAACCTTTCTGTGATTGACAGTGGCTTGCACAGCTGAGCCGAGCATTAACTGAGCCCGGTTCTAGTTGCTGGATCTGCCTGTTGCCACAGCTCACAGGCTCTATTGAAAATGAAACCTCATGAAAAAAGCTTTAATAGCTTCTATGATAGCAGCAGAAAACAGGAAACATACACTATGTAATGATTTAATGTACTTTTATGTCACATGTGTCAAGATAAGAATGAAGAACCATGACACACTTCAAATTTAGAATTCAAAATCACTTTATTAATTACCCAAGGTGAAATTCAGTTAAGTCTCTTCAAATGAACTGCTTTATTTGCCACTGACTGATTAATTGTAGAGTCTTAAGGAAGCTTCTCTGATCTCAGACGTCCAGGTTTAAATAGGCTTTAATGTATATATAATAATATAATAATTTTAATGTAACAGTATATTTTCTTCCAGCAATGGTCACAAACCTCACAGTAAACCTCCACCAGCCACAGACCGGAGCCCGAAAACCGAGGGCGTCCTCCAAAACCAGCTGCTGCTCCGTCCTGCCTCCGCCCTCCTCAGCAGCACTCGGGACATTTACCAGGAGGTGGAGGTCCGTCTGGGCTCATTGGAGTCCCTGCCCCAGGACGCCTCACAGTGCTCCAGCTTCACAGACGTCCAGCTGAGCTCCCAGGGACCGGACGGGGCCAGCAGGACAGAACTGGACGCGCTCAGTGTGACGGAAGTGATGAGGGACTCGACCGACAGAGAGAAGGCCTACCTGACCCAGTCCACCGAGTACTACAGCCTCGTCCCGGGACTGCAGCTGGACGACTCGGACCACGGAGAATACGACAATGTGGATCTCACATGACAATGGGCTGTTTCTCAAATCACACATAAAATAATAAATGTGTGAGAGTAAATGTACAGAGGCAGCTTTACAGAGTGAGAAACAGATTTATAATATATGAAACATAATTACATTTACAAAAGCATTTTTTTCATTTTATTAAACAAATTTACATATATACTGTATATCCACATTTGAATCTGAATTATGAATCTGTTTTTTTTTTGCGTCAGGGTCAATATTGCGTCTGTTTAAAAAGTGTGTGAAGTTACTCATGTTCAAAGTGCAAATACAGACACAATCAAGTCCTCTACTGAGGCTGCGTCCACACCACAACGTGTCATTTTCAAACACATGCCTTTAGCTTCGCTTTAAGTAACGCTCAAAAAGGCAACAATGTCTGATTGAACAAGTACAGGCCTCACAGAAACATTATTTTATCAAAAACTTTTTTAGCTTAGCCATTAGCCCTCACAGACACTTTTCTACAGCTCCTTAACTTTCCCTTTAATCTAGTGCCTTGGCCGCTGAATATTTTCCATAATCAAAGGAAATAACCCATCACTCCGGTTCTTTTTGACCACAGTATTTTATTTATTTGAGTTAAGCTCCAGCCATGTTGGTGCTGCCTTGGGTTTTTGTTTGTCCAGTCACAGATCACAAGCTGCTACGTGTAGGCCCTGAAGTGCTTTATGCATTTATAGACCATTTCCTTGAGGTTTTTATAGTTTTGATAAGATCTCGCTCCCACAGACATTTAACTCTAAAATGGAGTCAAAAATTCTAGGTGAAAATTTCTGAAAACCTATTAGTGTGGACAAAGCCCAATTCTCAGTATTGGGAAATGTTTTTAATGGAATATTTTATAGACTGTTGTGTAATATGTGAAAAACAATGTAACTTTTATAGCTGTTATTAGAGCTTTATCTGAGCACTGTTTATTAATGCTGAGATGATAAATGTTTAGTTACTCTTTCGTCTCAGAAACATGTTCTCATACACCACAATCTTTCTTCTAAATACACTCACATGTATTCACAAACAGGTTCTAGCAGGATTTGAACAGTTTTAAGAAGGATTTACACAGGTTTTAGATGGATTTACGAATTAGTAATAGTCAAAAATAATACTATGCAAAACACAAAATGACTAAAATGACTCTAAAACAAACCAAAGGGAATTGAGTCACTTCATCTTTTGAAATATGGCTCCCTTGAAAGTAAGTCCGGGAAACACTGCCTTAGACCATATAAAACTGTGCGGGCAGAAAATACAAGAAATAACAAGAAATTATTAATTATAAGTATTTTGTTGAATGACAACCCCCAAAAGAAATGGGAAAACCTTCTTAAAACTCAATCTGTTTGTAAATTGTGTTTTATTACAAATGTTTCTTGTATAAATTTGGATGCTCAATAACAATGGCCTAAGACTATTGCATATTAATAACTTTAACCAAGGAATTAATACATATACATTTGCTGTTTCTATGTAAAGCTGCCTATATTTATGTTGATTTCATTCCAAAATGAAAATATGTCCTCCTCTGTCCCCAGTGCTGGCTCTAGAGTTGTGTGTGAGTATTTTCTAGTGACATGTAGACGCTATGCTGTGGCCGCTTTGGTTTCACAGAATAAGAGGAAGTGATTTAATCCTGTGAGGTTCCTGTGGGACGTGAGGAACGCTGTGACACTCTCAAAAGGAGGCCTACTTTTTTCTGCACAACACCAAATACCTGTTTGACAAAAACACAAAGCCTCACTGTGGCTAACGATGCACTAAACAAATGTACTTCTCTTTATGAGAAATGTACGTGTTATAAAAGTACATGTTTGGCTTTTGTAATGGACTTCCTTTACATCACACTGGTGCAATTCCCTTTATAATCCTCCACAAAAAGTACATCCGAACAAATGGAGATACAAGCCGAAATGTAGGCGCTCAACAATGTCTAATCCCAAGGTAATGGTTAAAGCTAATTTGTTTGAAAGAGTGTGAGAAGATTACCCTTGCTTTGAGTTAGAATATGTCTCAGAATGTGTTTGTGGAGAAGATGTGAGGGTCATCCCGGAGGTAGGAACATGTGATTGTTATCTGAGACATAAAAGCAGACAGACTGTCGTGCTGATTGCTGATTGGTCAGAGCTCAGGTCAATGGAATTCATTCTTCATTTCTTATGTAGTGTGTAATATATACCAAAATAATGTGTTTGAATAATTGCTTCAAGGCTGTATGGGATAAAAATCTTGAAATCCATATTACTGTTGTTGGGTCTGACTCTGGCAAAAACACTATTATGAGCCCTGAATCTATTAAAGACCTTTCATCACTGCCTTTCTACACCCCACCCCCGCTGGTGATGATTGGAGGTTATTTTTAAATTCATATTACATTAAAGAAATATTTTCACCCAACCAAACTGAGCGTCATTAACTACAGTAGCTCACCTAAACATAAAAAACACAAAGACTGTCAGGACGTGCATTAACAGCCTGTCCCGATGTCCTGCCACTGCCGCTCTATACTCCCCCTGCTGGTCATATTAAAGTTATTTTTTGAATGCAAATTAGTTTCTTCACAAACTGCAGTTTTATTTTATATATTGCCAGTATTTACAACAAGAGACAATCTTACATAAGACTTATTTACCAGAGAAATATTTATACATCCTGAGAGGAATATACATTTTTGTGAAGATGATGAAGACAATAAAAATATATTACGAGAGTCCAAACTAACACGTCTTAATCTCAGGGCTGTTTTTCTGGTCTTTTTTTTATCCAGAGGCCTACTGTTTCAGGTCCAACAATGACTCAGTGCAGCTCCAGCTACATCAGGAATGCTCCTTTTCTTTTGAGCGCTGAGTTCACTGACCGTGGGAAGTTGTAATTAGAGCATTGGGTTACCTGCAGGTCCTACCTTCCACCTGAACCTCAGCAAACCCTCAGGGTCTGTGTCTGCTGAGCAAGGGAGTAGCTCAATTTGTGCTTGATTATCGCATACACCAGGCCACAAGCAGGAAAATGACAAGCAAGGCCCCATGTAACATTCTTAATGCTCATCAAAAAGTGAATGACAAGTCTGGGCTTTGAATAAACTAATCAGTTTGATGGTGTAGTTGCATTTTTATTTCTTCGTTGCTTTAACTGAGTTTTGGTTTTGTTAGTCACGTTTTAAATAGTTTTGCAGTATTTTCTTTTTTTCTAAAAGAGGAAAATGTTGAAATGCTGTAAGTATATATCTACAGAAATCTACATCCACAACAGCCATAAACGTCTGCATTTTATCAAACCGATGCAGTAATCGAGTCGGAACTCTGCGGTCCAGGATGGCCGAGCAAAGAGTGAGAACAGGGAAGTGTCCTGACTGAGGATGGATGGCCTCATAAACGTCCCGTCAGCTCAGAGCAAACACGATGACGGCAGAAACACAGAGGGAGTGACAGACACCGATGAAACCGTGTGAAAACAAACAAGTGAGCGAAGAAAAACAATGAGAGAGTGTTATCTGCTCACTGATGGGACTGACGCACTGTAAATATTACTGACGTCCATCAAGAAGAGCTTTAATACTCAAATACACATGAGAAAGATATATTCACATCATCATTTTATTTGGACCTAATGTATTGCACCAATGGATTACATTATGATGCAGGGATTTAACGTAACACTGTGTAAAGTTTATCTTTATATATACTGTATAGCCTTAAATTAATAAATATAAATTTCCCCAAAGTTATTTTTATTGTTTCCTCACATAAAAAAGGAGGAAGACTTTTACACACATCTTATACAACATACAACAAATAAACCACTAATAAAAAGAAACTCAGCAGTCCCAACGACTCACTTTTGAACCCAACATGAACAAAACACAACCAAGAGGCTTACTAATGAGCTAAAATACAAACACACACACCTTGGATGTCCTGGAACGCTCTTTAAAGGTGCAGTATGCTGTTTTTGGTGACTTTGAGTTCACATCCCTTTACTTCTTTTAAAAATGGGCAAATAAAAAGTTCATTATGAGGAGAGCTAGAGGAATTAGGTTTAATAAATAAAATCAAAACTTTACGCTGCATTCACTTGTTCTTTGGAAACTTAGATAACAAATGCAGTTCTGAGTTTATAAAATGCATGTTAACCCTTGCTCAAGTTAGAAAGGTCCAGAACTCCAGAAAAAATGTTTAACCTAGTTTTTAAAACAGTGACATCAATATTCTTATTTTCTGAGGTAACTGTACTTAAAAAGGTTCACATAGTGGAGTCACATAGTGCTCCTTTAAAAACACAAGAACAGGGAAAAACACTTCTTCCTGAGAAACCTGGCATGGATTCATTAAATGTAAGATTTCCTGTTACACATATGTAGATTTTTTTTAGAGCAGAAGACTGTTCCCATGCAATAAAATAAAGATGAATTATGACTGAACTGTGAGCTTTAAATCCAGAGCCATGAGGAAGAGCTTTTCTTCCCATGACCTCACCTGAGATACACCTCAGGTACGAGTACAAACTGTATACATCAGAGCTGACTCTTCTTTTCTCTGCCAGGGTCTTGTCTGTGTTTGGTGACATGACGGTGTCCTACTCACTGGAGGTGGCCGACGCCAGGTTCTGGGGCTTCTCCAGACTGCTCTTCAGGTGGAAGGGCAGCATCTATCGACTGCTCTACAAAGAGTTCCTGGTGTTTTGTGGGGTTTATGTGTTCTTCAGCGTCTTCTACAGGTGAAGGGACTATATCTGCTTTTCTATTGTCACTGGTTTGTGGCTGAAAACACTTGTTCTCTTCAGGTTTCTGCTCACGCCGCAGCAGCAGGATCTGTTCGAGCGTGTCGCCCTGTACTGTGACCAGTTCACCAACACCAACTTCATCCCAGTGCTCTTTGTTTTAGGTAAGGCTTAATAACCTTCCATCACTCTTGACTTGTCATGTTTCTCCTGTAAACCTGAGGAGGGTAAAATGAAGCAGGAGGCCTGACTTTGTTGAGTTCTTTCAATGCATAATGACTCAATGATTGTGTTATTTATTCATTTTAACATGACTAACAAGTTAAATATGACATGTCAGCCACAACAGATAATAAAGTTCAGCTAACATACTTGGCTGCTTAGGGTTAAATGGTAGCTACTAAAGAAAATCAAAAGCTCTCCTACATCAGCAACAGACAACTGTATTTAGGCAAATAGTTCATGTTCAATATGATTAAAACTAGATAAACACTTTTATCTATTTTTTGTAAAAGGTTTGCACTAATTGTTTGGATCATTATTGCACTTATGTGAAAAGTCAAAAACATTGTTCAAGTCCAATATTTTCAAAGAAAATGTACAATTAAAAAATGGGTAGAAATTAACCTTTAGCTTTAGACGTTTAATTGGCCATCTACTAAATCATTATCAGTAAATTATTATGAAAAATGATGCACTACAGTAATCTATCCCTACAACCATTGACTATTACTAGCTTTATAGTGATCTCTTGAACATTAGTTATTCTGTGGTAAAAACCACCAAGACCTGCACTGTAAAACTACTACAGGTCATAACAGTGTCTCAAGAGTGAGCTCAAGAGTGAAATCAAGAGTGAGCTCAAGAGTGAACTCAAGAGTGAGCTCAAGAGTGAAATCAAGAGTGAGCTCAAGAGTGAACTCAAGAGTGAACTCAAGAGTGAACTCAAGAGTGAGCTCAAGAGTGAAATCAAGAGTGAACTCAAGAGTGAGCTCAAGAGTGAAATCAAGAGTGAGCTCAAGAGTGAGCTCAAGAGTGAACTCAAGAGTGAACTCAAGAGTGAGCTCAAGAGTGAGCTCAAGAGTGAGCTCAAGAGTGAACTCAAGAGTGAACTCAAGAGTGAACTCAAGAGTGAGCTCAAGAGTGAACTCAAGAGTGAACTCAAGAGTGAAATCAAGAGTGAGCTCAAGAGTGAGCTCAAGAGTGAACTCAAGAGTGAACTCAAGAGTGAAATCAAGAGTGAGCTCAAGAGTGAACTCAAGAGTGAACTCAAGAGTGAACTCTGTCTACCTCTGAGTACCAAGTAAAAATGACTGAAATAGTACAGCTCTATCTGCTCTCAGGTCAGTCATGGTTTCAGATCCATCACTCTCCTTTGTTCAAGATGAATCTGAATAAAGAGGCGGGACTTAAGAAAAGAAGCCAATCGGGCACTGTACACACACACTTTCTTATGCATTTATAGATAAAATCAATCTTTTACTTTTATGTAAATACATTTTCCCAAAAAACTAGGCAAATAATACACTACGGGTTTGGCTTAAAACTTTTACCCTCAAGTAGTGCTTTTTACAGTGTACTGTAAAACATGCATATGATATCAAAAGAGTCGGGTAAATGTAAAAAAAAAAACATTAAGGGGGTTATTTCAGTAGACTACATTTTGTTGCACCTTTAAAGTTCTCCCTAAAATCACCAGACGTTAGCGTTCTAAAGCGAGCTCTTGTGGTGTCATTGTAAAGCTCACAGTCTCCAAATATGGGCATTTCTTTTGTTGAAACAACCAACCGCAAAGGTTTGGGGGGAATACAGCTGAATGAAATTATGAAACTTTAAAGGCTGTTTTCTCAGAACGAGTCAGATAGCTCCACTTCAGCAGCACTTACCAGCTCCAGCAGTCTGATACGTAACAATATTCTGAAGGCTTTACAGAAGGGTTTGTTGATACATCATTCCTTTCATAGGTCATTATTCTTCTTCTCTAATTTACTAAAGCACAAAATAAGATCTCCAGAATCCTCTCTGTATAAGCTCATCCATCCAACATGAAAAAAATGAACCAAGATTTTTAAACCTGATCCTTTCCAACCTCTAGACCTCTACTCTACTACAACCTCTACTTCTGAAAATGTATGCAAATGAATGTATATTTAAGTACATAAGGCCTAATTTGCGTATTAAAACATTAATTTAAACAAATCATGTAATACATTTTTTTCTTATGTTTTTGTCAGTAATGAAACGGAGAGTTTTTTTGCTATTCACCTGTGTCCTGCCTTTATGTGTTTCTTCTTTTCCAGTGCCCATAAAACACAGTGCACCTTTAAAGATCTTTCCAGGACATTCAAAGGTTGCGTGCCTCCATTTGTTCTTGTGTTTTGTTTTGTGGCACTCAGGTTTCTATGTGACCCTGGCCTTTAACCGCTGGTGGGGTCAGTACACCAGTTTCCCGCTGCCGGACAACCTGATGATGGCGGTGTCTGGGAACGTGCACGGCTCAGACGACAGGGGACGGCTGCTCAGACGGACGCTCATGAGATACGCCAACCTGTCCTCGGTGCTCATCCTGCGCTCCATCAGCACCAGGGTCCACAAGCGCTTCCCCACGCTGGCCCACATCGTAGAGGCTGGTGAGAAAACACACACAACTGTTCTGAAATGTTTTGCCCTGCTATAAGCTGATGTCTCTATGAATTGTGATGCAGGATTTATGACGACCGGTGAGCTGAAGCTGTTCGACTCTCTGCACTCTGATTACAACAAGTACTGGATGCCTCTGACCTGGTTTTCAAACCTGGCGTCGAGAGCCAGAGAAGAGGGCCGCGTGAGAGACGACATCGCTTTGAGACTCCTCATGGACGTGAGTCTTGCCCTGCCTTCTTAACTTTCCCCAGAAATGACCAGCCAACAGTCCAGCACTTTTAATGTAAGGCGTGCACTCCACTTTTTATTATTGAGTAAAATTTTTTGTAATAGCGATACACTTTCACATATTAGTCATATCATAAATCTCTTCACAATTAATTCTAGATAGCTTCATCTAGTGCCCCCATGAAATTAGACAAAAGCTACAGTGTTAATTTAAAACACTAGTGTTAGAGCGTCTCATTTCATGTGATACTTAAAACTAAATTCAGAGTTTTGCAGAGTTCATGACTGATTTTGGGTCATACGTTCTTTGCATTGTCATGTGGAGTCAGTGAAATCAGTCAGAAACTAGAAGTTTAGATTAGGTTTAACTTTTGGAGTAGTATGGCTCTTGGTGATAAACAGTTTGTCTGTCCAGGAGCTGAATAACTACAGAGCCAAATGCAGCCTGCTCTTTCACTACGACTGGATCAGCATCCCTCTGGTCTACACTCAGGTAAAACTCCCTCTGGTGAAACCCATCCCTCTCATAAATCACCAAAAGAACTCACATTATGACCATTATGTTCAATACACAGGTCGTCACTTTAGCGGTCTACTCCTTTTTTGCCTTCTGTGTGATCGGTCGACAGTTCCTGAATCCTGAGAAGGGATACAAAGACCATAAAATAGACATGTACGTGCCTGTCTTCACTCTGCTGCAGTTCTTCTTCTACACCGGCTGGCTTAAGGTACACACAACACTCTCATCTGGCTCTTGTGTTTTAGTTAAATATAGAGGGGGAGTAACTACTTTATGGCTGCACTGTGCAGGTGGGAGAGCTGATCATTAACCCGTTTGGTGAAGACGACGATGACTTTGAAACCAATCAGCTGATTGACCGCAACATTCAGGTTATTCCTTAATAAAAGAGTCCCTCACTGCATGCACTCAAATGAAACTAAAACACCAACATGCACACATATAAAACAGCAAATCTTTACACCAAACATTTAGATATTGTAATACGTTCAAAATTTGAAGGTGAAAATGTTTCATCTCTTTTTCCAAAAGTCTTTTTCTATTCTGTGTTCAACTGAGAGCTGAGGTAATAACTCTGGAGGGGTTTGAACTGAAACTATGGAGAAGAATGCCTTGACTGTTTTTAGTTAGTTTAGAACATATAAAACATGGCTAGATCTAAATAAATGAATAACAAGTCAATTGTACAGCCTTCTTCTTAATATATGTTTTATTAGAACGTAAACTGCCAGATGAATGATGAATCCAAAAGCACAAGATTTCAAAAATTTTAAATAGAAAACGTTTTTAACTTTTAGTAGATGTTATACTTGAAGCTACCAACAGATGGCATTAGCTCTTGTTTTGCTAACAACCTAGGACATGAATAAGATACATAGTGTCACACTAAGTCTAAGTCTTTTTTTCCCGGCTGGGTTTTTTTGTGTTTAGTGCAGTCTGTTAAGCCCTTTGAGGCGGCTGTTGTTGTGATATTGGGCTATACAAAAATAAATGTCTTGTCTTGTCTTGTCTTTCGCCATGTTTTATACTTTAAACAAATTTCAGGACGGGGATGGGGGGGTATTTTCTTACACTAGGAGGTCTTACTGTTTACTATCGGTGCCTCTGCTTACACTGTGGGGTGTGGTGGAAAGTAAGAAGGAGGGGCACATTTTGTATTGGTTTGAGAAGCTCCACGTAAACAGAGGGATGAGGATTTGATTCCTGGATCTGGTGTGTTTCCTCCATGTTGTTCCCTCTCTCTCTCTCTCAACTCAATTTCCTGTTCCTCAAGCAAATAAAGGATAAGGAAAATACACATTATACATGAAAAACAAGGAGAAATGTTATTTTGAAGCACCCTGAAATGCACTTGTGATCTTAACAATAGTTTAGACTTAATAATCCTACTACAAAAATAAATTTATTCATATAAAGCCTATTTTGCATTTCTGTATTAATGTTTGGTGTAATTGTTGTTACACTTTCAGGTGTCCATGCTGGCTGTGGATGATATGTACCAGAACTTGGCTCCAATAGAGAAAGACAAGCACTGGGCTCAGAGATACTTCTCCATCCCTTACACTCTGTCCACAGCAGCAGAGACCCTCAAACCAACTTTTAAAGGCTCCACCTTTGACATGAGGTCACGAATGCACCTGTAATTAAGCACAGTCTGATGGTAAAGTGTTTTTATAAATGTGTGTCTAATGTTTTTAAAGGATGAGTGCTGAGGATCTGGAGACTTACCCTGTAGACACTGCAGGTAAGACGCAGTATTTACCGGTGAAAAGCTCTCTGGGAGATGGACTGAACAACCTTTTGCAGCGAAGCAAAGGCATCTTGCGTGGGGCCAGTCTCCCGTCTCTGCTGGATGTGTCCTCGCAGCCAAACAAGAAAGAGTACACTGAAACTTCTCTTGAGAATCACCTGATCACTGACCACAAAGAACATTTAGAGAAACTGGTCACTATTGAAGTACAACAGACAAAGTAAAAGCATTGGTCTTACTCTTGCACATGTTGTCATTGTATAATAAACTACATCACCATATACGTACACATTTTATAGGCAAGCATTAGAGGTGCTTATATAGTGACAAGACCTATGAAATTAAGAATATTTGTAGTTCTATAACAAATACATTAATTCATTTAGCAAGGGAGGGTTGAGCATCTTGCCCAAGGACACAACGACAGTACGGACTGTGGGGAAAGCGGGAATCGATCCACCTACCTCCCGGTTAGATGACGACCACTCTACCACTGACTATTTTTGTAGCTAGAATTGTCCTAGTTAATGTCATTAAAATATAATATTGCTATTATTTTACTGTTTTATAGTTTTTCTGCCATTGTTTGTGGAAGTAAAATGTTATTCAATTCTAAAAGATTTGATTCTATTTAAACCAATAAATATAACCGTAAATACATGTCTGAAGCGTCGAAGACTCTTATTTTGAAAAAGTAATGACGGAAGTTCAACTGGGTCAAACTTCACCCACTCTCTCGCACTCACTTCCGCGTTGTTCTGAAATCAGTAATCACCGCTGCTTACCTGATGAAACAAAACACCTGTGGACAGTGACGGTAAGTGGACAGTTATATCTTATCCCGCATTTGTGTGTTTTTAAACGCTTTTTCCTTTATGTTTCAAGTCTAATGTTCTCGCGAGTTGTAGCCACAGGAGCAAGTTATTCCTACTGTTAGCATGCTAACGTTAGCTAGCATTGACAGGAGTGGTTACTTTGCACTTTTAATGTTGATAAGGGCATAAACGCCATTTAGACTGTAAACAGCTAAAGTTTTAAACTGGTTAGAACCGAAATGATTAAATTTATAGACGTGAAATTATAACTTTTGTGAGTTTTTTTTAAAGCAGCACCGCCTAACTTTTTAAGAAATTAAATCTACTTGTTTACTGTTAGATTCACAATTCAGGTTCAGATTTGAAAATCTCCGTTACATTTGCACTGCTGCAAACTCGCATAGGGTTGTCGAATTTGCATATGTGTTTTGTGTGTGTATATATAAGATGTAAGAAAAGTTGTTTGTGTTTCTTTGGTCAGGTTATATTATATCAAGATGGATGTGTGTTCTTTCACTCACACTTATTGTGTAACACTCTCTTAGTAAAAGAAGGGTATTTTATACAGTTCCACAATGAAAGCCTCTGTTTGTCCTGAATATTCTCTGTTGTTGGTTGGTTTGTTTGGCAGGAGCCCAGTGTGTGATGTGAACAAGTTGCTGACTGCTGTCATGTCTTTGGGGGAGAGCCCTCACCTGCTGCTGGGCAGGATCCGCTTCATCAACAGGTGCATCGAGTGTTTCCGTCGGAGTGAACCTGTCCCTGAGTGTCTCTGTTATGTGCCTAAAGAGGTGTGCTATAAAATCTGTAAGGACTCCTCATCCACCACTTCTGCCTCCTCTGGAGCCTCAGCCGGACCATCCAGCGCAGGAAAAACCATTGTGTCCGTGTTTGACAGCCCACACCAAACTCCTCAAAGCAAGAAACTGGCGAAGTACCACATCGAGCCAAAGAAGGGGACATGTATTCGCACGACAGGAGAGGAGTATTGCAACAGCCAGGGCCTGTGGGTCAAGATGAACAAGGTACAGAGAGAGCAGTAAAATATTTAAAATTCACCTTTTAGTGTCAACGTTTTTGAATTGTATTAAATAATTATATTGTTGGGCTAAATAACACTTAATGGTTTATGTAATAATTTTTTAATGAACAGCTAAAGCCACAGTGTGTGACCTTTAGTCCAATACATTTGCATATATTGTATTTAAATTTTATATTGACTTTCTTTTAGTTGCGAAATAGGAATATGTGACACCAAATAATGCCAATTCTGTCAAAATAAATCAGGCATTTTGTAGCTAATGGAAGCCATATCTATTTTGCTGTTGGTTACTCAACATTTGGATGTGTTCTTTCTTCAGGAGCAGCTGGACGAGCAGAAACCCGGTCAGGAGCTGGATGAGGGCTGGATACTGGTCTGTAAACACACCGAGGGAGGGGACCGACTGGTGCCTGTGGAGTCTCCAGACACCGTGAGCCGACAGCAACAGCTCTTCGGCTGTGACTACAAGCCCTGCACCAGGTGGGAGCAGGTGGTGGACGTGGACAACGCCCTCTTCCTCGGCTCCAAACCCAAAGTGGCCGAGTGCGATGAGCCGGCTGTACAGAAGATGAGGTAAGTGTAGGTTCCAAATAAGAACCAACTTGACACTTCTATGTGCCCCTTAAATGTACACATACAATCATCCATAAATCAAAAAATCAACTGAGAGAGTTACCTTCCTTCTGACCCAACATATTTATAAATGTATACAAAAAAAGATCCACAGCAAGGTCAAAAAAACTGTCTGACTTCACTCAGAGATCCCGTGGTGCATCTGGTATTGCAGCAGCAGCAACTATGTGCTTATCAACAAACAACTGCAAGTACCCAAAAGAATGAGTTATTCTGTAAATACTATGATCAAAAGAAATAATAATGATTTACAGCAAAACAATGACATTAAGTTTTCACAAATACTGGAGGGGGGGGCGGGACAGCCACTAAGACTTCTTTTAAAGACCTTGTGTGTTAAAGACCTGAGCAGAGTAATTGGAATTTATGTGGCCGGCCTTATGCTATTATTCCAAAAATCACTCCCACCCCCCAGAGTTGTCATGAAGTAAAAACCTAGCTCTAGAGACTGGAGCCTTCTTTTGTACCAGGCTGTAAACATGATTTTTACACTTCTAAAGTCGCCATTGGGTTTCTCCTTATATTTCTGCTTTTGGAGCCTGCCCTCTGGTGGATGGTGGTATATCGCTGTATGGTGGCGCCCTTACTCAAGGACTTTTTAAGGGGTTCCATGAGAGACGCTTGGTTAAGCCACAGGTGTTTGAGTAAAGAATATGATCTTTAATAAAGTGTGTAACAATAATAAACTAAATAAAATCTCTCCCGATATTACCGTGACAATTTCTGGATTTCAAAGATGTGGCTTAGGAAGGAAAGAAATGTAACCGTGCCAAATAAATTCCATACAATTTTTTTTTTTTTTTTTTTTTTTTAGCTTACGAGAAGTAAGAGCTAACCAGTCAAGATTTAAGTTACATTTGAACATGTTTGAGGGCTCAGGTGCACATTGTCAACATCTTATCTCTCAGAGAGACACTCCCTGTCACTCCATAAATGTGAAGTGTGTTAAATATGTTCAATGATGTCCCAGGTATGTCCCTCCCACCTGGACGTACGAATGTGATGAGGACCTGGTTCACTATTTCTACGAACACATTGGTAAAGAAGACGAAAACCTGGGGAGTGTCAAGCAGTGTGTCACCAGCATCGAAGTGTCCTCTTGTTCAGTAAGTATTTAGGAAGCATACAGCCTCAGTTCCACCAAGGAAACCTGAGTCTTTTATTTTTTTTATGTAATTGTTGAAGTTAAATGGATTCTCTGTGTAAGGAGGAACCCAGTGGGATGAACTGTTTGACTGATGGAGACACTGAGACCTTCTGGGAGAGCGACGGTTTACAGGGACAGCACTGGATCCGTCTGCACATGAGGAGAGGCACCGTGGTCAAGTAAGAAGCAATAGGATAGAAAGAAATTAAAGAGTAAATTTCCCAGGCAGTGAAATAATTATCTTTAGTGTGAATTAAGTTTAAAACATAAGTGGCTTCAGATGAACACAGGCCGCGGTCTTTAAGGCTGTTTTCATTCCTGACTGCCTCACATTTTGCCACGCAGTATTCTTTTGGTTCAGTTTGTGAAAGCGGACTATCAAACCTTCCCTGAAGCTGTTTTCTCTGTCGTCATGACAACATTAGGACGTGCCACCTGTGGATGGCTTTTACTGCAGAGGCTCATTTTACAGATGAACTGGAGAAATACAAACATCTGACTGACATATGGTCAACATGTTGCTTTTAATATTGAATTAATACAAACAGCAGAAAATGTAAATTCACTGTTTAAGACATCATTTAAAGCCCTATAAATGGTAAATGGCATGGATTTTATAAAGCACTAGGCACTCAAAGCTATTATGCTCTTTAAAAATGGTCGGCTTCACAGGAGGCATCTGTTGTAGAGAAGCAAGTGTTTTTAAACGTGATTATCTATTTTTTTTTTCATTTTCTTCCTCTGTTTGCTGTTGACTTTCCACATTTGGTCTTAAAGTACAAAATGTTACAGATTTGTTTCCTTCTCTTTGTCCTTACAGTAAGTTAATATTAACAGTCGACGCCACAGACGACAACTACATGCCCAAAAGAGTGACCGTGTACGGAGGAGAGGGCGACAACCTCAAGAAACTGAGCGACGTCACCATTGACGAGTACGTTTTTAAGGACTTCAGATCAAACAAAACTAGACATGTCTCTTACTACATAGTTTCAGCCTTAAAAATACTTTCTATCAATGCTGTCTGCTTTCCTTTGCCTAAGCAACCTCATTGGAGAAGTGTGTGTGCTTGAAGATATGGTGTCACATCTGCCGGTCATCGAAGTCCGGATTGAAGAGTGTAGAGGTAAAGGTATTTCAATTTTAACTACTTTATAAATATTAGCATTTTGGAGACTTCAAATCGGAGTTCTATTTTTATTTTATTTTACTTTTAATCTTACAGATGAAGGGATAGACGTCCGGATCCGAGGCCTGAAGATAAAGTCGTCTTGCGAAAGAGACCTGGGACTTAACGCTGATGTGTTTCAGTCGTCCAACCTGGTGCGTTACCCTCGTCTGCAGGGCACCCCACCTGACGTACTGTACCGAAGAGCTCTGGTCATACAGAGGTACGACTGCAGAGAATAGATTATAAACACAAAATCCATGTCATACTAATCTCTTCCTTTATGTCTCTGTAGGTTCATTATTCTCTTGGACAGTGTGTTGCCACATTTGGTTCCAGCTTGGGACTACAGCCTTGGGACATTCAACCACATCAAGGTCAGCTTCACTGCTTTGTGTTTTAGTTTAACCTTAGACGAGAGAAAAAAAACCCTGATTAATAAACCATTTATATAAACTCAAAATGTGGATGGAGTAAATGAGTTAATGAAAGAGGTGATTACTACAAAGGGAAAGCTGTCTCTTGTGAGTTACCTGTACTGTCTGGAACTCATTGTCTGAGGGTCTGGCTAATAACATTCTATAAATACAGACATTGACCCAAAAATATAACAGGGAAAATGTATTTCTGATCTGAACCTCTAAGACTTAGGGTGAGTTAAAATTAACTCTGGTGCAGTTGCTTTGAAAGTGTGTGCCACCAAACCTGCTCCAAGACCCGCCTCCTCCTGAACTCTGGTGCCATTTTATTTTGAAGGACACCAGCGGACCGCAGACTTTTTTTTTTGTCTCTAGAGCATAAAGCAGTTCCTGTTGCTGTCGAAGCGGCGCTGTGCTCTCATCACTCAGTGTCTGAAGGACTCGGAGACCAGTAAACCCAACTTCATGCCTCGTCTCTACATCAACAGACGACTGGCCATGGAGCACAGAGACAACCCCTCCCTGGAGCCCAGCTGCAAGAACGCTGTCTTCAACCAGGTACAGACCATTAACACTCTGCTAGCATGGTTTTCGCTTTGCAAACTTTGGAGTATTGGTTGTATGTATATTTCTGTTTGTCTAATGATGTAGCACAGTGCTTAAATTTAACTGTTTTTTTTTTTTTTTTTTCCTTCAGGTGTATGAAGGTCTAAAGCCGTCAGACAAATTTGAGAAGACATTGGATTATAGGTGTGTCTTTCTTTTTTAATGCCAGAAACATAGACACTGATAATATTTTTTATTAATGTTATCATACCTTGTCTTAATTGGAAAAACTTTTGTCTTGTCATCATCCCATACCAGCAGCGAGAGTCTGATGCTCAGCTTTAAGTCTTAAATTGAAAACGGGAATTTTTTTTTTTTTTTTTTTTTTTTTTTGAAAAAGCCACTGTTACTTTTTGTTTAAAGCCATTGTTTAAAGTTTTTTTTTTTCCCCAAAGGCCTTTAACCAGAGATTTAAATCATGTACAAATATTTCCATAAATATAAAATAAATTTTAAGTTCAATTTTGAAATGTCCCAATTTGGCAATTTATTAGGTCTTGTGACCCCTTCTGGCCGGATGAAGATTTTCTTTCTTCTTTTTTATATTCTTTAAGTTTTTAGACAAAGAACAGAGCAAACATCTTTAACTTCTTAAACTGGTGCTCTCAAAGCCCCAGCAGACAGAGTAATGGCCTGATTTCTCTGCATACTGTCCTCCAGAATACTTCTTGATTTAATCTATTTATGTAATTATGACTAATAAGAGTAATATAACTCTTATTAGGGAAAAAAAGTGATAATGAGCTTTAAACATTGCTTCATAGCCAGCTATGAATAATACAGTCCAAACTCATGCTTTGTAACAGAATATAAGTGCATTTTTTAATCTGAATGCAGGTGTTGTATTGTCCCAACAGGTGGCCGTCGCGGTACGACCAGTGGTGGGAGTGTAAGTTTATCGCAGAAGGGATTATCGACCAGGGGGGAGGCTTTCGGGACAGTCTGGCCGACATGTCCGAGGAGCTCTGTCCCAGTTCTGCCGAGTGTCCTCTACCTCTGCCCTTCTTCAGTCGCACGTCCAACGAGGTGAGCTCCAGAGCTTTATTTTATAAAGTGTAAGAGACTGTTGTGTGTTTGTAAGCCTGTCTTTCATTGTTCTCTCAGGGGGCTTTAGAGGCCAGAGATTATTATGTCCCCAACCCGTCCTGTAAGGAGTTTCACAAATACGAGTGGCTTGGTCAGCTCATGGGGGCTGCTCTTCGAGGGAAAGACTTTCTGGTGAGTCATGGGGCTTCTGTTGTTATAGATCAAACTGATGGAGATGGTTACATTAGGTATACAGTAATGATCCTCATTAAAATAAGAACCTTAATGTGATTTCCAGGTCTTGGCTCTGCCTGGTCTTGTGTGGAAACAGCTCACAGGAGAGTCTGTCAGCTGGAACAAAGACTTTCCTGCTGTTGACTCTGTTCTGGTGAGGACATTTGTATTGACAATCTTTTTACAGTGTTGTTGAAATAATGTCTAAAAATGTATGTTGGGTCCTTTCTAAGATAAGCTACTGTGTGGTGGAGAGAGACTTTAGACGCACAAGGGAACGTCAGGGTACTCTTTGTCCAAACCTTGTGAAATTTTGACTCTTTGAGGCTTCTGTAGTTTGTGGAATAGAAGTCAAACTGAGGCAAGAGTTGTCAGGATGGTTAAAGATGATGCATATTTAAAACTTGAGAAATGAAACTGGCTCTGTAGTAAATTATACAATCATCATTTAAAAAAATAAAACATGCTGAAAAAGTCCAATAAAGTAGAAGAGAGGGATATTACATTAAGATATTACTTCCTGGCAACACTTTTCATTTTGAAGAGTCTTTCCAAAAAAAATCCTATCATCAAACAAAAAAAAGAACAGGGAGATTAGTCTTATTTAACCCGCCCCTTTTTCTTTTTGCCACATCATCTAAAAATAATGAAAACTAAACCAATCCTGAGCCCAGACCCTTCATCTGATACAGTTTGTACAGCCTCATATATTTACCTGACTAACATAAACTTATTCTTATCTTTTTTTTTTTACAGAACAAGCATTTTATTTTATCTTTGTACATTCTCTTAAACTTAGTAATGCTCATACAACATTTACGGTTAGAGCCCAGAGAATTTCATAACCTCACTTCATAAACCGAGAGACGCGTCTGTTTTAACTTTGTGAGAGCAAAAGGAGATTTGAAACTTTGCTGCATTCTAGGGCTGACTTCTACAGATATTACACTATGCATTTACAAATATTCATGTCTTTGTGTTGTCTTTTGACTTTTGTCCATTTGCTTTATGGTGGTAAATATTGTGCTATTCTTTTACCTTTTTTAGTAAAATGAAGTGTATTTCTTTTGTAGACAACCTTGTGATGTTTTTCTTTTGGTCTTTGTTTCCAGGTGAACTTGTTGGAGGCGATGGAGAACATGGACCAGGACACGTTTGAGTTTCGTTTCGGGGAGGAGCTGGTTTATACAACGCTGCTCAGTGACGGTCAGATGCTGGAGCTCATCCCCGGAGGCAGTAACGTGGCCGTTCGATACGAGGACCGCTCCGAGTTTATTCGACTGGTGCAGAAGGTCCGCCTCGAGGAGAGCAAGCAGCAGGTAGCAATAAAAAATGTTTGTTTAAAGGACTCTATTTGTTTCTTATGGACTGTTGGATTCAATTGATTTGTCACTTGACTGTTCAATAAAGTGGGCTATTTCAGAAAATTTCAATTTGCAGAATCACTTGCAGGAATTGGATTTAAATTTGTGTATTTATTTAAATTTTGCTCTTTTTCTTGGTTCAGTAAACAAAAGTAACTTGATTCTTGACTTGCCTTTTCATACTTTGAATAGTTTACTTTTCCTTTTTCCTGCTACTTTACTAGATTTATTTGGCAAGTATCTCTGTATGCACAATGATTAAATAGAGTTGAATCTAATCTAGTTTACAATGTATTCTTCAGTCTTTCTGTGTTTAACATGGTCTTGTGGCTCTCCCAGATTGCAGCCATGCAGGCAGGGCTGTTGAAGGTGGTCCCCCAGGCTGTGCTTGACCTCTTGACCTGGCAGGAAGTGGAAAAGAAAGTGTGCGGGGACCCCGAGATCTCTGTGGAGGCCTTGAAACGTCTCAGTGAGTATTTTCCTCTTTTCAATAAAGTCCAACATTTTGTCTTAAGGTGCTCAAGAATTACTCTTAATGAGTAATTCATTGGGGGACTACAAATGCCCAGACTATGCAAAATGTCAATAGAAAAAGTTGAAAAGGCCGCTTTTAACATTAACATAAAAGGATAAGCCACATTTGTTTATTTTATGTTTAGTTTATTTTCATTTAAAAATTTTACTTGTCTTTCAGACTCTTTTAAAAGTCATAGTTGATCATAGAATCAAAAATAAAAGTAGTTAAAATCAAACAAAATGCTTGTTAAAAACACAGAAGCACATTTGAGGAAAGATCCAAACTTTTGATGCGCTGTGACTAAAAGCCCCTCGAGCAGATCTGGAATGTACTCGGGACAGATTAAAGATCTTGAATGGACGAGCAGAAGAGCCTTTGTGGGGTGTATTCTGTGAGCATTTTAGAAATACAGGCCGGGGCTAAGTCATGTATTCTGCATGCTCCAAGGCATAATCAACTAAAATAAAAATAATAAAACAGAAGGTTAACTGTCTGTGCTGTTTCTTATTCTCCCGCAGCTCGATACGAGGACCTGGAGCCAAATGACCTTAGAGTGCAATATTTGTGGGAGGCACTAACAAACTTCACTAATGGTCAGTTACTTTTTAGTTTTGTACATAATATTAGTTGGTTTTACACAACTGACTGATTTGTGAGTTATTAATAACGTTTGATTTACTTTTTCTCAGAGGATCGTAGCAGGTTTCTACGGTTTGTTACTGGTAGAAGCCGACTTCCTGCCCCCATCTACGTGTTCCCTGACAAACAAGGGTAAGTTTGGTCCCAGAATAAAATACCTACCAAATGTTAAATGTTTTTTGTTTTAAAATGTTTTTTTTTTTTTTTTTTCCTTGTAGCTCAGAAACAACAGATGCACTCCCACAATCCTCCACGTGTTCCAGCATGCTTTATTTACCAAACTATCCAAGGTATACTTCACTAGTTGTTCCCATAAAATATAAAGTCAATTTAATGCAGATTTTTGTGATGGAACAAAAAGAAAAGGACTCTGAAAGAACATCACATACATGAATTTTTCTGAAGAGTGGAAAAAAGTTTATGAACCTTCACAAGCCATGGGTATTGTATATGTGCTCTTTCTTTTGGTCTGTGCCTTATTCTTTTTTATTGCCCCTCAAAGACATAGACTATGTGCAGGTTTTAATGTGGGCAGTGCTAGTTCAATTTAAATTAAATTTAATTTTATTTGTGTGGCTCAATATTACAACATCAGTTTCTCTTAAAGAACAAGTACTGTATAGACCCATGTCTGGCAATTATTGCTCTTATACCTATGTCTAAGAAATATGTGTTGTTTTCTCTTTTTCAGCGCTAAAATCTGTGAGGAGAAACTCCGCTACGCTGCCTACAACTGTGTGGCGATCGACACAGACATGAGCCCCTGGGAGGAGTGACCTCGCTGCCCTCACTTAACCAAATGCTGTTCAGCCGAGAGACGCTGTTCATCACATTTACACAACTGTTAATCTTAGCTGTACATAATAAAGAACTTATGGAAAAAACGTGGCTTTGGGGATTTATGTTTATTTATTTATTTTGTTTTGTGGTTTTATCTGAGGTCTATAGATGATGTGGTACTTACAGGGAAACACTTTTATGAATTTGGAGATATTTGGGGGCATTTTAATCCAGAAAATGGAGTGAAGGGAAAGCATGGAGCAAACTGGCCCAAACGTATTACCAGAAAGTACATAACCTAATTATTAAAATATGTAGCCACAGAATTGTTTTAAACACCCCTTGACATTAAAAGAAAGTGGTATAAAAATTCCAATTACTGAAAGGTTACATTTACATTTAGTCATTTAGCAGTCGCGCGGCTTACATTAAAGTTCTATTCACCAGTGTTATAGCTGGAACACCACTGGAGGCAAGGGGGGTTAAGTGTCTTGCCCAAGGACACAAGTCCTTCAGCCGCCTACCTTCCGGTTGATGGGCAACTGTTCTACTATTGAGCCACTAACCCCCCAGGTTATGTATTGTCTCTTTAAAAAACATTTAAATACTAATAATTTTAAATACCCCACATGTATGGTAATGTTTTCTAGATGTAAACGTCAAGCAATAAATAACCTTAATAGAAATTGTTGTAAGCATGTGATAAAATCTGAACTAATTTACAACAGTAAATCATAAAGCAGTCGACCTACTAGAATTACAAAAATAAATGCCAACATTTCCAAAGAATATAAAACAATGTATTAATACAAAGTATAAAAATAATCTAGAATTTCTTACAGCAAGAAATGGAGTCCTTTATGCTTTAAGAAAAATCCAATGTTTTTTAAAAGGATCTATGGAGATACTTTAATAGAGATGAGAAACATATTCCCTACTGTAGGAAATTGTCAGCACAGGCCATGTTTGAAGAAACAGACAGTTCCTTGCTCTCCAGAATGCATACATTTTCAGAGCCAGCAGTTGGATACTGTTCAAGGTGCCCCTTGTGCAGACAGAGATAGGAAAGATGAGCCTGTCCTATTTTGGGCCGTGGTCCTGGAAGGATCTGCAGGTCAGGATGAGGTTGGGGTCTCTTATCCCTTTGTCTAGTTTTAAACAAAAATTATCTGAGTTTTTACTCAGCAACTGCACCTGCAACATCTAGTTCTATAGGATCTCAATTGTTTTAATATTTGATAAAGATTTGCAGCTTGTACCCTGCACATATCTGTACTCCTGGCCAGGACACTTTTGAAAAAGAGGTTGTTAATCTAAATATATATATTTCCCGGATAAATAAAGGTAAAATAAAAATTAAAAAAATGACACTGGCCTTATGTGTGGCTTCTAAAGTGGCCAGTCGAAACAAACAATTCTATTCCAGTGTGTAGTGCATGGAAGTTATTTACTTGTGTCTGTTGCTAATTTATACAGCCTCAGAAATTATTATTCATTTATACCCGCACTTTCATGTGTCTAAATCAGAATCTGGTGCTGACTTTGATACGTCCACTTCCATTATATAGAAATACTTAGCTTCAAAGTATCTGATAAAACCACAATACAGTTAACTATTATTTCTGAATATTGCGTTTTTGATTACATTCTCAATTTTCTATGCAATCAAATTCACCATTTCTGCTGTAAATTGCATAAAAGTACTTAATTCATAATAGTTTCGACTACTACGGTAGAATTTCACTCAAACTCTAGTATTTGTCAAATCTCGCGAGAACACGTGTCTTCAAACCTCCCCATGAGCCTTTGCGATTCCTCTTTCTAGCCGGCGCCTGAGAATGGGTACGTGTTTTCGTGCTTGGAGCTGAGAGAGAATCTTAGTCCATCTGATAATTTATCGAAGGAATGCTTTGTTTATGGTTTGTCCGAACACAGATAAATACTGTCTGAATATTTGTGGCGTAAAATTGATACGTTAAAGAGTACATATTTGAATATTTTGAAGTTATTTCCAAGAGATGCCTGATTGTTCCAAGATGGCTGCTCTCTTTAGCAGTGTAGTTAGCTGCTGGAGCTTTAATATGCTGGAAAATGGCACTTTTAAGACCGCTGTATTTCACTTCTAACCGGTAAATTGTTGCTTAAATTTGTTAACTTTGTGGTGTAGTGTGGTGGGCTTTTCTAGGTGTCTCTTCACTGCTGAGCTGATGTTAGCATTAGCCTGCAAACGGAGTGAGGCGGTCATGCTGTCCACACATTTTACCATTTGTACTTAGGATTTGTCTCGACAACACGCACTTTAATTGTCGATGTGATCTAGTGCATTAGACTTGAGTATTTGTCTTTAAATATGCAGTTGTGTTTATCCTTCAGAAAGTTTTGCTTGAGTGACATGATGAATCTCTTTATGCGGAACCTAATAATTATGCGGACAACATACCTTGGAGAACTGATTACTCAAGCAACTTAAATCCAGTCAATTTACTCAACATTTTGTCTTGTGTTAGAGTGAGCTAATTTCCACTATTTTCATTACGCAGGTATCTCAAGGGACAACTGGCATAAACGCCGCAAGACCGGCGGTAAACGCAAGCCCTACCACAAGAAGAGAAAGTATGAACTCGGTCGGCCTCCTGCAAACACAAAGGTAACTGGAAAGTCACCTGTAGAGCTCTGCGTGGATGTTAACTAGGCGTGTGTGATGAAAACGTGACCTTAGGTTGGTCTTTTTTTGGGCCGTTTTGGTTCAAAGACTTGGACTTGCCAATGTTAGGACTAGTCATAGTTACTCTGACACGCTCTTAGACACTTTACCATTTTCAATGTTATTTTTGTGGGGATAAAATCGATCAATGTCCAATAATGAATTCCTGGCTTTAGATTGGACCTCGACGGATCCACACAGTGAGAGTTCGTGGTGGCAACAAGAAGTATCGTGCTCTGAGGTTGGATGTTGGAAACTTCTCATGGGGCTCTGAGTGTAAGTCTACATGTTAAATACAAATGTCTCCCTTTCCCCATTTCCATGAAGAAAACTTTGTCCAGTTCTGCTACTGAATGCAAGTGATGACAATTGAGACTCTGAGAAACACCCACATGTCACAGTATTAACATGTGCTAAGTGTATTTCTGTGCACGTTTAAAAGTCACCTTTTTAATGAGGTAATGTTTTCACTCTTAGGCTGCACACGTAAAACCAGGATCATTGACGTGGTCTACAATGCTTCCAACAACGAGCTGGTCCGAACCAAGACCCTGGTGAAGAACTGCATCGTCCTCGTCGACAGCCTGCCCTACAGACAGTGGTACGAGGCCCACTATGCCACCCCTCTGGGACGCAAGAAGGGAGCCAAACTGGTACGTGGGACTTGAGTGATTAGCCAGAGGTCCTAAATTCCAGTTTTATTTTAGGCTGGACTGTATCATCCTGCTGCTACTTTGTATTTACACTTCAGATTTGACAAAAAACAAATAATCTCAAAGTTTAAGTAAAAAGATGCCAAATCAAAATTTGGCTAGGGAACTTCCCTAGACTTCTTTTTTTAATAGTGTAATTTTTGTCTGCACTTATGAGTTCTTTCACAAAAGTGCTTAAAATGACTAAACTTATTTTATTGTCTTTCCGTGAAGATAACTTTGTCCAGTTCTGCTACTGAATAAAAGTGCTGATATGCAAGACTCTGAGAAAGACTGGTCACAACCATAATTATGGATTGAATTGTTAAGATTTCATGTTAACTATAAACTATGGGTTTAATTTTTGCTGCAGACTCCAGAGGAGGAAGAGGTTCTGAACAAGAAGAGGTCAAAGAAGACCCAGAAGAAGTACGACGAACGCAAAAAGACGTCAAAGATCAGCACACTCTTGGAGGAGCAGTTCCAGCAGGGAAAGCTGCTCGGTGAGCGTCTCAAACTCTTCATTTGTGTTACACTATCTTGACTTATAAAAGTGTGATTGTATTCAGAAAAAACTTATTGCAGCATAGACAATAGTTTTGTCAAGTTATCCTACACAAGTTAAGTTAAACTCGAAGGGTGTTTTGGCTTTTCCCTAAAATCCTGCACATGGGCTTTCTTTCAAACTTTTAAAGTGACTAAACTTATTTTACTGTCTTTCCATGAAGATAACTTTGTCCAGTTCTGCTACTGAATGAAAGTGCTGAGATTTAAGACTCTGAGAAAGACCAGTTAATCTTACTCATGGTTTCTAATTCAGTTGAGTACCAAGAGAAGTTAAAATTAAAGCAAGTTTAGTTTAATTTAAAGTTTAACTTTAGATTAGTCACACATGCCTTATCAAATCTCCCTGTGCTTTATTACTGTTTTCACTACATTTGATTTAAATACATAAAACAGTTTTGTTTTTCAGTAACACATTTTCACAAACAGTAACTAAAGTCTGATTTAAGCTTGATTACATTTCCCTTTCTTTGCAGCTTGCATCGCCTCCAGACCGGGCCAGTGCGGCAGGGCAGATGGATACATCCTGGAGGGCAAGGAGCTGGAGTTCTACCTGAGGAAAATCAAGGCCAAAAAAGGCAAATAGATGTACAGCAGTTTGATACGTCAATAAAATCTAAACATCCCACTTCTGCATCAGTCTTTAGTTCATTTTCTTGTGCTCTTGATTGTTTTGGGTTTGGCAAGTGCAGGGAATTAAGTTTTTATAACCAGGCCATGAATTAGATAATGGAGGCTGGAAAGGCATGAATTTCCCCACAGGGATATTGAATGTCTGTTGCATGAGGACAAAATGCTTGATAATTTCAAACGGCTTTAACTGATAGGGAGCCTGTTACTTGATTCAGAGATTTTTATCTTCAAAGAAACTGCCATTAGCCAATGTTGATGCTCCACGAAGTGCACACATGTTTACTGTCAAGATGGAAGTTCTATGAACCCTAAGGTGAGAGTTGGTGCCAGTTTCTCTATAAAGAAACAGACAACTGTAACCTTGCCCCAAACTTAAATATGAACAAGAGTTTTTATATTACTGTTGAGGCATGAACAAAATTGTAATGTTTTGGACAGCAGACATTAGTTTGCAAATTAATATTTCCAGTTGGCTGTTATCAAGTGACTGGATTAATTTGTTTTTGGAGTCACTGCAGCTTTTTAAAAATCTGAACTTGGTATATAAAATGTATGTAACATGCTTTATGTAGTTTTATAGAAAAAGACTGGTACCATTTGAGGACACAGATGTTACCACTGTTACAAAATTTATAACATCCAGTTATATCTTATACTTTCATTTGACCTTGGATGTGTTTAGGTCAGTTTAGATTTTAGAAATGTAATTGTATTAACAAGGTTAGGTCATAGATTGTAAATAAAAAGGTTAACACCAAGAGTCACGTAACTTCCTGATATGACACGTGACTGAATGCCACGCTCTGATTGGCTTACGTTAGACATTAGCTCTAGGCCAAAGGTGGCGATTGTCACTAACATTGGGTAATTTCTCTGTCTGTCCCTGTGTCAAAACTATGATGCTCAACAAGGTAAGCGTTTCCTGCTATTATTTAATATTTAGTACGAGTTTGAGATGGTATAAGCCACAGTTTGTTCCTTTATATGCTACATTATGTCAACAAAGCGAGGTCCTGTTAGCTTACACATTTAGCTAAGGCTCATTTTACACTGTCTGCGCGTAACTGGCTCAAACACACTTGAACTCTGTGCATCTTATATTTCTTATACTTGCACTCTTTTATAGAATTATTTATATTTGTCTTTAGCTAAAATGCAAGCCAAATACATGACAATGTTTAAAATAACTTACCTGCGTGAAAATGGTTTAGTTTGTAATTGGAATATAGATGTTACATATTTACCAGCGCCTCTAAGCTATAAAGCAGTGTTTTATGTAACTGAATTCCTGAGGATACACGTTTTAGTTTTACTCAATGTTCCAGCTTCAGAAACAACTACGTTTATTGATCGTTACTGCAACCATTTTTCCAGACCACATTTATACTCTTTTTTTAGGCTTTTCTTTTACAGTAAAACGTTATTGTTGTTGAGCTAACACGTTTCTCTCCAGATTCCTGTTGGTTTTAGAGGAAAACTAAAATATTAAACGGTGCAAACCTAAATCCCAGGTCATTTAAGTGTTACAGGAACTGAGTTAAGCTGCCTAGTTCATGTGTTTTCTTCAACTGAACCCCACACAGTGTTGCTGTAAGTTATTATCTCATAATATAAAGATTGAAAATTGGTCTCTTTACATTAAATTGGAAGATTATCCTCTCATTTAAAGACAAAGTGCGTCTGGTTTGAGTGCTGCTTGTGATAATTTAAAAGAAAAGTATATAATTAAAGACCCATCACAAAACAAATATATACAAAGGAGTTTGAAGAAGTATTTGTCTTGTAGCTGGTGTCCTGAATCCTGGTTAAGTATCTATTATTAAACCTACAATAATCTACATTTTGTGGAGCCGCCTACTTTTTGTAGCACCATTTGTTTACGTGGTTCACCTGCTCTTTGTCTACACTGGACTATTGCTCTGTGTACACAATAAGTGACACAAATTATCACGGTTCGATTTGTCTTGCATAAACAAGAGTTTTTATTTTTTATTTATTTATAGCTGCTGTAAATATTGAAAATAATTTTTTTTTTAAGTCCCTTAACTGTGATCACTAATTTCCTCTTGTACAAACCTCAGTTGCTCAGAGCCACTTTGCGGTCTGGAGTCCGTCTGCAGGGCACCAGTGCTACAGCTGCCAGTGCTAAAGCGCCCTCCAGCTCTGCGTTATCTGGTGGTTATTCTTTTGGTGAGTGGTCTCCCTTGAGAAGTCACTAGAAGTCATGAAGTTGTCTAGTTCTAGCAGATCCTGCTGTTGTTCCACAGAGCTGAGCGAGCAGCAGAAGGAGTTTCAACAACTGGCCCGGAAGTTTGCCGAGAGGAGATTGTTCCAGTTGCAGCAGGTTATGACAGAACTGGAGAAGTGAGTAAAGACACAAACACGATTTCTTCATCTGGGTAACCTGGACAATGGGCAGTTAGTCGCAGAGTTAACACTAGGTGACAGACAACCATCACTCTCCATAGTCACTCTTCATAGTCATTCACTGGGGATACTTTGGATTTGCCGGCGGGGCAGATGCTGTGAGTCTGACACCGTGCACCTCACACAAACACAATGTCAATGTGAATTTTTACAATAAAAGGTGTATCCTGTAAATCCTTAAAGCCTCAAATGTTATTTTAGTGCTTTCTCTTATATTTATTGTGAGGCATTAATGAGTAAACATCCTGAAGAGTTGTACTTGGAAGTCCAAACTGTGTTTTAAAGTCACAGAAATCAGACTTTTAAATAAATAAATAAAATAAAACCTTTTTCTAGACTAGTCTAGATAAAAGTGCGCTTTCCCTAAATGTGGGGACATCTTTACTCAAATGTTCCATGCTTATTGTTTTTGTTTTAATAGTAACTGCATTTAATACATGGTTTAAGGACAAATACACACACAATCCTGATGATTTAAAAAAAAAAAAATGTCTGCAGTAATGACAGATCGATTTCATGAAAGAGGCTATGGCCCCAGATGCATCCAAAATGCTAGAGCAGGCTAATGGCAGCCCTCGCACTGACCTCCTCAAGACAAAGTCTAAAACGAGATATCGGAATCAGATTTGTTTCTCAACAGAAAATAATCAATGTGCTTCAAAGATAAAAGAAATATCGAAAAGACATTGGCATGTCCTTAAAGCAGAACCGTCGTTATTGGACAAAACTCTCACACTCCGAAGAGAGCCTACTATAAAGAACAAAGTTATGTATAAAAATATCAACAAAGTCTTGACTGAATCTACGCTGCTGACAGCCACAGGCATGTGTAGATGAGGCAACAGCACCTGCTGCAATACAACAAATAAAAACTCATTTAACCATCCTCATACTGGGAGTTTCCTTTTTGTTAATATACCAATTGTATATCAATACATGTTATCTATGTGCGTTTGTGTTCTTGTGGTCAGGCATACATTGGACAAAAAGACAGTTTAAACAGAGGGTTTCCGAACATAAAACGGCTTTTAGAATCGGCAACATTGACTATGTCAAAACATTATAAAGAAGCGAATCATGGATCACCCTCCTCTTTGAGATTTTATGGGATTAAAAGGGTTACACTGTCCACTAGAGGGGGCAACATCTTGAAAAAACTCTCAGAGAAATATTTTAGACCTATACATTGTAATACTATAGCACCAAATGGATTCAATGATGATTTTACTTTGAAATGTTTTCTAGTTGAAACTTTGTAATGCTTAGATTGGAGAGTTGGGAGAGTTGGACAGGTTGGGAGAGTTGGACAGGTTGGACAGGTTGGGAGAGTTGGACAGGTTGGGAGAGTTGGACAGGTTGGGAGAGTTGGGAGAGTTGGGAGGTTTGGGATGACTAAACGCGTGCAGGCTTTGGGATAATTGGTCCCACTCTGGACTGGGTTCATCATCCTGGCCACCTTAGACCAGTTGGCTGTAAAAACAAGCGTAAACCAGCAGATTATAAACGCTCTGAAGAAAGCGTCAAGCCGGAACGCGTTAACATTAACTTGTACAACAAGCCAAAAAAAACAATAGAATTAATAATGCGAGTCCCTCAGTCCGGATTTTGAATACAATAACTTTGATGTGCTTCCCTTCAAAAACTTTCTCTGGGTCTAGAACTCGTTTTGTTTTAACACACACACACACACAAACGTTACAACGTAAAGCCTAAACGTCAGCATGTATGTACAAATGAAAAACTTAAATTCTAATGCTGTTGTGTATTGTTTATCCTATTGGTCTGATGGACTTGGAGGGGTCTGTCAGACCAAAAGGAGGGTGTTATGCAACTTTTATCTTTGGTTGCGTTCCCAACTTAAATATGCTCTTGATTATTTTTTATTCAGCGTAGTAACATTTTTATGTTGTTTCTTTCAAGTATCCGTTCCCCATCATAAAGAAAGCCTGGGAGATCGGTCTGGTCAACGGTCACATCCCGGAGGAGTGTGGTATGTGGGACTCTGCTTTACAGGCTTCTTCAATAAAAACTAACCCTTCCTTTTGGCTTGGCACACTCTTGCTTACTTTAGTGGCGTGGCTCTTGTGTGATTTAACTTTGGTCGTGTTTTTAGGTGGAATGGGTTTGTCCATCTTCGATACCTGCCTCATCACAGAAGAACTGGCTTATGGCTGCACAGGAATACAGACGGCCATCGAAGCAAACTCCCTAGGGGTAAGAATTATGTTTATCAGTTGATCTTTCTTTTGCTGCAACAGGATTTTTGTGAATATGGAAAAGTATTTGGACTTTAAAGATCTGTTTGGCTCTCTATGCTTTGTTTATTTGCTAAACATTAATTTGAATTTATTTTGATGTAAACCTTAAGCAGACTTGTTTTCCTAACCTATGCTAATGTTTTGTGCTACATGAACACAGAGGTTTATGCAATAATTAGGACAAGATTTTCTATATCCATGTAGTAGTTGTTGTAGATCCAGTTAATTTGAAAAACAACTTGTCTGTTTGCAGCAAATGCCTGTGATAATTGCTGGCAATGATGCACAGAAGAAGAAATACCTGGGAAGAATGGTTGAGGAGCCTATGATGTGTGTAAGTATTAAAAAGTGTTTGAGTTAAGACTACACTAACAGAGACGAGAGAGAATGGATTCCAAGACAATATTTTCAAGGCTTGAAATCAAGTCCTGTTTGTGATACATTGAAAGAAATCCTAGAAACTCATTAAGAGATTTGGGGTTTGAGGTAGGTTTATAGAGACATTTGTAAAATTACAATGGTCTCAGACTGGTGACAAGTAGAATGCCACTTGTATTAAGAAAAATGACCGCAAAGACTTGAGAGAAAAAATCGAAGCATACCAGTCTCCCATTGAACGAAACAAGAAAGACGATGTCTGGTTTCTCCAAATCCAGGTGCATGATTTCAGTCTGTGTTCTTTAGGCGTACTGTGTGACTGAGCCCGGAGCAGGTTCTGATGTGGCCAACATTAAAACCCGAGCTGTAAAGATGGGCGACGAGTACGTTGTTAACGGACAGAAAATGTGGATCACCAACGGTGGGAAAGCCAACTGGTGAGTTCAAGATTAATCTGAGCTAAGCCACTGCAGATAAAATCAGATTTGTGTCCAGCTGTGGAGAGGAAAACTATCTAACTCAAGAATGCACCCAGCCCATTCACAAGCCCATCTTCATCAACGTGTCATGCCTGAATTCTAATGCCTACAAGAATAACTACCCACAGGCTAACTAACAAAGACACCTGCTCTCCAAAAGTATTAATCTGAAGGTTAACCATTTTTATTTTATTGTTCCCCACAGGTACTTCCTTCTGGCACGGACAAACCCAGATCCTAAGTGTCCTGCCAGCAAGGCCTTCACAGGCTTCATTGTGGACTCAGACACTCCAGGAATCCAAGTTGGAAGAAAGGTACAGAAAAGTTAATAATTGTATGCATTAATTATTTATGGTCTAAGTGATGGTCCACTTCTTGGTTGAGTTTTTATGCCCTTACGTAAATTCTAACTTTTTGTTTCTGTGGCTGTAGGAGATGAACATGGGGCAGCGCTGCTCCGACACCAGAGGTATAGTCTTTGAGGACGTGAGGATACCCGCAGAAAACGTCCTGCTCGGAGAAGGCGCCGGGTTTAAAATTGCCATGGGTGCCTTCGACAAGACGAGGCCCCCAGTGAGTCACCTGCCTTCACCATACAAACCAGTTTTCATTTGATTTGTAGCATGTGGTTGACTTCTTTAGCTTCTCAAATCCTATAAAGTCTGAATGCAGGAACAAAACTACATTTGCCTTAACAGACCTTTTCTAATGTTCAAATTAGGTTTTTGATCTTCAGATTAAGCACCTCTACTATTAAATGGTATGTTTTTATAGATGTTTACTTGTACAAAATTAAACTGTAGTTGAGTAGGAGTGTGAACAATAGAAGCCTGGCCTTATTTTCCAAATGGCTACATGTAAATGAAAGAAGAAATGTATCTTACACATCTGTGAAAAGGTTGCATTAAGGATTATAAATGTTATGAACAAAGCAGCAACTGCATTAAAACATGGTCTATTGTAAAATAAAAATATTGGATGTATTTTGTTGTTTTGCATGCAGGAAAGAATTAAAACAATTTCAATAACCATTCATTTCCTGTAGTTGACAATCTTTTTATTTTGTATGTATGAGCTAATAATAATGACTTTAATTTAGTGAGTGTGATAAAAATATTTGAACAGCTGTATACTTGGATGCAAGAAGATTACTTCAGCTTTTCCTATTTTGTTTTATTCACTGCACTGAACTTAAAACTTATTGCAGATTACTTGGTCTCTTAAGTTAATAATTGGTTGACAGAAAACAACTGACATAAAATTATAAAAAGCTAAATGTAGCCCAAGGGAATGCATTTTATATTGTAACACTATTTTTACATTTACATTTTTACATTTAATTATTGAATCACAATTGCTAAAAAATAAATTTTCCACAATCAATATAATTAAAATAAAAACCGTTTTCCATTGGCCCAGTAAGTGCAGCAGCGTTAACTTTTATTAATTTAATGGGAATATTAGACTTTCCCTCTGAAGCACAAGATGGCGCTAAACTAAAAACGGCAGAAAACGACGAAGAAGAAGAAGCCCGGTCATGCGAAGATGGTAATATCAGCCTCACATTTGCAAATAACTCGTGTTTTAGTAACTACTATGAGCAAATAATTTATAACGTGGAGTTTAAAGATAAGGCGTTCTGTTTTATTCGTAAATGTAGTCTGTCACGGTCCACGCGTCTCTGAAACGAGTTAAACATGAAGCTAGCATCAGGGCTATGTGGTTTATAATGTGTAGCTTTAGCTCTGATGAGATAACATTTTTATATATTCCTGTGTTTTATTTTAGGGGACGCAAATAAAGGATGTTATAATTAAACCCGATGCTCCTTCCACCCTGTTTTTGGACAAACACGCAGATTATATCGCTGCTTATGGCTCCAAAAAAGACGACTATGTGAGTAAACACTTCTTTATGCCTCTTCTTTAACAGTTTTCTGTATTTCTGGCCTCGTGGAACTGATGCGATGCTTGAAGTTAACTTAAAATGTGTTAAATTAAATCGATAACAAATAGCCTAATTGGGGATGCAACGACATAAAGCTTTGAGTCATAACTTGGATTTCATAATATATTGGATATTTTAATCATTCTGCACAAGAATGATTGTGTACAATGTGATTTTTTTTTTCAGCCAATTTCAGCTTCAAATGAGTAAAGTAATAAAGTATAAGCCTCTGCATTTACATATTTTAATCCAGTTCAAACACAACATTTAAATAAGTCATTTATTTATTTTTTAAATATTTATCTATCTTTAATCTCGTATGATTCATGACTGTGTTGTGATATGAAGCTGTACTAACACTTTAATACAGAAACACAGTTCAGATCCACAGTTTGAAGGGATGTAAAAGGAAATCCAGCGCTTCAGTTTATCTCAGGACTGATGGGTATATTAGGAATGTAGCTTTATTTATTACACATTAAGAATAGTAGCTGCATACATTGGTAATTAACATTATGTTTATGTGCATGTTGTTTCCCCCTGGTCTCTGTTATTAAACCGCCGTGTGTCATTTCAGGAGTACACTCTGTCCGAGTACCTGAGGATGAGTGGGATCTACTGGGGGCTGACCGTCATGGACCTGATGGGACAGCTGGACCGCATGAACCGCCAGGAGATCGTCGACTTCATCAAGGCCTGTCAGCACGAGTGCGGAGGCCTCAGCGCCAGCATCGGACACGACCCCCACCTGCTCTACACCCTCAGTGCTGTGCAGGTAACGGACAGCCTCAGAGAATAGGACCATGGTTGTTTTTATAAAGGCACCCATATTTCAAATGGACAGCAGAACAGATCAGAAGTTAACATGATCTAGGACTCATGGAAACATAAAAAACACAAGACAAAGGAATAAACATGCTCACAAAATGTATATAACGTTCTGGTTTATTGGGGTTTGGTTCTGGTTTGTAGTTCTTTTATGGTGATTTTTTTTTAGTTTGATTTATTTAAATTTCTATTTAATGCTAATTTTGCTGATTTATTCCCTTTCAATAATTCTCAGCATAGTCACAATCCTTTTTACTGTTGTTTTGTTTTTTTCTAAAGCAGCTATGTTTCTTATTAAATGCTTATGGTCTACTAATTTGACCTTTTTATTGCTCTGAACCTTTTTATTGCTCTGAACCCGGTGTTTGGAAACAGAAGAAGACCATAACTGATAATGTCCTGAGAAATTACTACAATAAAAAGAGTTAAAGCGCTGAATTTGACTGGTTTTAAATATTAAATATAGCTGATCATTTGGACATTTTATCAACTTGAAATGATAGTAGATAATACTGTTTGGTTTTCATTTAAAATATGTAATCCTGAACTTGTTCTTGTCCTCTTCAGATCCTGTGTCTGTACGACAGCATGGACTCCATCGACGTGGACAAAGTGGTGGAGTATGTTAAAGGGCTGCAGCAGGAAGACGGCTCTTTTGCAGGAGACAAATGGGGTGAGAAATGATTATTTTTCTCACTCTAAAATCTAAGTTTTCTTTTTTTGGAGACATCTGGTGGTGAAGAGTGCACTTCTAGTTCACTCCTCTCACCTTTTGTAATATAATATAATGCGTTCTGTCTTTGTAGGAGAAATAGACACGCGGTTTTCCTTCTGTGCTGTGGCTACGCTGGGATTACTGGTTTGTACTTCTTATCACTTTATGCTTGAGTTGATGGATTTTTTAAATAATAACTCTTTGCCTTTTTTTAAAAAAGGGCAAGATGGACGCCATAAACGTGGACAAAGCTGTAGAGTTTGTGTTGTCGTGTATGAATTTTGACGGAGGATTTGGTTGTCGACCTGGTTCTGAGTCTCACGCTGGTCAGGTGAGGCTGAAGTTATACAGTCCTCTCAAAGAGCCCTTATCTTTGGATATAAATGTTAAATGTAGTTAACTGAACGGCATAGTCTTTACTATTTAAATCTATAAAGTACCCCTATTTTTATCTTTTTCTGTTCAACGTTGCTACTTCACTGTGGCATTTTCTTTCTGTTGCCAAATATTCCATTGTATTTCCAGACCTTTATGGTTAAGAATAGTGTGATTGCATAACAGCATGAGGGCTTTAATCTGTCATAAACCATTTATACACTTGATCTAATCACTGTTTCATTTAGTCACTGTTGAGTGTTTCTAAGGCTTGTTCTCCTCTTCTGGGCTTTGAGCACTTTTTGGGGCAAAGATAGACTGTGGAAAGCTGTTATATTTACTGGTACACACTCCAACATTTCAACAGCTTTGACGTTTTGGAAGATGTATGTCACCGGGCGCTAAAAATCTTTATAGTTACGGGTCTGTTGTGAAGACTATTTATCTTGTGTAAAAATCAAATAGCATCAGTCCTAGGCTTTAGCAGATGGAAATGTTCTGGTTTGGAAGCTGCCCACTCGAAGGCATCAGATCCAAAAATTATACTTCTTCCAAAAATGACATTTAATGACATTTAACTGTGTGCTCAGATTTACTGCTGCACAGGGTTCTTGTCGCTGACCGGGCAGCTGCACCAGGTGAACGCTGACCTGCTCGGCTGGTGGCTCTGTGAGAGGCAGCTGCCGTCTGGAGGTCTCAACGGACGACCCGAGAAGGTGAGCGCCGCACACCTGCTCAAGACCACAGCACAGTCAGGATGTTATTAAATTTTGCCCATAAACAGACCTGGTAATGGAATTTTTTTTTATATTTTTTTTTTATGTTAAATTAAGTAAATTAATTTAACATAAAAAAAAAATATAAAAAAAAATGTGAACCTATCTTTGTTTGGAAGGGTTTTGCAGTTTGAGTGTTATATCAGATTCTCTCACATCCGAAAATAATGTGTTTTAATAATTTTAGTCCAACATGAAACCTCAAACAGGGATTACTTCATTTTTACTCTTGAATTTGAATTAATCTCCTGAAGCTTATTGTAACAGGAATCATCTGTGGAAAAGAGTGAATGGCTTTTCCCAAATGAGTAAAAGTGTCAGTCAATACAAACATGTTGAACAGAATCGCTCACAGCCCTGATTCTGTTCAACATGTTTGCTTGTCTCTTGTCCAGCTCCCAGACGTGTGCTACTCCTGGTGGGTTCTGGCTTCACTCAAAATTATCGGCCGAATCCACTGGATCGACAAAGCCAAGCTGAGCGCCTTCATCCTGGCCTGTCAGGACGAAGAGACGGGCGGCTTCGCTGACCGACCAGGAGACATGGTGAGTGTCTGTCTCTGCTGCTCCAGCAGGAAAAAGACTCTTTATATGAGCTTAATTATCTTGTTGACTCCAGATAAAAAGACTCATTTCCCACAGAGAATGATTAATTATTTGTCTTCAGTCATATGCATTTAACCCAACAACTTAAAAAGAATAATGAAACCCTTTATTAAAACTTTAGAGTAACAATGTGTTGCTGTCACTAATAAAAGTCTTTTTATTAATAACATAAAAAAGACCAACAATGAGACCAAGCCATGTTCAAAGCCTTTTACAGTTTACACCTAAATCAGTTTTGAACAAAACATTAAGGCTAGGCAGTATGTTTCCATAAACATTGTAATTGTAGTTTTTTTTTTGTCATAAAATATGCTTGCTTTGAAATTTTATCTTAAAACAAAAAGCATTTCAAAGGAAGTTTCATTTATAATTAAAACAACAAAAACCCCAATGAACAAAACAGTAATTTGTGCCACAGGTGACTTTTTAAATACCAGTCTTAAATAACAAGAAGATATTCTAGATATTTCTTTGTATTGCTGATAAATTGGGCTATGAGTATATACCGAAGGGATGGTACTGGCCTGGTCAAGCCGGCTGCTTTTTATCTTAGTACAGTAGATCTAAATAGAGTTCGGATCTTGTGCTGGGTTTTGTATTTCTGCGTCATTAAGTGTGAGTGATTTTATTGTGTAAGATGTGTTTTACTCACTGACAATTAATAAAACTACCTCCCTTGTGAAAATGAGACATAGTTTTCTGGCTGTGACTAGTAATGACTGGTCTGGATCCGTTTGACCTTCTTATTTGCCTGTCAGTATTATTTATACCAGTGGACGTTTCATGCATTCATCTGTCGGCCCCGTCAGGTGGATCCCTTTCACACGCTGTTTGGAGTCGCCGGCCTGTCTCTCCTCGGTGAAGAGCAGGTCAAAGCGGTGAACCCCGTGTTGTGTATGCCAGAGGACGTCCTGAAGAGGATCGGCCTGCAGCCTGACCTCCTGAGTTAGCCTTATGCAACATTTTATGGACATCAATATAAACCACCCATAAAGCAGCAACAGGAAAAGCAGAGTGGGTCACTTGTTTGTGGATAATCTCAAGACATTGCAGTGAAAAAGAGTCATCTTTAAGCCTTTTTCAAGATTAAATAGAAACTGATATTTAAATTTTAAAGGGGCTGTGTGTCATTTTAAAAAGGGGTGTCTAGATGACACCAGTTTTTAAAAACACACATGTATCAGAGACTTTTGAGCTCGTTTGACCTCGTCAGAAACTACCAAACTTTTATTACTGCTGTGCAAGTTTCTGTTTCTCTGTTTCTCCACATCGTATCATTTCACTCATAACTGAAGATGATTAAAGTAAAACTGCAAAAAAATGATGCTTCGTTAACGTCAAGGGGCATGAAAAACTGTCTTCAAAATAGGTCACTGGTCAAAAAAAATCCACATGGCACTGAAATACGTGTGTGGTTCATTATACATTAAGTACTTGTTTCTGATGGGTGCACGTGGCAGAGTGGTTAGCACTCCTGCCTTACAGCAAGAAGGTCGTGAGTTCAAAACCCGGCCGACTCAAATATTCTCGGCCGTCTCCGGTCTTTCTGTGAGGAGTCTGCATGTCCTCCACGTGTTACCGTGGGTTCTCTCCGGGTACTCCGGCTTCCTCCCACCGTCCAAAGACATGCATGTATAGGTTAATTGGCAACTCTAAAGTGTCCCTAGTGAATGAATGTGAGAGTGAATGGTTGTCTGTCAATGTTTGTCTCTATATGTCAGCCCTGCGACTAACTGGCCACTGTCCAGGGTGTACCCCGCCTCAGGCCCAAAGCTGCTGGGATAGGCTCCAGTCACCCGCGACCCCTAACGGGATAAAGCGGTAGAAAATGAATGAATGAATGAATACTTGTTTCTGTAGTTGGTTTTAGAGAGTATAAATCAGCTATATATTAATCATTAAAAACCCTATTTGAATATTAATCTGTAATGTACAGAAGCATTTCTGTCATATCTCACTTATATATCTCAACAATAATATGTTAACATTTCACTTTGACACGTTATACCTCGATACTGGTTATTGTCCCATGCCTTGTGTCTAATTAAGTATTTCTGATTGTTGTGAACTTAAAGGGCAAACGGGCCACAAATCTTTTTTTCAAGTTTATTTCAGAGCTCTGGGGCTTGTACATTGTGTAGTACGAGAAACAAATACAAAAACTCAAGAACAAAGACAAGATTTACAAATTGAAACTTGGATTGAATACAGAATATTAGTTATAATAAACACTGGAGGAGCACAATTGTCCGTTGTCATTAAGGAGAAAATATCTTCAAGTAAAGCTATCTTGCTATGTTTAAGTTACTCATTACATTTCTAGTGTAACTGTTTAAATGCCCATTCATGCTGTTCTAATGTTAACGTTGTGCTTTTTAGGGTTACTTAACACAGTTTGCCAACAAAGTAAAACCATAAATCATACAAACTTGGCACTGCTGTAGCTCCACACTCCCCCTGCTGGTACAACGTGGCATAACATGCATTGTGAACTAGCATTGTAGTACATTCAAGTCTTTGGAATAGTAAAAAGACTGTTAATACACAACAAATATATTTTACTCTAATTATATTTAATATGTAAAAAGTAAATTAAATGACAGCTAAGCAAAAGTTAAAAAGGAAACCTATAGCCCTTTTTAAGATTTAATTTTATTGTGGTAAGAGTGAAAGAGGTTACCTTTTCCTTTTTTTTTTTTTCCTCAGCTGATTGAAGAATCTTGGGTTTATTTTTGTGTTTGACCTTGAAAAAGAAAGATTCTGTGTGAAAAAAGAAAAATACTGAAAATCTTGGGACATAATATTCTCCACTGTGCAACATCACGATTTGTCCTTTTGATGCTCTGTCTTTCACAGCAGTACTTTCTCTCGCTTCACAGTTTGAAAGGTTTATGAAGTTTAAAAACAAGGCCCGGATTGTTTACAGCTGCACTTCACACACAACACATGTGGAGCTGATCTGAAAAGGCATTTTCTGTTGCACTTACTGACTTTGTAAAAATATAATAGGAAATCTGTTACTTCCTCAGATTGATTTGTGCACTACAAAATTCAAAAGTCTGTAAATAAATGGTACTGATGTAAATTCAGTTGGTCTTTTGTCACGTATTGTTAGGACTGTGGTCAAGACAATCATGACCTCTGCTTAAATTTACCAGTTCTGTGTCTTGTCAAAACGTTTTATTTGTTAAGCTGCAGCACACCACTAGATGGCGGAATTAGCATTTCACCAAATTTATCTGCAAACAGACATCACTGCATCTCCTCAGCTATAAAACTATTTTCTCCCATTTCTCATGTGTGAATATAGTACCTTCTATATTCACACATGAGAAATGGGAGAAAAGTTAATCAATTATTCATTTGATTGGGACAGTGCATGTTGATAAACATATTTGAGACGTTCTTAAGCAACATTCACGCACATTCATACACCAGAGCAACATTCACACATGTTCATACACCAGAGCAACATTCACACGTTCATACACCAGAGCAACATTCACACATTCATACACCAGAGCAACATTCACACATTCATACACCAGAGCAACATTCACACATTCATACACCAGAGCAACATTCACACGTTCATACACCAGAGCAACATTCACACGTTCATACACCAGAGCAACATTCACACGTTCATACACCAGAGCAACATTCACACATTCATACACCAGAGCAACATTCACACATTCATACACCAGAGCGACAGTCACACATTCATACACCAGAGCAACATTCACACATTCATACACCAGAGCAACATTCACACGTTCATACACCAGAGCAACATTCACACATTCATACACCAGAGCAACATTCACACATTCATACACCAGAACAACATTCACACACTCATACACCAGAGCAACATTCACACATTCATACACCAGAGCAACATTCACACGTTCATGCACCAGAGCAACATTCACACATTCATACACCAGAGCAACATTCACACATTCATACACCAGAGCAACATTTTCACACATGTTAATACACCAGAGCAACATTCATACACCAGAGTGACAGTCACACATTCATACACCAGAGCAACATTCACACGTTCATACACCAGAGCAACATTCACACATTCATACACCAGAGCAACATTCACACATTCATACACCAGAGCAACATTCACACATTCATACACCAGAGCAACATTCACACATTCATACACCAGAGCAACATTCACACATTCATACACCAGAGCAACATTCACACATTCATACACCAGAGCAACATTCACACATGTTCATACACCAGAGCAACATTCACACATTCATACACCAGAGCAACATTCACACATTCATACACCAGAGCAACATTCACACGTTCATACACCAGAGCAACATTCACACATTCATACACCAGAGCAACATTCACACATTCATACACCAGAGCAACATTCACACATTCATACACCAGAGCAACATTCACACATTCATACACCAGAGCAACATTCACACATTCATACACCAGAGCAACATTCACACGTTCATACACCAGAGCAACATTCACACATTCATACACCAGAGCAACATTCACACGTTCATACACCAGAGCAACATTCACACATGTTCATACACCAGAGCAACATTCACACACCAGAGCAACATTCACGCACATTCATACACCACAGCAACATTCACACATGTTCATACACCAGAGCAACATTCACACATGTTCATACACCAGAGCAACATTCACACATTCATACACCAGAGCAACATTCACACATTCATACACCAGAGCAACATTCACACATTCATACACCAGAGCAACATTCACACACATTCATACACCAGAGCAACATTCACACGTTCATACACCAGAGCAACATTCACACATTCATACACCAGAGCAACATTCACACATTCATACACCAGAGCAACATTCACACGTTCATACACCAGAGCAACATTCACACACACATACACCAGAGCAACATTCACACACACATACACCAGAGCAACATTCACACGTTCATACACCAGAGCAACATTCACACGTTCATACACCAGAGCAACATTCACACACATTCATACACCAGAGCAACATTCACACATTCATACACCAGAACAACATTCACACATTCATACACCAGAGTGACATTCACACATTCATACACCAGAGCAACATTCACACATTCATACACCAGAGCAACATTCACACGTTCATACACCAGAGCAACATTCACACACATTCATACACCAGAGTGACAGTCACACATTCATACACCAGAGCAACATTCATACACCAGAGCAACATTCACACATTCATACACCAGAGCAACATTCACACACATTCATACACCAGAGCAACATTCACACACACATACACCAGAGCAACATTCACACACATTCATACACCAGAGCAACATTCACACATTCATACACCAGAACAACATTCACGCACATTCATACACCAGAGTGACAGTCACACATTCATACACCAGAACAACATTCACACACATTCATACACCAGAACAACATTCACACACATTCATACACCAGAGCAACATTCACACATTCATACACCAGAGCAACATTCACACGTTCATACACCAGAACAACATTCACACATTCATACACCAGAGCAACATTCACACGTTCATACACCAGAACAACATTCACACACTCATACACCAGAGTGACATTCACACATTCATACACCAGAGCAACATTCACACGTTCATACACCAGAGCAACATTCACACACATTCATACACCAGAGCAACATTCACACATTCATACACCAGAGCAACATTCACACATTCATACACCAGAGCAACATTCACACATTCATACACCAGAGCAACATTCACACGTTCATACACCAGAGCAACATTCACACACATTCATACACCAGAGCAACATTCATACACCAGAGCAACATTCACACATTCATACACCAGAGCAACATTCACACATTCATACACCAGAGCAACATTCACATTCATACACCAGAGCAACATTCATACACCAGAGCAACATTCACACATTCATACACCAGAGCAACATTCACACATTCATACACCAGAGCAACATTCACACATTCATACACCAGAGCAACATTCACACGTTCATACACCAGAGCAACATTCACACGTTCATACACCAGAGCAACATTCACACACATTCATACACCAGAGCAACATTCACACATTCATACACCAGAGCAACATTCACACATTCATACACCAGAGCAACATTCACACGTTCATACACCAGAGCAACATTCACACATTCATACACCAGAGTAACATTCACACATTCATACACCAGAGTGACAGTCACACATTCATACACCAGAGCAACATTCACACGTTCATACACCAGAGCAACATTCACACACATTCATACACCAGAGCAACATTCACACATTCAAACAACAGAACAACATTCACACACACATACACCAGAGCAACATTCACACACACATACACCAGAGCAACATTCACACACACATACACCAGAGCAACATTCACACATGTTCATACACCAGAGCAACATTCACACGTTCATACACCAGAGCGACATTCACACATTCATACACCAGAGTAACATTCACACATTCATACACCAGAACAACATTCACACATTCATACACCAGAGCAACATTCACACGTTCATACACCAGAGTGACAGTCACACATTCATACACCAGAGTAACATTCATACATTCATACACCAGAACAACATTCACACATTCATACACCAGAGTAACATTCATACATTCATACACCAGAGCAACATTCACACACACATACACCAGAACAACATTCACACACTCATACACCAGAGCAACATTCACACGTTCATACACCAGAGCAACATTCACACATTTATACACCAGAGCAACATTCACACACTCATACACCAGAGCAACATTCACACACTCATACACCAGAGCAACATTCACACGTTCATACACCAGAACAACATTCACACATTCATACACCAGGGTTCATGTAGGCTTTACTACTTGTGTATTGTCTTTGTATTTTTGCTTCTGAGTTAGAGTTTGGCCAGTAACATTGACTAGAAACATTTGCACAATGAACTACTGTGTATTTATTGAATATTGAAGTGCAAGTTAACTGTGCAACAGGACAGTATACATCAGAAACTAGGGATTTAAATTACAATAGTAATTAGGTCTATCTCATGTTACACTTGTTAATGTCACAGCTGATACTGAGGAAAGAGTGAGACTGTAGTGAGGAATAATGAAGCTGTGTTGTGTTCAGAATGAAGCAGTGAGAGTAATTACAGCCTGTTAATTCTCTTTTATCTGATTCCACTGCTGTGAGATAAGACCTGCCGGGCAGCGCACAGTCTGATAAAACCTGACATTTTTCCTCAAACATCCAACTGACTCTACTAATGACTTCATCAGACAAAACTTTATTCACACTGACAACAACTTCTATTAATTATAGGTGTCAGACATTAAGATTAAATATGAGCGGAAGCTGCTGACAAGTGATTATCTTTATTCAGACACATTTTCTACCTGAAAGTGGCACCTGCTTATTCAAACCGTTACTGCATGTGAAATTATAAACTTTTTTATTCATGTATTTATTTCTAAAAGGCCATTTTGTGACTAAACAGAAAGCATTGCTAAAACAAACTTTGAAAGGACAATGTTCTGGCAGCAGCGTGAAATTTACAAAATGTATTTTTTTATTTGTACATTTGTTTAGCGGCTGAGGGAACAGTAATCTGTGGGCCTTCAGCGTCTGCACAGACACAAACCCACTGCTGTTACAGGCCTCTGCGAAACCCCAGCGGCTCTCATTAGTGACAAACACAAGGAAGTGAAGACGGTCGCTGGAGAAGAAGATGAAAGAGTGATGTATAAACAGAGAGCAGGAACTACATTTTTTATTGGATTTAAATGTCATTTTTTATAAAAAGAAAATATTTATCCATATATCCCTGCAGAGCACTGTATACATACTACTTACTAATAATTTCCTTGGCTTTTTCTTTTGTTAGGTGACACAGATGTGACATGGGATTATGAGGGGTGTTTGCAGACACACTCTTTTATTAGTGACCCCTTACTCATTCTTTAATAAATAAACCCCCGGCCTTTGTCTTCATCCCTGCACCAACACTAAAATAATATCTACTCTGCCGAAGTCTTCCACTCACCACAGCCTTCATCTCTCCGTCTTATTTGTGGCAGTTCATTTTTCTCTCCTCTTCCCGCCTCTCAATCCTTCTTGTTATCTCTTTGCACAAAATGCTGAGGATTAGCGCGAGCCCCGGGGGCCGCTGGCCAACCATGGCAGACAATCACTTTATAAATGTTTCATTAAACCACCGCAGCATTTCCGAGAGCGGGGGAGAATAAACACAAGCCTTTCTCTCGAGACTGGTTCTGTCTTTCATTCAAACTAAGGACCAAAGTTTTTGTTTACCACAGAAATCATGTTGTACTTTGTGTCTGTGTTGTGTCAGTCACTTTTGGACAGTTTGACTCTCGGTGGTGTCCTCAGATGCACACGGTTCACAGAGCTTCAACAATGCCATCGGCTGGGTTTTTAAATACTGCTGTGTCAAACGAGCTGGAAATGAAATGCTCAACTTGATGACACTTCCTGATGTAATAGGTCAGTTTGGATAAATCTGCTCATGTGCTTTCTGTCATGCATTTCGGTTCAACCTTTAGGCAATGCTAACCTTCAGCAGCACTCACAGAGGTTACAACTGTATGCTGCTGGCTTTAGCACAAACTGACTTACAGGCTTGGGGAAGTCCATTTAAAAGTTGCACTTAATGCTGCAGGCCTTGCACTATGACTATCCTATATCCTTGTGCGTTCTCTCCAACATCAGACTCTCAAGTTTGGGATTTTATTATTGGCTATTTTTGAATTAGTGTAAAACTGAAAACGTGTAATACTTTCCAAAAACATTTGTTAGATGCAAGAGCTGGCCATCTGCACACATTAGAAATAGGTTTGTACATATAATACTATCATTTTATCCTATTTTTTTTCCAATATGAAAATACTTTTACTATAACAAAACTTTTAAAGCATACAAAAGTATCTAAATGATCGATTAAATCAAACAGTTTAGTGGTTTTGTATTTCAGTGAGGACATAAACCTCAACCACAAAGTTTTTGGTATATTTGAACTTTTTCCTTTAATAGGTTCAGACTCTTGTGTACCTAAAAGATCAGACAACCCAGACAGGTTTTTGGACAGTTATTATTTAAAAGTTTAAAAGGACAAGAGTTTCAAATGTCGACCTTCCCTGCTCGTCTTCCTCCCGGCGGAGAGGAGCGCCTCGTCTCCGTCACCGGTGGCTTTGTGTCGTCTGTCAGCAGCAGAGGAGGGTTACAGACAGCACTGAGGTCATCAGCGCTCAGCCTTTCTTGTACTGGACTCAGACTGAAGCCTCTGGGAACTGGACGGGTCCTGATTGTGATCGAGGAGTGATGGAGCCAGACACAGGACCGTTTCTATTGTCAAGGTTCTATTGTAAAGTGTCAAGAACAAAACGGCACTGTACGACGAAGAAGACCCCTCAGCTTTCTGTTCCATCTGTCTGCTCCATTTTACAAAAAGTGGAACACAAACAGGTAAAGTTTTCTCAAATAAATCTTACCAATATTGCAAAATGAGAAATAATGTTGAATTCTGTAACTTTGTCAACAACAAAGCTAATATTTGACACAGAAGCAGTGAATAAGAATGGCCAGGCACCGTATCTTATTGGAGCAAAGTATTTTAATTTCTGCTCTACAAAGTTGGAGCTTAATGTTACGGTCAGCTCTAAGCTTTAGGTTTTATGGTGTTTTTTGGATAATGTTTTATATTACGTGGAGTAAAAAATGGTCTTGGTTTTACTTTTGAAATAAAAGAGAAGCAGGAGAGGTCCCTCGGCTGCTTTTAGGGGAGAGTGGATTCTGAGACTGGGACACAAAAAAGAAAATCAGGGACTGCAGCTTTAATTTGGTCTGATCTGATCCCAAAGGTCTAGTGTATCTTCATCATCCACAGGTCGTGTCCAATTTTCACTTTCTAATTCGAACTAGGTGAGCCTGAGGGTTTAATCCTCTGAGTCTCACTCCTGGGGCTAGAGGATTACTTTTTATGATTTAAATAGAGAGAGGTGAGTTTTGGTGATGACCTCTGATAGAGTCCCTGATTCAGAGAGAGGCTCTGCTTCTGCAGGATTCAGCACAAAATCCCACGCAGCTGGACAGACTCTCATATTAAACCTCGGTCTGGGTCTTGGGGTTTTGTCCTTGTTTGTTGCTGGTTTTGTCTTTATTTAGTCTTAATTGGTCTTCTTTGGTTTACATCTGGGTTTAGTTCAAATGTAGTCCATATTTAACAGTTTGGGGTTTTGGTGGATAACATTTATCCTAAATGCATCTTACTCATCTTAATTGTCTTCTCTTATTTTTTATAGCGTTTAGTTGCATTTCAACATTTCAACAATGGGTTTGTCTTTGATTGACTCTTTGGTTTGAGTCCACTCCTGGTTTACTGCTGCAGCTCCTGTTCAGTCCTGACCTAGTCCTGGTTTAGTCATAGTGTAGTCCTGGATTTCCACAGTCAAGTCCTGGTTTAGTTCTTAATGATCACATATTAATTGTAGGCTTAATTATGTTTTGGTTCACATTAAGTCCTGCTCTAGGCCTGTTTTGTAAAGGTTTACACTTGGGCTTTTTCTCTTATTCTTCTTTTATTTTGTAAAAGATTCTCAGGCAAATTAAACTTATTCCCAACAGTGGCTAATTACCAGCACAACCTCAGTTTGAAGAAGCAGACAGCAGCAATGACGTGCCTGATAATTTAGTCTTTATTTATGTTGGCATTTGACCCCAAAGTGTTTGTTCAGTCTTCAGTCTGAATCAAAATGTGGACCATTTTTCAGCAAAATTGTCCGTGAGCACACAAATCTCAGTTCATCGTTTTAGAGTGTGCTGACAGTCCACTGCAGGTAATAATCTGTCCATATCTGTCGAATAAAAACATGTTTTCAGAACATCAGACAAGCCTAGTGCTAGTTCGTGGTGTAGTAAAGCAAATCCTTTTATTGAGTAAAAACTATTTCCTTTATTTGTGTTTGTTTACAATATTCTGGTCTCATACAAAAGGAGAGAACTCATATTGGTTTCTTTGATTCACAAATAAGACTGACGTGTTTCCTGAAGGTGTTGTGTGTTCGGCAGGAGGCTGTGTGCAGTTGAACTCAATGACAGGCTGCACACAGACTCCACACAAAGGCAGCGTCTGAATGACACTTTTCCCTGAGATTCTGCGTCTTCTGCGATAAACAAATACACCAGAAAGGCATTTTCTAATATATATTCAGTCAGAGAGGCTTACCCTAAAATAAACATTTTCGATTGAATGTCAACGGGTAAAAGCTCACTGAGATTTAAAGCTGGATAAACATGACAATATTGACAACTAACAGACTGTTTACTTTTAGAGCAGAAATCAGATGACTAGAGTAGAGCCTTATCATACTAATGTTTACAGTCTGATTTTTTTATGTGCTCTGAATAATAATAATATTCTCCTGTTGATTTAATGGTCCTCCGATTCGTGATTGGTTGAATTTGTCCTATTTTACTGTCTATTTGTCTATTTCACACCCTCAGCTGGACAGAAAACTCTGGTATAAATAATTCCATGTAAACGGGACAGACCTCTGCTGTGGGACAGCAGCTTAAACACAAGGAGCGGAAACAGGCCGATACACTGGACCCTACAGAGTTTCATTTGTACAGAATGCACTAAAATTACACTGTTGTTTCAGAAGACATGTGTTTTTCTTCCAAACTTGCCGGTTTTGGATAGTTTCCTCTCGAGAACAACCAACACACTTTTACAGCTGCTGTCTCTAAAGGCGCTTTCACACCTGCACTGTTTAGTCTGGACTTTCCCGTTTGGGTCCAACCAAATCTTCAGGTGTGGACTTTCAGACGTGTCAAGATTTAGGAACAGAGTTATCTACGGAAAAGTGGACCTTTAAAATGAGGTCACATTCTTTGTGGCTCGACCAGGAGATTATAGCATAGGCTTTTTTTTTTCCATAAAATTTTGCCAATAAAAACAATTGTTTTTTACTGTTTTCTAATTTCATGTTTGTATGCAGATTTTGTATTATTTTGATTTTATTTTAGTTTTTTTGTTATTTTTGTGAAAGGGTTGGGCCTTGTGTACATTTTGGTATGGCAGGGTTCTTACGTGGGCTTGGGTTTTTGTTGAAATGTTCGTTTTTACTGCCCGTCTTAACACTTAAAAAAGACTATATATTTGTCAATTAATCACAGAAATAATTACTTTCACTTCAGGGAAATGGGACCTGTTTCTGTGTCTGTAAAATGATGCAGCAGTGTAATCAGAGCAGCATTATTGTGACACAGACTCACTAATCCCCTCAGGATTATAAAAGGGTATTTGGTGATTAAATATAAATACTTACAAGGTCAGTCAGGAACATAATGACCTTTTACTCTGCTCCAGTCACTTCCTGCCGCTCGGACTCTTCCTCTGAGCTGATGTCGGGACGCTCTGATTTCATCCAGGTGCTTTGGTTTCTCTGAGCACATGCAACATTAATAAAAAAAAAACAAACGCACCTTTTACTAAACCAAGGCATGCTGGGAAAGTAGACTGTGTTGTTTGTTAATAATCTCTTACTTTGTTATATAATAATTACAATAAAGTGTGTCAGTTTGGAACAGCAGTGGTCCAAGTGTGAATAAGGCTGTAGATCATATGAAACCAAAGAAGAAGGTGAATAAAAGACTAAGCCGTGCAGGCTCAGGTGACAGGCCAGAGAGAGAAAGTGAATTGGAGAATAGAGAATCCGTCCTTGGCTCCAGCTGCAGACATACGAGCAAACAAATGAATTAAAACAAAAGACCACAGAGAGGCGGGGTCTTTACGATTTATAGGAGCGTTGATTTGCTGGACGTGTACAGAATGACATAACATCAAATGGAGGACTCAGAGTACTGCACTAATTCATTCTGGACCTGTGCTTCCTCCTCAAAGGCTGTTAAACTGAGCTCTGCCTGAAAAGATTAGCGTATACATCGCTAAACCTAAGATAAAATGCACATGACTGTTATAGACATCGTTAAAAGCAATGCAAAGTCGTTTCTACATCCTTGCTCCTTCTGTTTCTATCATTAAACTATCCATTTGAAATATTTCACAAGTAAAAAAAAGAATTTGGAAATGAGTTAGTAAATGTAATAGTTTCTGTTCAGCTGCCGAATACAGAGGAAAATGCAGCATCCATTTCAGAGCAGAGTTTATCAGCGTTCGAGCCGAACAGATAAAAACACATCCTCAGATAGGATCCATCGAGATAAACGCTGTGACATTCATCCAGCAGAGCAGCCTCGGTGTCAGCACAAGCCCCGAATGAGACAAAAAGAGAGCTGTACTTTAGGGAACAGCAGATAAAGGTTCCTAAAAGTGAGCTGACTTAACTGTCACAAAAATAAATGTGGGTCTTGAGGTGAGACCTGTTGAGAACCACAGTCTGAAGCCAGTTCAATGTAGCCTTTAACACTGAGTTGAAGCTGAGGCCGTGGTTCTCGGTCTGAAAAGCTCCTGCCTCAAGTAGAGAGTATCTCGGGGTCTTGGGGAGGTTTTTCCGGGCATGTCCCACCAGGAAGTGGAAGACCTGGGAGACACTGGAGGGACTTTATCTCTGGGCCTGCCTGGGAATCCCTCGTTATTTCCAACAAAGAGCTGGAGGAAGTGACAACTCAGAAAAACTCAACTCACAAACACAAATACTAAGACCAGGAGGGTCCTTCTAAATGACTGCGTTGCTACGTTTCAAACGTGAGAAAGGACATCTGCTGCACAAAAGCATTTACCCTCGGCTTCAGCTTTAAAGAACGCCCATTTCTACTAAATATATTAAACATGCTGTGCTGACTTTTGAGAACAATTTAAAGCTGAAATAATGTTAAAGAGTGGTTGTTGTTTAACTTCTTGGAAAAGTTGACTGTGTCACTTGATCTTTTCATCTTTGTACTTGAATGTGTGGGTCTGGACTGAAGCAGAAAAAAAATCATTTAACCAGTTTTACATTGGTTCATTAAAGCTGCTCTGTCGGAACAAAACCATCTTTGAAAACACGCTTTGCTTTTTATTTGATTTTTATAGATAAATCAAGTTTGGAGGATTATCGCTGAGTTTGCAGCTGCAGTCAGGAAACCAGCCGCGGTCACGTGCCTCCGGCTGCAGCCAATCACGGCGCAGCGTCATCCCAGGTCCCAGCAGCTCCGTGGGGGGAAAACCGCTGAACGGAGAGACGTATAACGGTCCACTGTAATATTTATGGCGCTGCTCCATCCTCCGCTGCTTTCCGCTTTAACGCTCACCGCATCTGCGCCGCCCGCGACCTGCAAGCGTCAATAAATGTCCTGCAGAAGCCGCGCTGCGAACGGTGTTCTGGAGCTGAGGAAAACAAGCGGTCCTCCATTGTCTGTAAACGAATAAGAATGGCCTGGATATGGAAGGTAAGAAGGGTCGCTTCTTACTTTAATTACAGCTGAAAATACTGTCGATTAAAGACGCTCGCAGACGGTGTCGTCTTTACGCCAGCGTCATTCTCCGGATGTTGGCGCACATTTAGCGGTGATGCTGCGTGTAACAAGTCGCATGCAGCTGCTGTGGTTCGGTGAGACATGACTGGTCTGTAGCACATGTGATCCAGGACTTCAGGCCCAGTGCTGGTGCGTTTGTCCTGGGTAAATGTGTTTACTGCTGCGGAGATGTAGAGATAAAAGGCCCCCATCGCTGCACAGCATCCTCCGTGAGCTGCAGGGGTTTCCGCGGTGCTCGACCCAGACGCCCTTTAGGACAGATTAGCACAAAGTTAAGTCCAAGTTTACACCACACTCTCGCTTTTCGGTGTTATTCAGTGTAAAATCACACAAACAGGCACATATATCACATATAAAGTGTGTTCTATGGTTTATACTTACCGCATTAACGTTCATAATGTCTGGGATTCACATTCTTTTAAGTAATCTGAACAAAATAGTATTTAATGGTCTAAAACTGGACTTCTCTGATACTTTCATCTTTACTAAAACAATAAATGGACTCTATGTGAATGTTTCAAGCTCTCACAGACACGTGACTCTTGCCACTAGTGTCTGCATGTACAGGAAATGTATTAGTAGTAATATAAATATTCATTTATTTCTTTTTTTAGCTGTTTAGTCTTGTGAGGGGTCGCGGGTGACTGGAGCCTATCCCAGCAGCTTTGGGCCTGAGGCGGGATACACCCTGGACAGTGGCCAGTTAGTCGCAGGGCTAACATTTAGAGACAGACAACCATTGACTCTCACATTCTTTCACTCGGGACACTTTAGAGTTGCATTAACCTGTACATGCATGTGTTTGGACGCTGGGAGCCACGGTAACACTTGGAGGACATGCAGACTCCTCGCAGAAAGGCCGGAGTTGGCCGAGGATGTTTGAGTCAGCCGGGTTTTGAACTCACAACCTTCTTGCTGTGAGGCAGGAGTGCTAACCTGTCTGCCACGTGCACCTCTATAGCATCCAGTCAGAGCTAAAAGTGCATATTTCTCACATGAGAAGAGATCGTTTGCACCAGAATCAGCTACAGACTACTTTCCATCCGCAGTCCTTGGGCAGGTGTGCAAAAAATAATTATTAACATCAGAAATACATCCCAAACACACTACAATTACTTTACACATACAGTACACAAGTTATAAGGACACTACCATAGCTCTGACTGTCATATTTGTTACAAATGGACTCCTCAAACAGATCCCATTGTCAGTGTTGACAGGCTTGACCTTTAAACACCAGCTCATTGTTAGTGCATTTCCCTGCTTTACTGTTCTAACTCAAAACAGCAACAATTGTAGAAAGATATTTTATTTTGTGTCACCTGTGAAACAGGTTAAATGTCACTTAGTCTGTCCCATCTGGGCAGCAGTAGTTTCAGGAACAAGCAAGATATTTGGACTTCCATTGAATTCTTAAGAGTTAAGATAATGCATAAAAAAGGATTGCATTGGCGTTTTCCTACACTAAGTTCATGTAGCTTAAACGTAAACCTGTATGGGCTGTCATACACCTTAATAATGTTATTTCTAAAAGGTATGATATCCCTAAACACTTTAAGGCTAGATTTATTTTTAAAGAAACATTTCAAAACTGACAAAACACAAAACACCCACTAGTTCCTCTTTTAAATGCCACAAAACGTGTCAGAACGCTCTCGTAACTTTATCCAACCAGCAGCAGTTTTCTTACTCAATCAGATAAACTAAACTGGTCACAGATAATCTAAACTGTTATGTATAAAGTTATTGACCAGCACGTTTAGCAGGAAGTAGGTCACATGGTATTTACAAAGCCGTAAATGATGGGTAAGTGCCACATTATTTTTGTCATTAGACGAGATATTTCTAAAGATGATTGTACAAAGCGGGCCCCAGTAAACATGACAGAGACGTCTGTTTTCATCAGCTGCTGACATTTTACAGAACAAATGATTAACAGAGAAAATGAAAATGAATCATTAGCTTCAGGACAAACTGGGGCAGACATAGACATATGAATATTGAAATAATTTTACTTAATTGAAATGTTACACAAGCCAAAGACTGATAAAATTGATATATTATGTGACATTAATAATAAGTTAGGTCAGAGATGTTAACGTTAGTGTCCAGTCGTGGTCTGTGGCGTCTCCAGCTTGTGTGGGGAAACATGTTAAAACAGTTTAAGCACATTTAGCGGCTCATTTAGAATTTTGAGTCTCTAAAACGACGGAGACACTTTGGTAAAGGTGACTGTAGAGTTTTTGGGTTGGCTCTTCTTAAAGGCCCAGGAGACAAACATCAACTTCTGACATGAGAGTGAATGGTTGTCTGTCAGTGTCTGTCTCTAAGTGTAAACCCTACCAACCTACCCTTGTCCAGAGTGCACCTTGCCTAAGGCCAAAAAGAACATCGTCTCCAGTCCCCTGCAGCTCTGGTGATAAGCAGCTGTGTGCTGGTGTTGAATCAGACAGAAGAGACAGGACCTCACTGTATGACCTCACTTGACCTGGCTTTTCTTTCACTAGCGGTTAACTTCACACTACATTTGACGCTGTAATGGACTTTTGGATGTTTATATCAAACACTAGAAACTGTAATGAGACAGTGTGTGCGGCAGAATAATCTGAGGATGTGTAAATAAGATGGGGTCCGCGGTAAATGAGCTGAACGGGACGTCTTCATTTGGAGATAGAAATGGCTGAAAGAAATTTGGAAATGGTTGTGGTGATTACTGTGGGGAGATAAAGGGAATATTCAACAGAAGAAGTCATTATAAAGGTCCAACATAAGAGATATTTAGCAGCTCAATGACAATGTTAAATCCTTCTCTCTGAATAAGTGTGCCTCCTGTGGCGTTAGCGGTACTGCATCCCCTGTGTGACTAAGCACGCACGAACAACAACCAAAGAAGAATCTGTTGGTTTCGAGTTCGCTGGAGGCCTGTCTGTTCCCTGTGTTCGCAGGATTCATTTTCAATTTGGCCGCTAGCGTTGCTTAGTTTACTTATGGCGTTAAATCAGGAAGTGAGAGCCAGATAAACGAGCGCGTGCATTACGTCACGTTGGCTGAAACAGTGCAGGAACGATCCCGAAGCCTTGTCATGTTATTAACTGTACAGACTTACAGAGGCGACCACAGAGAATTCAGGCTGGTGCTGATTCATGTTTCTTTTTTTTATTTGAACCACTGAAACTTCAGTAATGCACTTTTAACAGACTTTTAGAGACCTGTAAAAAGACCTTTACAGTAGCCTAGCCTACTTGAAATGAATGCAGTATACTTTGAAGGATTGTCAAACTTTACCTTTGAGTAACCATACCTGAAGGAATGACCTGGTCTGGTGCACTTGTTTGGGACACTTTGTACTCCTTTTGACCTGTACTGTACCGCTCCAGTGGAAAACAAAGCTTTATGATTGGCGTGAACTGATCCGTGAAGCTCATGTCGTGGATCTGGGAATGTCCCGGCCTCTGTTTTGGCGGAAGTTGAGGGTCATGTCTCACTCTCTTTGGCAGAACAGGGGCAGCCCGGCTCAATCAAAAAGGGTTTGAGGAAGACAGTAGATTAATTAATGCACTCACTTATTTGTGTGTGTTCAAAGGTGTAAAACACTACAGAGAACTTTGTGAATGTCCCAGTTTTCAGTGTTTCAGGGATAAATGGCAGTATTCAGAGTTGTTGTTGTCCCGTGTGGTTGTGCCCCAGCAGAAAACAGCTGATAAAAAGGGGCCTGTCACAGATTTTCTGGAAAAAGCAGGGGCAGAGGCAGGATGTTAGACGAGGCTTTTTATTCAAAGTCTTATCAAATCTGTGCTCACATTTCCCTTTGTGCCTTTCTGGGATTTATCTGTTTTCAGCGGGAAGTTGATGGGAAATCTGTGAAAAGCCTTTCTTCTTTGGTTTGAACAGTCTCCAGCCCCAGAAGACCTCTTGAGACAGAAGACTGAGCCGCTTCTGACGGTTTCAGAAACCGCTGCAGGGCCCCAAACTAACTTCCTGGATTAACATAAAAAGACTGTCCCAGAAAAGTTTCATTTGCCCCGAAGTGGATCTGAATGGCCCAAACATTAAGATTTAGAGGATTAGAATTTAAAATGAATTTTAGAGGCTGCACAATATATCACAAATATATCATTATTGCAGTATCTTCAAAGACAAAATGAGATTTGTTATTACAGCAGACTCAGTCAATGCAAACGTTTGATTGGCCAAAGCTTGCCACTTTGGACTTTCTCCTTATTAACAAGGTCTTGTTTTTTCAAAAATAAGTCCCATTACAATATGTAATTAGGTGAATGAACAGTCTTACATAATCAAGACAAAAATTGGGGTAAAGTCTGATTAAGAGAGTGTTTTTTTAAAAACTTGAACTTGTCTTGGAATTGTTTCAGTCCCTTACAGTGCTGGTCTTAAGGGGATAGGATACAGGATAATGATAGTACTTTATACAGTTAATAGCATTTAAAAACACTTTTCTTAACCAGCAGCTTGTCTAAACCCCAGCCCCGGCCTCACTGTCTGCTCTGGTCATTTTGTTCATGTTTGTAACAAACACAAAGAAAGTTTCTCAAAAATGTCAAATGGCAGGACACAAATGAAGTTTCATTTTTTAATTGCTGTTACGGTCAGCAGCATTAGATTACATGCCACTCACAGAAAAACCCAGGGCCGTAACCTCTATTATGACTGTACATGCCTCCACAGGGGCCTCTGAAGCATTTACATTAATTACCTCCCACTGGACCTGACGCTGGTTCACTTTGGAAATAAAGCCCTGCAATTATTCTGCTACAGGCGTCAGGAGAAAGTTAAGGCTGCGGTCAATAATGTGGAACATTAAACTGTGTTTTTAATTAAACCAGAAAATGGTAAAGGTCTGATTATGTGAAATGTAAGGCCTGAGTTAATTTCTCAAGAAGAGCCTGTGTTTAGAGATTGGGGTTTAAAGTCTTATCTCTGCTTCATTACTTTTTCAAGAATAATTGTTCAGATGTTTCTAGAGTTAGATGCACCACAGATAAGTGGCTTATGTCAGACGCCTGTTGTTCTCGTACTGTCTGGAGCTTGAGTTATTAATGTTTGATAAATGCTCAGTTATTATCAGTGCTGCACCGGTTTAGTCGGACATGAGCCATTAGTCAAGTGCAGTAGTAGAGTATAACACTGTGAGGTCCTGGGTGCGACTCCCAGGCAGGCCTTTTCTTACGGGAAACTCACACAGGACCATTTGAACCGCTCGGGGCCCATGCAGGATTGGGGAAGGGACTCTGGCCCCCACAGAGCTGGAAACAATCCGAGCCTGGGCCCAGTGACACCATCAGGTCGGGTGACAAAGGACCCAGACTTTAGGGGTGTTTCAGGCCTGGGCCCATCCTAGTTTCAGTAAACCCTAAGTCAAGACAAAGGTGGTCGCTGAGCTCAGGGTGAAGGACAATGTTTAGTGAAAGAAGACAAAGATTTACTGCTGTGGCCCTGTGCAGCCTCACAGTGGTGCTACAGCTGTGAAAATAAACAGTTCTTTCAAGCAACAAAAGGTTATTTATCATAAACAAACATTTGATATCAGTTGAACAGTTTCCAGATTTGATATAGTATCCTCCAGTTATCTCCAGCCTCTCCTCATGGGACCAAGCAGCTTCTATTTATTTAAACCCTGTTCTTTTGCCAAACATTTTCTGCTTTGTGCTTTCATATTAGTGTTGGCTGTTTGAGACATTTGAGTGTTTTTCTTTCAGAATCCTCAACTGAAATAATTTTAATTTATTTGAATTTATTGTGGATTTATTTTTATATCATTAATATAAGTGCTTATTTGTAGGGTTTTGTTTTATGCCACACATTTGGTTGCATGCTCCATCCTCTTTTAGTGCTTTTAAAGTGAAATCCAGGTTAATTCTGGCGTTTAAAGGTATGTGTGGAGTTCAATGGGTCTGCCTTTTCCTTTCTACAGCACGTGAACAGCTATGGTAGCCCTGCGGGGACATGTTGTCTGTGAACAAACCCAGTGAAAATAGGTCTGACTTCACGCTTTTTCTTATTCCAAGATCACAATATTATTATTATTGTACTATTGTCATATTCGCTCACGATGTTCTTCTGCCTCTAACACATTCAGCTTTTCTTTGCAAGTACTGGCCATAACAGACTAGTTTATTCTATTAGTTCATGTTGAGTGATTGTCAGGCCTTTAATATTAAAAACGCTGCGTCTTGTTGTGTCAGCGCCATGTTTAACCGGTCAGTTCTGTGCAGCTCAGATTTGTTTGATGTGATGCCTGTGCTTGTGATTATTCAGCTTTGTAAAGACTTTTATTTAGGTTTAACACTGTTAAACTAAACAGTTTTGTTTAGTTGTTGTTGTTGTTGTCTTAGTTCAATTTTGTATGAGTTTTAATGTTGGATGCATTTTGTTTTAGGGTGACATTTTAACATCAGTCCAGGGACGGCAGATGAAAAATAGCCATTAGTTTAACTTAAAGAGAAATGTTGATGATTGTACATTGTCCCTGCTAAATAAATAAAATAAATACATATCATAAATACATAAAAATAATTTGAGTAGTTTGTGTACAGTTTTTGTGTAATGAAACTTTATTATTCTATTCATTTCCACGTTGATCTAAGGCCATGTGTGTAATATAAAGGATATGCATTTTGTTTGTTTTCATGAAAAAGTCTGCATATTTTACCTTTAAGCTTGTTTTGTGAAGTCTGTGACTGTGTTTTATTTCTTCCTGTTTTCTACAAATGCAAATGGTTGTGTTCAATGTTCAGTTATTCTCCTATTCCTGGTTATGTCACATATTCACTGTAAAACAACTTCTGTCAGCCAAACACATCAGGTTTTTAATGTTTGAGGGTCACAGGAATAGATCTCACACAGAAGCTAGAAAAATAAACCCTTAGACTTAGTTTTATGATCTTATTTTTGATCTGTTTTGATCAAGAGTGTGACTTTTTGTTTGTTGGTTGTTGGTCTGAGGGATTGTTTTAATCCCTGAAGCTCATGTTCAGTTGGCCAGGTGTTTAAGGACTAAGGGTCACACACTGTGTCAGGATCAAGTCCGACCTGGTGAAACCTGATTCTGAAGATACAGACCGTCACATGTATGTCTCGGACTCGGATCTTGGAGGCACTTTGGTGGAGTCTAGATGGATTTGATTGACTCAGAAGACTCTCAGGACGAAGTGTGGACTTATGAATTTGAGAATGTTGCTGGAGGAGACGTGCTGGTGGCCCGCTGTATGACTCGGTGGACGGTACACGGTGCACGTATAGATGAAATTAGTTTGGACCGCTGTATGACTCAGCCTCGGTGGACGGTACACGGTGCACGTATAGATGAAATTAGTTTGGACCGCTGTATGACTCAGCCTCGGTGGACGGTACACGGTGCACGTATAGATGAAATTAGTTTGGACCGCTGTATGACTCAGCCTCGGTGGACGGTACACGGTGCACGTATAGATGAAATTAGTTTGGACCGCTGTATGACTCGGTGGACGGTACACGGTGCACGTATAGATGAAATTAGTTTGGACCGCTGTATGACTCAGCCTCGGTGGACGGTACACGGTGCACGTATAGATGAAATTAGTTTGGACCGCTGTATGACTCGGTGGACGGTACACGGTGCACGTATAGATGAAATTAGTTTGGACCGCTGTATGACTCAGCCTCGGTGGACGGTACACGGTGCACGTATAGATGAAATTAGTTTGGACCGCTGTATGACTCAGCCTCGGGGGACGGTACACAGTGCACGTATAGATGAAATTAGTTTGGACCGCTGTATGACTCGGTGGACGGTACACGGTGCACGTATAGATGAAATTAGTTTGGACCGCTGTATGACTCAGCCTCGGTGGACGGTACACGGTGCACGTATAGATGAAATTAGTTTGGACCGCTGTATGACTCAGCCTCGGTGGACGGTACACGGTGCACGTATAGATGAAATTAGTTTGGACCGCTGCATGACTCAGCCTCGGTGGACGGTACACGGTGCACGTATAGATGAAATTAGTTTGGACCGCTGCATGACTCGGTGGACGGTACACGGTGCACGTATAGATGAAATTAGTTTGGACCGCTGTATGACTCAGCCTCGGTGGACGGTACACGGTGCACGTATAGATGAAATTAGTTTGGACCGCTGTATGACTCAGCCTCGGTGGACGGTACACGGTGCACGTATAGATGAAATTATGACTTATTTTATTTGTAAGCCCCCCTTAGCTTGGCCCTTAATTAAAACAAAAAATAGATATTTCACTTGTTGATATTGCAATAACAATAAACTCGTGATACATTGTTCAAGTGCTTTGATTTTTCCGGAAAATTAGGATGAGCTAAAGATTTCTTTCATGGATAAATGAAAGATTTAGAATTTTTCAACATAAAACATTTGATGAATTTTCAGGTCGTTTTTTAGGAAAAACCCTGTCTTTGACGAACATTAACTTGTGACACGTTTGAAACCTTTGATCTTTGATCTTTGATTGCAGTTAAAGTAAGCTAGAGTTACATTTTAAAAATTGCAAAAATATTAGACTTTAATGATTACTTTAATAATAATCCCCCTAAACACAACCACACTTTTGTTATGTAATTGTAACACAAGTTTTTGTTTTTATATTGTTTTATGTTACTTTAATCTTAATTAAAGGCTTAGTCCTATTTAAGTCATGTGTTTTGTCTGAATTTAAAGTCATTTGTAAATTCATAGTCAAGTCCCATACCACGTTCTAAGAAATATATATATGGATATGTTTGTATAATGAAATTTAGTTACATCTGGTAGCACTAGTTTCTTTTTCTTTGGCAACATTCTACTTCATAATGTCCTCTTTCTGGGATTTTCCAAAAATTCATCGTTACAAATCTTTCCCGGTCGTCTCAGTTGGACACATTTGGTCCACGCTGCCCCAGAGTTGAATTATCTCTGGACTCTTCCCCAGTGTGCGTCCAACACTTGGCCTCAGCTCAGAGCTCGCTGTCCTGTTGGCAAAGCCCTGCTGCCCACTGGCCCCAGACTCGGCGCCCTGCGGAGAACAGATCAGAGTCCAGGAGTCATGCTAACTGTGGACTCAAATGTCCCTTATACTCTGTCCATACATTTATGAATTAAACTAGATTAATGTGCAAAAGAAAAGTAGGCTTTATAGCAGTAATATGAAAGAAACACTGTATTTTACTACGGCCACTGCAACATGGCTTGGTCGGACTGGAGCAGGACTATGCACTATACAAACTGCCCTAATATTTTCCTAATATCGAATAGCCTCACCAGCCAATACATTAAGGATTAAAGCCAGTGTTGCTTGTCCTAAGCCTGGATAAATTTAGAAAAAGAACAAATAGCGTAAAACCTAAGGCAGCCAAAATAAACTGTTGTGGTTTGTTGTTAAAAAGTTGTTTCCCTCAGTTATTTTAAAATTATCTGAAGTATTCTCTCTTTAACTGGGAAAAAGTCCTAGCTTCATCAGGAAATAATAAATAATAAGGGTGGGGTTGTGGTTGTTTAAATGACATTCTTCAATTCCTCACAAACTTTTGTACAAGAGGAATCAAAAGTGTATCTCTCATCCCGGTCTTACATGAGATGAAATAAAACAGAATCATTTAGTGACTAGCAATCGAATAGGTTATTATCCAATGTATAGCTCATGCTTTTCTTTTTGCGATGTCCCTCTTTTGCTCAAAAATCCCACATGTGTTTATCCAAAATTAAAAATGGCCTTCTAACTAATATCACAATCTCTGTTTCATGAGAATGTATCAGAAGAAGAAAAAGGATCCGCTAAAGATACATATGATTTATTACACAATGCACCTTCAGCTTTCTCTGACACCATTTAAATTAAGAGACAAAGTGATAATACTCTGTACTTGTCTCATTGTCTTTGAGCACGGATTCTTTCGCGAATCCCTGGGACGTTTTTGATGGTGTTGGACCAAACCGTGCACAATCTGACCTTGTACTTTAAAAATTGAATTCACTGAGCTTCGGAGGAATCCTGCAGGGCCAATGTGAATGTGTTGCACGCAGGTCACACTTTGCATAAATGAATTCTAGCGTAGCATAATAACTTCCTTGAAGGAATCCTGCATGTATATTCTCTGCAGCGTTTTGCAGACAGTGACACGGCAGAAAGGAGCGCGGCTGTTTGTGCTCTGCCCTTGAACCGAGCCTCAGAGCTGCCAGAAAATCCCTGTAATTGCATTAGCGTTGTCCAACTGTGCGTGTGTGCTACACCCACTCCCTCCAGGCCACGGTTTTAGACTCATTTATTGCCTCAATGTATCGGGTTAACTTCTGCTGCTGTGACACTGACAACAAGTCTCTCAGATCTTACATTTATTTCCCAGGATGCACAAACAATACCTTACAATGCAAATGATATGTACATTCGAAGTCACTACAAACAAAACCACCAATGTAATACACTATAAATGATTACTGCTGCTACAGCACAACACAGAATACTGTTTAATCAGTTTAAACAACAAAAAGGTAAATGAAGGCAGTTTGTCAAAAGTACAAATGTCAATGTCAGAGGTTTAATATGTTGCATAGTAACATTTCATTTCATGTTTGTAGTAGATTATTTTGTTTGAGAATATGTTAAATTAAACACATTTTATTAGTCATCTGTCTTATTGCAGTCGGGAGGAAGGAGTTCTGAGTGAAACATGGGACATTAAATGTATGTATATGCTATTATGCATTTTTTTCCTTCTATTTGTGGAAAATTATGTTTAATGAGCAAATAGAATAATGTTATAGAATAATTTCTGGGAAAAGAAAGTCTCTAAGTCGTCATTTCTATTATCGAGGATATGTTTAGCTCAGAATGTTAAGCGTTGACCAATGTGTGTTGTTATACTCGGCTTATATATTATATAAACTGAAAATATAAACTCTATTCCAGCCATGGTTACGTTTTCAAAGATACAGTTAAAAACAGCTCTAAACCTAGGTCTGAGTTTATGTTAGTATTTTGCTTTCTTTTTTCTTCTTTTAGTAGAATAAAAGGTAAGGTTGTTCGTTGTTAATGGGGGGCGGGGTTTAGACCTGGGACAGAAGGACATTTCGAGTAATCACAAAAGTGTTCAGGTGCACATTTCACTTTTTTATGTTGAAAGTATTTTAAGTTTTCAGGAATAGCAGGACAGCAAAAAAAAAAAAATATTGTAATGTAGGTTAAAAATTTGTCACATAGAATTTTTTTAATAATGTCACAAAACTATTGTTAGTAACATGCACAATATCTGTATGACTGCTTAAACTGCTTTGTGTCAAACATTATTGAACAAACAGATAGAGGCTTAAAACACAATCTGCTGCAAACAATTAATATTAATCTAATAGCAATACTATTAGACTACAGTCCTAATTTATATTCTATTTATGTATTTCTTGAAATGTTACAGCGATGCAGTGTCTTTGGAAGACAGGATTGGAGTCAAATGCTGAATATTAACAATGCTGCCTTGTCTTTCTGCTGTGGCTCTGGTCATTGTGCTGCCCTCATTTTGTCCTGAGGGCTCTGGAGCGAGCAGCTAATAAAAGGTCTTCTGTGGCACAGTTACTGTCCCGGTGGAGACTGGGAGGCTGAACAGAGGAGGCTGTCAGACACAAATAGAGGCTGGTGGTTAAGTGAGAGCATTAAATAAAGTTTTGTTTTATGAATTACAAACCTGTTAGCCGATCTCTAGCCAGGATATTTCTGTTCTCCTGCGCACAAAAACAACGGAGCTCTTTCTCTTAATGGTTCTGTTTAGTGGGTCTGCTGCTGTGGCGTTATGGTTAAGCATAATTTATTTTCTCTGCCCCTGTATGTACAGAACTTCTGTTTGACTCTAATTTTATTTAAAGTCTTGTTTTTTTTTTATTCTATTGGCGGTTGCTACAAACACTTTTATTATTTCCTGTACATTCTTTGGGTTTAACAAACCGATCGGGTCACAAAGTTGCAATCACAGACTTAAATAAATGTAGTTTAAAGTGAGGCTTCATGGAGTAGCTGGTCAGATCATTTAGAGCAACATAGTCCGTAGCATGTTGTCGTCTAGTTTTGTTTTGTCGGTTCACTGGTTCTACTTCAAGGCACTACAAAACTAAATTAGAAGAAAGTGAACAGGCTTTACAGTCTATGTTGACCCCTTGTAAGTGAATGAGGGCTGTATTACGAGTCTATGGCTTCAGCTCTGAGCAGTAGCATTAACATAAGCTGTAGTTGAGTCCAAAAATATCCTTTAGCTTGAGCTACAGTCAATAGTCTGAAGGCTTCTCCTGGCGTCTAAAGTTACTGAATTTAGGATTTTGCATAACATACTGCTTTTGACAACTGTTTGTTTATACTTACTGCTTTTTTTTGTTTTTCGAGACACAATTCTGACTTTGGCTGAGCTTACAGTCCAGTACACAGCAACCATACGTAAGGGTTTGGAGGCAAGATTTAACATTAGGGTAAAAAAAAAAGGTAATAGTCTGGATCCTAACAAATTTTCAACACAGTGGACCTCAATGGTTGCTGCTCTCCATTGACTTCCATTATTGACCTCTACTAGTTACTTTTACACCTGGTCCATTCAACGTCCAGTCATATCTCTGGACTCAGCTCTTTCACTCAGACTGTATAAAGCTTTACAGTTTGAGTTACTTTTCAGAATAAACACCTGAATGTGTCGGGTTTACGTGGTGGCCTCAGATTTACCTCGATGGTTTTGGTTTGTTTATCGTTTCCAGCAGCTGCTTTACTTTTGTTCTTTCTCAGCGCTGTTGCTCAAGCTGCTGCACAACCTTTACAATCGTAAGAGGATTAATGGGAAACAAAAACACTGTGCTGGCTACACTTTCTTTGACGTTAAGTCTCCGGGAACGTTTCTGCTGCTTTGCAAATTCACTCAACACCGTTTTTCATCTAAAATCAAAACCTGATTCAGATTAGTATTAAGATAAACATTTTACAAGTTACAAATATAACTGATTATTTTATGATTGACTGACATAAATGAGGTAAATGGAGTTGCTGAAAATCATCAACCCAGCAGTTTTTCAAAAGTCCTTAAACATTTTTTGTGTGTGAACGGGAGTCGAAATGCACAAATAAAACTACCTGCCTCAGTGTTTTCACCACAGATCAAAACTGCCCACATACGATTAAGATGGGGCAATTATCCCAAGTGCAGTTTCTTGCTGTGATATTATTTGGACCTTCAGACAGCAAAGCATTTATATAACTACCATCTTCATAATCAGAAACATAAATTATTATTCTGACATTTACAAATAAACCATTGCACCAAACTTCTCAGGTTTGTATGAAACCAAGCCTCTCTCATGGAACCCCTTAAAAGGTCCTTAAGTAAAGGCGCCGCCTACAACAATATACAGCATTATACCTCCGTCCACCAGGGGGCAGGCTCCAAAAGCAGAAATATAAGAACTTACAAGTGTAAAAATCATGTTTACATCCTGGTACAAAAGATGTCTCCGGTCTCTAGAGCTATGTTTTTACTACATGACAACTCTCACACAATATTTCATATTTCATATTGTGTTAACTGGAGCAGTGGTTTTAATGTTTAACTTAAGCTTGTCTTTAAGAAAAAACAAGGAGGTGGAGGTTGTATTATACCATCAGTTATGAAAGTACCTTGAATTAGGTTGCATTGTAGAAATGTAAGTTACATTTTAACCTGTAATGATTAAAAGCAACATGTCTGCGGAGGACTGTGTAATTAAAGTGCCCAATAGTTTTGTCTAAGGCATTGCTAATGTTAGAATTGTGAGTTTCGATGACAGCCGATGTGCAAACCACAGGGATTTTATTCAGTATTCATCTCTCCTGGATTCCTCTCTATTTGCATTTTTTGTGATATTATTACTGAAATACCAGCTTTTTTCATCACTTCTTCCTTTCTGGCGGTAGCTGTAGTCTGGAAAAACAACACAAGTGGCTTTGCCAGTTTAAACAAAGCATTTATAACCTCAGGATATCTGAGCCATCATTCCTCTGAGGGACGGAGCTCTTTTTATTTGTGACCTACTTGTAAATTCACTTTCTCTTCTTGGCAGCCTTGAAGATAAGTTTTTGTACCACACATCTCTTAAACAAATAGCGCCTGAGGAAACTCTCTTGGAGGCCGGATGCCGGTTTTGTGAAATGGAGGAGTAAATTGTTGGTGTCCTCTCACACAGTTTACAGTTTCTGCCTAATCTTTGATTCGCATGTGTCTGTGTTTGACCGCTCCTGCTGTGTGTAATCACTGTCACTGAGAGAGCCTCCATTATGGACTTACAGGGGACACCGGTGAGTTTCTGGGGGATATCAGTCGCTAAATGTCAGTAATCCTGCTCTGGCATTTGGCAAATTTATATGGATTTTCTCTGGTCGATGTTTTTCTGCAAGATTTCTCGCCTGACTTTGCCCTTCAGAAACAAAAAGGCAGTCGAAATAATAGCTGAGGTGTTGCACTATATAAAAATAAGTTTAATATATGTCTTTATTTAGATGTGTTTATTTAACCTAATCATTTAGCGTTAAATACTTTTCAAAACATTATTTATTAGTGAGATGTATTTGGTAAGATAGCGTCGGATAGATAACTTGTTTTAGGTTGAATTTTAACTTTCTCGAGGGTTTGTGTTCTCACAAACTCATGGAAATCCATCTTGTACTGCTCCAACCAAAAGAGTCTGCCAGTGACGTTCTGCAATGATGTGGACAAAGTTTTACCATCACTAATGGAAACAACACTGTTGCTTTGAGAAGATAAAATGTGGTTACTTACCTACATCCGTTTGATTTTATCTTTTGCATTCCTGCTATAATTCCTTCCTTTCCTGTTTTAATGTTTTACAAAATAATACATAAATATAAAACATAATTCACCACCACAAAATGCTAATACATTACACATTACTTTTGAGCTAAACTTTGAGCTCTGAGTTCAACATCAACACCAGTTAAACGTACACTTTTTTAAGACACTTTTGAAAGGGAGTGTTGTAAAATTAAAAGCCCCTCTCAGACCTCAGTGCAGTTCGACCCTTGGCCTGGCGTTAGCGCTGATGTGAGCAGCTCTAGTGAGAGATGTCCTTGTCCTCTGTTGGCCGTCTGTGATCGTAAGAGCAGCACTTAACGCTGGAATATTACAGCAGCAAATGTCTCCGTCGTGAGCGAGTGCCATCAGTCATTTATTGTAATTGGCTGAAAGCCCAAAAAGATTTAGTGTTGTCTCTATATATAACCCTCACTATGGTATGGTAATGGTAGTGTCTGTTCCACCGTGTCAGAGCAGATGATGGGTTATTGTTGCTTATGTTTAATGTCTATAAAGTATTGAACTAAATATGTTGCTACCAATCCTTTGTTATTTGAGGGATTTCATTTCTTTGTTTGCTTTGTGTACTGGCCTTAAGTAAATTCTATAGCTGGGCTCTTGATATTATACATTATTAGAATCTAGTCAAAACAAAAATAGCTCCACCTGGATAGTCCTTTCTTTAAATAGAACAGATTTCATGATACATAGTTTTATCGGGGTAAGTTAGTGTTTTTTTTTTATATTGACTGATGACTTATGACAGTGTAACGAACAGACACTCCGTTACAGACCTGTACTGGATCAAGCAGGAATTAAAAATATGTGAAGTGGCACAAAGAATGACATCGCACATGATTGGTTTTAAGAAATAATTTATTAAGTGTGGATCTGCACTTGGGATGATGGCTGCCGGTCTGGAATAAGAACAAACAATTAGAACTAATTGAGAAATGTGCAATATGTGTACTTGTGTGTTTGGTGTGTTGTGGTGCTTAGTGTTAGTGTTGACTCACCTCTGTTCCATGTGTCCAGGTGGCTGGCTAAAAGAGTCCCAGGGCGAACAACCAACATTAAAAAGGTTCCGGGCCAGACCACGGCAGGGGAATAGAGAGGGGAGGAAACTAAACTGTAAAGCAGTCTAAGTATTTGGTTTTAGGGTTGTAAATTGTGGTATGTTTTACATATGGGTTGTGGTTTGGATTACTTTGTCTGGAGGGTATTAACAGGGTTTAGCAAAGGTTTATGTTAATGTACATTCCAGGTGGGTTTAAGTGGTAGAAGCCAATTAGGGGAAAAAGGTATTTAAGGTGCCCTGTTCCGTCATTGGTGTTTCTTCTTTGTCTGATTGTCCCTGCTGCTGGAGAGGATTGAGCTCAGCCTACCGCCAGTGCAGTTTAGCACTTTTGCACTCAGCACTTTTTGTATATTTATTGGAAAAGAAAAACAGTGGTCTATGCCAACTCCTTGAGTCCAGATTATCATTGCTTGTCGTACCTCACTGACATCCAGCCGCTAACAAGGTCCCACCCTAACAGACAGTGAGAGCAGTTAAGGCACTAATATCAGTAAAATTTGTATTCAAACATATGAGCAACACATCACAAGTGACCCAGGACACTTCTACCACACTGATACTATCTCTTGAGAGGCAGGCAGGACATATTTGGCTCATTGCATTAAGTACAGTCACTCTCCAGTGCCAGGTCTGAATGAGGTTTGTACATCCACTTTTTTATGCAAACAGTTGTAGAGTCAAAAACACACCAGCTTTAACAGAATTGAGATGTGAGTTATAAATATTTCACATCACGGCAGAGATGGTGTTTGACTTTAAAATCCATTCCTGGGTGGATGTCTGTGAGGCATTGATGCACTACACTTTAGAGCATTGAAGGGCAATTATTTTCCCCCGAGTACAACATTAAAACATGGGTCAACACGGTCAAATATATTTCAAAGTTTGATCTATTGTTAAAACAATCCAGTATGTCCAATATCACCACAGTCACAGCTGCACCCTTCTCAATTTTAGAGCCACTCTTTACAGTTTGTTCCAAAACCAGTGAGAACTATCTCTCTGAAAGGTTGTTATTGTTTGGAGCATGTCGTAGTGGAAGCAACTGATCACTGCAGAATATCGAATGAAGATGAAATATATATGCGGTGTTTTAATTATTAATGAAATATTAGTAAATGCTTGGCGGGCCGGATTAAACAACACAACGGGCCGCATGTGGCCCCCGGGCCTTGGTTTGCCCACCACTGCTTTCGAGTTTTGTAGGTACGATCAAAGAGCTGTATCCTGGGAGAAGTGCTCGGAGGAAACAGCATGGCTCTTATATGACAGCACATTGACTTTGAGACTTTGACAAATTCTGCTGTTTCTCAAGTGAGCACATCGACCTACGCAGCGGAGCATATATCCTCCAAAAAACTCTGCTCTCAGCATATGGCGCTGCGTTTTCATGTTTTCAACCTCGGCCCCACTAGTTTACTGGTAACAGAAGGAGATGAATAGTGGAGAGCGTTTAATCCTTTATGCTTGTGGGGATTAAGTAGCATTTAAAAGTAGATATGCATTAGTGAGATGGGCTGTGGCTGCTTTGTTGATGCAGCCACATTCAAGTACACGTGTGCAGTGGGACACATGGGCTTAAACTACATCCTGGTAATATTATCCTTTTAACAATGGGGCCGGGAGGTACATTATTTTTAGTGATTAAAGCCTTTTGTGAAATGGTTATGTGTTTCTTAATTGTTGTGAGTTCTACAGTTAAACCTGGAGTATAGTTATGTAAAATTTATTGATGGACAGTTTGAGTTAAGGCTTTGTTTGAACAAGAATTATGGCAAAAAGGAAATGTCCATCACAATAAAGTAGATCTTTGCAACACAAATATTGAGATTAATAATATTGCAGTGACAATACCTTTGCAATATATTGTACAGCCCTAGATCAGATGCTTTCAAAAACCTTTGCTCTAGATTAGTTGTGTGGTTAGAAGTTCCTCATCAACTTCTAAAACACATGATTTGGTATTTTATATAGTATTTAAAATGTATATGTCAGTGTGTCCAGTGAAATCTACGCTAGTCTAATACATATCTTCATATATTTAAATCCATTTTAATTTTGCCAGTGAGCAAGGCATATCAAACATCAAAACAAACCGAGCCTAAATCCAGATTGAGAAACTCTTTGATGCTGTGTATCTGAATGATGCCAACGCCGCAGATTAGTGTCTGGCTGACCTGGATTGGAGGATTTCCTTTTTCTCAGGGTGAAATGACGCAAGTGACCTGCAGGAGATATTATGGTGGCCCTGAGGAGAGCCACTGCGGTCCAAGAGCCACAGATGGACTTCTCATGATGTAAATGACTGAGAATCAACCTGCTGTACATTCTGCTTTTGTGCTGACATAAAGAGCTTGGCAAATGAAACCGTGTGATGAATCTGTCATCAGTAAACAAACAGTAATGCCTTTAACGTGAACTCCATGGACTGTATACTGTTTGCTACGTCACTACCTGCTTGTAGTTTGTATTTATTCGGTTTATTCTCTGATGGGAGTTGGTTCACATGCTCATTACAATCTGTCTACATAAGGAATGGACAGTTTTGACTTGTATAAGAGCACCAAACAGGACTCAAAGTGCAGTGATACAATTTAAATGCAGTTTTGTTTCATTGGCTTAAATGTTTTTTGTGCTACCCTATAATTTGTGACATATCAAAGTCAGCCAGATGAACAAAATATTAGCAACATATTGACTTGGAGCAAACAGACTGAACTAGTAATCAAACCTACGAAAAGCATGTCTTGATAAATTTGATAAAAAGGTTGAAATAAGAAGTATCTGTGTTGCAGTATACTTTTCAAAACCATGTGTGTGATTAGTAATTCTTATTTATTTTAGCCAACATAATTTAACATGACAAAGTGGGGTTTTCATGAACTGATATATTATGAGGATTGTTACTGACAGAGTGACTAGAGCACCACAAACAGTGCAGAGGCAAATGTAAATGCAGACTGTGTTGTTTGTATTTGTAGAGGAAAGTTTTCTGAGCCGTGGTGTGTGGCGGCTGCTGCTGCTGCTGCTGTTGTGGGAAAAACAGCAAATAAAGCCGCTGCTGGAGTTAGTCTGATTAACTCAACATGCTGGAATATTTAGCACATTCTCCAGAGCGCAGCATTAGTCACACATGCTGCTGGTTTCTCTGGTAAAAGATGTTGCTGGGAGTGAGTCTTTATCATCCCTCGGCTGGGTGCCACAGGACGGCGGCTGAGGTGACTGCCCCCTCTGCTGGGCTCGGCAGGGAGCATCAGGCGACCCCAGAAGAGCGATGAAAGTGGCTGCTGCAGGATGTTCCCTGAACGCCCCTTTCTGCACTTGCTGTCAGACAGAAACAATTTGTAATAGATTTGTGTGGGACGGTTAAGTTACAGTAACCCTGAATGTCAAGTCACGTCAAAGCTTAAAAAAAAACTTCATTCAAAATGCATATTGCAAAATTCTATTTATTAAGGTTAGTTATGTCTATTATTACACAAAATACCCCTGGCACAAGGCCTGAATAGCAATCAAATGTCTCCCAGTATTTACATTTTCTGTTTACAAAGGCATTAATATTTGCTTTCAGATTTTCTAAATGATTAGCTTTTTTAAGCCAATTAGTTTTTTTTTCTCAAATTAAAATTAATGGAAAATTTCAGCCAAGTGTAGCATGTTTAGCTGTTTATTGAGATTTAACTTTGTGTTTTGTCACCACTGATTGTACTTTAATCTCTTGACTATTTATTCAGAAAAACAGCTTGTTGTCTTTTACTTTCAATGGCCCCTGAAGTGAGACCATGTGACAGATGAAAAAAAAAAAATCCCAACACAAGTGTCTGAAGTGACTCTTAATCTGATGAGGGGCTGATGTTTGTCATTGCCCTGGAGAACGACGCTAACGTTCAAACCAGGCAACCAAGACAAACCAGAGACAAGCCACTCGGTAAATATTTTCTCAAAGCCCTTAATTGAAATTGGACTTTAACTGCTCCATGGTCCGTGGTGGCAAGAAGCAGGTGCCAGGGAGGGAGCGCTTTTGCATTGCAAATGTAATTTTCAGTTTTTCTACAATTGCCCTGAGAGGCGCCAGAAAAAATAGCTCACAGATATGTTTTTTCATGAGCCATTTTCTTCAGGTCGAGCTTCTCATTATTCCAATACCCATCGTGATTAGCTTTTGCAAATGAAATACAGTGTTGTTTACTGAGCTGGAGCGTGAGCGATTGTGCAGCCTTTTGTTGGAAATTGTACTCTCTTCATGCCCAGATAGTTCCTGTTAGAGGTGAAATGTTGATTGCACTGATATAAAGGAGAAATAAACAGCTCATTTGCTTTGATGTTTCCATTCATCACACCGGTGGATGTGCTGCTACTTGTTGATTAGCCTATCATTTACAAATGCGCTGCTTATGTGAGGGGTTTTATGTTGGTATATTGCGGCAGTGATTGGTTTAGAAAGAAATCTATTCACGTTGCCTCTAGGTTCTAAATGGTAAAGAATTGAAATGTCATATCATTGGAGCGGACAAGCTACTGCTCGGTTTGTGTCACTTCTTTAAGGTCATTCTCACAAACGGTAAAGGTAGACATCAATAACGGTAGTGTGGTTTGCTCTGCTATATGTAATCTGGTCACATAGGCCCACTGCAGGACAGACTCGGAGCGGACTGAGGGAGAATTATGGCTCTATTGTGCTGGTTCTCGGTGATCTCATGCAGTGTGTCTGTGGATAGATATATAGCACCAGGTTTTAATAGTTTTAAAAATAGTACTTTCAAAAATATAGTTTTGTCTTTATAATGGGGTTTGTGTAAAGCACCGATGGATGGATCCCTTTAATCTATTTTCATTAAAAAACATATTGATCTTTGGCTTTGAAAACCCAGGTACCTTTATGAAAACTGGTAAGAACTGGTTTTGTTTAGTTTAGACCCAACTTAGCCCTGGTTAATTCCTGATTAGGTCCTCGTGTAGTTCTGCTTTATACTTGGCACAGTCTTAATCTAAACTTCATTTACACCTACTTTAGTCTGGCTTTTGTCTTGTTTTTAACCCACTTTAGATTAGTGTTGGTACTGGTTTAGAATATAGTTTTTTTCAGTCTTGGTTTAACCCTGGTTTGGTCTTAGGTTTGCCTTGGTTTTTTCTTGGGTATAGTCTTGGGTTGTTCTGGTTTAGCCCTGGTTTTGGTTTATTTTAGTCCCCTTTGTCCAGATTTAGTCCTAGTTTGGTTTTGGTGAGGTAAGTTTTGGTTTAGTCCTGATTTGCCCCACGTTTAGTCTTGGTCTAGTTTAGCTGTAGTCTTAATTTTTTTTTGTCATTGATAAACTAAAGAATAAGTTATAAAATAATTGCTTTACTAGTTTCTGTAAATTCATACTTTATAAACTTGGAATAACAGCGGAGTTCCCCAAGGGTCTGTTATTGCTCCATTCCTGTTTTTATAAACGTTCTATTAAAGGAAACTGCCTACAACTAAATAAATTTTAGATAGATTTTAAGACCAAATTCTGAGTATAACAAAATCTTTAATTATATTACACTCAGCAAATTTTACATAATATTTTCTTGACATTAAGCAGCCATTATTGTAGAAAGTATTGACAAAATCATGGCCTAAGTGGTCTGCAACATCTTTAAAGCCCCTGTATGATGACACTTGGTTGCTATAATTGCTATAAAAATATAATATCCCGTAGGTTAAGGAAAAGCAATATAGATTTGCTGAACCATTATATATAATATTATAAATTTTTTATTTTTTTTGGATGTTGTGCTTTGCTTTAGAAAAAAATGTTAGTGACAGAAAACTATAGATAATAGTAATAACAGGGAGATTTAGTCATGTGTTATGTTAAGAGATCTGACGCTCTACAATCCTTTCACACAAACTTGAACTCTCTCTTTCAAGCTCGTGTCTGGGACTTCCTCAGCCTCGTGTCATAAATCGCAAACAAGGTCATTGTACCTTCACATCGAGTCATACTCCTCAAGAGGAATGAGTTAACATTGACTGAAGCTGTAATGTTGAAACTTTATTGCCATTCAGGTGCCTGTGTGCTGCAGTAATGGCCGGCGCTAGCACTACTTTATACTGTCTGGCCTTTTTAACTTCTCTGTCAAACGACTCAACAGGCCCCCATTTGATCTCCCTGACGGATGGCTGAATGAGCGCAGGAATGGCGAGCGTCGTGGAGTTTTTGGCGGCCCGCTACACACACGCCGAGCTTTCCAATCGCTCCCAGCCTCTGACACATCATTTCCTCCGTGATTTGTGGCCAGGCTGAGGTTGAAGGAGACAAGGAAATTTTCTTCGCTCCTGAGAACAGATGGATGTTGCGGTGTGCCGAGTTCTTTTTCACCCTCTGCTCTAGAAGGAATTGGTGTCATGCTTCATAACGGGCGTCTGATGACCAGCTATTAGAGAACATTTCTGGAGAACGACCTGACATTTTTTTAGGTGACTTAAAACTCTAGACACTAGTAATAATGGTTGAGATACCAGCGGCTGACAAGGAAACAGGTGGATGTGAGTTCTAGCTCCAAAAAGACTCATATTTAATCCCATTTAAAAACATAGATAATAGATTATTTCACCTAATATGAAAGATGAACCAACGCTCACACTGGAAATGAGTGACTTGTGTGATTGACAACTCTCATCTGCTGATTCCAAGACTGTTAGGTGGAGCATAAGTGATTGTAAAGACCTGTTATATCCATTTTACTTTACGTTCAAGTGTTTTTAATTCACACACTGTATGTAAATGTACCCAGTGCATTGTGCAGTAAATGTTGTCGCGGCTAAACATTAGACATTAACAAGAACACATCCACTGTCAAGCAGCTACGAACAACTGTTATATTGGTCAAGATTTATGCAAGACATTCATTAGTTTTTGTGCAATAAACTTTCTTTTCCTCGGTATGTTGTAGATATATAATTGTTTTAGTAAGCCTCTTAAAGTCCTATGTTTGACGCATTAGCCTGTTCCCAGAGTGGCCTCGGACTACACTCACTGAATAGAAATACAATAACAAAATACAATTTTTCTGAAGTAAACAGATCCACACTGATGCTTCAGTATGTAGATGCACCACAGTTTAGTAGAAATCTCTGTTTGAAAGGTTAGTTTGATTCAAAAAGTAAATATCCATTGCAAAGAAGACCATAATGCTTTTGCGATACAGATATATGGCAATCGCTAATATTGTGTTAAAATAAATTTGTTTATCTATGGTGCAGCCCTGTGTTACACCATTACTTTTGTATAAAGACTGTAGCATTACTAGTGAATGGGGTTTTCAGTGCCCCTAGTGGCCTGGCAGACATACTACAGCCTTCTTAACAGCTGTTGTTCTGAAACTCCGTTTGAGTTTTTGCATTGCCACTTTTCTTTCTATGCACACTAATAATTTGTGTTTTTCTCGTTCTGGCTTGGCACATAACTCTTGCTGGTCATGTCAGGTCACGACACTTCTAAAAACACTACTTTCCCACTGTTAGTTCATCCCCTTGAGATAAAATGTTTTAAAAAGGCCCTAAGTGTAGGTCCTAAGGCTCACTCACAGTTCAAATTCGAGTTTAAATTTCAATCTATGCAGATACTTTCAGAAAAGTACCATCTATTTTTGGGTAATATCTCTGGAGAGTGACATTAAAGTGCCCCTCTGTGTCCGCTTTGTGCATTCTCCAGTAGGATCAAAGTTGGTCCCATTCTGCGGGTGATCAAAGATGGCCGCTAATGCCATGAAATGATGCATGATGTAACACTCCTGCAACTGCTAAAGTGCGATAGGCCTGTCGGGGCGGCACATGGCCACTGTGTTTTTCATCTCCGCCTCCTGCATGTTTGATGTGGGGCGCCAGAATCGCAGCCTGCCTCCTTTGGGATGTTTGATGTCGGAGATCAGAGCGGTTGGTAGTGCGCTCTTTGGCTAAAGGGGCTTCACCATTACAACCCGCCACGTCCAATCGCTCCACCATCAGACAACTTCAAAGTATTTGCAAATGCAACCTTTCTGACTTTGGTGTTGTCTGTTAGATCAGTAACAAACACAGTAAAAGACAAAGAGATAGGCATAGACTTTTATAAAATGAATGTTATTTATTGTTGACTTTCTTATATGCTACAGTGCTGCTTTCAAGTAGGCCATCAGATTCTGTTTTAGTCACATTTAGATCTTGGTTTAAACATTTAAAGTAAATATAATGTAAAAACAATTAGCCCTACATTTTGTAATTACATGTTTCATGGTCATTAGTCAAGTATCACTAGAGATTATTGTATCAAAAGTTGTACCAGTGACTGCATTATTTAGCTATTTAAGGTAATGTTTTGCGACACCATTAACATTTGAAAACCCACGTGTCCCAATAGAGTGCATGAGTTTAAAAATATGTTCTTTAATAGACTGCACAGTCATCACATCCATGACTTTATTCAGATTTGTACTAATATTTAGGTTATGGAGTGTGCATATGTATACATGCAGAGTAGAAGAAGAAAAAAGTAAGTTGTACCAAACTGAACACCATTGTTGTGAGAAATGTTTTATTTACCAAGAGTTGACTTTTTTAAGTTGACAAACAATATATGTAAAAATAACACCATCATTAAAAATAAGTTTAAAGACAGTCTATTGCACATAGACTTCCATCTAAACATTTTCTGTGAAGGGTTTCCTATTGTTTGAAAGTACTAGACTTAGAATCTCTGTAAAATCTTTTCGAGATGTTTTTTTTCCTGTAATACAATGAATAAACAATCACTCTGAGATTTGTGGCTGCGGCATGTATTTATTATAATGTCTCCATATTTACAGAAAAAACTACAGCTGTCAGTGTTTACCATTCATTAGACAGATTTTACAGAAGCTAGAGTACGTTATTGAAGTTTCCTGAGAAATACCTGGCTCTGGCTCTGACTCTTTCCGGAAACTACAGTATAATCACATTCGAACCAGAGGCTCACCGATTTCTGTTTCATCTCGGGTCGAATCTCGCTCCTCTTTCGGCATTGATCTCCGGCTTTGCTCTGCCAATATCTTCTTTTTTTCCCGAGACCTTTCCCTGTCTTCGATGACTAATACATTATTCATCCCCTCTCTCCGCCGGGCCGCTGTGCCTCCTCAGATGATCACTTTGCTGTTTAGCATCAACCATCTCTCTCTTCTGTCAGGAAGAGTTTGGAAATCCTCAGCAGGAATGGCCTCATGTAAAGTTCTGCTCATTTAGGCTAGTGGGCTTCGTCATAAAATAATGCACAACGTTCACTGGCAGTGTTTTGTCGTTTTGTCCTACTCCTATTTTGTCTTTTTAGATTCACAATTTAGTCACCAAAAATCCTCTGCACACAATTATATAAATAAATAGATTCTAAGTTGTCTAGCTTAGCTTTTTGACAGAGTACTGTATGTATATTTATTTAAAGAAGACGTAAGTGATATAGTTTTCATAAAACAAGGATTAAACTGCTGTATATTCAAATATCTGTCACTGTTTATGAGTCAGTAACAAGGTTGACCCAGACCCTTTGCAACAAACACAGATTTAACACATTTTTGTATCGTGACACAATTCCGTTGAAGCTTTCATGACCTCTGCTGGATCTATAAACATTTATTAAGTGGTATAAAAATGGATTTTATTTGCTAATGATAAGCTAAGCTGTCAAAACACAAACTGTGTCTTTTGTGTTTTGGGTAAATAGTAGCTGAGATTTCACAATATGTTTGATTATGTACGTTAAAAAGAACACCATGGACTGGTACTGATTTATTGGGACAAGAAATGAAAAGGCCTCTGTGAGTCATGTACGTAGCATCATCATTACTGAGTGCTTCTCTTCTTCTTTTGTAATGTTTTTTATACAAAGCGTTAAAATAATAAAGATACACTACAATAACACTAAAAGCTTTTCACTCAGGAGGATATTCATTTTCTCATTTTCTTTCAAACAATCAAAAAGGACGAGCACTGAGACATTCTGTTTGTTGATCTGTCTGTGTCTTGTCCCACAGAAGAAGTCGCTGATCGCCACCAGCCTGATCGTGGTCGTGACGCTGTTTGTTGTGGTGGTCAACTACTCGGAGAAGCCGTACTTCCTGCTGCAGCCGGTGTTCGGTCAGACATTCAGCAGTCACGGGATGTTCTCCAGACAGGCCTTCAAACCTCACTTTAGCTACGTCAGCATCCCCAAACAAGAGGTCAGTGTGACATGCACTGATGCGTTTACTCATCCCTGTGTAACAGTGATTATTCGATATAGACACAGGTGTAAGCTGACCAGACACTTTAATGAAGCATGAGCCCTCATTCTCTCAGTTCTACGCTGCCTGGAAGTAAATCCACGTTTAGTTTTCTGCTAACGTTACACACATTTGCTCGTCGGAGCGGACCGTGGAGGGAGAGAACTGTAGATCAGAGCAGGTCACTCGCTGAAGCACGCGGCCACAACAAACCTAAAGTTTGTGAAGGTTATGTTTACGTCGATCTAACACTTCCTGTAAACATTTTAAAATAAAAGCCATTTCATTTTGGCAGAGCCTGGTTAGGACAGAGCGTTCGAGCTGCACACACCTGAACTCATGAAACACACAGCAGTCTGTTGGAGATAACCCTGACTGTACAGGTGGCATTAACAGAACACACTTACAGTATTTTGATGTATGTAGACATTTATTTGCTTTTTGAAAAGTCGTTTTTGAAGGTTTGAGTTATGTTCTGTATTAAACACATTTTCCAAAAATACAGTATAAAATTGATGTGCTATTTGTGAATTTTATTTAATGTTCATATTTTCTTGTTTAATATCTGTGTTTTTAAAGAAAAATATAAATATTGAAATATTGATATTGACCAAGATGGAAAAATATAATAATTTATATTATGATATTGCCCAGCGCTATTCTAAACACAACATGCTGAAAATTTTATCAGCTTTATTTTATAAAAACATAAAAAAGAAGGTTGAATTTAACAAATGACCCGAGCGAGATCCAACCCTGGGGGTCCCACACATTTGGAATGCGCTCTACCGACTGAGCTGGGCCCCTCACATTCACTTTCTTAGCCAAATCAATCCTTCCTGACCAATCACAAACATTTATCTGAAATAGTGTGGGCTTTGAGTCCCTACCATCACTTGTTATCTACAACCGTGCGCTTCCTGGCACTCTGGCCTAAATCCTTATGTGATAATTCACGTTATCGATTTGTTTCTGTCAAGAAACCTTTGAGGCGTAAATACTGCATGCAAAAAAGTCTATTTGTGCAAATAAATGTATGTACAGACACACAAATAAAGTGATGCTAAAGGCGCAGCGTGAATGACACAGTTGATGCATTGAGGGATATAGGCGTATTTGAGCACAATGGTCAATCATATCTTTAAAATGACGTCAGTCAGACAGACGGACAGACACTACTTTTTACTCCGGACTGGACAACTGATATCGTGACGGCATTAACAAGGATTTAATTGTGAAAAATGTGTTTCCATCAGTTCAACTGTGGACTTATTGCACCCACCTTACAACAAACTGACCTGGCAAGTGGCAATAAACTAGACTTGAGTCTGACTCAAATAAGTATCTAATTATAGGAAATCCCCGTCAGTGTGAACGCACTATTAGGAAGCTAACATCAGGTGGTAATTTATATTTGAAAGTACGTGGAAATCTCTTTCTTGATTTTCAAACTTTTTCTGTTCATAAACATATTTTTTGTCCGTAAAATAAAATGACTGGTAAAGCTTTTTTTTTTTACAGCAGACTAAAAATAAGATTAAAACACAAAGATATTTATTCTGTATTTGCTCTTTAAATATTACATTTTTCATTGCAGTCTTTGATAAAAGCATTAACACCTCGTTTTATTAAACTAGCCTTTACACATTTGTCTTATTACAGCATTAGAGTCATAACTTACACCACTCACAGGTAACCTTTTCTTTTATGGAGCATTTATGCTCTCTGGCTCTTTGACTGCCATTAGCCTGCCATCACCCGCTCTCACCTTCATAATAAAGCTGTTTTCATACACGCTCCAGTGGCACCTTCTTATGGATTTTCTCCTTCATTAGATCGGGTTTTGCAATGACACAGATCTGAAAATGCCTGTTTGATGTCTCATGTGAGCTTTATTTCTTTGTAATTTGAAACAGACGCATCAATACGCCTTTTCTCCTGCCTTCAAACAGCTCGGAGCAGTAAATTCCCAGCACAATTTATGGAAATTGAAATATCAAAGCCTTTTAATTCCCAGTGCATTACAAAGTTAAAAGAAGGCTGTGTGTTTGTTGTTTGGGGAGGCAGCTGGTGAAACTGGATCATATTGATGCATACTGTAATCTAGAGGAGCTCTTACTGTAACTGGTGTGTGTTTGAAAACACATTTAACACAAGTGTTAGGGACGCCAGAGGGTCTACAGTGGGCCAAATATAACAACACTGAGACCAATCAGAGCACAATAGGCCTTAAGGGGGACAGGGAAGATGCTTATAAAAGTTTTCAAAGAATTTAAACTATAGAATATACGATCTAAATCTGTTAAAGAGCATCCAAAAAGAATAACACGTGTCCTTAAATGTAGGAATCATGATGCAGTGTAGGTTAGAACTGCAAACACCAGTCATTTATTAGGGTCTGTTGACTGCTTTAGAGACAGACCCATCTATTTTTTCTCTTTGTCACTCAAGAAGCCCCTTTATAACTTTATTTTTGTGCTTATAACAGAAATATATTTGGTTTATCTTGCCTCAGACTGCCTGTGTTTCATTTGAGTTAAAAAAGAACATGATTGCATAAGGTTGAGCAACTGATTTATTTGATAAAGGGCTAAATAATGTGTAAGACTAAACAAGTACTAAACCTTACTACACATGAAGTTGTACCTTTTTATCTGAAATTGTGTAGGCTTTGTGCACAACTTTGTTTCTGATTGGTTGTATGGACAGCCATCCACTTACTTCTGTGTTTATACATAGTGACTAACTCTTTGTATAGATTTGTGAAATAATTAAGATTACTGACCACGAAAGCAAATAGTGTGAGTGGCTAAGAAAGAAACTTAATATAAACCAAAAAAAAATCATCATCAACACGTTCTAATCCTTCAGGATCTAATATAGTAATATCACATACCCATGAGTCAGTGTGGCTTCGACCCTCCGTCAGAAGTGGATGCCTCTCTCCTTCAGGCTGATATTGGCAGATTAATGCCTGAGCATCGTCCCATTCCTCTGAGAGTTTCATCTGCTCAACACGGGCCCAGAGGCAATTACGTTTTACACCAATCTCCACGTCCGCTCCTCCCTCTGCCTCCAGACAAGACCGGCTAAATCTCTGGCCTCTCCCTGACGGAGCGTTATGCAAATCATAGCCGAGACTGGCAGCTCGTGCAAAATTAGGACTTTTTTTTTGCTCTCGAATTCCCACCTCAATGAGTTCTCCATAGCAGTTTTAAAAGAGTTAGTGATAGGCTTGAACATTCTAAAATGGTCTAGTTTCGACAGTGGACGTATCAAACTGTGCACGTCTGGTCATGGTGATACTCCTGCGTCCAAAGCAGTCCCGTCCGGAGTTTTAAGAGTGCACTGTGTGAGCTGCCAGCAGATGTTAAGAGCGCTGCAACACTTTTAGCTCCAGTCATATTTCAACTGGACAGGTCAGGTCCTACATGATCCTCACAGAGGCGGTAGAAACCTCCAGCTAACATGTATAATGCATAACCCGGCTGCATGGGAATGGCTGGACTTTTTTTGTCTCATTTGATTGAGTCTGTCCGCAGGTTTGAAATGGAAAACATTTGTCTTGTGGCACTTTACATTCATGCCCCTCGGGCTCATACAAGCGGAGACAGAAACTCAATATTTTCATTTGGGCTTGATGCTCAGTTCAAGCCTCTAGAAATGTAACTAATGTGCCACCACTGGAGAAAAATGTCTTTTCATGTGGAGGGAAGTACACAGTGTCCAATTAGACGAACACAGGTATCCATTAAGGTTTACTGCCATCTTTGATTTAGATAATTTACAGTCAGTCTTTGGAGCCTTATACAGTGTTCTTGCCCTTTATAGGATTCTTTGTTTTGACACAATGTAACAGAAATATATAATAGAGCATTTATATAACCTAATAGTTTGAGTTACTTTTGGACAAAATGTCTTTTAATAAAATAGTATTAGTGAGAGAATTTTCTTGTAAAGTTGTCTAGATTTGATTATAACTTGGCATTTGCACTTTTCAGCCTTCAAGCTACAGTTGGATTTTTCTCAACAAAAATAGTATCGACACAAAATCTGAATTTTACAAAACTACTAAACAATCTAGAGTTGTCTGTTGAGTTTTTTTAACCTCAACCCAGTAAAAAAGCCACTGAGCAAGGCTTAGAATTATTGTATCTGCACAAAACATGTGCCGAGACCCCTTCACAACAGAACTCCTGAACTCTAAAACAGTTTGATTATTGTGTGAATTCCAATCGAAATCGTGTCTAAAGTCCAAACAAAAAAAGCATCACTTAACTTTCCTGAGAGCTTTTTTTTTTTTTTGTCCATCAAGAAAGAAACGAGCAGAAGGGAAATGTGGAGCACTGAGGAGGGAAAATGCCGATTGAGCATTTGGGCAAACAGTGCCATCTAGTGTGTTTCATGAGAAATGTCTTGTTTTTTGTTTGGTTGCAAAAAGCCAGTTGTAAACTTAAGGTAAACCAGGACTTTTTGCAGCAAACTGAACAAATTGTATTGTTTTTGTTTTTGGTGCTACATATTTGTTGCTAACTAGACTACTACTAAGAAAATATTCCAACCCTGCTTGTACACTGGAAAAAACATGAACATCTGAATAAAGAGCTCTGACATATTATGTAGTTTCTATTTATTTTAAAGACAAGTATATAATCACCAGGTCATATAGTAAAATAGTAAGCTTAAAAAATGGATACATGTTTTTAGACAATCCTCTTCAATTAACCAAATTAATCCCAAATATAACATCAAGCTATTTTTCCCGATTAGTTCCAAAATTGAATTTGCTTGTCCTTGGCCTATGCCCCTCAATAATTCTTCATGACATGTTTGACAGTTAATAAACTCACAAACAGATGGCAACACAAAACAACCTTGTTGAAGGTTGAAGTTAAAATACTAAAAGAAAAATTGTTTGATTTTTAATGCCCTTCAGCTGTTTTTGAAATGTTCCTCTAGAGAATAATTCAAAGTCAGACATCTGTGACAAATCAATAGAGTTTAACGCAATAAGTAGCATGAAGCCATCTTATATTGGGATTTGGCACATTAATGTAGTTATTGCTTATTAATTAATCGTGTTTGGAAGCATTTTAATAAGCGTCAAGGTTATGTTCACATTATGATTGTATAATTTTAAAGACGGCTGTGTGTGTCCCTGAATTTTTAAATAAGCCTCTGTATTTTTAACTCTCTCAAGCGTAAAAATGGCAAGCGAGTAGATTTGTGCTTAGTGAGTGCCAAAATGATAGGGATTATAAAAAGAAGCGCAGTGATTACTGCATGCTACATTTAAATGGCACCATCAGGAAGCAAAAAAACACAAATCACAGCTGAGTGGAGGGTCAGGCTCTAATGTGTATTGATTGGGAGCCAGATTTTAGGGCTTTTTGATCAATGGTGGGATTTTAGCATCAAACAAAATGATAGTGTGCCAAGAAATTATGTCAAAATGTCACTAAATGTGCATGAATGATGTAATATAGTGTAGGTTTTTATATTTTTGTACATACTATACAAAACCTTTTTACTTTTCAGTATTTGGAAAAATCCTATTAATAAATATTTTTCTTAATTTTTTCTATTATTCAGAATTTGAATTATGGAGATCAGAAGACAAAGCCTGTTATATTGCTTTGCCACCAGTTTGGCATCAAAACAGAAATGACTTTGTCACAGGGCTTATGAGAATATCTTGCTGTTATTAATGCACCACATTTTAAACCAATTTAATCCCACTGTTCACATTTGTGGCCTTGAAAAAATAAAAGCATCAAAGATTTGGAACATTGGGAGGATAGTGATTATTTCATCCAGGGAGGACAGGTGGTTTGAAAGAGGAGGAAAAGAAGGCATCTCAAAATACGAGGTGGACTTAGACACAGTGTACTGAAACTAAAACCTAAACAGTTTCTCTTAAACCTAGGAAATTCAAGACATTAGTTTAATTGTAAAGTTAACCCCTCCTTCTGAGGTATTATAAAACTCAGCTCTAATCAGTTTACTTTAAAAGTCCCTTGGATGAGGAAATTTAAAACCTACGTCAAGATGCCTTCTTTGAACCATTTTTTTGAATACGTCCTGGATGACCTTGAACCTCCGCATACATAATACTTACATAAAGTCACATTTTACACAACACACATTAAGTGAACATATAGTTTTAAACTGTTTCCTTTGTTAACATTACTCTTTGAATGAAAGTCAGATTTACCAACCTGTTTCACACAAGAGAAAAGTATAGGTACGTATAGTCTATGTAGACTCTACACTCTACTCCTTGACCCCACAGTCACAATACAGAGCTGCACCGTATATAACAAATGAATACATAATAAATAAGAACATCTGTCATAAGATCTCACTCTAGTTAATATATGTATCGTGTCTAACCTTAACTAGATTGATGCTAGTCTCATCCATTTGTCAATACATTCTAAGATAAGCTAGGGATAATTAATTTTACACCGTAGTGACATAATAAATACTCATTTACAAGTGTTAGTGAAACTTGTGCTTCTTACATGTCACTCAAACTTGTCATGTACCGTCATCTGCCAACAACATAATGTGAAAAATGGCCATGCTATAGATTATTTAAACCCAAAACCCAAATGGACATTCGACCTGGCAGTCACCGTCCCATATCAGTTGTCAGCGTTCCCCTCAGAGCAGCCCGTCAAAGCAGGTGGAGGTGTGATGGCTGATGAAGGGGGGTCATGATGGACGAGCTGCTGACGGCTCAAGGCTGTGATGATGTGTGTCAACAACTGGAAATGGACCGCTCCCAAGACACATCCAGACATCATACAATCTTATCCTGGAGGAGAATGATCATGATTAGTCATAATTCAATATTTTTTGCAACATTTGTTTGTTTTGTTGTGTGTTTTTTTTTTGCATAATTTGTGACATTACTTGTCCCTTTCTCACAACAAAACCCTTCCTCTGTAATTTTGTGAACGAACCAATTACAAGCCAACTGTCTGCAGCAGGGAGTAGTTTACTGGCCAAGTCATACACAAGGAACTCGTCTGGCGCGGCTAGTCCAAAACATTCAACATGGCGGACGCTGCTACCGAGAAGCCGTTTATTTCTGCTCTTGCCTTGGTTTTGAATAATAGTATAAAAACAATAAAACTGCTCTGGTGTCCGCTCTGCTGCTGGACATGTTAACTACGGCGCTCACATGGCTTCCTTGTGGACAAACGTCTGTGTGGTTTTGCCTTTTTTTTGTCTCGTCCGGCGTTTCTCTGATTGTTAACATTCCTCTTGTAAACCCCGCCCTTAAATCGAATGCAAGAGGTACCAGTATAGAATAGAAAAAGAGTTAGTTGTGGCTGGCCAGGCTAACCAACAGTGAGGTTGGACTGCAGTCTGTTGATTAAACGACAGAGGATCCTTGCTCAGACAAAAATGAGAAGCAAAAGTAAAAATGCAGAACACTAATGTTAGAAAAAACTGTCTCTACTTTTTTTTAAGTTGTCCTAACTCAAAGTGCTCAATTCCTGCGTACAGTCAGCATGGGTCTGACAAGCTGTGCGTAAGTTGAACCAATGTAACTTTATACTGAGTTCAATGATACAGTTTTCCTTGTTTTCTTCTTGACCAGCTTAAAATAAGTTTAGAAGTGATGTGTCAGCTTCACTTACTAACCTCTGATCTTTCAGTGTAAAGCTTCTGTTGTTCTTGGGATAAACTTTGTGAATTAAACAGGAGCAGAACTAGTTTAGAAAGTTTAGAAAGCTGTAAATAAAATACTGTTTATTGAAACATAATACGACTCCAGTCTCTTGCCCAGCTACAAACAAGGACCTGAACCACAAGACCACTAGATGCAAAAACTGGCTCCTTCAGTGGTTATAAGTAATAAACTAATGCCAAACCAACCTGACCAGTACCTTTTCTAAATAATACAAATACTTCTGCAAAAGACTTCTATGCAAGAATAATAAGAAAATAAATAACAATGTTTTAAATAAAAAGCTTTCCCAGTCAGTTTTTCTTTCCGAATGCACAACAAAAGCTAATGTTTGCTAAGAAGCCGAATAGTTCTAATAGTGTTTACCCAGATTCCTTTGTGGAGTTTTGTTCACACACAAAAATTCTATTGTTTGTTAATTAAATGCAGCACATTCAAGAAAGACTTTCACATTCACAGCATAAACATCAGAGAAACTGCAGCAAGAGTGAGATTTGAATTCAAACCAGTGACATTATTAAACAAATGATCAAACAGGGCTTAGTTGTGACATAAATTCTTTACTTTTCCCGCATTTTTTTCACTTAAGTTTCATCAAAACAAACAAAGCATTCAAGCTTCAAATATTTAAATCTCCTGTTCAGAAGTTTTTTTCACAAGCTGTGCTAAAAGCAGTTATTGACGATTAATTACAAATTCCCACACTTTTCTAAATTATCATAAGAAATACATAAAAAAGTAGAGGAAGATAAATGGCCAAATTCTAAGCGCGCCGTCGTGAGACTGTAACCTCTGAGGTCCCCATTCAATTAACTTAATCAGCGTAAGTTCTGGGCACAAGCACATTCATCTGAGGAAATAAAGGAAACCTATACAGGGCTTTAAACGCCGCTGAATGCTTTTTGAAATAATTATCAAATGCATTTTGATTATGTTTCCGTCCACACAAGCTGCTTCCAAAGGATCACTTTAGTGTTATAAGTTATTATATACAGCCTTCCACAAGCCACGGCATAAAAGAGACACACACAAAAGCAGGGGTGTTTCCCATTCGTTTATAAAAACTAGCCAGTTAAAGCCTGGCTTGACACAGCCTTGTGTGTTTATTAGAGGCTCTATTTAGATATGTTGGCTGCTGTGTTGTTGAACATTAGCAGATGAAGCTAGAATGATTAAGAACTGTAGCCGACATATTTTTGCAAAGCCCTCAAGCTATACGTGACAGTTACTTAACCCTAATATACATTTATATAACATCTGCATCTGTAATTGCAATGTGTATTTTACCTTAATGTAGGTCTTTATCATAGGGTGACCAGATTTTTAAACCTCAAAATTGGGACAATTTAATTTTATAAATGCTAATGAACAGACAGCACCTTAATGGAAATTCTTGAATGGAATATGCTGCGCAAAATCAATACACCACCAGGAAACACTAAAAAAATGTGAACTGATTGCATTGAGTAACATTTTTTTATCAATTTAGTATGTAACAAAAATGTGCTTCCCAAAAAAGAAACAGTTGTATTGTTCTTTAAGCTCCTTACTAAATGGCACCTTTCTTTTTGGCGGATGAACGCTGGAGAAGGGTAGCCTCATGCTTAAGCGCGTAAATGGACCAATCAGTGTTGAGTTTCAGACATGTGGACCACTGTTGATCTTTTCCAATTGGTTAATAAAGCTGTAAACATGGCAACCTTGTGATTGACACACAGACATTCTACTGACACATGAGTTACAAGGTTTAAATTAAGGGATTAAAAAAACTGGGCAGGAAGAGGGGTAAACAGGGACAGGGGCCTTAAAAACGGGGCTGTCCTGGCTTAAACGGGACAAAAGGTCACCTCACTTTAACTCAGTGTGTGCTAATCTAATCAGTCTTTGATGAGGAAGCACAGGTCCTTAAACTATCAGTGTGTAATTCTTGTGTGTTGTTATTTGGAGCTCAGTCCAGTACAACAAAAGGTGTAAGCATTTTGTGACTTTAACTTGTAGCCTTTAGCTGGTGAGCCAGTGTTCTGTACCCACTCACTGACAGCACACACATGTAGTTAGTCACTTGAATGTTTACCAAAACCATTTTATTTATGCACAATTTGCAAATTTTGTTTGCTAATGCTCTTTTGCCTTTTAAAAGTCTATTTCAGTGGCTCACCTGGTAGAACACATGCTCACAGCTCACAGGAAATGCTTTATTTAATTTTTGAATTAAACAACAGCGATATATGGAGGAACAAAAGCACACAATGAATTATAATAGTGTAAATTTAGGAAGGAAAAAAATAGAAGGACAAACATCTATGTACATCTGTAAAATGGAATAAATGGAACAACTCAAAGTAATTTAGAAACTTTTATTTTGATTAGAGTCACAGTCAAGGTCTGTACAACCTCGTTCTCAACCATGTCCTATTCTTATAAATGCAATCTTTAAAAAAAGCTTCTGAGAATTTTATCAAATGTGGCAAAAGCATTCAAATATAAGAAGACAATTTGTCAATATAAGGTGAACTTCAGTTTCCCGCCCAAAAAAACACACCCTGACGCTTTTTAAATTGCTTTAATTATCGGCTTCAATTTAAATTTACAAAAAATACTCAAATTAAATGTGACCTTTTTTTTGTTTTGTCATTTTTTTTAATTAAAGATGAATATGATTAAGCTCTGGATTTGGCAGCGACTCATGTCTCATGTTCACAAGAAACGCCTAGAACAGAGATGGCAGCAATACCACTGTGTGGAGCATAAGTGACAACAAATATAATAACAACAAATATTTAGATGCTGGGTTCTTTAGAGCAAGGAAAGAGACTTTGGTCGGAAAGGGAGATTAGGATTGAACAAACTAATAAAATGTTGGCCATTTAACCTTTGGCCTATTAAACAGTGGGCTAAACCATTCATAACCTTGTGGTAACGGTACAACGCTGTTTACCAAAAGCTCGAGGCGTTACCAAAGGTCTGGTTTGGGTTTTTTTGGGATAAGGTGGAATCTGACCTGGGAACAATGCAGTGGAAGATTATATGTTGTGGACTTGCTTGGCATGTTCTGTGTTTTAAGTCTTTCATGCTGTAGGCCACTTTTTAGTTTTCTTTTATCCTTTATAAACATTTTATTGTGTCACATTTATCCTTTTTCATCTCTTTTTTTATTAGGCCTCTTTGTGAGCTTCTCAGAGTTTAGCAACACAGCATCTTCACAATAAAAAATGTTTGGATGTTAGTTTGCCTTTTGCACAAAAAGGGAACATTGTACCGCTATAATTATTTTATTGACCTATTCTAGAACTGGTTTATATAAATAAACCTCAAACCACAAAAGACAATGGACACTAGATAAAACTGATAGTATTATACAAAATAGTATAAAGAGTAAACCCATAGCATTTGGTAAAGAGAGTTTTAACAAATATTCGGTGACGAGGGATTTGTGAGTGAATTGGAACGAACACTGTGGGACACTGGGACTCCCTTTTTTTATCTGACCATTTTATTATAGGCTGAAAATAAACATGCAACAGTAAGAAACCTATAGGGACTGTGTTTTTTTGTAGCTCTGACTGACTTGTCTCTTTCTTTGGTTAAAGCCTCTGAAGCTTCACTGTGAGCTCTGCAGCATCGTGTCCAGCTCGGGGCAGATGCTGGGACAGGGGTTGGGCCCGCAGATCGACCGCTCTCCCTGCATCTGGCGCATGAACAACGCCCCGACCCGGGGATTTGAAAACGACGTGGGCTTCAAGACAACACTGAGGGTCGTGTCCCACACCAGCGTCCCGCTCATTCTGCAGAAGCCCCAGTACTTCTTCGGACACGGGAACGATACGGTCTACGTCGTGTGGGGGCCGCTCCGGAACATGAGGAAGGACGGGAAAGGCATTGTGTACAACATGTTGAAACAGGCGTCTGACAACTACCCCCATGCACAAATCTACGTCACCACAGAGGACAGGATGAACTACTGCGACATGGTCTTTAAGAAGGAGACCGGCAAAGACAGGTACGTACCCCCAGTGTGTCTGTGCGCTCATGTTTCTGTATGGTTCAATCTTTGTTCAATCTTTGGTAAATCTTTGGCGACACTGTGACTTAGGCAAAGCTCAGCGATGTAAATATTTTTATGGCTCAAAAACACATTTGATATAAGCGTTTAAATCAATATTTTTGGATTTGTAACATCATTAAAACACTGAGCTCTGAGGATGTTTGGTTTTTAAAAGCTTTGTGAAATTTACACTGACATGCAGACTCATTTTTAATTTTGTATTGGGACTTGAGTTATAAATGGGAATCTATTATCTTTGTTAAAATGCTATAACTATTTATTAGATTTGAGTTTTGTAACACATTGTGGCTCAAATTGCTGGAAGGTAAAATCATTATTTTTCTATTAATTCATTAATTCCGTGTTTTTTTAAAGAACAAAGCCAAGCCATTGAGCAGCATTAGGTAGACTTGCAGGTATTGTATGATTGCACGTTACACAAAGATTCTGGCTTTTATTTTGGTAATTTATCAAACATTTTCCCATCTCTGCTCAATGTAAAACAATTTAAACCATACTAACTCATCTTTTTTGTTAAAAGGGGTCTATTAGATACTTAAGAATAAGTAACGTATTTTCTACAGTAACTGTCAGCAGTTCGGAAAAGCAGACAGGAGCAGTGACACAGGCTTGGTGGCTGCTAATGGTGCAAACTTTAAACAAGTAACAATGTTTTTAAACTTCATTTCATCACAATATACTATTAGTACAGGTTTGTATTACATCGAAAGTACTTACATTAATTTATTTTGACTTGACTTATTTTAACAGTACGGGACCAGAAAACACATCTAAATATTTGGAAAAATACCTCATGGCCCCTGATGGTTTTACCTGTCTTTGCAAAAACAAAATCTTCCTTTTTTTTCCGGAAATGTATTTTTAGGTAAAGTTGTATAAAATAAAATAAAAAGTAATTTAAATATCAAACAAAAGGTTTTAACTCCACAAAGTTATCAATCTTTATGTGTAATTACCACAAAAACTGTAACTTTCACAAACTGCAGCTCTAATCCTCAAGAAGTACACCGGCTAAGGCAAGTACGACAGTCCCTTATATTTATTTGCTCTTGTTTTTGGCACACTCTTTGTACCACACTCCTCCAATTTTTCACTCTGACAAATTTACCGCTCAGTGCTTTGACATTCGCTATTTGCCTCACTCTCGTAATATCGACCTTATCGCTGCTGATGGTGTGCTCAATGTTCTGTGCCTGCCTCGTCTCCCAGCCTCCCGCTCACAAGGTATTATCAAAGTCAGTTAGATTTCACTGTGAAGACTCTGCGCCAGGCTATTTTCAGAGGAGAAAACACTGACGAGCAGCCGTCTGGGTTAGCGCTAAACACCGCCAGGGGAAAAGTTCTCTTAATGAGGAGGTAGAGTTTTGGTCTGACAGCAGCTTTTCTCAGTCGGCTGTTGCCCGAACGGTGAATGAATCAGAGGTTAGAAAGAAAAATGTGGGAAGTTTGTGCTGTGAGCATTAAAATGGCTGCTTACAGTCGACTACATACTTTAATTTTCATAAACACACAAATCAACAATCGGAGATGTTATAATGAGCTGGATATGAAAAGTATTGTTGCGTGGGATGTTTTTTTTTTAACCCTGGAAAAATCATATCTGTTCTGTCTCATATTATGTTCATTCTCACAATGACATGCCACAAAGGTTAATGCAAATATAGAACAGTAAACAATAGATCTAAATAGACCAGCTTCTAGACCACTGTCCAAGTCAATAGGACAATTTTAAACCAGTATATAATCAGTGTCAGTCTTTCCATTGTCTAACCCCAAAAAGTTAGACAATTTTCTATCAATTCCCCAAGAGAATGGCAGGTTAATGACTATGAGCTCCCGGCTGTGGGCTTGGCATTGTGTGGGATGAGCCTCATTTCTCAGACCAGTGTCCTTTAATCGCAGGGAGCTGTGTGCGCCTGTCTCTCGGCTGCATGTCATCAAGACCTCTTTTAACTTCTTAAGAGGATTAACATGTCCGGTAATAGGCGTAGCATCCATCCTATTTCAGCCTCATTGTCTTGTTCTTATTCAGGACGCCAGGGTTAACACTGAATTTCATGTCAGCGTCCATGTTCAGCCTGGCTCAGCTGTTCTGGAGGCACACGGAGCACAGATAGAGATGTGGGATTAGAAATGGAGGCTCGGAGTGAGGAATCTCATTACAAGACTTAATCCTCCAGGGCCTGATGCAGCGCTTCAATCATTACTGATTGGTAACAGAGACCCAAGTGAGGTGCAACAATGAAACATGTCGGATGAATATGTGAGGAAGAGTCTACAAAGCCACATTTTGACTTAGCAGTACACTCAAAAAAATAAAACCTTGACTTTACTTAATTTTTTCTTGTCAACAGGTTCCACGTGATTTTATTATAAAAGTTGAAAACAAATATTTTGAGGTTATTAAACTTATTGTTGTTGTTTTAGAAGAAATTATATTTTTTGATTCATGCCAACTATTATCACCAATTTTTGTTTAACAAGATACATTTGAGCTAAACTAACAAAAGTCAATTATGTTATATGGGCCAACCAAATTTGTTTAGATGTTACATATTACATTTATGTCAACTCAAAGTAAATTAATGATTTTAAAAGAAAACATTCAATTCAATCTTTGTTAATCAAAATTAAATGCTTTACCCAAATTAAAATCTTACTAGTTAGGTCTAAATAACTTAAGTTCGTCAACAGGTTCCACACAAATTACTCAAGTAAACTCAACTTAACAAGTTCCTTTATTAACCAACAGTTTATCAACACAACTGTTTTACAAATTCAAACTGTTCATCAAATTGAAACTCTTTATGAGACTACAAAACATGTCACATAGAATAAGTGGCACATGTAAAAAAGAAATACACTTTACATGACAAAGAAAAGTGTTATACAGAACAGTAGTGCGTGTGTAAATAAAAAAATAAATAAATATATATATATATATATATATATATATATATATATATATATACACACCGACACACCGTAGTGTGTATGTAAAAAGTACATAAACAAAGGTTTTTTTTTTTAATCAAATGAATTTAAGTGCAGCGCAGGCCTTCCTTATTAACGTAACACGCACATGTTGCAGTGCACTCCTAGTTTTTTACTCATATAACACAAATGTTTAATCAAATTGATACATACATACATACATACAAAACTATTAGAAGAAAAACTTTGCAGGGGGTTACGCAGGTGTGCAGAGTTCCATAATGCGCACATGGAGTCTGACGAGACTTGATTTTTCTTCTTTAGTAGAGTTTCATGGCAATTGTCGCACTATACTGCCACCCTGTGGATGTACAATTTTTACTTAACATAAATGGTTGCTATTTAGACAACACGTTAAGAATTTGTAGAATTAATTTTGGACATAATTAAGTGGACCTAAATAGAAAAATACATTTCAATTCAGCAAAAACAATTATTATAACTAAACTAAATTCAAATTTATTATGTAAAGTGCACAACCTACCAAGTTCATTTTTTTGAGTGTAGAGTATGGTGTTATCATGCTGGTATTTGTGTCGTCATTGTTAAAAGAGGTACCAAAAAAGTTTTAAATTTGTGATGAAGTTTCCCAAAATATGTTGGCCATACCATCAGACTACCAGGACGTCAGACCAGGGACCAAACCAGTTCAACAGGAACTTAAAGGTGGAGCTGGACACAGTGCAGTGCATTGGTTGGTTGATGTAGAAGCAGGAATAAAGAATCGATTTTCTAATGAAATTATTTGTAGTAAATGTATCTCGTTCCATTTTTATTTAAAAGTGGCATTTGTTGGCACTTTTAAAATCAAAAATTAAAACCTTTTAAATTTGATGTATGTTTTAAAAGAAACTTGACCTACTAATGAAGATTGTCTGGCAATTATATAAATACACTTAACATTTAGAACCTAGTATTTGGAGGTAAAGTTAGTTAAAGTTAGCTGGATGAGGTTTAGGTTTGATTAGTTCAGGGGATTCTGAAGGACAAAAAAAAAAAAAAACACAATTTGTCAGACCAATTGTGTGGCAGTAGGAGGTTAGTAGCTCCTTTAACCTGTGTATTCTGCATTAAAAGTGGTTTTACAACCTGGAAAGGCACAGATTTCAAGTCTTACTTCAATTGGTTGTTATTGCTTTACAAGGCTTTATCACCTTTTTCTTACTAAAGCTAATGCAGATGTGAATGTCCATTACTGTATCCCGTTCTGTACTTAAAACATCCAGAGGGTCTCCAGCCTGCGTTTGTAGTCTGACTCCGAACCCGACTGTAACCATTGTACACAGTGTTTTCCGTCTCTGTCAGTGGTTGTCACAAAGTTAGTCGCACATAAAGCTGTAATGAGAAGTAATGTAGTGTCCATGGTAACAGGCTTTCCAATTAGCTTCAAAGACAATCCATACAGAGCTGTCTGGTAAACAAAGGAGGCATAGCATTCAGCGGCATTTATATGAGAGCAGAATGATGCCTGTCTTAGATGAGCAAGGTTAAAACAAACAGTGTCTAAACTGTAGCTGCGGGTCTGTAGCCAGTCATTTTGTGTGGGTTTGACAATCGAAGCTCGATGCAGGAGGATAATCATGAGCTTGGCAGAGATGGTCCAGTGATCGAACACGGCTCTAATTATCTAGATTGCCGTGAGCAGCCCAGGAGACGCACCTCCACCGCTTCGGCGCGCTGATCAGGCGGAACGCAGCGCAAGCCCGACTGACTCACGAGTCGACCAGACACTTTACTCCAACGTCAGGTTCCTGCACTGTCAGAGAAGCCATAACACATTTATCTTAACATTAAATTATAGGCTAATATAAACAGTCCGTCATAAAAACCTGGTAAATCTGAATGTTCTCGTTAGGGTGGAGACAGTTTTATTAGTTTTGGGGTTCACATGGACAAACAAATGAACAATTATTAGATGTGTGATAAGACCAAAACTATTTTAAAAGAGAGATATATTTTGCTTGATAGTGTCAGTAGGAGATCGACGGGAAACAGGCAAAAGAAGAATGGAAAGACATGGAAGAAATGCAATTGTGTTAAAACTTTAACCATTTTATCAAATTTTTATGAAAACTATTACTCTAACTCTGGCTTTTTAACCAAACGCTAACCCCATCATAAGTTTTGACATGTGTTTGGATTTTTGAACTCTTTATAATTCTTCCATTTATCTTGTTTCTGTCCATAAAAGTCTTCTTCTTTCTTGGTCTTGATACTTCCTGATCTGAGTTATAACTTGCTTTTGCTTTGTGAGGGTTTGACTCTAAATAGCCTTACATTTCTTTTCTTTACTGTGATATCATTTTCTACACCTTTTCTATTTTGTCTTTGTAAATGACAAGTGAAGGGAAGGTGTAATGGCAAAGCTATTGCACTTGTAATTCATGTTTAAGAGACGAGCGTAAGAGACAGTGAAATGAGAGCCGAGTGTGAAAGCGTTGAAAGCACTGACAGCCACTTAAATGCAGGATTCATGTGAGTGCGCAGTGCGGCGGCTCAGCCCTTTTATCAGCACCACCTCCCTCTGTAGTCCTCGTCTATCGGCCTGGACCCTGTTAGTGGCAGTAGATAACGCACTTCTCCGTGACACAGGACCTAAATCATGCTGTCACTTTATAGCGGCACCACCCGGACCGCCGTGACCCCAGAGTCTGCATACAACCAGTCACTCCATCACCAGGAAGAGTGTTTCTGTTGTACTTTAAAATAAATCTGTCAGAGTTCTTGTAAAAAACATTTTCTACTCTAAATAAATGTGGGCTTTATAAAGTACATTCTGGTACATACATATTGTAGCTGTAAATTGTGAATAGTAATGTAATCATTTTTTTATTGCACAAAACTAAAGACAAAACCAAGTAAAGATGTTGTTAACATATGTTTTGCTAATTTATCCACTGTATATTCACTAATTCATTAAATCTATGTATTTTTTTTAGCAAATACTTATATTTATTATTTACATTTTACAAAAATACAAGATGGTTTCCACATATATCTGTGAAAATTTTGTTTTTTGATACAAACTTTAGAGACATTATTTATTTACTTTTGCTTTTGACATTTTTTATTTACTTCCTCTTAGTCCCGTTAGGGGTCTCAGGTGACTAGAGCCTATCCCAGCAGCTTTGGGCCTGAGGCAAGGCACACCCTGGACAGTGGGCAGTTGGTCGCAGGGTTAACATTTAGAGACAGACACATTCATTCACTAGAGATACTTTAGACCTGCACATGCATGTGTTTGGACGGTGGGAGGGTTTGAACTCACAACCTTCTTGACGTGAAACAGGAGCGTTTTAATATAAAATACGAGCAAACGTTTGATCTTAGAGGAAATCTTTTTATTTTATTTCTTGGTACTACTTTTAACTCATTCATTGGGCTTGATGACCTCTTGAGGTCAGGTATGTGGTCTCACAGTTAATTGGTCTTTTCTTCTACGCTCTGTTGTCCTGAGGTATGTTGTCGGCATAACTCATGTCCACATATCACAAGAATGCATTGGAAACACTTTTATTTACAAAGATGTTGAGGTTCAAGGTTGGTTCAGACTTGTGTTTATTCACTTTATACTTTTTATTAAACTCTCCACTTCAGAGTGACCCTTTATTTTGAACTGTGTGGAATCTGTACGTTAGTATTGCGCTTCATACCTGAACACACTCTTTTCTGTCAAGGTCTGTATTTTTTTATTTATTTCTCCCTTCAATAAAACTGCTCAAGAAAAAGTTGCTTTTTTAGTTACAGCTCAGTAGACAATAGACATGGTTTCTATGCCAACCGTTTTCTATCGTCACATTTGCTCAAATTAGCTGCAGAGTTAGGCGACATGTGACAGGAGACATGTTTTGGAAGAGTTATTTTTTTCATGGCAACTTTGGTTTCGTGCAGTGGCTGTCAAATGTTTAAAAAAAAGCAGTAAAAAAAGAATGGTTCTGAAATGTGACTTAGGTTTTGAGCGACATAAATTGGAGTTGAATTAGCGACACATTGATGCAAAAGCTCTGACTTTGTCCTTAAAGACCTTTTCTGTTGCTGTGGGTTTAGTGACGGCAGACGTGAGCCCCACAAATGGAAGTTTCATCAGTAATTCATCGTCAGGCCTGAGACGAACTTCATATCAGATGCAGCAGCTCCCCTGGGCGTCCAAAGACAAGTTTTATTTTGAATCTGTTTTCATTAGCGTGAATGTCACAGCTGTGGAATCATGCTTCATAATCTTCAGCCGTCCACTTCATATGAGCGTAAGTACCTCTGGCAGTCGGCGCGCGCTCTGACTAAAACACTGAGGGCTTTGAATGAAATCAGTTTTAGCACAAATGCACTGCGTAATCATGGTGTTTTTGCAAAAGGCTCATGGTTTCTCTGTAACGCCAAAGCAAATAATAGAATTTCAATATTATAATCCCAAAAGGTTCAGTCTCATTCATGGATCAGGGCGTAAGATCATAAACAGCGGTGGAAATGTTGCACAGAAGGTTGTGCTTGAGACAAAAAAGTTATTACAGAAGTAAGCTCCATGAGGCCTTGCTCCCATTGGACGTTCATCTCAGTTTTCAGGATTTAGAATCAGAAGTATAGCGCTAATCTCCTTTGTGGCGTCGCAGGTAAAAACCAGGTTTACTCTGGGCACTAAGCTTTAGCCACTTTCGATTTACAGTGCTCTGTTTCCTTTGCACTGCTCAAGCTAAAGCCACCAAGCAGCTAACAGTGAAGACAGGTCTCTAGAGACCACCATTTTATGATTTATGTTGTGTCAAGTATAAAAGCACCCAAGAACTACAACCAGACCATTGCTGTTCAAAGTTTCTTTGTATCATATCAAGTCAAACGATAAATCCACAATCTGCTTTTTCACGTTCGAACAAACAGTGGGTGCAGCAAAGCATCGTGGGAGGAGAAACAGATGTTCAGAAATTTATCTTAGTTGCGCAAACTTTTGTCTTGTCCTCGGGCATTTACATATGACCTATGGCGAGAAGAATATGGAATAAACTGTACATGGATAAAAGTTCTTCAAAGCACTGTAGAATGTTAGTTCATATCCTGAAACTTTCATAAAGTTTTAAATAAGTCTCTAAATGAATGACTCTTTACAGCACACACCAAGCATTATGGGATTGCAACAGACACAGGACAGAATGCTATATTGAACAACATGGACAAACCCCTGCATTGGGCTTTTGAACAACAGAGAGCAGCCAGTGCACGTCTGAGATCTGTGAAAGGAAAAGACCTAACAATTGAATTTTCTCTTGAGGAATAATCAAGTCCATGCACAGTGACAGCGTGGTTAGCATCCCTGCCTCACTGCTAAAGAGTTGTGGGTTTGATCCACGAGGTCTGCCTTGTGTAAGTTCTCTCCGGGTCCGGTCTAGGCCCAAAGCTCCGGTCACCTGCGACCCCTGATCAAACAAACTGGAGGGAGATGAATGAATGAGTTCAGGAAACAAACGCGATGGTCGCAGAGTTAGCTCTAGATGTAGTTATAATGCGTCAAAGCTGCTTCTTTGTTTTGTTCTTGATTATGTCTTTAAACCAACGCAGGACACACTGGGCTCAAATGAAGACAGCATCAGCAGAGAATACGTTTCTACAGTTCACCTTGGAAATAAAAGTAAAACTTGACATATAAACCCCACATCGTGCACTTTTTAGACTAAAGAAGCAGCTCATTTCATCTGTAGCAAATTGATTCTAAAGTTAAAGAGAGTTAGATGAAAAAAAAATCTGGCACCTGTTCCTTAAATGTAGTTTGGAGGCTGCACTTTGTCGCAGCCTCATTTCTCCTCGCTTTTAAGAAACCTTTTCAAAGCTGCTTTGATGTAAAGTGATATTTCAGCCAAAGTAGCTGAAAATTACTACCTGACCATGAAATATTCATGTCAAAGTGAAGGCGTACGTAAGGCCTATTTATTGAACCTGGCTGATGGGATGTCGTCTGGATGAAGCAGGCATCGGCTTCAATGTCAAACGACTCGGCTCCGACCCCAGCTTCTGTTTACAGCAAATACACGACGTGACTATATCTGTAATTGCTTTGTGTGTTGGACGTCAAGTGAAGAAGAAAGCGCAGATAATGGGAATGTTGCTCTTGGCTCGTGGAGGTGATTGGAACAGTGTTTGCCGTATCGCTACATAACTGTAATTTCATGCTTATCATGATGCTGCCTTTAAAAGAAAAGACAGCAGGAGACCTCCACGTGAAGCAGCCTTCTCACTGGATAAACCCTTAAAATCAGCCCTGAGCATGCCCATTTCCCTCCAAACCTCAAATTTGTCACTGTGCGAGCGTATAACGACATTACATTTCGGTTTTGAAAGCTTGTAATTGCTGTGAAATTATCTTATTAAACGAAGCCACTGGAAATTGAAGCTTAAATAAGGCAGCCTTCGGGGTTTGCTGTTCAATTGGGTCAAAAGCGGTCAATTCACAAACTCAGGAAGTGTCACAGTGTGGCCTCTTGAAGTGAAGAAGGAGCAGCGACATGTCACCTCTCAGTGTGGAGCTCGTGACCCTTATTGAAGGAGCAAAGAGGCAAACGGCCGGATGACAGCCGCTGGACGCTAAGTGCCCTCCTGATGGGCTAATGCTGCTTCAGCCTTTTTATGGGATCGAAAAAAAGAGTATTAGCCTTAGAAGAGACGATAGTTTACATAATCGATTTCAATTTAGACTAACATAGATATTATTATTAGATATTAGTTTTTTCATTTTTTCCTGTACAGTTGTAACATGCACATTAATACTGTATGTAACATTAAATCAATTTGACTTTGTAAAACTATTTTTGACCAACTGACCAGTGTTATCAATAGCTGCCTCAGTCACTCAACCTTGAGCTGCAGCTGAATTACAATCTGTCCTGCTCCAGGCAAAGTACTGACAGTCCAAAACCCTGGCTTTACCGACTCGTTGTCTCCAGTCCAGTAACAGCCCTGACAGGTCCTGGCCTGTTTTAGCTTTGAAGATAGCCCCCCTTTTACAGTTACAAATTTAAACAACATGGTGCTGCTCTGATTGGATAAAACTGCCGTTGGTTAATCCAATCACTTCCAGGTATTCATTTAAAGTATCTGCCCTTTTGTAAAAGCTTTGAGTGCGAGCTTCTGTGGGACAGTTCTATCAGAGTCAGGTTACCAGTCACGAGGAGGTCAACACAAACAAGCCTCTGGTAGAATGTCTTGACATTTGTGTGAAAGGACAGATGCTAATGCAGGAATTGTGAACTGTAAATGGGACTGTGAATTGTAATTCTTGTCTTGTGGGCTTGAATCCTTTGTGGCCTCACAGCAAAGAGTTTGCACTGCTGTGGCTTTTGTTATTGTGGGTGTCGTTCTGGCTTATTTTACACTGTCCAGAAACATGGATGCATTTGTGAACTGATGAATCTAAGTCATAGTACACGGATGTGTCTGTGTGCGTCTGTCTCAATAATATATGGTGGGTTTCCTTTACCCTTAGGTAGTGGGGGGTGTTGTGGCAAAGTTCAGTGATGTCCATTCAGTGACTGTGTGGTCTACCATTTCTGCTTTTTTTTGCCTCTTCTTCTTCTTCTTCTTTCCTATAACAGCTGCCAATACCCTCCCTCGTGTCTGAAACAGCTGGGATTGGCTCCACATCCCACAGTTCCATTACTGAACGACTGAATGAGCCTTGCGGGGTTACTTTTTCAGGGGTTGCACATTTTTGGAAAACACTCTTAACTAATGGTCTTTAACACCAGTGAGCCTTATGGGGGAATAACTTCATTTCGACTGTGACCTCTGCGCAGAAGCTTAAACTAGCTGGAGCCATGCATTTTTTTTATTTTTGTCCTAATAAAGCAAGTTTTTTAGTTCAGGCCAGTGATGTTATCAGGTCATACTAGAATTCAGAACTCAGAGTTACTTTAGAGCCTTGTATTTCACTTTTCAAAATAAATTACAAATAAAGCAAGACACATTAGCTTTGTTGACATATGCCCTTGTATTGACATTTACTATAATTTTTTTTGTCAAAGGGTCAGCTAATAGCTCATTCAGTCAAAGCTCAGTGAAAATGACTGTAGTGATAATAAAAAGACATAATGTCCCCGGCTCTATTGTGACTTCGGTGTAATGTCTCGGGCAGCTCTAACACAATAAAACGTGCGTCACAGGGCTTGTTATTGTAGCAGCTGGGCAGGTAGACGGGATCGTTAGCCCGCAGCCACTAAAGCGCTGAGTGCATCTTGTGTTGTGCTCTAAAGCCCCAGATGGAATCAGCTCCTGTGGGCAAAGTCTGTGTCCCTGCTTCAGTGGCCGTGTAACAAGGCTCGACCACAAAAAGCCTTATTAGATCCACAAAGCAACAGGAAAAATGATACAACAGTCTCTAGAGTCAGTGCAGCATATTAACCTTTTTTTAGCATTGTATATGTCCTTGAAGGTGCTTTATTGTCTTTTTAAGACGTAAGAAGGTACAATGAAAGTTTATTAGTCTCTGCTGGAAACCCATCCAGCGACAGCAGCACACAAAGGATATGTAGAAGGAAAGAAAGGAACTCTAACCTCTAAAGTGGGTTCAATATCAAGGATAAGACATGAGAGTTGAAAAAAAAAAAAAAGCTAGTGGGAATTTAACAGAGGCTTAAAAAGCACTGAGAGAGTTGTCTTTGACTTTGGAAACTGAGCTAAGCTTTAATGTAAGGCAAAGAAAGATTGAATCATCAAATCTGATTTTGACGGACAGAGTTGTAAAATTTCCGTCCTCGTCTATTATTTCCTGTCATTTTAAATTTTCATACTTTAATAATACTTATAATGGCTTTTTGTTTTACTCACATTTGAAGAAATTTCGAGCATATAGGACACATAATTCGTTTTATTTATGAACAAAATAAATACACAAAAAATGGAAGAATATTTTGTGCTTGAACTCTAGAGAACAGTGTATAATATACAATATGAGTCCAAGACATAGAAACAACAAAAATGATCCAAACTTAAGTCACTGTTGTGCACCCCCCTGATAAGTCCGTTACTTGTGTTAGCTTTTCTCACGCCACGTAAACTCCTGAACACGATACTCCCTCTTCTTTACCTCCTTTTTACTGCTTGATTATTTACTGCTCAGTGTTCTTCGTTTGTCTTCCTTCATCCTCCACAGCATTATGTCCTCGTTTTTCTCCTTTATTAACAATATCAGAGCTATTTGGTGGTTTGAAAAAATATTATGTATTTTTGCAACTGAATGCAGCGTTACAAAGATAAACGTGATTGAAGATAAATACTGATTGATTTGTACTTTCGCCACCAACTGGTCAGGAGTAGGAACTACAATAGATCACCCTCAGAATAATCTGTCAAAATGAAAAAAAAAAAACGCCCTGCTCAAAAATAAAAATCTCAATGATGGAAAATATTGGGTTAATGCCAACTCTGTTTTTAAGAATAACATAGCCCAGTGTATCCAGTAGCGTTTAGCTGATGTAGCCTAAATGCTTGTGTATAAATAGAGCAGCTGAATATTAAGATGCTAATGTTCTTTACCCACTCAGCTGCCAATTGCCAAAACCAAACACTATTGGTGTAACACTTAGTACAGATTAAAATTTTTGCTTAGTTTCACTGTAAATGTTCTTTTAAAATCCATGTTAATCTTTTGATCCAACTGGAATTGCAGTAATGTAAATGTTTGTCTTTGTAATCATTGCTGCACAAATAAAATCCACTACACAGAAGTCTATTGGTCACATAATCCTGAAAAAGGGCTCCTTGTGGCGTCAGGTTTCTTTAAAAAACCCGTGAAATCCCGGCTATAGCAGCAGTTCCAGGTGTCTTTTGGATCGATGTGGGAAGTGTTATAATTTTGTGCCCCTCATTGTGGCACAACTGCAATTAATCTCTGTGCGAGTGCACTCTGTGAAGGTGAGAGTCGTTCCGAGTGTGGCCCGGCTCCAGACTGTTTCGCAGGTACACGCTGTAAATTTGATTCTTGTTCTCGCCTCACTCCCACTCGCTCAGCTCTTTTCCCAGTTTACCATTTGACATTTTAACTACAGCAGCTGCAGAATCCTAAGTCTCCCACTGAGCAGATATAGTACTACTGCGACATGTCTCATGGACCCGGGAACATGTCCCTGACTCTGACAGACCTTTTCCTCATGTTTAGTTTGTGTAAAGACATGTTTCAGGGCAGATACATATGGACCAGAGGTCGCATTAACCAAATATTTTCCGTCATTGACGTTTTTTTGAGCAGTGACGGAAAAATCTGAATGCCATCTGTCATTTTGACGGATTATTTTTGGCGTGATCTATTGTAATTCCTGCTCCTGACCAGTTGGTGGCGAATGTACATATATCAATCAGCAATTATCTTAAATCGTGTCGTCTTTGTCATGCTGCATTCAGTTGCAAAAGGTCATGGCAGCTGAGTGTGAGTAGTTTTTTCAGACCGCCAAATAGTTCTGGTTTGTTAATAAAAGTGAAAAAAGTGGACATGATGCAGCAGAGCATGAAGGAGAACAAACGGGAAACACTGAGCAGTCACCGACAGCTGTTACAGGACAAGCAGCTCTTGTAACTTTTGACCAGAAGGGACTTTTATCCTAAATGTTTTTCTGTTGAGAGTCAAGACAAATGAGAGTAAACCAGAAATAATCTTTACATACTGACAAGACACACCAAGATTATAAATGGCATTCAACGTGTATTTCAAAACTTTAAGTCATATAGACCCACAACTTAAGATCTAGTACTAACTTGAACTAGATCTTAAGATATTTGTAGTCAATTTTTTTGATTTTATGTGTTATTTTAGCAACATTTCTGTTAGGACCATTTCAGTATTGCTCTGGTTTATGTCATAGCACGTCAATCTTCTCTAATGTCATGAAAAATCCTTAAAAAATGATCTCCAAAAAAGAGTGAAAACCACTTTTTTTCTGCTCGCTGCTCTGTCGGGTCACAGCCAAATGCTCTGCAAATTGCTGAAACAGAGGATTTTAGACGTAAGCGTCACTTTGTGCTTTGGAGTAATAGGCTGGATCTCCTCAGAGTTCGAAGGAAGTCTGCTCGCTGAAGCGTCCTGTCACTGATGCTCTGTTATATGCTCGGCTCTAAATTGGATGTGAGCCAGTCACTTCAGATTACGGCTGCACAGCTTCGAGTGAAAAGAGAAGCAGGCTCCACTTGGCAGCGGCATTAAAATGTGCTTGTAAAATTGTCAAGGCCTCAGCAGCCCTGAATGGAGCTACCCGAGTTTTTCAGCCGCCAGCAGCAAATAACCATTCTGCCGCTCGCTCCGTCTGACAAATACACAAATACACAGGCTTTTGGAGGTCTTTTTTTTATTTGCAAACATACACTGCGCCGCATTTTGTTTCCCATTTGTAACACGCTGACACACAAATCATAGTAAGAACAGAGAGAGTGGGTTTTGTATGTGTCTACAGTGAGGTGTGGAGGTGGTGCTGTAGCCTTTCAGTTCTGTCAGAAGCAACATTTTCATATTACAGCCAGTGCATGTCACTAGTGCACATTTGTGGTTAATATTGCATTTATAAGAAAAAACAGAGTCCGTGTTTCATTGAGTTCTGCAACAACCCCTTAGTTTATGCAGCTTTAATGTAATTATTTAGCCACAAAGGCTCACAAACCAGTGTCCCTTTGTGTCCCAAGCCTGCAGAAATGAAGAGGGTTGTCATCAGGAAGGGCATGCGTGAAATCTAAAACCATAAAACAATAACTCCTGTATGCCAGACTCACTATGAGAACCCCTAAAAGATTCGCTGAGAAAATGTTTGCAGCTGGGAATTGCTGTGTTGTAAATACATTACATCAAACAGTCCATCCAATCCAACCAACCTTTTCTGGAATCCCACTCCCTTGTGTCCGATCGAAAGAGTAAATAGCTGGAAGCACCAGGTGAACTTATTTGACTCTATATACTCGAGCAGGTTAAGTTTTGTTGTCAAAGGCTGATTTATTGAACACTTTAGCTCTGCTGTTCTCCTTTGCAGCAAATGCACTGGTTTCAAATGATGTGTATTAGTTGTGTGAATGAATTATGAATTATTTATCTTGAGTCCCGAAGGTGCACCGTGCATTTTGTTGTATATTTATTGCTCAGCAACAATCAAGTATCTAAATATAAACATATCTTTACTTCATCACAAACTGAAAGAAAGTTACAGAAAATCATTTAGTAATTCACTTCTTTTCAAAGGTGAATTGTGTAAAGTGTTATAGTATATACACATCAGTCAATATGATTTATTATTTTGTGTATAATCACGACAAGAAAAAAAAAACACTCTTTATTTGTCTAATAGATGTTTAAACTCAATGACAGTATATACAATGGACAACTTCCGACCATTGGTCCCCTATTCACCGACATTGTCATCATGACAGGGCAATAAAATGGCAGTTACATCAGGGCTTTTTTGATTTTACTGCATAGTAAAACAATAGTTTTCAGATAGCATAAACAAAGGTATTAATAAAAAATACAACCCCTCTGTATGTCGCCGTATGTTGCAGTATGTCGCCGTTTGTCGCCGTTTGTCGCCGTATGTCGCTCAACACCTGCCTATAGAGGGCACATATTTCTGCTAAAGGCTAGGTGCAACTATGGATTAAATTGTATTTTAGTACAAATTCCCTAAACTGTGTGAGTGTGAGCAATGTACTTCTGCCACCAGATGTTGTCATACTATTAAAACATAAATTAGAAATTATATGCACTGCGTCATTGCATCCCACATGTTGTCGAAACACATTATAAAACCAGAGGAAGTGTCTGTGGACTGAGAACAGTACAACATACACAACATACAGAATAATCTACAGCATATCTGACAACACTGGAACAGGTTTCTCTAAAACACCGTCTTTATTTTTCTTCCACAGCAGTTATACGTGGTTCTTATCAGATTCTTGGCTGATGTCGTGAGAACTACAGGAAAATACATGAATATCAACCGAATAAAAAGTATTTGTTACAAATGCACATGAATACGCCTGTTCTTTTGGAGGTCTTTGAAGTCCGGTTAAGGCCTATGAAGTGTTTTTGTCCTTGTTAGCTCAGTCTTCCCCTCGTCTCGTGCCGGGGGAGAATACGTGGGCACTCTTACCCAGCAGTCCACCTGCCTCCAGGTAACACTCGTGTTAGTACCAACCGAAACAAATGTATTCAAAAGACAAACAATACACAAAAAAAATATAAACAATACAAAAATATTTATTCATTGAATCAAAGTGAACTTATTTATTTATTGATCAACTTCTTTAGAACACTTACACTAGAGTGAACTGGAGTGAGAAACCAAATACAAAGTACAACTTTACCTGGTTTAATTCAGGACAATCATGACCATTTTTTTTTTTAGTAAAGTAAATGGAAAATAAGTTGATGTGAAAATAGGTCTTCTTCATTCATCAAGACAAACCACAATCCGTTGTTTGATATTATATCAGCATAATTGATGATAAAAAACTCAAAGTACAGAGATCACAAGACTATAACGTGTGCCTAGGGTGACCAGACGTCCCAAAAAATTCAGGACAGTCCCGAAAAATTCAGGACAGTCCCGAAATCTAAACTGTTGTCCCGAATCCCGAATCTGGCCCTAATTGTCCCGAAAATTATACTAAAGAAAAAGCTTGAGAAGTTATTGTCTGATAAACATTAAAAATAATAATTATTTAATAAATTGAATTGAATAAAACCTGTCTGCGATGGTTGAGCCGTCCTGCAACATTCCCCTTCGCCGCCGGCTGCTCATTGGCTGCAGCATTCTAAGTTTAAAAAAAAAAAAACACTTATGCGGCTAGGCACAAATTCACAAATTTAGATATTGATAGGCTAATTTACATTCATTCTGTTGACATGGCTGATGTACCGGAACTCCCACATGCTGCTAAAAAGCAAAAACGCCTCTGCAGGTACCGGGAGGACTGGGTGGGAAGTATCCATGGATTCCAGCCTTAAGTGATGAAAGTAAAGCGTTCTGCAAAGTGTGAGGGAAAGAGTTTGGTGTTTCTCACGGAGGAGAGGCAGATGTTAGGCTGCATGCTAGCAGCAAATTACACTGTACCAACACAACAAGTTGCTGCAGTCGCGACGAGGACAGTGGTGCACCGCGCGTAAAGGAGTGATTGATTGTTTGTTTGTCGTGTGAATACTTCAATCACACTTGAGAGTGTATATTTTCAAATAACCCTGCCGTATGGACAAATAGATGGATGGATATGGATGTGGTGTCAACGGCTGAATTACACCCAAGAGCTGGAATAATCACTCCATTATTTCATCGGTCACAACGCTCAGTCTTCGGGTTTGTGTGAGCCGTCATGTGCTATTTTTCATAATGTGCCGTGATGTTTATGAAAATATAAAACCAGGCCGGCGTGAGCTGTGAGCCTCCTGTAAAAGCACGAGTTGTTGTCGGAGTAAGAGGGCTTTGCTTATTAAAGTCGTTCCACGTAAATGTCGACCTGTGAGAGGTGATCAGACTAATGGCTCAGGGGGAACTTAACAGAGCATCAAGTCAGAGCTGGATAACTGAGAATCTTATTGGCTCATGAAAAAGAAGCCTGTCTAGAGAAATTTAAAGGTACATGATTTTCTTGAAATGTTTTATTAAACAACACCCATTACAAATCATTGGGCCTCTAAAAGAATGCAGAGTTTAAAAAAACAACTTACTCCTTTGTTTACATTGAATGGATGTTTTTTATGTCTGTAGCTCTCAGCCAATCACAGCACAGACGACACAAACAGGAAATACAGGAACACTATTTGACATTTAATATTTATAGTAAACTTATTTGACTTTCATTCACTGATAGGAGCCAGGTTTGATTACAAATTCAAATTCTTTAACTTTACTAATATTGATTTTTTTAGTAGAATTGTTTAATTAAATCATATATAAAGTGTTTTTTATATTTGCATCAACATTTACCATTAGAATAATAAGAGAATCAATTTATTTGAAAAAAGGTAGTGCTATTGTGCAAGTTACTAATGTTGCTCTAAAACAATGTTGATAACGTGCTTTAATTGAAAAACGTTCGTAGTTCAGGACAGATATAGGTCTAAAAACGATTAAAGTGACAGTGTGGTTAGAAGTTCAGTGTTTCTTCATGTCCTGCCTCAGCTGTTCTGGGATCTCTCCAGCTTTCTTCCATTTTCCACAAACATGAATGCACAGGTGAAGTCGTCTAAATTACGCACAGTCAGTGAATGTCTCTTAAGGGTTAGGCCTGTGATTAACCGGCGACTGTCCAGGGTGTAGCCAGTTTTATGCGTAAAGCAGCTGAAATACACTCTAGGAAGGGATTGATAAAATAGAACACAATTGGGCTACATCAGAAAAATGGTCCTGTAAATAAAAATAAATCACTAAAGTAAGCTGGTTCATAAAGTAAGCTTGGTTCATAATGCGTAGCTGTAGCTGATAAATTATTCATCACTACAACAGATTAATTATTGAACTAAACTAAACATCACTGAATGCAGTAAAACAAGACTAAAAGAAATAATCAACAAGAAAAAAAATATATATATACAAAAAGCTGCAAAAAGAAACTTTCCAAAAGAGCAAATAGATTTTTTAAAGCATCGAAAGAACATTTCAAAATAAAATGACTTTTCAAAACAGTAAAATTACTTTTTAAAACATCTTAAGTGCACTAAAACTAACCAAACAAAACAAAACCTGATATAATGTCAGTGTTTATATATATATATATATATTTTTTATTCTTTATTTATAGGCTTTTTAACTTTGGACAATGAACAAGACTATATTAGTGACAGAACTGTGACAGGTAACACTTTAGATTAGGAAGCACATTTTATCATGAATTCATGCATTAGTACATGCATTACTTATGCATTAGTATGCATTACTTATGCATTAGTATGCATGCACTAAAATGTCATGAATCACCAGGAATTATCTTGTATCATGTATTCATCATATTTTCATCCTAACCCTAACCAAAAAAAACCCTAAACTTTGACCCCATGCGAGACATGCATGAATTTATGATTAAAAGTGCCCCCAAACCTTAAGTGATTAAAGCAAGAACTAACATAATATTCAAAAATAAAATCAGTAGATAAGTATATACAGTCTATATACTGTATTAAAAATGTACAGTATATAGAAAAAAGAGAAACGTTGGGCAGTCAGTTATTGTATAAAACCAGAATCACGCTACATTCCACATGTTTACCAGAGTGCACAGTGAAAATGTTTTATAAAAGTATTTCTGCGGGCGGCAGATGTGGAGTACACTCAACAGTTACCTAAAGCACATTTCAAAGTGAGGTCAGTGTTTTTCTTTGTTGTTCCAGTTATTTTCCAAGACAACACTTTTTTTCCAAACAGCTGCAAATCAGGAGAAGCTGATATTCCTGTTACTAGCTAAGGTTATTGGAATGTTGCATCATGGGATCACTAGGGTTTTGGGTTTTTGGATGCTAAAGCTAAGCTGCACTAAATTATTCAACACTACTGTACGAGAGATTAGTTGATTATTGTGGTTTAAATCAATGATAATCAGCATTTTTTTGTGAAATACTGGATTTTTCTTTTGGTCTCATTTTGGCAAATCCCCCAATCCTTTTACTAATGCTTCCTTTTTCCCTGCGTTTTGTACAAATGTCACATTTCCATCTTTAAATAAAACCCACTCAAATAAAAGCAGACCTTGCCCTTTGCTCTTTTGAAATGACTAATGTTTTTTAATGTCACTAACGAGTTGGGCTGCTTTGGCTGAATGTATCACAGCTCCAGCAAAACCAGAGTCAGAGCGGAAATTATGTTTAAGGGCAAAGTTTGTCGGGTGTTAAACATGGAAGTTGTATTTAGAGTTGCCGGTTAAAAATGTTAAATAATGTTGACTAAGTTCAAGCTTGAATAAAATAGGAAAAAGTTGTTTTTCCAGTTATGCAAATCCATCCAAATCCAAAAGTTCGATTTGCAAATCAAACTTTACTTTCTAACAATGTCTGGAGGTAAAGCATCACAGCTGTACTTATTTTACACAACTAATAAAAAATGATTGTCAACCCTGTGTATCTGCGCTCGTGTGGCTGAACAGATGAGACAGGTGGAGTGTGGGACGGATGATGGTCGACAGGTGGCTGGTTACCGTGACAACACCAATGTACAGACAGCGGGTGCTTTTGGGGCTGGTTTCAGTGGGTTTTTTAGATCACGGAGGTAAAATGGATGGTTACTGCACTGTCTGGACATGAGTCAAAGGGCATTTATATCTGTTTGGCCTCCTTTTAATTGAAGTTTTTTTCTTAGGGTTTGCTTGAAGAGACTTTGGTCCGACTGAAAATTGTTTTTGCACCACCTTTACCAGAGTACTGTGTGAAATGCAAAACAGATCACAAGCTATGAAGTAAAAGCAGGAAGTGGACCATAGAAAAGAGATGTTGTTAATGGAAATGTTTTAGACTCAGTTCATACTAAGCCGTTTTTTCTTGGCTTTATTATGAAGAATTTTAATAGATGAGAATGACCAGCCCACAGGAGGAGTTTGGCCAATCACAGCCCGCGTTGCTCCAGAAGCATTTTGTTTTTTAAATACTTGAGGTGTACGTTTTTACAAATGTTAAATCAGAATAAACACATCTACTGTGGGTTCTCTCCAGCTCCATCAGTCCAAAGGCGTCCATGTGTAGGTGAATGAATGTTACTGTGTCACTGTATGTCTCTAAGTGCTAGCCCTGCGATTAACTGGCAATTGCTGAGGGTGTATCCTGCCTCCAGGTCTTATTAAAGTGTTAAAAGCAGGTTTCTTTAAAAAAACATTGTTTTGATGGTCAAGTTCAACTTCAAACCAGGCAAAAACACTTTTGTTCTCATTAGAAAGTACTGGCATAAATGAAACTGGACAGATAATGTGATTTGTCGAATGGTAAATGGTGAAATTATAATGTCCGGGTGTGGCAACAGCTCGTGGACAGCGCCCTCTCCTGGACACAGCAGGTGGACTATCTCTGCAGCAAAGTCCATCAGAGGATCTACTTTCTGCGGAAACTGCAATCTTTTGGAGCCAGTCTCCAACAGTTTTCCTCCGCGACCACAGAGTGTGCTGCTGTACGTCGGCTCGGTCTGGCTCTGTGGCCTCTCAGTCCAGCTCAAGGATTCAAAGGCTTCTCAACATCTGGTCTCAACTGATGAGAGCATCTTCTCTGAAAACTGGAGAAAACAAACCATAAGGCTGGCAGAAATGATAGCCGGATTTCCAGCTCATGTTTTAAATAAATACAAGCTTTTGTCTTCAGGGATGCGCTTTAGGGAGCACAGCTATAAAAACTCATTTGTTCTACACAATGTTACACTGCTTAATCAGCAGAAGAGCAAAAAGCACAAAGTTGTGTTTCTTTGTCTGGGCAATGTCTGACAATAAAGTATATCTTATCTTATGTTGTCGTTTACAACTCGTACACAATTTCCTCACGTAACTATTTGAAGAAAATGGTTTGAAATATCACGAGCAGTGCAGCAGCAGAGACTTACATTCATGCCTCAGTGAACCTTGGTCCTGGTTGATCCTCCTCACACCAGCAGCACTTCTCGCCTGAACCTAACGAAGGCCTCCCAGTGAGAACACATCTCACCGAGACAAGATCCACTGCGTCACCTCAGATAAAAGCGCTCGCTCCTGACCTTATTATAACTAAATGTGTGAAAAGACAAGATCCAGTTGAAGGCCAGTGGCGTTAAAAGATTGCTTCCATAATCCTCTCTCCATCTATCCAACTAAAGCAGGCTGAAATTTGAAGTAATACCCAGAAAAGTACAGAAACAATAACTGTTTTAACTTATATAAAGCAATAAGGATACATAATAAAAAAGAGAGCTATTATCCTTCCATAAGCCTGGCTCACATGTCAAGATGGTTTTTAAATATTTTAATCTTGACCGAAGACGTAAGAGACCCCACTAAATCCTAACATTTATATTTTTTTGCTTGTGTTGTTGGTTAGTTCAGCGAAGCGACAAGACCATGATGGAATCATTTGACCTCAATCCAGAATAAATCTCTGACCAAATTCATTCATGCATTTTTTAATATCGTTTATCCTGTTGCGGGTTGTGGGTGGCTGAAGCCTATTTCAGCTGTTTTTGGACAAATAAACATTTAAATAAATAAAATAAAGTGCAGTGCCGTCATACAGATTAGAGAGGAAAGAGATAGGAAATGAAAACTGAGGTTAGACAGTGTTATGTAGGTGTACTGTCAGATATACACTCTTCTTACCTTGAGGTCATTAAAAAATCGTTTGGAAACTCAAAGCGTTTTTTTGCAGCAGTACCACAAGTGGCCACTAGTGGAATCGGCCACAGGACAAACAGGGCCGTCTGGGGTAAAGTGACATGCAGCAGCCTGTATAGTCTATAATTACACTCACCTAAAGAATTATTAGGAACACCTGTTCAATTTCTCATTAATGCAAGAATCTAATCGACCAATCACACGGCAGTTGTTTCAGTGCATTTAGGGGTGTGGCCCTGGTCAAGACAATCTCATGAACTCCAAACTGAAGTCAGAACGGGAACGAAAGGTGATTTAAGCAATTTTAAAAGTGTCATGTTGATTCAAGCTGATAGAAGAGCAATTTTGACTGAAATAACCACTCGTTACAACCGAGATCTGCAGCAAAGTATTTGTGAAGCCACAACACGCACAACCTTGAGGTGGATGGGCTACAACAGCAGCAGACCCCACCGGGTACCACTCATCTCCACTACAAACAGGAAAAAGAGGCTACAATTTGCACGAGCTCACCAAAATTGGACAGTTGAAGACTGGAAAAATGTTGCCTGGTCTGATGGGTCTCGATTTCTGTTGAGACATTCAGATGGTAGAGTCAGAATTTGGCGTAAACAGAATGAGAACATGGATCCATCATGCCTTGTTCCCACTGTGCAGGCCGGTCCTGGTGGTGTAATGGTGTGGGGGGTGTCTACTTGGCACACTTTAGGCCCCTTAGTGCCAATTGGGCATCGTTTAAATGCCACGGCCTACCTGAGCATTGTTTCTGACCATGTCCATCCCTTTATGGCCACCATGTACTCATCCTCTGATGGATACTTCCAGCAGGATAATGCACCATGTCACAAAGCTCCAATCATTTCAAATTGGTTTCTTGAACATGACAATGAGTTCACTGAACTAAAATGGCCCCCACAGTCACCAGATCTCAACCCAATAGAGAATCTTTGGGATGTGGTGGAACGGGAGCTTCGTGCCCTGGATGTGCATCCCGCAAATCTCCATCAACTGCAAGATGCTCTCCTCTCAATATGGGCCAACATTTCTAAAGAATACTTTCAGCACCTTGTTGAATCAATGCCACGTAGAATTAAGGCAGTTCATACACAGTATTAGTCTGGTGTTCCTAATAATCCTTTAGGTGAATGTAAATCCTGGGTTGTTTGCTTTTCTATTTGGATTTGTTTAGTGGGAAATGCAGATCAAACAAATAAAGGATGAAGAAAAAACCATGAAGTGGACCGTGTTGATAATAATCTTTTCTTTATGAAGCACATTTTAAAACTTAGAGTTATAAAGAGCCTGACAGGAAGCATTTTAAACGTCGCCACAAAACAATTTAAAGGCATGGGATAAAGGCATGATAAAATTAAGTAAATAAATAAGACTTGTTAAAAGATAAAAGGCTGATAAAAAATAAACACTTTTATCACTGAGTGACCCTTACTTTCCTCAGGCAGGAACTGTGTCTGGAACCAACAACAGACCTTTCCCCAAGGGTCTTAATGTGCATCCTGGGACGTAAGGAGTTAAAATGTCTAAACTCTAAACTGTAGCTGGAAGCCAAGCCAACCTTAAAATCTGTCTCAAAACACTGGGAGCCAATGAGGTTAAAACAGGAGTAATGTGATCACGTCTCTTAGTTTTCTTTAAAAGCTAAGCAGCTGAGTTCTGGAACATTTGCAGATGAGCAACAGAGGATTTATTATATCAGTTAAAAAGACTGTTGCAATAATCCAGCCGTGATGAGATAAAAGTAACAGAGAATATTGATTTTATTTTTGTAATATTTCTCAGATGATAAAAATAAGTTTGCACCATTTTGGTCAAATCATTAAATAATATGTTGCTGTTTATGAAAACGTATATCTCACTGTGAAAAAGGATTGACAGATGGAAGGGTCTTGGTTTATACTAATCCTATTTACTTTAAAGAAACCCGCTTTTATTCTTTTATTTTACAAAAAAAAACACATGACATCTTGTTTGAATATAGAAGAAACTTATTTTTGTCAGCTTTTTGAGCTAAAATCCAATGAATATATCATGAGGTTTGTGTTTGTTCAGTGAAATTCCAGTCTTCTTACTCCTAGAACGGCACATGTTTATGAAGCGGTGCAACAAAATGCAAGTACGAACACTCCTACCTGGTGTAGTTATTTCAATTGTTGCACTTAATAGACTCCACTCTGTTAGGTAACATCATAATAGAGGTTACAAGTTCAGTAAATTGTAATATTTATTTGAGGTCTTACTAACTGGCCTTACAAGCTACGATTAAAACAAAAAAAGTAGAATAAAGTCATTATTTTCAGCTTCTGCTTTTATCCCTAAACCTGACATTTTCTCTTAAACTCAGACGGAGCTTTGAAAACCATTGTTGTGAACTAAAAGTGCAGACGTTTCTCTTTGAGGAGTGCAATCACTTGATCTCAATTAAAAGAATAATTGGAAAATATCTCAGACACATTACTTTTTTAACATTTCCTTATCCTTAAAAGTATCTCATCTTCTGCTTTAATTAGAATCGTTGTATTAATATTACAGCTTCTCGGAGGAGTTTTGAATCTGAAGTTAATGACTATTTCTTTCAGTGCTTTGTGTTCACTACAATGCGTTTCATCTAAAAGTGCTTTTGATGTGCGGAAAGATAATTGTATCTAAGATCTATTCAGACGATAAAACCAAAAATATTTTTTATTAATTCTATTTAGTTACAATGATTTTTAATCGTTCTCTTTTTTTTACAACTAGACAATAATAACTCTGGAACAAACATAGCTGTTGGGAATATTAAGCATAATTTTACATACATTTTTTTTCCAACACCAGGTGGCAGTATTGTGTCTGAACATATATTATCAACATATCAGCACCCAGCAGAACTCTGAATTACAATTAACTACGACATTTACAGTTTACCTGAGAATCTCTGTAATGTCACATAAACATGAATACATTCTAATAAGCCCTTCGTCTCAGTTGCTCGTGACTCCATCTAGTGGTTCAAAGTAATATAACAGGCCTCAATTTAACAGGTTTATATTTTCCATTTTGTCACTACTGTTGTTTCTAAACGCTTTTTTTAGGATTACAACCAAAACCAAAGGGTTTAATTATTACATAACCAAAAATAATACAAATACAAACTGATGACTTGAGAAGTATTTATTTTTGTTTAACGGTTCCTTTGTAGGCGACTCTAAATGACACGTCCAATATATCATCCATTTATTTTTTATAAATTCAATAAATACATTTAGAATAAATACATTTTAAGTCCTGGACTGCACAGATAAATGATATGATGATATGTGAGTAATATTTCTTGACATGGCTTGTCCTTTGGTTTAATTTCAGTGAATATTTGAAAACAGACTTCACAGAGAAATGCTAATGCTAGTGAAGTGTCTGTGGAGGTTCTCAGTCATCCAGGGCATCTTGAAGAAAAGGTTTGAGTAAAAGCATCTGGACTTCGTTTTCAAGGTGAAGCTTATAGCTGAGCTTATATCTCTAGCTCAGCGCTCTCACCAGTTGAACTCAGAATTGACAAAGTCTCTTGAAATAGAGACGAAACGTCTTCACCTTGAAAACGAAGTCCAGATGCTTTTACTCAAACCTTTTTTAATGCTAGTGAAGTTGTGTAAGTGGACAATTATAGTTTCTGAGGAAAACAATGTTCGAGGTCCACTTTGTGACATTGTTTTGGTTCAGACAGTTTATCAATGGTTATACAAATCCTAAAATTATCTACTTTTAAATTTTTTGAAGCATTGTTTTGATTAATCTTAATTGTAATTTATTACCCAGCGGTTTAGTTGAAGCTACGTTTTTTGGCTCAAGAATGTTGTTATCGCCATGGTAACCTGCTCCACAGCATCGTCCATGATCACGACTAATTCTTCTTGGGTTCTTGACCTTACAGTACCTCACTTCTTGTGACCACAGAGGATACTTTTCTTTTCTCCGAAGTGTTTGGCTGTTATGGCTTTTTAAGAAAAAAAATCTGCCTTTAGTGTGTTTTGTGCCGCGTTTAAACACGGATTGAGAAAGAAAGTCCATGCTTCATGTATCAAAATGATTTCTTTCGAATGCTTCCTTCAGAGGCCACCTGACAGAACCCTCTCCATTTATCCGGGCTTGGGACTGGCACAAAGGGACTCTGGCTTGTGACCCCCTGTGGCTGAAGTTGTGGCAAACCCTCAAACTCAAACTTGCTTTTCTACCACAGCTCTTTTTTGTTCTGTTTGTAATCTTCACACTGTCTACACTCCTGGCAATAATTCTACAGTTTTGGCAGCACATTTGAACTATTTCAAACACAACTGAACAACGTTTGTTTTTCAAACTTCAACAACAAATCACTGGGCACATATTTGCAGTGTAGGTTTTTTCATAAATACGAGCAGCGTCAGGAAGTGAGACCGAGGAGCGAAGCCCAGAAACAGCATCAAATCTGTCACTTTCTGGCTCTGCCCATGTGCCACCATCTGGTCAGTCATGTTGTTGTTTGTGGAGGTTTTTAAAGGCAGTAGGTGAGAAACACTTCCGTCTCCAGCCGGTTTATGATGATGGATGTTCTCTACATGCAGAGTGTCGGTAAACACGGCCGCTCAGATCAGGCCAACTGCTCCAGAAGTCTGCGGGGAACCAACAAGTCAACAACAACTGCAGCTCTCCACCTCGCTCCTGTTTTCACGCCAGTATTAATCCACTGCCTGAGACGTGAATAATTACATCTACTGCTGCGTTTCTGAGCCGCAGTGAGAAGGATTTAAAGAAGTGATGTTGGTGCTGTAAAACATTCAAATATTAGAAAGTGCATGTTGCTTTACAGAAGACTACTTAAAGCAACACCACATAACAATATTTACAATCCTTTAGATGGTTCTCTGAGATCAGTAGAATCATGTCTACATCATAAGTCGCACTAGACTTTCTCAATCTACGTCATTTTGACGTTGTAAAATTTCTCTCTATTACCAGACATTTTAGAATTTCATAACTTTTTAATAATACTTATAATGGCTTTTGGTTTTACTCAAATTTTAAGAAATTTCAAGACGAGCATAGAGGACAGATTGTTTTATTTATAAACAACAGATGAACAAAAAGTGGAAGGATATTTTGTGATTGAACTCTAAGGAAACGCAGTTTATTACACAATTTTAATTCGAAAAAATGAACTGAACTTTTCAATCACTGTTGTTGTGCACTACCTGACAAGTCCGTACTTGTGTTAGCTACAGATGAAAACATTTTTCCTCCTTCCCACCTTAGCCACGTAAACTCCTGAACACGATACTCCCTCTTCTTCACCTCCTTTTTGCTGCTTGATCGTCCCGTAACAGCTGGATGTTAAAAAACTACGCACAGTCAGCTGCCGTGACCTTTTTCCAACTGAATGCAGCGTGACAAATACGACACGATTCAAGATAAATGCTGATTGATTTGTACTTTTGCCACCAACTGGTCAGAAGTAGCAATTACAATAGTTCACCCTCAGAATAATCCGTCAAAATGACGTTGATGGATGGCATTCAGATTTTTCTGTCACTGCTCAAAAAAAAAAACGTCAAAGGCGGAATATATTTGTTTAATGCAACCTCTGGTCTACAGTCCCCTCAGCTGGACACAAACCTCCAATATATCTATCCTGTCCCGGGACGAGGAGTTATCTCCAGAGATTAGTGAGTGAGGTTCTACACGACGCATTCGTCTGATACACTGGACTCTACAGAGGCCTATTTGTACAGAAAGCACTAAAATAACCTACTGTTTTATTCCAAACTTGCCATCTTAAACGTCTCTACTAAACAAACACAATCCATAGGTTGCACAGTGAGGGTTCTGTGCCCTCTGCTGGATAAAAGTTACACAGGTTTGCTTTAACAAATGATTTTGATCTAATCTGTAAACTCGTGCTCGTGTATAAATGTGCGTTTGTCGAACAGTGTCAGAATTTTAGGGACAGAGGTTGTTTCGTGGTATTTAATTCAACGAAGGATCTCTTACACTTTTGATAATGTCATTGTTATACATTACTTTATATTATTAAAACCTGTGAGTAAAATATCACTCACAAGAATCTGTTACAAACACTGCAGAGGTTTTGTAGTACACACACAGACAAATCAAAGAATGTAGACTCTTTTAAGGAATATTTTTGTAATTCTTTTCGAAAAAAAAGCCCATGTGAGGCCTTAATGCATTAAACAGTTCAATAAAATATGAAGAACTGCACTGTCTGGAAAACTTCTTCAAACTCTTCTTTGAACTTTAAGGTTGAAACAGAAACACAGCAGTAAGGGCCAAAAATCATTAACTACTCAACAAATCTAAAAACAAAAAATCGTTAGCTGCAGCACTACGTTACAGTTTAAAGTCAAAAGAAGCTGATAGTTCAGTCTCTGTGGCGTTGCTCCTGTCTGCTTCTCCAAACTGCGTTAGCTCTGCCTCGGTACTGTAAGTAAATTACAAAATTTGCCATTGTTGAGATATATATTTACTCAAATTCCAAACAGGATTATTTTAAATCCTTAAATGGTAAAAAGCTTGTATTGCATGTGTCATTTTGCTGGCACTGTTGTAGAAATATTTACATCCTGCCTTTGGCCCCGACCCATCCGCGTTTTATATCTTTGCTCTTCAGCCTGTTTCAGCTGCTGTTATGACATATCCTTACATAACCCCCACATCACCTTTAAGAAGCTCTCAACGGTTTGTACTGATTTTTGATGCAGTAATTTAGTTTAATTTTCCACTTGAAACACATGAAAATGTCATATTAGGGAAAGGTTGAGCGCTGGCGGCGGCGACTGAATCAGAGCTTTGAAGTTCTGGCATTTCTCTGGGACACTTAAAGGAAGGTTAAGAATATATTACTACTCGACTGTGGCATTTTCATCTTATCATTAGTGAGTTGTCTCGGACCTAAAAGAGTGCGGCGTGACGCATGGGGCTGGCTGTATGGATGAGCTGCTCAGACACGACTTTATGGAACAAACTGGGCTTAATAGTATCGGGGGGGGCTTTGATGGTGGTGTGGGGCGGTCACTGTCTCGTTTTGTTTCCCTCTGGTCCATACTGACATCTGTTTTAGGACCAATACAAGGCCATTAACCCAAAGCAGAGTGATGACAGGGGGTGAGTAGGTCTGCTCAAACAACCCCAGGGTCACATAGTCAGAAGATTTTACCGACGTCACAAAGAATTAACATAATGACTCTGTTCTCATTGTTTCACATTCAGAGAGGTTACAAGTTCAGTAAATTGTAATATTTATTTGAGGTCTTACTAACTGGCCTTACAAGCTACGATTAAAACAAAAAAAAGTAGAATAAAGTCATTATTTTCAGCTTCTGCTTTTATCCCTAAACCTGACATTTTCATCTGTTCTCACAAGTTGAAATCAACTTGTGAGAACAGATGAAAATGCTACTTGATTTTGAATAATTCATGAAACTAGTGTCGGACGTGGGCAGTCATAAGGCCACTTTCTGTTCTGTTTTATTTAATACAGTTTCATTCATATAGCCCAGTAACACAACAGCAACCGCCTCAAAGAGCTTTACAAAAACAAAAGGCAGCAAATAAAACCAGACTGTACAAGAAAACCGACCCTCCACCAGGATCAGAGCAAAAACTCCAAAAACCCAGCCGTGGCAACAAAAAGGAACCACAGAAGGAGAATCCAGTCCCAGGACAGACAGGCCCTGACATGGATGTGTCCAGGACAGCATTGACAAATAGTTAATATAAACTATAATATAGGCCATGGTAAGATCAGTGGGACAGTTTAATCCAACTGATTGAGAGTAAAAAAAATGAAAAATAAAAGTAAAAAAATAAAAATAAATATAGAAGATATATTGTAGACAACATATATTAATGATCTGTAAAGACAAAATGATCCATAAATGCAACAATGTGAAAAGAGTTCAGTGTTAAAACCGTTATAAACATCGGTGCCTTTAACAAAATAATGTAAAAGGGGTCAGAGCAGAAAAAAAGCACTGAATACTAAAAATAGTGAAGCAGAAACAAAGTTATCCCAGGGAGACACAACTGCAGTGCGACCAGGCTCTAAAGGACTCCAGGACTAATGAGTAAAACCCCGAGAACAGAGCCCAGCACAGATTATCCAACACAGCACAGAGAAAGAACTAAGGCTTTTATGAAGGTACAACATAAAGCCACCCCTTAATTAGACATGTTTTCAATAAATGCCTGGCCTTTCGGTGCAAGACCTTACATGTTGTGTGTTTTTTTTGTAAGAAACTGTGAATGGAGTGACTAAAGTAAAAGATGGCGTCGTTCCAATTGAAAATGAACCGAACCTCTCTGGTCTGTTCTTCAAGGACCATTTCCTACGTCTGGGGTTATTTATAGACGTTGCACATTGTTGCGAGAGAAAACAAAGCTAGACCTGAAGAAGGCAAATATTCTCCTCCGTAATGCAGGTTGTGGAGGTCACCGCAGACGCTTCATCTCGGCTCCCGGCAGAATTAGGAAACGCCTGAGCAAACCTAGCCGGCTGCATTGCTCATTCCCATCATTAAAATAAACGACCTTGCTCTGTGGTCTGTGGAGAAGAAAAATGTGAAGAAAGAAAAACCTTTTCACCTGGGATTTTGTCACTGTTTGGTCCCAGCGGCTGCTCTGCTTCTTCCCAGACCCACTGCTCGAGGTTTTCTCCAGCACTAAAGCAGCCCCTGGGCAAAGCAAAGCACTTGTCCCGAGGCTTTTTGTTGGAAGAAGTAATCAATTAAATATGAAAAGACTCTGCATCTGGCTGGGTCTAGGCGTCCTGCAGGGAGAAGACAATCAAAACACAAACGGCAGCAATGTGGTGCAAGGCTGTCTCTTTATGTTTTTGTAGATCAATTTAAAACAGAACCCAGAGCAAAGAAAGTGTTTGTGTGCATCTGTGAATGTACTGGCAATAAAATATACAAGCCTTGCTCAAGTGGCACTTTGTGAAGCGAACAGAAGAGGGAAACATTGAGAGGGGGTTTGGATAAGACGTTCTGTACAGAGCGAGCTGAAGAAGGACTGATGCAAGAGGGAAAGGCAGACAGATGTATCAGGCTCAAAAACTGGGCTCATCCAGCTTTGAATAAGCTCTCATAATACGAACAACCTGGAACAAAAGTGTGCTACGGGCCGCGCTAATAACAGAGGCTAAAGTTAGCTTTAGAAGGAGCCTGCTAAAATTTTAAGTTGTGGTCTTCGGAGGGTGTTTTTCAGCATTTTAGAGATTGGAAACAAAACGTCTTTAAATTCAAATTAAACATTTTGATCAGTGACTATGGGCAGCGCATACACTCACACATCCACACTCACGCTTACTCACTGTTCTTTTTTAAATAACGTGTGGTATTTGCGCCTTTTCCTCACTCCTCTGCCATTATGACATGACCGAGGCTCCCTGTTTATGAATGCTCAACACAGTGAGAACACTTTTTCCTTGCTGTTTAAAATTAAAAGCCAATCTTTTGCACGTTGGCATTGATCACAAAACCCGAGATCTGCTCATTTACATATCATAATGTACATTTTTACAGCACCTGACCAACCCTGTTGTGTAAAATACATATAGGCAATAAGCATTAGTGTCCTATGAACAGTATTTATCAAGAGCATTGTTCCAGTTAACTTGATCCTGGCATTAGTCACATTGTGCCCGCCCCACTGCCTCATGGGGTCACTTCTTTTTACAACAAAACCAAAGGTAATAGTGGTCAGGATTGTCTTTATTTGGATACACTTTCACTCACAAGGAGTATTCATGTCCCAGTGGTTACCTGCTTTGAAGACTTTTTTCAAAGGTTCTTTTTAAACCGTCTCTACCATGACTTTGGTTACATTTATTCCTGACAGTTTGCGTTGTTAATGTCAGTATTACTTGATTTGCTGCTAGCGTTCTGGAGAAGTATAGACAAGAAAACCAGTTGTTGTTTTTGTTGGTATTAGTTTAAAGTCCACATATTAAGACAGGAGTGAAAACAAGCCCGAGGCAAGACTGAGACCTTTGTAAACCTTTTAAAAAGTGGCCTTAAGACCAGTGTAAGATTCTCCTTTTCTGCTTCACCACTGTCCAAACCTACACCTCCTCCTGTTGTGGTGATCCCCTCTGGGTTTGTAAGGTTAAATATATTATTGTCATTGTGTTTTTATTCAACTAAACCCAGTCACTGTGGCTCTGTCCGTTTATAGTAAATTTAAATCCTACTCACCTAATTTAATTGCCCTACATTTGGAGCACTTTCCGAAGCACCGCTGTGTAAAAGTGCTTCTGACAGGTGCCACAACTGCGTGGGCACATTTCCACTACAGCCGTCATCAGAGCGGGTTTCCTGCTGTGAATGTCAAGTGCCAGATATGTAGGGTTTCTGACTAATCCTGGCCACTTCACGGTGACTCTGTGGCCCGTAGCGCTCTGCAGGTAAACCCCAACAAGCTCCACTTAGAGATCCCACTCCGGTGTCTGACTTCATTTCTCCGACTGCGCTCTTGTCCTAACGCCTGTAGCACTGCAGCGTCCTCCCGGCACGTCTGACCCAATCAGTCCTGCTTCAATAGACTCAAATTTATGTTTTAAATCACTGTTAACACTACTTTTGTCATCTTCATTCAGGTTCATTTTTCATAAAAGTAGCAGTAGTGGGACTGGTACAATGCCATGTGAAGCCAGACCTCGTTGAGACATTTGTCTGAGTATAAAAGAGCTGTGTTTTTACGCTTTAACAAAACAAGCAAAGTGCATTCTTTGTGTCCTCTAGCTTTCGGGGGTTTTGCCAAAGGAACTTCACAGCAGGTTTTATCTTTCTTTTAGAATTGTTGTCGTGGTAAGTGTGGTAGGTAAACTCACACTGGGTCTTAAACCGTGAGTTGTGCCTGTTGTTCACGGGGCATCTTTTCTCTTGTGAGCTTTGTCGACAAAGTTTAGGCTCGGCCCACGCTGAAACATAAAAAAAAAAAAAAAAAAAGAAAAAGTTACAGTAAAATGGAGAAACAGAAACAGATTGCCTCTGGCTGATTCACATTTAGTTTTTTTATCTCATCTCACATCTGACCGTGTTCTGACCGCAAGACTCGACCTGCAAATAAAGCATGGGCTTTTGATTTTTCCTTCAGATCTCAGTTGAGTAAGAAATAATAACGACTGTAATATTTTAAGGCAGGACTCACAGAAAACCTTTTGTATTGTCAATTTTTTGTTTCATCAATTTGACAATCCATACCAAAAGTGTTAGTGGATAATTTCTGTAGTTTTTATACAGTATATCTTCAATTTGAGAATTTAATTAAAACAGTCCCTGTCCACACTAGCCTTGTAAGTGACCTTTTCCACATTACGTCAGCCCTAACACGAGCCCTTTCAGTGCTTACACTGGAAGACCTAATATAATGTGTGTAACTGATTTAACAGAGAACAACTATTCGACTAGAAGCTTTTAGCCTTCTGAAGTTCCTAAAACCAGGTTAATACTCACAAGAAGCATATCTAGCACACGTTGACCAGGCTGTGTGGCAGCAGTTGCTTTCATATAACTGTGTGCCTTACATACGTTTTCATCTGGAAGTTTTAAAGTTGCCTAAAAAGTTCCTTTGAGTGACAGCCGAAGTGATTGGTTGATGTATGAAAGTGCTTTGAGTATAGTCTTTGTTTGTTTGTTTTGGCCACATTACCTTTAAATGTTCTCCTTAAGGTAATGGTCATCAAAATCTGAAACCTCACGTTGGCGTCCATCTCTGAGATGTGCTGTGTAATGTTCCTTCTGGGGTCAACAGGTCGCCCCCTCTCATTTATTCTGCTGCAGGACAGAACACTCTCGACTGGGGAAGTGTGTGCTGCCTAAGAGTGGCAAACGGCTGATGAATAATGCAGGCTAATAGTGATGTGTTGACAGCTCTGACACTCAGACTGTGGAGCTGTGGATCACTGATAATGTGTCGTTTCCCTTCTGCGTTTATTACAACAAATTGCACTATTTTTCCCCAATAACTTCACCTCTCCACAACCCCAGTGTTTTTAGGCTCCTATAGTCAAACTCCACGCTGCACTTCGAGTTGTGAAGACACTGCAGTAATGATGGCCAAGACTCATCCATTTAGATGAGTCTTTAAATTAATTTCAGCTTTTTTTTTTTGCCAATTACGTTACAGAGTTTGGCTTTGGCATGTTCATATAATTAACTAGTCAGAGAGCTCGGAAGGTGCACTCATATTTTCTAAGCCAGTAGAGTGGTAATTAGAATCCCAAAGTTAGGTTTTAGAAACTTTCCCTCTTCTTTGGAGCAGCGAGGTCAATGAGGGAAGCACTGGCACTGGGTAATGATCGTATAGTTTATGTTATATCAGTCTTATTTAATTCATCCATATCTTATATTTATTACATACAGACATACTGTCCAGACTCTAACCATCAATCAATCCTATTTTTAAAAGTATTATACAACGACCAGAGTTACTTAAACCGAGCCAGGTCAGTGCTGATGTGCAACTCAAATAGAAGAGTTTTCCACAAATAATAAAAAAAGGGCTTTACTTTTGCTGAAACACCTAATTTGAAACAGTTATCAGTCCCAAGTCAGACTTCCTGTGTGGAGTTTGCATGTTCTCACTGTGTCTGGTGGCTCCTCCAGTTTCTTGTAAAACATTACGACTAATTCTTGGTTCAGAACTCATGACTAAGACTTGCTCAATGGCTGACGAGTGGCTGCTCATAAACGTTTGCCCCAGCAGCACCAGGTGATGGATGGGTTAAATACACAGAGTTTTCCTGCAGGGACAGAGATGTTTAAAATGCAGAAATTAAAGAAAGAAAAGCAGGACATATTCTTTTAGTTTGGTTGGCTCAGCAGTTCAGGGTTATCAAAACTTTTTCACCTTTCTTTCTAAAAGCATGTAGTAGCTCTCCTCTTCTCATCCATCTGTCTCCTACATCCTTTAACCGAGTCTTGAGGAGTCCTCAGGTTCTGGTCTTAATCAGTCCTACTCTCAGACTCTGTTTAGGGAAATAGTTGCAGTGATTAAACGCCATACACAGGTCCTGTTTGGTCCTCCAGGTGTACATGTAACAGGTGAACCATTGATCCTAACTACATTGATGAGACGCAGGCCTACAGATGATGAGCAGCAGCAAAAACAACAGTGCCTTCAAACCGTCTGTGCTGTCAGTCCATGTCAGATTGCTACAGATGTAGTTTTGCGAGGCTGTGCAGGATAAAGTAAAAAGCCCTCATGTAGAAATCTCCACACAGTAGAGCCTCGAGCAGAGTATAGTATATAAGATGGTATATGGAGTGATGCTGCAGCTCCTCATATACGCACATATTTCTCTTTGTTGCAAAAATTGAAGAAATGCTAGGTAACTATGCACTATTCAAGACATATTTCCAAAAGAGATCTTACAGAGTTCAACAGTTCAACAGTAGTCTACGCCGTTTGCACAAGGACAAGCCAAGCACTATTCAGACGAGTGCTTAAGCTGGAGTGTTGTTGGAGTTATTTAGACCTAATGGCAAAATGTGTCGAACCATATTGTTTCTTATACTTATGCATGTTTGAGTAATAATGTTTTTTTTCTCTTCACTTTTCACAAAGTCTGGCTTGCTACGTTTGGTAATTTGCCAAACATTAGCCTTTGCAACAGTTTCTTTGTGACGGTTGACAAACAAAATGGTATTTCTGGTATTCTGGTCTAATCTGCTCTAATAGTCGTACAGTAAAGTGAAGAATTTTAATTGTTGAATTATATGTTTTTTCCATCTACATAGAGCCAGGGCACATCATTGATGCTTCTACAACTGATAACTATGTAAATCCATTCTTCTTGTTTCAATATAAGACAAGGTAAACAAGGGAAAGTAGCTTTTTTTATTCATATCTTTTTGTAAAGAGCCTATTTCATTGTTTGGGGTCAGGTCAAATGAATAAATGTAAATGTAATGTTTGTTGAACTTGTTGCTTTGACTGAAGTATGTACGGAACAATAAACACTCAAAACTCAACCCTTATATAACTGTTTTGATTTAGAAGATAAATTGACTGCATTCAAACTAAATGACTTAACGATAGTCATGCTGCGGTAAACGTGTCATTTGTACAAAAAGAATTCATTTGTTTGAGGAGTTAACCTTGTGTTGGTGGAGCTGGTAAACAGCAGGTGAAGAGCGCAAGGACGATACAACACAACACGAATGGCTCAAACTTCCCACAATGCCCTGTGCATGTCTGTCAGCCACTCGCTGAGCAGACTTCAGATTGGATTGTACAACATGAACTGGCCTCAGGCTCAAACGTCTCTCTGTGCTCGAAGGCTCTGTGAACAATGTCCTATTTTCTTATGAAAGGTCGCTCCAAGTTCTGTTGTATTTTCAATTCACAAAAGCTATGTCAAGACTAAAGCCTTTTTCTGTTGAGGTTACCGTAGTGTTTTCCTCTGACAAGCAAACGTTAGCAGTGCTAAAAATGATTGTCATTGTTTCAAGTCTTTCTTTTTATCCATCCACAATACATTTCAGCACTGGGTTTTATTGTCAGGTGGGTGTTGTGTAATATTAAAACACAGTACTTAAATTGTAGAGCTGGAACCTAAATATCAAACCTATTCAAAAAAAGAACTGTAGTTATGCAGAAAGTGTGAGATTAACTTTTTTAATGCTTGTGAGAAGAAAAAAAAGAGTTGAATGCCCTTACAGTATATTGTAACAGTAGACATAAGATAAGACGCTATCTAGGCTTCATTATCAAGAGTTTTAACAGATGATCATTTTCATCATCTACAAACCCCCCACCCTTACATTTTCTCTTCATTAACAGTAAAACAGAAGGACCCTTTAAGCACAGTTCAGGTGTTTCAAGTGATTTTGATAAAGGTCAAAATTTTCATCTCTAAATCTGGGCCCATTTCCAGCTCCTCTGGGAGCCTCTTTTTTTATCGATTTCTCTATCGCTGATCCCACCTCCATCGTCCTCATCAGCCTTCGTGTCTATTCCCGAGCTTCAATAAGCCCACATATCATCGTAATGTGTAATTACATATCATTTGCAAAAACTGGCAGCGGAGCATGTCAACAGGAGCTATGCATCATCCATCACTTTTCCAAAGACGAAAACAGTCGTAGAGCAGCAGTGAACAAGCATTGACCAAACATTAAAAACAGTACATTCATCAGTTTTTGGAGCACAACACAAACTAGATGCACTACATTTGCTGACTCCAAGCTCACTGTTTATTGCTTGTAATGTATTTCTTTTTATTTCTTTTACAACAAGGCATTATTTGGTTTTATTATGAAGAGTTTACAGAAGAGTTACAAGAATAATTCATGAGTAAAGAGATGGAACAATGACTCTGATTATGTTTATTATGTTTAATACATTTTGTAAAAGTACAGAAATAACCTCGGACGATGAAATAAAAGACGCTGGGGCCGAGGCCTGCAGAAGTGGTGCTTGGTACATGTGGAGGATGGAAGTACAAGATTCATTTTAAGGAAAAGTAATAGGTTATGAATGAGGCTGTGTACCTTCTGTCAGTATTATTAATACTATGATCTTTTAGTACAGCAGCCGCCTCACATTAATGGTTACTACCAACAGTCGTTTCTACTGAACCTCCTCTGTTTTTTTTCTGCTTGAATTCCATAATTTACTTTGTAGGTGATTTTAATATAGATTGGAAGTCTACAAATTGTACATTAAAGAGTAAATTACTTTCTTTAGCTAATACTTGTAATTTGTCTCAAATTGTTAAGGATTATACACGAGTACATTTGAAAGATGATGGCACATATTCAGCAACTTTGATTGATTTAATTTTTACAAATGTAAAGGATTTATGTTCGGAGGCAGTCTCTATTCCAGTAGGTTGCAGTGATCATAATTTAATTGCTGTGAATAGAATTACAAAGGTAAATAAATCGGGTCAAAATTTTATTCACAAAAGGACATATAAAAAGTTTGAAGAGAAGGATTTCATAGACGAAATAAGGAGTGTAGATTGGTTGGAGGTTACGCAGCAGCAGAATCCTGTTAGAGCTGTGGCCATTTTTGATAAATTGATAACTAGAGTAATAGACAAATATGCTCCGGTAAGGAAACAAACGGTAAGAAATGTCTCAACTCCATGGCTAGATCAAGAGCTCAAAGAACATATGAGGCATAGGAATCAAGCTAAAGAAGAAGCTATTAAACAGAATGATGTGGTTCAGTGGAATAAGTATCGTAAGCTTAGAAATCAGGTGACTAAAATGAACAAGCGTAAAAAACAAATATATTATCAAAATAAATTAAGAGAAGCTGGAATGGACAGTGCAAAGATGTGGAAAACACTTAATGAATTATCGGGAAGGAAAACAAAACGGAAGACAACGTTACTAGATGCTGATGGGATTAGTCTTACTAGACCAAAAGAGATTGTAAACTATTTGAGCCATTTTTTAAGCATAAAATAAAAAAAAATAGACAAACCATGGATTTGGGACAAAATGAAAATATCTCATATGATTTAATATCAAATAGGATCATGAAAACAAAAGATTGCACATTTAAATTTAACACTGTAACAGAGGATAATGTGAAGAAAATATTAAAAGCAAGTAAAGATAGACCTTGTGGAACAGATGACTTAGATGTTAAATTGTTGAAGTTGGTGATGGATGTCATTGCTTTGCCTATTTCTCATATAATTAATTTGAGTTTAACAGCAGGTGTTTTTCCTTCACAATGGAAAAAAGCAAAAATTTTACCTTTAATAAAAAATAATAAAGAGCAGTTTTCAGGTCAGAATAGCAGACCAATAAGTTTATTACCGGCAGTAAGTAAAGTGATGGAAAAAGTTGTGTATGATCAAATCCAAGTGTATTTTGAAGTAAATGGGTTAAACACAAGGTATCAGCATGCTTATAAAATGGGGCATTCCACAACAACAGCACTTACTCAGTTAACTGACTATTGGCTACAGGAAACTGATAATAAGAATTTAGTGGGTACAGTATTTTTAGATTTAAGTGCTGCCTTTGATGTTCTAGACCATAATATTTTATTAAAAAAGTTAGTTTGTTATGGATTTGAACCTACTGCTGTTAAATGGATTGAAAGCTATCTTAGTAAACGTGAGTACACAGTTTATTTTAATGGTAGCTACTCTGAGATGGAAGTAATGAGTTGTGGGGTGCCCCAGGGTAGTTGTTTGGGACCCCTTTTATTTTCCATTTTTATAAATGATTTTCCAGTTGTAATTAAAAATGCAACCATGGCAATGTATGCAGATGATATAACATTGTGTCAATCAGCAAAGGATGTAAATCAACTGAATATTATGTTAAATATGGAGTTAGATTTGGTAACACAATGGATTACTGATAATAAATTACTGATTAATGCAGGAAAAACTAAATGTATGATACTGGGGCCAAAATATTTTCTTAAGCCATCATTAACATTGAACTTGGGTATAAGAGGAAATGTGATTCAGCAAGTGGAAGAAATGTCTCTAATGGGTGTGATTGTGGATAGCTCATTGTCTTGGAATAGCCAAATAGATCAAATATTGAAAAAAATGGGTCGTAGTATGGGAATAATCAGATATTGTAAGAAATTTATTCCCAAATGGCTGACCAAACGATTAGCCCAATCTTTGGTATTAGCGCATTTACACTATGCGTCGGTTGTTTGGTCAAATACGAACGAAAAGAATTTATATAAATTGCAAGTAGCACAGAATAAAGTGGCACGTATCGTTTTGGGTTGTCCATATACAACTAATATAATAACAATGCATAATAATTTGGCATGGTTAACTGTAAAATATAGATTGAAATATTGTCTTTTATCATTTATTCATAATATTATTGAAAGAAAAACTCCTGAAATAATTTATACAAAATTGACATTTTTTGCTGATCAACATAATTACTGCACAAGACAAACCACTGGAATGCGATGTGTTCTGCCTCAAGTCAGAACTAATCAGTTGCAGAGAACAGTTTTTTATCGGGCCATGGTTGCATGGAATGGATTACCAGGATTTTTGTTGTTGGAAAATAATAGAAATTGTTTTATAAAGAAATTAAAATTGTTTCTGTTCACACAAGAGTTATAATTATGGAAGAGTATGCTAATATGGAAAGATGTGTTTTGAGTTTATATCGGTGAGTAATTTATTAAATGTTCAAGCATTTTTGTCTACTTACATAATTGCATTGAGTTATTGTAGATGATGTTCAGTTTGAGGATGGGTATGAGTGGGTATGTGTGTATGAGTGTGAATAACGTATAAAATGTGAATTATGTAAATTGTGATGTAATGAAGAGGAGACCCCAGGAAGAATAGCAACTGAGACATCAGGCGCTAATGGGGATCTTAATAAATGAAATGAAATGAAATGAAATGAAATAATCCAATATTTCAGGTGTGTAAAAAAAATCTGTATGGGTGCCATTTTGTAATTCTACAGTTATCCTTTGACTTTTAAAACTTGTTGGAGATTACCTTGCCTTCTGTTAAAACAAATATATCCACACAGATTTCTGAATAATGTGACCTATTTTGTGATGGATAAATGCAGTGACCTCCTCCGGTGCAGACTTTCTTCTGGAGACATTAATTAGTGGTTTCTGTGGAGGCTCCTGTGGCCCCACACTCACAGCACTCTCCCTGATGCCACGATCTTTCTTACATCATTACACGTCTCACACTGCGCTCTGTTTAATTTATACAAGGTCTAGGGCCTTTTGTACTGTTTTCCATAGCGGCTGGGTGTGCGCCCGGGACCCCTGCCTGTGCTTGAACACTGTGTGACCCACTTAGAAAAGGTCTTTTTGTAAAATATTGAGTAAAGATATGAGTATGCCTTGTGTTTGATCAAATATGAAAGCATAAGCTAAAACACATAAATGTAGCAAAGTAGAGCTGATAAGAAAAAAGCAGGCGAAATATTAGAACTCGCACTCGACTCTTTTAATGTATATTCTCTAACTTGTTTTGTTCATTTACATGGATCTCCATTAGCTACCAGCTAGCCTTCCAGGGGTCGATACTAACTTCTGTCAGCTTTGTAACCTGCATATTTAGACACTATTAAAGGATGTATAGGCTTCTGACAGGAAGAGTTAAAGGTGTGTGTGGTCCTCCTCCTTCACTTAAGAAAACAAACCTTCTCCATTTAATCATATCAAAGCTGTGACTGTTTTTGTCCATATTTCTGCTCTGTTCTAATGGAGCACCTAATGTTATTTTGTAAAGTTTATGATGGTTTCAGGAGAAATTAAAAGTAAAGAACTTAAGTCAGTGAGCTGAGTGGATGGTTTGATTTAATAGCAACAGGAATGAATAATTGGAAACAAATAGCCCCAAACTAGAAATTGAACTTGAATCTTTCCTCTTTAAGTTGTAAGCGCTCCACAGGGTGACCCACTGAAAATGAGTCAAATGTCAAAAAAAGATAATAACCTAATACTAAAAACGTATTCAAAAGATGTGCAAAAAATATGTCACATGACCAAAAGTTTGGGAAATACTGCAAAAGTCTACCTTTAAAACTGTTCAGATTCCTTCTTTCTTTCTTTATCTTTGTTGTATTTTCAAAGTCTGTTGATTTGCCCAGTGTGAAATGTGTATAGCATATCTTTAATAATTCAGCAAAAAATAAATAAACATGGGACACTGCACTTTGGGGTTTTCTGCTGATTATTTCCATTTCCATTTGTTATCCTTGATGCAGGGTCTTGATGCAGGGTCTGTCTGACCTCTAGGAACAGAGGTCAGACAGCTGGCATCACAGAAACATGTTTTTATTTCAATGAAAAAAATAATCTTTTTTTCTTCCATTTTTATGTAAATCACAGTATTTTTGTGTTTCGCAGGATCCAGTCGGGGTCCTACCTCAGCACGGGTTGGTTCACGCTCATCCTGGCCATGGACATGTGCAAAGAGATCCATATCTACGGCATGATAAATGACACCTACTGCAAGTAAGACTCCAACTGTTCCCTGCCTTTTCACAGCACAATGAAAAATGTACATGTTCCAGCAAAACTTCCCCAAACTAGATTCACATTCACTGCAGTAAAAGCCAATCACAGCCGGCTGCAACTATATGCTGCCTGGTTGGAATACATTGAATTTCATGGCTGCATTTTCCACGGACGTCCTGTGCGCTATGAATAATATTATGTCCCCTGCCTGCAGCTTTGGGGCAGGTGACAGGACTGCACTTCTCAGTCCAGCCCCGATTTGTATATGGACTGTATTTGTATATTGTCTCTGACTTAAGCTGAGTCATTACCATCTTTTTGGTCTGGGCAGGACTTCACTGATTTGGAACTAACTCATCTGGCTTTACCCTGAGCTCCCTCCATCTGCAGAATCAAACACTTTAACCTAATACACGCTGAAAGTCCTGTTTTTTATCCCTGCCGTGTTCCCCCCGTTCACAGCAGGTGTTCACATTAAACAGCCTCACCACACGGCAGTGCAGGATGTCCTCATTCACAGAGGCAGTTAGGGCGGTCTGTTTTTCTAGTGCTGCATTTCTTTGAGACACAGCATTTTCACAATTTTTTTATGAAAAATGTAGTATCCTATAAAAACATGCTAAAAACTTCTTCTGGTTCTGTGGCTCCATTACAGAGGAGAAAATAGCTACAGTTGCTTTAAGCTGCTGTTGGCGACTTTAAACACGTAATGTTGTCTGAATTATTTTAAATGTTCACAGGAGTTCTGCGTTGGACGGTTGACAATTCGCCTGCTCTCTTTCCACCGACCGTCTGTCTCCTGTCAGGCTGTAATTAATCCATAACAAGCATCATTCAAGGCCTTCCTCTCCACGACTGAGGGACTATCAGAGGCAGATGCTCTGTCAGTTTTCATTTTCACCACAGCACCAACGCCTCGACGAGCAAAGTTATCGGAAAAAAGAAGCACGCAATGCTAAGTTATTGTGTGTTACAGATGTCGGGTTCAGAATCACACGAGAGGATGTACATGAACTTTTTTTTACAACATATCCGTCACATCAAGATGTCAGCTTTTTCTCCTCGCTGTGAAAACCAGCTCGAAAAGACACATTGAGGTTTTGGTAATTTCCTTTTTTTTTTTGCCCGGCTGCGATAACTGTGCACCGATGACAGTGTGAGCAACGCAGCACATGGAGCAGTGTGCAATTAAGAGCGTCATTCTCACCGAAGGAGTCGTTTGTGACCCGGTGCGGCGAGAGATTTATGTGTGCAGTGAAACCATTGGAAGTTAATTGTATTCTATTATGATTTTGTGCCTGTGATACACTGTGCAGTTCATGGTGTGGAGACAGCGGAGGAGATGGTGGTCGTATTGTCTCTAACTATGTCCACACTAAAGCAGACATGTGATAAAACTGTAACAACAGGTCATGGTATAACAAAATGGCTAATGGAAAAGGCATCTGGACAACTGTGCGACTGGTTCTGAGGTCCCAGTATCTCATTAGCCATTGACTACAATAAATATCAGGGTAAACCACGCTCTTTTAGAGAACATAAACTCATAAGCTCAGTGACTAATTTGCTTTAGGATTAAGGAGTCATCTACCTTTAAACTAGGTCTGAGTTCATTCTTTAACCATTGTTCACCAACATATCTTTAATTAATGCTGCAAAACCTAATACATTTTCTGCTTTATTATGAAACAAAGCCACATATTGCTACTATCACAACAGTATGTTTATAAAAAAATCTAATCATGAAACCATGTAATCATGAAAACAATGCATTATATAAACATGCTGAAAAACACACTCTAACTGCTCAACAAGAACCAAGTGTGTCACGGCACATTTGTACCCCCCTAACCCTTACCCAATCCCCTTTACGTAAAATGTCAACCACATGAAAAGGTTTGTGGCTTAAGAAGGTTTGTTTGTTATTTAATAGAATCTTCCATGTTTTTTTTAACCAGACCTGTTTTAAATTTCTAAACCAGAACTCGACTGTGGAAGATGGGTTCACTCAGTCGACCTCTGAGGGTTGTCTTATTCAGTTCAAAACGCATTAGTGTGGACATAGCTCTATATTCTAATCTGGCGTGCACATTTGTCTTGTGTGGCATGTGTTTGTTGAACACACATTTGTTGGAGCATGTTTTTCTGACAATGAAGTACAGTCAGAGCAGTGTCGAGGTGTGAGGGGCTCAGGGATGTGTCTCAGGACCTTTGCTGATGTCTCGGGACGTTAGCTGTGCTGGTAACTGTCCCAGAGGAAGTGATTAGCAACTTTTTAATTTAGGTCCTACACTGCTGCATTTTCAAAAGACAAAGAAAAGTATCCACTGGTTGGAACAATAGAAGAGGAAGTTAATGATTCTATTTACTGATAACTTGAAAATCTCACATAGGAATCATAAAAAATATGTAGGAGATGTTTTTTAGAGAATTCAGATTTAATGACATGGTTAAGGTGTTGGGAATACTTTAGGTCTGTGCAGGATGTTAACAGGAAATGAACTGGTCATTGAGCCTGCTACTGTATTTAAGTACAATAGTAATATACATAACGTGCGAGCAAACTGACAGCAACAAAACTAAAAGAAATAGCCTATGAACAAAGACTTCTTTAACATTTTTACTTACACATGTATTGTACCAGAAACTGAGGCCTTCTTCAACAACTTCATCATAAAGAGTTGATGCAGTAAACACTATTTATAGATTAGTCTAAAACACTTTTGTATTGTTATGTTCTTGAGCATATCCTCCAGCAGAATCTTCTTGTGATTAACATTGGAGCAACACTGACCTATCTAATTTGTCATACATTCGACAAACAGAAAGTCGCTCCAGAAATAATACTCCAAGCCTATAACAAAAAGGAGCACATAGAAATACACATAAAATACAGTTTCATTGCTGCTGCAAATATAAGGAACATGTTCAGACAGTTTGAAAAGACAAATACAAATACTTTTGGCTGACATTTTCCTTCTTCCAAGAACTAAACAATTGTGCAATAGCTGAAGTCAAAGTTTATCTGAAGAAAGGTCTAAGTCTTTGTTAGACTCCAACTTTGTGAAACTGACCCCTGAACTTTATCCGCGTCCCTACCAGCTCTTATCTTCTGGTCCTGCAACAATATTTTCAACCCTGAAATCTCAACTTATTTGAAGCTAACTGTGTTGAGCATGAAACCCAGTGAACCTTGTATTTATTGTCCTGTGACTCTAAATTCAGCAAGCGTCTGTCCCAATGTCACCTTCGTCACGCCTTTTCAACCGTAACGGCGGAAAACAGCACGATGAAAATGTAAAAGTGTGCTGTTTGATTTTGGAGCGAGCAGATCGGAGGCAGATTGAGCTGCGGGTCGCGCCTCCCGGGGGATGACACATGTCTGAGGAGTGAGCAGTCCCACATCGGCACCACAGGGATCAAAGACTCCGCCGGGCCGTATGTAAAGTAGAAACATCTGCTGGTGTCATTTGTCCCATCAGGGAACAGACGGATAAGACCTGGGCCTGGTTCTCGGACTGGAATGATAGTTCAGAAGACTTACCATCCATCTTCTGTGTTATTTACCCTGCACCTGTAAACTGTAAAGTGGTTGTTTGTAACTGGGACAGACCCAGTCACTGGACGTAATACGACTGACATAGGAACAACAAGACCAATCAAACACTGCATAAAACCCGACTGATTGGTCTGGTAGGATTTCGGCCGAATGGAAAAAGATGTGAAGGGATTCTAGACCCATTTCACGGAGAGTTTCTGCAAAGTGAATGGGTATGGCTGGCCAGGCTACAGGCTATACAGTGGTTAGCATAGTCTTAAGTGAACGTGGTCTCAGTCAAGCTTTGCAAATGGGCAATGGGTTTTCTCACTCTCACCCACCTCTCCTCTGGAACTTTTATTTTATTTTATTTTTTACATCTATAAGGCCAAGTCAAAAGACATATAATCAGCTAGTGCTATACATTCTGAACATAGGACTCCAGAATATGACTTAAAAAGCAATAGGAATCATATTAATACATTCCTCTTCTAACTTACATTGCATACAATTGCTTATTCCCCTTAATATAAAAAAAAAAAGAATTGCAGGAAAATTATACTTATGTGCCAAAATTATGCACTTTTTATGAGGTATTGTCTGGAACTGAAAAGTAAAATGCTTTTAAAAGACAATTATATCATGTGATGATAATCTTACAGGGACTAACTTTCCCTTGTTCATGGTGTACCCCGCTAAGGCCCAAAGTAACTGGGATAGGCTCCACCCCTCTGCAAACCAGAGAAATAAGCCATTAACAATTAATACATTTTATTTGAGAGCTTTGCTTGATGAAACTTTCCAAACCTGAAACCTCAATAAATTCAGTATAACTACTGTTTTCAGCATACATTATTTATTTTCTGGCCTTGTGCATTAGCGGCTAACAAATAATAGTCATGCTTTGTGCGTCCTCCAAAGGCTGTCTGCTGAAAAACAAGGGTAACACTTTAACAATCCCCTTTTATTACTATTTGTACAAATATCCTGCGTTTTGTTTGACATTTGGGTACAGTTCTTTGACCTGGGCATGTCTTGGATTGACCTGTGGTGGGTTTTTGAGACAAAGCCCACATGTTTTCAGCTGACCAAACTTACTGCAGAAATATTTTTAAATAATTTCACAAATTAGTTTTTTCTTTGTTGACTTGTTTTTTTATGTCAGTAAGTTTTGTTTGATCTTTTTTGGCACTAATGTCATTCCGTACATATCAGCTCAGACTCTGATTGTGCAGTCATCTGGCAGCTCTCCACCAATCAGCATTAGCTCTGCTCTGCATGCTTCACAAATTGCAAAGCGCTCAGCTTAGATAAGAACGCTTCCTGCCGACGTTTTCTGTCATCATTATCTGATTTCTATCTTTGCGGCGGTGCATCATTTGAATTTCTTTTAAATTGTTTACTCACAGTCGGAGCGAGTGCACAGCATTACTTTTGCACATCATCAGCCATGTGCTATGGATTGTTGTGATAGATAATTTTTGTTTTGTTTTTTCTGTCTTGATGCAGTGGTTTTCGTCACGTGTTGCCAACACTTTGTGCCGCTTCAGGCTGTGCACAGTTATTTTCTGACAAATACCCCATTGTTCTCAGCCAGTGCACAGTGGGAGAATATCCTCAGATATATTATGCACTGTGAGTCTGTGCTCCTATAGGTTCCATGTATCATTAAAGGCACGTTGTATTAGCTGGAACATTGGAGTGAGCAAAGATGGAAGCAATCTATTTTGCAATTTGGTGGATTCATTTTTGTCTTCTATCTTTTGTCATGTCATTATCAGTGCTATGAGTGTGTTTAGCTTCTTCACCTGTGTCAGTGTTGCCTCCATATTGGAAAGGTCAAATGTTCTATGTTTACACATTGAACAACTCATTTTGGCCCAGATGTCTTTATACATTACATGACCTCCCTCTTTGACCTTTCTAATATGGTGGAAAACATGGCTCTACTGTTCTATATCTTCTCTCTTCACATTGTTCTTGGTGTGTTTTTCTTGACACAAAAGATTATACATTGTAGCCTATGCACAAAAAAAAGGCTGTAGAATAACCCCACTATTTGTATGGTTTGCTAATTCATTACAAAATGATCAGTCACAATGTTCAGACCTGGCAAGAGACCCTTCTTTTTGCGTAAAATCCAAACATATTTCTTTTACAATATTGGCTAAAACACTGCTTTCTAAATCCCTTCATCTTTCATCAACCTAAAAAAATGGCTTCCAGTTGTGCTGGTGTTTTCTAGCTGCTTAAGGGGGTTGAATAATGACTAATGAGCGTTAACAATAGGCCACTGGTATAAAAATACACTGTTACATAAGCAGTCATTTTGAAACAACACTGGCCTGTTCCAGAAAAATGTTTGCTGTTGTCCTCTTATCATCAGCAGTGAACAGTGTCATGGACAGACAAAAATAAGACTGTGAAGTATTCATGTATTGATCTGCGCCTTTCAATGATAATTGTTTTTTTCACTTGTGACTTTTCTAAATGTTGTAGAAAAAACATAACATAACCATCTTTAGGGCTGACATCATGAACACTGAACATCTCCCTGAAATCATGTCACATTTGTTTAGTTTAGTTCAGATTTTTGTGTCGTTTTTACTCTCCAGTGCATCATTGACTTTTTTAAATCAAGTGCTTTTTACGGCTTTGTCTGTTTTCCTTTGTGCACAATTTAATAGTATTTTTATTTGGTGAAGCACTTTCCTTTCACATTTTTCAGATCAAGTGTCCTTGGGAAGTGTGTAACAGTTGAGTTACACAGAATGTAAATGAACTCTGGGCTGTTGTACTCAGTGTTTTTTCTGACACTCCCGGTGAATGAGCTGCAGCTGCATGGATTTGTGCAGGTGGTAAATGTACACTTTGTTAAAAAAGACAAGTCTTGTGTGTGTATTTCTGTCACTGTCATATCAGTCAACTCTATGGTGTGTTTTTTTTTTTTTTAACAATGTGGATTTTGTCTTGTGTGTCTTTGATCTAACGTGGAAGTATTAAATCACTTTTAAACAAAATAGTGCGTGCTCTGTCAGTTCGAGAGGAAGCAGTGAGGAGCTGTTCATGTTAAATGGATGGAGCTGTCACCCCCGATCACACAACTCTCCTGAGGTTTATCCAGCGTCAGAGATGTGCTCACTTCACAATGTTCTGACGAGTCTTGACATTTCGATTTAATGTTTGCATCAACTATAGCAAAAGTTTAAAATATATATAACATTTCTGCCTCACTAATGTTTACCTGAAGTCAACAATTTCTTTCAAATAGAAGGCTGAAAATACATTATACTGCTACACTCCAATGCACTTCATTTCCCATGATGCACTCTTCAATAAATGTCCATGTCAAATCTTAGCATGTACGACAAAGGTCAAAACACACTCAAAGTGACTCTCTCAGTCCAGTGTTGGGAGAAATGAACAGAAAAGGTCTGATAACCTGTAAGTTGGGTTTAAAATATACACAATATTCTCAAATGGTAACTGCAGATGCTCTGCTTTACTTTTGATTAGCTAATGACATAAAACATAATGAAATATATGTCACTAATCTCTGACCAAAAGCTGAGCCCAAACCAAGAGCATTAATAAACATTACCCCACTTTTTCTAAAGCTGCTCAAAACCAAGTGAGGTTAAGCTATCAACAACTCAAATGTGGATCTTTTGCAATAGTTATTATTACTTATTTCAGCATCTTAATATCAGTGGCACAATATTAGTTTAATTAGAGACTATCTATGCTTCAAGTTTGGAAGAAAGTGTTTGTTTTCTGAAACAGACAATAAGGCCTCTGTAGTGTTTTCTTTATTATACAGTATGTGTCGTGTGCTAGAGCCTCACTCACTGATCTCTGGAGGTCCCGGGACAGGAAAGTCCAGCTGAGGGACTGTATCAGTGAGATAGACATAACTCTAATGACCTCATGTCTATGAACCAATAAAAATGATTTGGAGAATATATATATTTTTGGGCTAAAAGTTACATGGTGCTGCCTTTTACAGTTGAAATGTGTACAACTTTGGTGAGGATTTGACTGATGACAAAAGCCTGACAAAATCACAATCTGGTAACAATTGATAAACTGCAACAAGCTGCGGTGACAGCTTTTCAAATATGAGTCTGTTTTATCTTCTCAAACTGCACATTTGTTAGACAGAAATTTCTTCTGCAGTGTTTGTTCTCATTTAGAAATCATATAAAGATTCAGGCAGTTCCCAGAAGAATCAAGAGGCTTGCTTCTTTGATGTCTTATTGTAAAACATAAAAAATAAAACAGCCCACTTCAGCAAATATTTTTGTGTGATTGAATGTCGTCTTCCATCTTGAAGCCTGTCGAGACAATGTTGATTCAAGAGTCAGGCTTTTAATATGACCCATTGATAACATACAGTATGTTAAGTATTTTAGTAAAATAATTTAGACTGATATTTTCCCAAACCTGAGACAGAAAAGTCAAATATTCAAGACAAAAATACGTTCTTCGCTCATGCATTGCCTTGACGGTTTCAGCCCTAAATTAAATTTTGCCTGACCCTTATTTACCCACATTATTCCCCGGTTCTTTCCCTTGTTTTCCGCGCAGCTGCCAGAGTTTCTCTTATTTGAACAGCTTCAACACAAGGTCAACAACAAAAACTGGATCTGGAACCTTTTCATTTTAGCGTTTGCAAATTTGTTCTGACCTCGGGAACATATGCTCTCTCGGAGTTTCCAGATGGTGCTACAATATTTAGCATCGGAGCTTCAGGGACACTGCATTTGTCCCAAACATGCTGGAAAATGAATGAAAATAATAATTATCCTTGTGTTAACTATGCAAACTAAATATGAATATCTGTCACAAAGAAAACCCAGAGACCATGTTCCCAAAAGGTTTATTTACATTTTTGTCATAAATAAATAAATATTACAGCATAAAGCAGCCCTATTAAAGCGGTCAAGAGACATTACAATGTTCACAAATACTATATTTACAGTTTTTTTGTCTCTTTACTGATGTGTTTACCTAAGCCAGTGTCAACTCATTAGTACTCATTCTTGACTGAACACTGACGTATATTTACAGCCACAAATATTTGCAGTGTTAGTTGTGATGCTCTCTGTTCACACTTCAGGTTTTACACAACACAATTAATTAGAAAAATCGTTTGCGTTGGCCGAGACCTTGGGTCCTTAAAGCACAGCCTAATTAGGGATCATGTTAATTTCATGACAAATCATTACGATGGTGGCTGTGGAGGTGAATTTAGGAGTCTGGGACCATGACAGAAGTGTAGTGGAGCTTTAAGTGAAGTGTCCTTACAGAATACGCTTTTACTTTGGCAGGACTGTGACTAAAGTGATTGCCCACCATATCTGCGGTTATTTACCATCTGTAACAAACCAGACTTTATTCTGCCTTCAGAAAACCTTTTCCGTCACTGCTCCTCTGTCCACTATCCATCTTCTGTCCATGGTTCCAGCAACACGTCCTCCACAAAAAATCAAACTCTAGTAACATGGTGGAGTTACAGTAGTACGTTTCTTCCCGATGCTGATAATAACCAAGCGTCTCTCATGGAACCTCATAAATGGTTGTTGCGTAAGGGCGCCGCCATATGGCGAAATACGAAGAAATACCGTAATATACCACCGTCCACCAGAGGGCAGGCTCCAAAAGCGGAAATATAAGAAGAAACCCAATGGCAACTTTACTGGTGTAAAAATCATGTTTACAGTCTGGTACAAAAGATGGCTCCGGTCTCTACAGCTAAGCTTTTACTACGTGACAACTCTGGGGGGGTGAATTTTTGATTATTACGTCCATTTATGTTATCTGAAAACTATTGTTTTACTATGGAGTAAAAGCCGAAAATCCCGGATGTAACGGACATTTTATTGCCGAATGGTAACGACAATATCAGTGAATAGGACCAATGGGCGGATTATATCCACTATATAAACAACAATAACACAGTTTTTCCAGTGTGCAAAGGCTCACACAGTGTTTGTTTACTTCCCGTTGTGTAAGGGCTGTGGATAAAACAAACCTGAGAACATGGATTTTGGAAACTGTCCTGTGCACTTGGCCTGCTGCTGTTCTCGGCTGCCAGATCCTGTTTTTCCTGGTTTCAAAGCATCCAGTGCAGAAGTTGTGTCCACTCTCACCTTGTGGCAAAAGTACATGAGGCTCTTACTCTCTTCTGCCCTGTCCAAGTTTAGAAATGAGGTTTGATGAAGTTTAGAAAACAGCAGAGGCTACAACAGTCATAAAATGTCCTATGTAGACTTTTATACATTTATTTTTGGAACATACTTTGCTTTTTACGTGTGCATACCTGAGTCTTATTGGTCTCTATGACATCAAAAAAAGCCCAAAATGACACATCCCATCTTGAACCTAATAAATTGTATTTCACAAAGTTTTTACTGTCGATAATTAATAGTATTTACCAAATAACATGGCTGCCTTTTTAGCGTGAGCGTAGCCGGAGTGAAAGATGAACCCAGCTTTAATGAATTCCTTGCAGGTTTCTTAAAGGCTCGGTAACAATAGCTCCTCATTAATGACTTGTGCGGCACAGACATCCCTTTGATCGAAACATTTTACACCCACCTCCCTAAAGAAATATGAGCTCGACACTAATTGCCTCATGTTTATATTGATTACACCCACCTCTCGCGCTCGTCGCTCATCTCTGCCGTCCAAACCTCCTTCCCTCTCACATCCAGCCTGTCAACAGCCTCCGGGACAAAGCGGACAGGCTGCTACTAAACGTTAGACATTTTTACATTATCTCAGTCAACGGGAAACATTCAGTGATGAATAACTGCTGCTTTACGACTGGTAAAATAAATCTATGGAACAGGAAGGACTAAACTTACAAACCTAAACAAAGACAAAGACTTTTAGGGATCGATTAAGTCAAAACCAAAGCCAAAGGCAAAATTTAAAAAAATAAAGAAATTTAAAAAAATAATGTATTGTGTAATACATACATTTTTTAATGTCTTTATTTTTTTGATTTTGCCTTTATTGAACCAGATAATCCAATTGAGATCATAGATCTCTTTTTCAAGAGAGACCAGGCCAAGAGGCAGCAGCACAGAGTCAGCAAAGACTCAAAACTGGTTTGTGAAACAATTTCATGCAGAGGGAGCAGAAAACCTAAAAGCTGTTTTCCCCAGTTCCATCCGTACTTTAGTCTTAACAAACTGCAGAACACCAGCCGAACAGAGGCTGTAACGTCGGGGTCTTAGTGGATAACAAAGATTACACATACCTAAAATTGCTTTGTAAATAAAAACATTCCAGTGAGAAAGTTGGCGAGCCCATAAAGAAGACAAGTTTACTTCAGAACAGAGCAAACAGCGAAGAGCAGGAGACTTTATGTACAACACATTTCCATAATCAGTAACGGCCATAAATGTAGATTCCACCATCCTCTGTTTTACAGGAAAAGAAAAGCAAGATTTATTAGATTTATTTAGTAAGATCCTAGTAAACACATGCTGAGCGGGCAGTTTAAAAGACAAATTTGATCTTCCCTGTCACCGTCATCAGTCACACCTGTCGGCACACCTACAAACTCATTCCCTCATCAGTCTGCTCTGCACTTAAGCAGCCAGCGCACTACTCCTGTCTGCCAGAGTTCTATTGGCTCAGTGAGTCAATGTCCAGCACTGCTTGTTTCTGGTCCTGTTAACCTGGTCCTGCTAACCTGGTCCTGCTACCTGGTCCTGCTAACCTGGTCCTGCTAACCTGGTCCTGCTACCTGGTCCTGCTAACCTGGTCCTGCTACCTAGTCCTGCTAACCTGGTCCTGCTACCTGGTCCTGCTAACCTGGTCCTGCTACCTGGTCCTGCTAACCTGGTCCTGCTACCTAGTCCTGCTAAACTGGTCCTGCTAACCTGGTCCTGCTAACCTGGTCCTGCTACCTGGTCCTGCTAACCTGGTCCTGCTAACCTGGTCCTGCTACCTGGTCCTGCTAACCTGGTCCTGCTACCTAGTCCTGCTAAACTGGTCCTGCTAACCTGGTCCTGCTAACCTGGTCCTGCTACCTGGTCCTGCTAACCTGGTCCTGCTAACCTGGTCCTGCTAACCTGGTCCTGCTAACCTGGTCCTGCTACCTGGTCCTGCTAACCTGGTCCTGCTAACCTGGTCCTGCTACCTGGTCCTGCTAACCTGGTCCTGCTAACCTGGTCCTGCTACCTGGTCCTGCTAACCTGGTCCTGCTTACATGGTCCTGCTAACCTGGTCCTGCTACCTTGTCCTGCTAACCTGGTCCTGCTAACCTGGTCCTGCTACCTGGTCCTGCTAACCTGGTCCTGCTACCTGGTCCTGCTAACCTGGTCCTGCTAACTTGGTCCTGCTACCTAGTCCTGCTAACCTGGTCCTGCTAACCTGGTCCTGCTACCTTGTCCTGCTAACCTGGTCCTGCTAACCTGGTCCTGCTACCTGGTCCTGCTACCTAGTCCTGCTAACCTGGTCCTGCTACCTGGTCCTGCTAACCTGGTCCTGCTACCTGGTCCTGCTAACCTGGTCCTGCTAACTTGGTCCTGCTACCTAGTCCTGCTAACCTGGTCCTGCTAACCTGGTACTGCTACCTGGTCCTGCTAACCTGGTCCTGCTAACCTGGTCCTGCTACCTGGTCCTGCTAACCTGATCCTGCTACCTGGTCCTGCTAACTTGGTCCTGCTACCTAGTCCTGCTAACCTGGTCCTGCTACCTTGTCCTGCTAACCTGGTCCTGCTAACCTGGTCCTGCTACCTGGTCCTGCTAACCTGGTCCTGCTAACCTGGTCCTGCTAACCTGGTCCTGCTAACCTGGTCCTGCTAACCTGGTCCTGCTACCTGGTCCTGCTAACCTGGTCCTGCTAACCTGGTCCTGCTACCTGGTCCTGCTAACCTGGTCCTGCTAACCTGGTCCTGCCCCAACTGCATAAATATCTGCAACTTTGTGTATTCAACAGGCTCCAGTGGTGCCTTATTGTGCAGAAATATGACTGAAACTAAAAAGTGGGCTGGACCAAGTAAATATGAGCAAGACCAAGGCCATCAAAAGTTCTCTTACGATTGTTCTCATGCCCAAGACTTTTCTCGAGTACTTCAAAAGCAGATACTTACAATTATTTTAAGACTATACTAACAGGAAGAGTGTGATGTAGAGTGATTCTTGACATTCATCTTTCCATTGCAGGTCATCAAAAGTTGCTTCAGTTGAACTGCTCTTCACCCTTTAGTCACTTTCTGGTACTTAAAAATATATTTCTAACAACTCCTGTGTGAAGGACACTTTTGTCAGAAATGTGTGGGAGGTAGATGCTGAAAAGTGATGTTAGCCTGAGACCATGAACATGTTCTGAACTGTGATTGAGCACCTGTTACTCAGGAAAGCCTTGGTGCTCAGTCACAAGCTTGTGTGGCATGTGAGGATAGTTCAAAAGGTTAGTTTTAGAAATTTGGGACTTATAACCAGTAGCAGACTCCAATATTAATGGCCCTAAGTAATAATCAAATGTTATATATTCAGTAATTTCTGCGAACACAACAACGTCACCCCAGGAGCTTTACCTGGAAAACACCAGCCAGTAATAAGTTTGGTAACTGAAGACAGACAGCAAGGTTCTACTCGTTTACAGAGTTGCCCCTTGTGCTGGGAAGTGACATGAAGGGGCACTATGTAACTGTAGCTGACAGAAATATATTTGTGTCATACCACAATATGTAAGACCACCAGTTAAATAATATTCCTGTTCACAGCCATCTCCTTCCTGACAAAATAAATCCCTGCAATGTCACTTTGATGCAGTATATTCTTACAGCCAGTCCTTGTAAATGTTCTACAACCGTTTGAAGAGTTTACTGGCAGGAGTATTTTTGCATCAGCCTGCATAATACAAGACCACAAGCTAAATAATGTTGTCCCTGTTTACAGCCGTCTCCTGTCCGCTCATCAACTTGACGTAATCAAACTTTATAACTCTCTCCGTTTCCCCAGGCTTCGAGGTAATTGAGTCGCACTAAAAGGTCTTCTATCTGGAAAGCCTCTCTCCTCATCGCAATCAATCACGCCGCTCATATTCCTCTAAATACATTAGCAGGAGGCTTTCTGTATTCATTTCCAGTGGGCTCTATGATGATGTTGAGGTTTTTTCTTTGAGTGATTGACTGTTCCGTCAAACGCTTGGCTTTGAGGTGTCATCTGCTTTTAAGGTACTGTCAGATCCAGAGAGAGTTTAGAGGAAATCAGCTGAGGACATTGCAGTCATCTTCTGAAGGTTAGACATTAATAATCAATATGTACTGAAAACTTAATTTTGCCAATGCTCTCTTTTCATTTTTTTCTAAGATATTTTGCTCCTGCTCCCCAAGCTTGCTTGTCCCACCTGAATGAACAAATGAATGAATGAAACCTTTATTGACCAGAGGGATATTAGTCCTGCACTGAGAGCATAGAAACATAGACACATTCAAGCACAGTGGACATAAAACAAGGATTAAAACATAAAGCATCACCTCCTCTTGTGCCTCGCTGATGTTTTTCCCCTATCATCTCTGAGAAGGGGGGCAGTGGGTAGACTACACTCCCTGCAGATGACCCTTTAGTTTAGGTGGGGTACCCCATACACCATCCTGCCTCCAACATCCACAACTAGAAGTTTGACTTCTTCACCTCCTCTGCCAGCTCCTTTGTGGCCCTCTGTATTCTTGCTCCTGATAACCCGACTGCCCACAGAAGATGGATAAATTCCCCAGAATACCCCACTGGAAGCTGCCTATCTGCTCTCTGCAGCGAGCTTGGTGTATTTTGACCACTTGATCTTGACCAGAGCACAACCCATCTTTTCAGGCAGAATCGGTACAAACCACAAACAAACCAGACTTGGGTTAGTTTCAAATCTTACCACACACACTAAATATGAAAGAAACAGCATGTGCTAACAGCTAGTTCTTTTCACAGGCTGTTCATTACATTTGTTCCATTTTATTTTAAATGTATTGTACGTATCATACTAGAAGCCAGGGTTGGTGAGGAAACTTCAAGATGGAGCATAAAAAGGGACAGTTAGTTGACTTTCTCCTTCCATGGCTCTGTCTGCCTGTCAGCTTCTTCTCAGAGCCAAATGCCCACACACATCTGCAATTAAACTAATCTAATCAAGGACCACAACTGGTTCTCGATGCCTCTTAATCAAGTGGAAGACTTTTATTAAATAGATTTGGTACTCTCTTCGTTTGTCTCATCAGCTCATCATTATTCATTAGTGTTATTTTCTTTTTCAAGATTACTTTGGAATTTAAATTTTGGTAAATCTTAGCACTACTTATTATCCCATGTGTGCTTCTCATTCAACCTTTTGTCATAGAAGAAGGAATAAAAGTGAAATTGCTGTGGTAAATGTTTGAATAGGACACTTTTCATGGAACATTTGCTGACGAGGGCTCCACAATGACCTTTCCTTTTAGATTCCCTGGAAAGTCTGGACAAATCAGCTTTGCTTCACTTCCAATCAAAACCAATCTGAACGGAAAAGAAAGAAATGCCCCAAATCTTTTTTACTTTTTTAGACCATGACCACAATGCATCAGCAGCCATTCCAGGAACTGACGGCTTGAAACATTTCCCCCAACTGTGCCTTCCGACCTGGTGAAATTTTGTAATCCATTAACAGTTTGATGAATCCCTGCACTGCTGGATGTATGCCCACAAACTCTGCCAGTATTTTAGCCTTGGAGCAAAATGAAAGCACGGCATCACACAGTCCCTGCTCCGTTTCTAACACGGCATCACAAGAGCACCGTTATCAAATAGAAAGCTGTGCGTTCTTCGGGCAGTTTTCTTGTCTGTCCAATCCTCTGAGGCAGCACTGATCTCTCGGGGGATTCTCACATAGCACACACACGTCGGAGCTTTCAAAAGCCTCCTGAAAATTACATCTGTCCAAACCAATCACTATCAAGCAACACAACTCCCACCCCTCAAACAAAAAAAAAACTAGTGGAGAACGATAAAAGAGCTCACGCAGGCTGTCGGCGCATCTGTCTCAGCATCGGGGGCAGCCATTGGAACAGTGTTGACAGTGCGTCAGAACAACATGGTAAGTCTCAACAAGAATAGTCAGAGATGTGCAAAAGACGACTATAAAACGCCTGGTAAATCATATTCTAAAAGTTGTAGAAGTTGCCAGACTTCACAGCAAAACAAAAGGAGATTGAGTTGTAGAATGCACTGTGAGAAGTGTTGTCCAGAAATCCTTCCTGCAACCATTTGTGGTTAACAAAACTACTAATTGTGATTGTGACGGTTTATATGGGGTGCAGGTGTGCCACTTTTGCCTGAGACGAGCAATTAATGGCACCAAACTGAGCAGAAAAGAAGCACAAACAATTCAAACAACAAAGGTTATTTTTGGTTGTTTAATGGTATATGTAATTGTTTGTTTCTGGATCATGGGCCTCGGACAGATGAGTGAGTATGTTAGCCTTTAAACCTTTGACATTCAGGTAACTCTGGTCTCTTTTTCATTTAGATTTTTTCAGGTTACATGTCAGGGCTCTAGAAGAGGCACCACCAGGCAAACAGAAACTTTGTGTTATCTTTTCTGACTGAGTCTACATTTCCAAATCTCACCAAGGCCGTCTGTCGTAGGTGCCAAGTCACAAATTTACACTTAAAACTGTTGATGTAGTTACAGTGCAATGTTGAGATGGCCGCTTCTGGAAAAGTTCTCTGTAAAATGTAATAAGTGCAAACTCATTGCCTCAAAATAATCAAGTAACATTTACTTAAGATTAGCAATTTTTAATTGCCTGTTTGTTTCAAGTAACCTTTACTTGATTTATTCGGTATAGAAGTTGACCTGTAGCTTGTTTTTACCTTTTAAATTTTACTCATTGATATTAATTAAAGCTTACTTACTACACAACAAAATCCCCAGTGTTGATACTACTCCTGCGAGTGCAGGTTAGCATTTTATAAGTTTCTATTTCTATGCAGTTTGAATTTAAATCAAGAAGCACAAGTACAGTTGTCCTGGGCCCCATAAATTGGTCAGAGGCCCTGGTTATACTGTAGTTATTAAAATATAAATAAATATATAACTGACATTTTAACTGACCTTATTGACATAGAGCTCATATTCATTCAGACGCCATCCAAAATAATAAAAAAAAGAGTACAATGTTCACAGTCTGTTCTTTCAGGGTCCCCTTTTTTTGCCCCACTCTTCCACCAAGACAGAAAAATTGTTTAAATAGTTTTCTGATTGACAAATATTTGAAAAAAAAAACTGTCTCTAAGCAACGGACATTGAAAACTGTCAAATATCACTTAAGTCTGAACCTTGGAGAAACACTGCAATAATGAAAGCTACAAGGACGAAGGCAGCGCTTTGCAAAGTTACAAAGACGTGAACAATCCTATGATCAGAGTCTAGGAGAGCACTCGCAACATCAGAAATCTTAAATGATGCAAAAATTAAGTACAATTTATTTTTTGTATTGTTGACATGGCCAGCTATTTAAAAATCCTATTTTACTTTCTGTTCTTACATCCCTGAACTTCACTAGCTTCACTAGCTCCCTTCTCATCAGGACCCCCATCTCGTTCATTAGGGTCAAGGATGTGTTAAGTTGAATTTAAAGTGGTTGTAGTTGGATTTGACCAGGTTTTAGTTGGATTTTAAAAAGGTTATGGTTGAATTTGAATAGGTTTAAGTTGGATTGAACCGGTTTGTATAAAGATAATGTTGAAGCCATAAATACTAATTCTCTTTGAAGCTGAGGACCACATACACTCTCCCCGTGTGATTGGCCCCGGGGCCGAACCTTGGACACGTCTGTTCCAGTGTTACTTTGTGGGTATCAGTGTCATTTTTTTCCCATTACCATTCATCCTTCAGCTCCAGCATCAGCATTAAACATTTGATCTCACGGTCTTACACTGGCTACAATTTGAATCATGCGTTAGATCTTTTTTTTTTTTTATTTTGTTCGTAAGTACCACACATTAGCAGTTTGGTAAAATGGTTTTAATTATATTGAAAGCTATGCTGGATCGACACCAGACAAACAAACAGACAACTTCCATTCCTTTTATTCAACTTACCCCTGGCATGAGAAGCCATTTGCTTTCTGTTTTTAAGGAGAAATAAAAGGCCATTGTTTTTCCAGTAAAAATCTGTTTATAAAGCTATGATAGTTTCTTTTTTTTTTGGAAAATATTTTTAGAATCAGATTTTTTCCCACCATAATGCTAGCACCACTTTTTCACACTCACATTTATTCCATATGGGCAGTTCAAATAAACCAGTTCACTCGTACATGTGTGTCTTTGGACGATTAGAGGAAGCCAGGTCCAGAGAGAGTTCACAGAAGCACTGGGAAAACACAAGGATTTTAGCTAACCACGCTTTTCTTTTTTTCACTTTTTTATAAGACACTCTAAAATCTATAAAAGACCACTATAATAATGAATGCCACAAGGATAAATTAGATAAAGCCCTGCATGGTTCAATATGTTTCTGAATGATAGAAAAGCAAACCTTGCTTTATCCCTCTTCCTTGTCACCCGGGACACTTCCCTGGCCCCTGGCAGCCCCCACGAGAGCGAGCATGTCGGGCCAGATGAGTGTAGCTCCCCGCGGCCCGGATGATCACAGAGTGCATTTACATTAGCTCAGTGAAGCAGCAGAGATGGAGCGCTGCCAGCACCGGAGCAGCCACTATAACGCCAGAACATCTGCTATGTCCACGTGAACGCCGCTCACAAAAACTGGCACTCGGTCAGATCATAAAGTCGGATAAACTATTTCATTCAGGAAGTTAATTGGCCATTACTGGTTTTAGTCAAAGAGTTCAACAGCCAAAGAGCCAGAAAACCTCCTGGCCTGAGTCTAATCCACGTCTAACCAGGGAGAAGAATTAGAGTAGAGGGGACGACTTCATTTAGAGCCGTCTGGCCTCGGGTCTCTTGGCCGGAGCAGACGAGGAAACCAGGAGAACTCGTCTACAGACAAACGAGGGCGATGAGAGACAGAGAGGTGCTTGATGTTCACTATATTCTGCCTCACAACCAAAACCTTTTTGGATTTGGACACGCTACACTGCTGCAAAGTCAGAATGGAGTGTAGCATCTCAGTTAGTCAGATCAGAAGGCTACATGATCTATCATCATCAAATCTAACTAAGTGTGTTTTTATCATTTCTGAGTTCAACAGGTAAGAGAGCTGAGCTGTTTCTCTAGTGGGAGGAGTTTCCCCTGAAACAAAACCTGATTGGACCTGGTTGTTCTGGTCTCATAGTCGTTGGCCCGTGGCTGTAACACTGGTAATTTGTAGCTCAATGTAAGTCGCTTTGGATAAAAGCATCTGTAATTGAAAGGGAAGCGTTTATATATATATATATATATATATATATATATATATATATATATATATATATATATATATATATATATATATATATAAACGTCCTAAGCATTGACACTAACAACTCTGCACCTGAATAGAGCATTGACACTAACAACTCTGCACCTGATTAGAGCATTGACACTAACAACTCTGCACCTGATTAGAGCATTGACACTAACAACTCTGCACCTGAATAGAGCATTGACACTAACAACTCTGCACCTGAATAGAGCATTGACACTAACAACTCTGCACCTGAATAGAGCATTGACACTAACAACTCTGCACCTGAATAGAGCATTGACACTAACAACTCTGCACCTGAATAGAGCATTGACACTAACAACTCTGCACCTGAATAAACAAGTGACACTAACGACTTTGCACCTGAATGGAACAGTGTCACTAACGACTCTCACATCACACATGCCAGTGCAGACCCTTACACACACTGTATCTTTACAGTGACTACTTAGACACATATTAGCTTGACAATAGACAAGGTAAATTGTCTTATGTAACGTCTGCTGCTCGTTTCATGTTTAGAGAAGCGTCAGTGGAGTCGTCCCAGATGAACGCTCATATTCCTTGAGGGTCTCCTTTCCAATTGCCGAGTGGTGAAAGTAGAGGCTAAAAACTGTAGACGTACACACAACACATAACATCATGTATCACCAACTCATTTGCAGCCATTACGTCTTCACTATAAATATGTGACGGTGTCAAAGCCACAAGAGAGATGATCCAAACATTAGGCAGACCAACAGACCAGCCATCATGTACTCTATAATTCTTTTTTTAAAAGCCAGGATACATTCAAAGTAAGAAGAAGCAGGATTATTTTAGACTACAATAAGAAAAAAAAGACTGCATGAACCGAAAGGTGTGCAGTTAACTGAGTCTTTGAAATGTAAACCAGTATCTTAACTCTTTTGCCTTTTTCAGGTACATGCATGTTTTTAAGTTTGTAAGTTGCACACTAAAAAATGTCCCTTCCATTTAAAAAAAACATTAAAATTGTGAAATATGGTGCATATAATGATAGAGTTACCTCCACGTTGTTCTGAAGGGCCATTCTGTTCTATGTATAACAAATGTTTTAACTGTTCTCTGTTCTGGAGCAGCACGACTGTCGGCCTCACACAGGTGACCAGGATGAGACGCACTGGGGACAGTGTCAAGTGTACAGGGTTCTAGTTCCAATAAAGAACCGAAACACAGGCCTGTGAAGTCTAATAGGCCAACAAAGGAGTACAGCATCTCAAAGGGAGAAAGTGCACTTTGAGAGAGGTACTTAGAAACAAAAATGAATAAATCTCCATTAGTTAGATTGAGGATGGATGTGCTAATGGGAGACAGTGGTGAATCATTTTAGGAAGGTTAACATTACTCTCCTATTTGATGTAACAGAAGAGGGCTAATGCAGTCCTTCAGCAGAACTGGGTTGAAACGGCTCCTCTCTTAAGATAAAATAAGCAATAAAAGTAGCAGCTATGAGCACTTATTATTATTACGAGCTGGAAAATACAGCAGATATGTTCCATAGAAGAAAAGCAAAAAAAGTGGGCGTATGAAAAACAACAGCTGGTCACCACCAAGAGGTCAGCTGCTTTTACTGGCTTCAACTAAATTGGCTCCTCAACACTGTTTTAAATGAGAGGCTGAGGGTCAATTACAGCGATGGTTGACATGTGCAGGCTGGTGTCATGGCCGCTCAGCCCACATCGAGGCTAAAACATCCCAGAAATACCACTACATCTGTCAAACAACATTTCAACCATGACAGAATTCACAAAGTTAGCTTATTAAAATACAACTCCATAGTCTCCTCCTGTTATTCCAGTCATTACGGCTCAGATTTACTGCGAGCATCACCTCCGAATGTGCACTTTGTAGGATTAATGAGGGTTCTCTTTGCAGGAATAGGGAAGTAACTGTCATAATTAAGCTTTCATTATTGTCCCATTACCTAAAAATAAGACATGTGGTGTTGCTTTGTATGAAAATGAGCCCAATAAGAGGGCAACATAGAGCTAATAAGAGCTTTCAAAGGTAATTCTGCTGCAGACGGATTAAAAAGAAGTGGGATTAAAACTTTTAATCACAGTAACCAAAGTACTCAGACTGAATTGGAAATCTTAGTTAAATAGATCAAGTAAAAATGAACTGTACTACTTTTTTAATGACCATTTACTGGTTCAGACACAGCTGCTCTTTGGTCTCGGTTAGGCCCAAACTGAGCCAAGGTCTGGTGTGAAGCAGAGAGCGTTTGGAGAAGGTCTGGACATTTGGACCAAAAAATAAATAAATAAATGGGTAAAACAAACATTGGTCAGGTTTGAAAAAAAATAAAACACATATGTGAAGGTTCTCTGTCATCCAAGTCCAGTTTCACTCTAGAAGAACAACACCACCTGAATGGACCAGTGACACTAACGACTCTGAGCCTTAACGACTCTCACATCAGGAGTCACACTGTCCTTTCAGAGACAACAACTATGAGACCTGAACAGCCTGGTCCAATCAGAGTCAGTTTCAGGTCAAACTCCTCCCTCTAGAGATAAAAGCTCAGCTCTCTTACAGTTGAACTCAGAAGAATGCCTCCTGATGCCTCCTGTGAAGACGACCATTTCCTAAAGAGTGTTATAGAGATTTAAATAATGTCTTAAACAGTGCATTTGTAATTTGTATTAATAGAAACATGTAACATAAACAAGCCGTCTGCAGGAGGCATGCACCCTGCGACGACAGTGAACACAGCTTCAGGGAGAGCCTGATAGTCCGCTTTTAAAAACTGTCAAGAGAAACCAAAAGTTACTGAACATAATGAATCCAGCGTAAGATTTTGTGAGTTCTTAGTGCGGACCTTGGTGCAGACTTTAATGTGACTTTAAGTTTATTCAATCATTTAATCTTGGCTGTACCGTGGTCCGTTTTTCTATAAGTTCATACTGTGGACAAATAAACCAGCAGCGCAGTTGGACAAAGGTAAGCTTTAGGTGATGATAGGATGGTTAGTACTGATAAGCAGCAGTCAGATGTTAGTTAAGACATATAACGGGGGGATTGGATGGTAGAGTGAATGTTGCACACTGGTCTGTCTCATGAAAATGACAAAGTAGATCCACAAAAGAAACACTATGACACCATATGCTGCTGTAACTAATTATCTTGTTGTTTTTTATCAAGTTAAAGCCATGGTTTTCTTGTATTTTCTTTTCTTCTGTGAGACACTAAACTGTCACACATGCTTGTCCAGTAGCTCTCTGAGTTTGTCTGGGAGTCGTTTTATCATCAATCACTGCATAATCCCCTCATAATTCAGCATACACATCATAACAGACAGGAATTATAAGCCTGCTTTACAAAGACCAATATGTCTCTGGCTATAAGTGTCAAAAAATGATCCAATCCATGACTCAAAAACTGGGATGTGATCCGATCCGTGAGTTTTGTAATCCGTTACACCACTGGGACCAAAGGAGGCATTTGGGCACGTAAGAGCTGGAGCATTAGCAAAGCATTAATGCAGGACTTCAGTAGCATCAAGTTTATCCCAGCCTCTTTCTGACTATCTCGCTCTTCCGTAGCCTCGAACTGACTCATGGCTGCTACAGCCTGGATGACACCTGAGCTGAAGAAATGCAGTACTTTTTAATATTTACTACATTCTAATAAAATAAAAAAGGCTGAAATCTTTCTTTATATGTCCATTTTTATGCACCACATGTTTCTCAAATTATGCAGCCATCTCCGGAGGTTATTTTAATTTGTTTGTCCTGTGTGAAAGCGGGAGCTGCTGCAACAGTTTTCATTATGCTCAGCAGAAGGGCACAACACAAAGGGCAAAGCCATGAAAATTTAAAGACCAAGGACAGAGGCTGAATTTTGTATTTGTTGTTCCTGGATTGTGACATGTCTGTTTGATTGAATCTTTGGACAATGGTGCTCCTCTGGGTTCACACGGTTTGGAGAATTTACTCAAACTGGGCAGGCTGGAAGGTTATCTCTCAACGACAAATGTCTTTTTATATTCATTTGGCAGAGAACTACTTTATTTTGTTAATGTTTATTTTTGTTTATTCATTCATTTATTCATTCATTCATTCACAGAACTACAGTTAAATACATGTTTTGGTGTATGCTAAGCTACTTGGATAAACTCCATGTTGCATGAAATCTTTTTATATACAGTATATTAAATAGCTAATGGTACCTAGATTTTACACAATGGTGCAAACACATTTAGGTACAAGGAAGTGAAAATATCAAAAATGTCAACTGGAGTTTTATGGAGATTGTTATTGAGGATATTTTGAAAAATGAGTTTGTTTGATGAACAACAAACCCAGTAAGTTACAGATACTGTTTTTACACCTAGTTAAGTGTGTTATTTGTATTTTTACTTTAATAAAACATGACCATTCTGAGTCCCGTTGGTCACAATAGTTGAATTAGACATAATTCAGTTACAGAACTTAACCTTGGAACAAAATGTCTTCTACCTTTAAACCCAGGCGGCAGTAGCTCAGTGGGTAGAGTGGCTGTCCTGTGACATAACATCCCGCTCTCCCCCACATACTGTCGTTGTGTCCTTGGGCAAGACACTTAAACCACATTGCCTCCAGCTGTAACCCTGGTAAAGCGCGTTGAATGCCTACTAGGTGGAAAAATATAAATACCCCCCAAAAAATAAATAAAAGTTTATATCAAGATAAACTGTGCTTTTTCAAAACTAAACAACTTTCCATAAAATCGTTAAAGGGACTTCAAAAACTGAAAATGGGAAACTCTAAATAGTATTTCTCTGTTCTTTCTGCAGGTAGTGGGGCTAGTTTTGTCTGTTCAGTGGTTTTCATCTCACTTTGGTCTGGTAGAGACACACCACAAAAGCCGGCCTTTACAAAGCACCCGAGGCCCAGTCACCCCTGAAACTCGATCCTCTGGTCCATCATGCCTGAGGGAACAATTTAATTAAAGGCCAGCCCAGAGGAAAGGACACCCATCAACCTTTTCATGAAACATCCATAGTCAAACAAATATAAAAAGCAAATAAACCTCTGAGTGGACAATAGTGCTGCTACACTAACTGTAAATACACACAGGGCGAACAGATTGCAGCCTAATGATGGTAATTTACTGATTAAAAGGCCAGAGTTAAATATTGGTTGGGATTCAGGTCATTTTCATCAGAATAGAGCTGATGATTGAAGTTGTTTAATTGAATCTCTCCAGGAAAAAAATGTGAAATGTGCTTTCTAATGTACCTGCAGTTTGGAGCTGAATAGGCTTTATTCTTTTGGTCTCATCTCATAACGCAGCTCATTAATCCTGCAGACAGGCCTCCCAGACGCTATTGTGGCGTTAACAATGTATTTATCAAACAAATAGCCAACCTTGCATCATTTCTGCTTCGTTCCTGCTCACGTGAAAAAGGTAGGAAAAGGGTTTCTGTGTGTGTTTTTGTAACGAAGAGCCCACACCATTTAGAAGCAATCAGCAACATATCTTCTAGAACAAAAGGCTCATTTACTTGTATTGAAGTAGTAACTGAAATGTTTTCTTTTTGGCCAGAGTTCATTTAAGGGTTTGGTTCTTAAGAGCCTTGTTTCCACTGCAATGGTGCTGCACTGGTCGACTCAATGCGGCTTCGGGCTATGGACCAAAGCAAAGTAAGACGTAGCCATAGTCTAGGATCTACTGTGGTTGTTATAGATACACTCTTAGCTGTGCATCGACAGGAACATGCACGTCTTCCCATCACACTTTGAATGAGAGATGGAGATGGGATCAAATAAGTTTTCTTCTTCCCACTTCTTTTTGAGAAAATAATGTCTGTGTGAATTATCGAAAAAAACATGTATGTATATTTTGTAATAGAAAAATGTTTATGCTAACGTATACATGCTAATTTATCATTTTTCCATGCTCAAAATAAATAAATAATTGCCTTGTTTCAGCTGCACTTCCAGATCTTATCGAAGAGGAGCCTCCGTTTTAATGAACATAATCATAATAAAGGCTTCATGTTTTGTTGGACTGAACAGCAACATTAGGCCTTGAATGTTGTGAGCTCCAACACAAAGAGACACAGTCCAGTTATTACCTGTGTCCAACCAGTCAGATAACTCTTAATTGTTTTCTTATCTCCAGATATAAAAGCTGCGTTTTGTCATGGTAATCTATTGGTGATTGTTAATAAGCTTGGGTTTAAGAAGATAACCTAATATATTATCTCTGGGGATGTTCAGAGTACGTTCACACTGAAATGTATCTACAGTACTTAGACACAAGTCCAACTTGTACCTGAAACATGAGACGACACTGAAAGAGAAAATAGAACCTGCCTTTGTCAAAAGACATGTCTTTGAAACTGGTTGAATTCTGCTTTATTTCACTGTTTGTGGATCAATAACAACAAAAGCAGTCTCAATTTAATGATCTGATGACAGATTCAAAAATTCAGCTTGTCTACAATTAAATAAAACTCTATTGTGACGACAGGTCGTCAACTATGTCACGATATTGCAGTAAAAAGATCCGAGTGGACACGCACTCATCAAAAATATTAATGCAGACAATAATAAAAGAATTTCAATGGGGAACATAATAATGACTAACTTTTTTATTTTTAAAAAGAATAAAAAATGGAACAACAGTAGTACAATAGCCATAAAGAAGAAAAAATGGAGGCACTGTACAACCATGACACATTCTTCAGGTAAGAACAGAAACGAGCATAAATAAGGTATTTAATGTTCTAATCTAGTGTAAGAGCCTCGTCACTCGGAGTTACATAGTGTAGTATCGGTTGAGCCAAACGCACCAGTTCTTCTGTTTCACGCCAACAACCATTAAAATGACTTTGAGGCTACAAATAATTATATTTTATGGTAAGGATAACATTATAATTCCCAGCACTGACCAATGTGGCTGTCCAAATATGGGCATGTTTACGAGGAAACCACTTTTAAAGGATAATGAAATGCCATTGGTGTTGCTTTAAAGTGTGTCTGTGTGTGTTTAGTATCCTCATGTTTTTTCCTAAATCTGTGAGAAATCGTGTTCTGGGATGCACTCAACATAATGCAATAATTGATCTTGTGAAAGCATCCCCTGCCTTTTTGTATGCACTATTGCTCACTGGCCCTGTTCGGGATGGTTTGTGAGGCTGCATTAAAACAGGCCTCGTTGTCATTTGTCAGCGCACCCCGGGGTAATGAACGGGGCGAATTGGATGAACTCTCTAATTATGGAAAAGGACAAAAAGCCCGTCAGATTCCCCTGTCAGCGCCCCGTCCTCCTGGAGCAGCAGGGCAAGCACGCTCACTCATAAATCAGAGTCGGGATCCACATCCGCAGCAGATTAGAAAGAACAATAAAGTGAGAAAAATAGGAGACCCGAGACAATCAAGCATGTAACAACCTACTAGTTTGGAATAAGGAGGCCGTCGGGTGTTATGGGCGTCGTAAATAGCCGGTGATTACCGAAGTTATTCACAGTGATCTTAGGGCCATAACCTCAGAGCTATTAACTTTGATCAACAAGCGCTAGCCCCAAGCGCTAGTGTAAGGCGGCTCACGTGGGATTGCATTTTAAATCTCAGTGACTGCACTTGGTCGGACGACGTGGTTGTGGTCCAGGGGTCAACAGCCAATAAGAAATAGAGTATTTTACGTTGTTATGTTTAGTTTATAAAACCATAAGTTACTGCATTTGAAATAAGGTCAGAGTTATGGCAATGTTGTAAATTAGCTGATGCTAGCTAGCGTCTATTGTTTTAGTCGAGTCCAAATCGAGACCAGTAGGATTGGAGGAACTAGTCCAAAGAGTTCTTTAGGCTCTGACAGAAGTTTACCTGATATGTTTTCAATTCATCTTCATTGATCCCCAGGTGGGAATTCAGTTGTTAGGTCTCTTCAAATAAATAAAAAAACTAATTTATTGATTCAGACTTCTTCCTCAATAGACTGATTGATTGTACAGTGTCATGGCGGTCAGGAACAAGTTCTTGTGGAGTTGTGTGTAACTTTTTTCACTGCTAACGTCCTGGAGTCTTCCTCAGAGGAGTGATGTTACTGACTCTGGAGCTGGTTTAAACCATTGGGTTTATACAGATTTTGTCCTTTTATCTATCCCTATGGAGCGGTAAGAGGACTGTGCCCTCTGTTTTTTACTTCTTTAGGACAGCATCCAACGTGTGACACAGTCAGCATATCCTTTGTCCGGTTTACTGTCCTCTGAGCTTGTTTCCAAATCTATACTTAAGCCCTCCTTAATTGCAGTAAACAGTAAAAAAAAATCCAAACACTACCAGGTCCACATTTAGTGAAGGAGGAAGAGCTGGACGTCTATGTTTGGAATAATACGTTTTTCACAAAAAAAAGATGTGGGCAAATAAACCAGTTGTGTTCTTTGGTTTGTTAGTTTGAGTCCAAGGCAAGAGCTTTAAAAAAGTTGAGACCAGATTTAGGCCAAACTATTCTATATTAACATTTTACTGTAGAACTACCTGCTGCAACCTGATAACAGCCGGAAAAGAACAGCAGCAGATCATAAAGTTTAAGTGGCACAGATTGTAGAGGATCATACATAAAAACTACAGTCACTGCAGAGAAGCCTGTTCAATATAATCACCGATATGTTTTAAAAAGCTCTTTGAAAGTGCTAGCAGCTACGCTAACAGCAGGCCGCCAGGCAATTACACAGATAGTTGGACTTTATGGTGGAACAATGTCATTGTAGGAACATTTATCTCAAAATGGACCCCGGGAAAGTTAGAGCACTCAAAGTAAATAAAATAAATAAATGAGTAGGTTCTTTGAGAGGGAGACAGTAGAGTTTAGCCTCGTGTAGCAGAGTCCAAATTACACAGACAACTCCAAGGTCATCTTTGTGCTCTGTAAAACCAGAACTATCAGGAGATTTATTGTTCAACGCCACGTGTGTCTTTCAATGTGATTATTGATGCACTTTTGTCACAGAAAAACCTGAGAAAACCTGAGAAAATCAATCTCGACGTGGCAAAAAATAAACGTCCCATTTTGCCGTGGCAAATTACAGTTCATTTTTACAAACAGCTCATTAAAAAAAAACTGTTGCATGAATTATTTGCTCAAGCAGTTGTTTGGTGTGAAAGAACCTTTATTCAGTGGTCAGAGAGAGCCCCTTAGACGAAATGTTTTATTAAATTCTTATCCAAAAGGACCAGGAGCCTGTAGTTTGTAGTCTTTTTACCAGTCGGGGCCCAGACTTCCCTCCCCAGACACTTCCTCCAGCTCTTACGGGACGATACCGAGGTATTCCCAGGCCAGCCGAGAGACTTAGTCCCTCCAGCGTGTCCTAGGTCTTCCCCGAGGTCTCCTCCCGGTGGGACGCGCCTGGAACACCTCCCCAGGCAGGCGTCCATCCGGAACAGATGCCAGAGGAAAATCATTTTGGTCGCCTCATCCATGGACCAATAGCACTTTATTGTGTTGTTATCCATATTGACATTTCTCAGCTGTTTGTATCTCATTAAACTTTGATCTATTGTAGAAGAGAGTGTACAGAGCAGCACAAAACATTTGAGTTAAAGTTCACACAAATCCTGTTTATTTTATATTTTCCCCTCGAGTCCAGAAAAGGCTGTGGTTAAGAACGTTACTTTGGCAGGATTACAAGCACTGACTTCTAATAGAAAAAGAAAAGCGGGGTTACTTTTACTCTGCCGTTGATTTTCTGTCTCGTTTTTTCCACAAAGGCAGCGCTGGAGGTTTGATCCTTTTATCCGTACAGCATGCTCATGTATAATGTACAAACTCCAGCGGAACATCCAAGCCCTGCTAATTGTAATCATAGTTCTTTTAATCGAACCGAAGAGAGACGTTTCATCGGATTTGAATCCTTTTTGAAATATTCATAGACTTTAAAAGCACACGGATCATTAGTAGAAAACAGTGCTAATGTAATTCAGCTGCATCAGGTGAAACTCGTGCTTAGATATGAATACATTTAATTTTGTCATATCTAAGGTTTTACCGTAGTTTTAGTGGTTTTTCCTTTGGCATTCACACTGTAGCAGCACATGAATCTAATGCCATGTCTTCAAAGTCTTGGGGCCAGATTTTGTGGAGAACATAGTAAAATTGTGCTGAAAAAGCATGAACAGAGGAGGTTTTGTGACTGGCCTCATTGCACGTGTATTCATTATTTCCATTTCAAAGCAAAAAACCTTGGAGAAGATTATTTAAATGAATCAGGCAACATGGATTACCAGTGTTTGGGACAGTGTTTGTGCTTTTGCCAAAATGTTCTGCTAGAAAAAAAGTGCCAGGATGTCCTCATTTCTGAGGTGAGAAATAACATGTATTTTTTGTGTCTGTCTCAAATTCCACTCTCCCCAAAAAAAGGCCTGGAGAACTTTACTACTTTTCTTTTATTGAAAAAGTAAATCGGGAACAGTTTTGTCCACCACAAAATACAAATATTACAGCATCACAACAACATTATCTCCTCCTCATTAAACATTACTTGACTGAAGCCAGTATTTATCTCTGTTTTTATGGTTTTATTCTTTGTGTTGTATTTCTGTAAAAATACATATTTCCCGCTGAAAATACACTTTTGTCCGCAGCCTTTTTTTTTTTTTGCATATTACTCTGCTTTTAGATAAATAAACTATTCTTTCTTCAGAAGCAAAAAAAAATTGCATACTTCTTGTTTAAGTGACAAAATGTGTATAGTAAATGTAAACTATTATTAGGGGCCAAGCACCTATAGAAACCATTAGATTTCTTATTATAATTCCACATGAAAGTCTATGGCAGCCCATAGAACCGTTTGATAATAAGTTGTGAAATTTGGCACACTCATAGAGGACAGTCTGATCTGTCACCATAACAAATCTGAGGTCTCTAACTTAATCCGTGTAGCGCCACCACCTGTCTAAAGTTGGACTTATGTTTATGCTAATAACTTTTGAACCCTAAGGCCCTAAGACCCTAGAATGAAAATATTTTTTTCCTCTGATTTCTTAGCTCGTGACAATTCGATTGCACTATATGACGTCATTTTCCGTCATGAAAATTTTTCGCCATTTTGAATTTTCTAAAAAATGTACTTTTGCGAATTCCACCTAGGTCGTAGCCCCGATTGTCATGAAAATTGAACCAGATCATCTTCAGACTATGCAGACAAAAAGTAGTTATAAGTTATAAGTTACATGTAAGATGATTAGTCAAACCGTTTTTGAATAACGCGCAAATGAAATTGACTTAATGCCGACAAAAATGAAAGTCGGGCTATATCTCTGCAATGCTTTAACATATTCTAACCAAACTTAGTACGTGTTATGGCAACCATGACTTGAGGCTGGCTGCAGAGTTTTGGTGCAGTGCCACCTAGTGGTCCAGAGATACAAAAATGTGACATTTTTTAACTTCAGAATGCTTTAGCCAAAAATCACAAAACTGGTCTCTTTAGATTCGTGGCATCATGCCGAGCCGTAGCATAGCCAATTTTCCCATATCAACCATTTTTGGAGTCGGCCATTTTGAATTTAGACAAAAACTGCTATATTTTTGAACGCATTGCCGCATCATTACAAAACATGGAATGCGTCTTCGGCACCAAGTCCTGAAGGTACTCAGAAAGTTTTGGGTTTTTACACAGAGGCAGATTAGAAATGATTGCCAGGATCGCAAACAAAAAGCAATCGCAATGGAAAATGCAATGCCACTTCCAGGACATAATATACTCAGTTTGAAGGTAGACTTTTTGGTTATTTTTTATTGTTTTGTTTGCCTGGTAGTCTTAATTAATTTATTTTGTAACACATGCACACATGAACCCCCATGTGCTGATGCTTAGTTTACTCACTTCTGTATAATACATATTTAGTGTACAATTATATGAAGTTAATTAATGTATAAATGAATATAAAGAGAATGAATGTGCAAGGGAATGGGAAGTGTACTTCCTCCAACCCCTGGTGACTTCAAAAAACTTCAATGCGATATATGTAATTTATTCTGTTGTTTATCAAAATCAAAAAGACCATTTTCACATTTACATATCCCCTGTATATTTATGAACCAACATTTATAGTAAAATAGCACGTCACAATTCCCTAAGAGATTTTTTTTTTGTTAAACAAAGCTCAAACATTAATAAAGTTAAATTGTTATTGCGTTTTTAAGATGTTTCCATTGCCTGTGGTACAACAGCTGTAAGAAAATCTGTACAGAAAAGGTCCACTGGGGGATTTTGTTGCAGATATTTACATGTATAAATCCTTTTTTTTTTATTAAGTGCTGGTTGAACTGTTGGTGCACTTTTAGTCCTGCGTCCCGATGGGAGCTGGGAACATAAACCCGCCACATTTACTCTTTTAAGCCTTTTTTTTTTTTTTTTTACAAATTCTCACAGCATCACTTTGGAAGGTTTGCAGGATATTACATAAAAATCATGTGGGTTTTTACTGCAGCAGCCCAGGGCAAATAGCTCTGCAATATTAAATACATAAATAAGCCAGGACTTGTGTAATAGTAACTTCTGCAAATGTCTGTTATTGCCCATTTGCCAAATGGGCCACTTTCCTAAATCTCTTTATTGAAGTTCAGAGCTCCATGTGTCTGCTGCCCTTTCAGTGCCCTTCAACAAGTGCACACTTCAAAGAGGCCGTTGCTTTTAAAGGGTTTTTAGGTCTGCTCTTGTTGTTATTGTTGTTGTTGCAGAGCCTTCCAACGCTACACTTTGTTATCACACGGTATTCCCAAGTGGCTCCGGTGGCAGCAGCATTGATGTGGATTATTGCTTCTGGGAAGTCTCTCCAGCCTTTTTTTTTCCCAAGAGGACCACTTTTGTTCTAAGCAGATTATACACAATCACAGGCAACAGGGTGAAACGACAGCACTCGGGACCCGCTCATGACCCGCTCGGGACCCGCTCGGGACCCGCTCGGGACCCGCGGTTCAACAGCGGAAACAGAGTCAAACAGGAGATGTCAGAGTTTTTTTCCCCACAGAACCCAAAATGTGCATGTGAAAATGTTATTATAAAAGCATTAGTAGTCGCTGTCATATTTAATTTGATGATAAAAATGAGCTCTGGGATTGCTCCATGTATGACATAAGAGGAGGGACTTGGGTTCAACTGGGCGGCAGTAGCTCAGTGGGTAGAGTGGCCGTCCTTCGACCGGCGGATGGGCGAACTTGTGACATTAAATAATAGCGACTAAGACACATTTAAATTGTCTGTGTGGCGACATTTTGGGTTTTCTGGTGGAAATATTTGCATACAGCTGTTCACTGCTGCTACTCCGAGTCTGGCCTGTCCTCCAGACTGCATCAGCACACATAAATCCAGCACAGCTAATACACTGTCTAAACACAAATACCACACACAAACTTAAAAAATAAAATAAAATCCTCAAATATCCATTAAAGGGTGCATGTGGCAGAGTAGTTAGCACTCCTGCCTTACAGCAAGAAGGTCGTGAGTTCAAAACCCGGGCGAGTAAAACATTCTCAGCCGACTCTGGTCTTTCTGTGAGGAGTCTGCATGTCCTCCACGTGTTACTGTGGGTTCTCTCCAGGTACTCTGGTTCCTCCCACCGTCCAAAGACATGCATGTACAGGTCAACTGGCAACTCTAAAGTGTCCCTAGTGAATACATGTGAGAGTGAATGGTTGTCTGTCACTGTCTGTCTCTAAATGTTAGCCCTGTGACTAACTGGCCACTGTCCAGGGTGTACCCCGCCTCAGGCCCAACGTTGCTGGGATAGGCTCCAGTCACCCGCGACCCCTAATGGGACAAAGCGGTAGAAAATGAAAAAATGAATGAATATCCCTTAAAGGAAGATTGAAATGAACGCTTTGTTGAGTTTTGAGTTGAGTTTCTGGAGTCCTATGTTAAATGTACTTATCTACAACCTAAACCCCCTTCTACTTTCCTCTTGCACATATTTACAGTAGCTTTTTTTTTGTGCTATAAACTAAAATCTATCTCGGAGAAGAGGAAATAAAGCCTATTGAGAAAAACTCTGTGAGCAACTCAGTCAATCCCTTCTCTGCCTCAGTCTATTGACATTTCTAACAAATATAAAGGCACACATGTAGCGACGACCGCCTCCTAAATATTCAATCCCATTAGCTGCTCATCTTACATTTTCCATTACAGCATAAGAACATAATGACTTCAGTCTGAGCGCCTTCACTCGACGGTCTGACTCAAACCTGAACGTGACAGCTTTACTTGTCCAGCCTCACCTTATACTCACTGTTCAACTCTGCTAGCGTTTCATCGATCCTCGCTGACTCCTGCTCTGCAAAAGCCCTTTTAATACATCCCTGACCTGTTAATAACCCACAGATCCAATCCCAGCATGAGCCTCCGAGGCAGTACAGTGTGTGTTTAGTTAATCCACAGCCGCGATGGTAAAGGGAAAAGGATACGACCTGCAGAGTTTATTATGCTCCAGTTTGAAAAGACGTCATGTTCAGCTTTTATCTTACTTCACAAATGACTGGTATATATCATCTGACACAGTACTGTTTTTATTTGAGTTTGAGCTGTGATTTTTATGTGAAAGAAAGAGTCTGTACAACTGCAAACATTCAGGACGGATTCAATAAGAATGTGGTTTTTAACTTACAAAAACATTAGTACATGGACTTGAGGTCGGATGTTGGTTTTGATCAAGTATTGTAAGTATCACATTACATTTTGTTTCATGTAAAGTAGTTTAAGTCAGTATTCTGGTTCAAATTCTTGAGGGAAACTGCACATGTGTGAAATAACTAATGACATACAATGGACAACTTCCGACCCATTGGTCCCCTATTCACAGATATTGTCTTTATGACAGGGCAATAAATGGCGGTTACATCTGGGCCTTTCCGCTTTTACTCCATAGTAACACAATAGTTTTCAGATAACATAAATGGACGTAATAATCAAATATTCACCCGCCCCAGAGTTGTCATGTAGTAAAAACTTAGCTCTAGAGACCGGAGCCATCTTTTGTACCAGGCTGTAAACATGATTTTTACATTTTACATTTCTACATTTGGAGCCTGCCCTCTGGTGGACAGATGTATATCGCCGTATGGCAGTGCCCTTCCTCGAGGACCTTTTAAATGAGAGGCTTGGAAATAACTCAAGCAACAACCCAAACATGGCAAGAGCAGCAAGTTTTGTGCAGCAACTTGTAACTGTGCTTTTAAAGCGCCAACAACATTTTTTTAACTAAACTTTATTTTTTTTCATCTTAGGGACTAATGGAGGACTCTCAGAAAGTTTTAACTTGTACTTTTTACTGCTCAATTGCAGAGTCACGGGACCAAAGACTTGAACTTTAATTGTATTTTGACAATTGCCAGGTTTATGTTTTGGACATAAAGCAAACAACATATTTTAATTTTTGATTTTTGTAATGACCGTTCCTATTCAGAGGAAGAGCCTTTGTGCTGTGGCTTTTGTTTCAGTGTTCATGCAGCAAGGCCCAAGACTGCTTTTAGAAGGAAAGAGGAAACACAAAAGCATCTGGACACCACTAAGAAGAAGAATAGCTGAGGAATGTAGGACCAACACAAAAGAAGGACCGAAGCTAATAAAACAACAAAACTGTAAAGCAGATTATAAAGGGAATGATTACACTCTAACTTTTTTTTTTTGCGCTAAATCATGTAATATTTTATAAACTAGACTAATTGACAATGGGCATTACAGTCTAATAATAAAAACAGGCATATATGGCTTGTAACAAAGGTGGTAATATAATGGCCACTGGACTAAAAGCTGCCAAACAACAACCTGAGCCTTTTGGCACATGATAATCTGGTATAGCTCAAAGTTATCTCATCTTCATAATCCATTTAACGTTGTGTGCAGAGATGTCATGCTGTAGATTCACTTTATACTCCGCTTTAATCCTGCGCAGATTTAAATAAAACGTTACTCAGCAGGAAATCACCATTAAACACGTCGCTCTTATCTGCTTCTTGCAGGTAGTGGCTTTAATTAACTCCTCTCCCACTCCGCCTCCTCGAACTCGGTGGGCTTTAAGACCCGGCAGAGGCCCAATAGTCAACATCTGTCGCCTGGTCTCCGCTGTATATGAATCTCGCCTGGGCTCTAGTCTGAAAACATCCAGGCAGCGGAGAGCAGCCTGGCTCTACGCTCTCTGTCCCGCGACGCTTTGGATGAGACCGGGACGCGCCGCTGGACCATGACACAAACTGGACTTCCGCGCACTCCGCCGCAGCCTTAGGACAGCGCGCCGCATCATGAAGACACCTATGGTAAAGCTTTGTTTTGCCTTGTACAGCCCATAGGCAAGTACTCTCGCTTTGAAATCCACTATTGTTGGAGTGCGCTCCCGTCGCCATAACGCCGCTGTGTACACTACCGGATCAAAAGATTAGATCTGAACAACAGGCATCCAGCTGTGCGCCCTGTAGCACTAAGCCCCGGCGTTTGTGAATAAAAAAGAGAGCTGCCTTTCACTTTCTACCACATATGTGCATCTTGAACTACTCATTTATCAGTTTTGTTGCGTATGCAGAAATGTCATTTATGTATCCGGTAATGGGGGAAGTGTCATCGTAGTTCAACAGAGTTTAGAGATGACAGTGACAGTGTTTGAGTGAGGTTTTCAAACTTACTGCAAACTAAAAAAACTAGAAATGTGTGTTTTAGTTTAAAATGACACTGAAAGAAGTGGTGGGCATTTATGAAGTCGGGATTCGAACCTATGACTATTAATTCTTACACATTTATTTGAATGTCTTGTTGGGCAGTCAACTGTTTACATTGTGCTATGGTAACTTTGACTTGATATGTCTGTTCATCAACCTTCAGCGGAAGTATGAGATGTGGTGATGTCCTGTGTCAGTCAGTGTATTACCTGCTTCTGTCTCTTGTCTTTTGAATTAGCTTGAAAACAAGTTCATCCTAAAGTGAGTTTTGTTACTGATGTCGTCTTGAACTGTTGAAGTGTAAAGTCGTGCAGTGCAACAGGAGCTAATTATGCGCCTGTCTCGTGCCTCCGCAGCGCCATGGGGTGGCGGTGCTCCTCGTGCTCCTCCTGTGCGCGAGCCTCTTCCTCGTGTACAACGGCAGCTTCAGTGGCGCCGCGAGGGACGCCAACGACACGCGCATCCGTCATGCGCACGAGCAGCAGCCGCGGTTGCCAACCGCAGCCCCCATGCCCCCCGCGAGCCCGGTGCGGGAGACCGTTCAGCAGCAGCCCCAGTCCCCGGAGCAGCCCCAGGACCTCCCGCCGGTGCTGCCGGGATACAGCGGCATCATCGACCACAAGGTAACCCCCGAGTCTGCGCTGTGTGCGGGAAAGTGACGAGCAGCGGAGAACACTCACAAGGCAAGGGCACATATAGGCCAACGGTTGCAAAGAAAATACTTGTTGTACAGGGCTGTAGGAGTACAGAGGTAAAAAGCTTGTAACATGTTCATGTCTGGAAATCATGTCTGGCTCTTCAGCTTGAAACATTTATGGATGGTATTAATGATTTATAAATACATTAAATCATATGAACTTTTCAGTTCTATTACCCAAGCAATAACTTTCTCCTACATTCACATATCACACCAGAATCAGTTGTAATGAAAAGGTCTGGTTTTATTAAAAAGAAGAAACTCTTTAATAATGCTGCATACTGCATATGTTTTTATAAAACATAGATTTTAGGCCTGTATTGTTATTAGACAATAAACAAAACTGCTTATATTTGAAATGCAGCTACTACAATGACAAAACAATATCATACACCATACAGCAAGTTAAAGTTTGCATATAGCAGTGTTGTAGTCTAGTCCCCCGTTTTTGAGTCCAAGTCACTAGTAAGACCTCAGTGTTCAAGTCCAAGTCCAGTCCAAGTCACCAAAGACTAGTTCATCATCATTCGCTTAAAGTACAAGTCTGAAAAATTAAAAAAATTCAAGTCGATTCATCTATAGTTGAACTGCAAGTCACTAAAGTCCAGTTCAAGTCACTAAAGAGAGGTCCAAGTCAAGTCCAAGTCGAGTCCAAGTCACCAAAGTGACTTACAAATCTGAAAACAATATGAGCAAAACTGATATTTTGTGAGTTTAGTTTTGTATAAGCTTTTTTCATTTAATGGAGTTTTGATTAAGGCACATAAATGAAGGCTGTAGCCTAAATAGGTATATCGATTTAAATGAATTTATTTAGGGTGAACTTCGGAGATACATTAAGGGGCTGGGGTTAAATTTGAGCAGCTTGTCCTTCTCTGAACACATACAACAGACAGAGGTTGTGTGGTGTTGTCACTGAGCGTGACTTGTGAGTCCTTTGTGCTCAAGTCCAAGTCTAAGTCTCAGTGTCTGAGAATAAACAAGTCCAAGTCCGAGTCTGAGTCGAGTCTTTGAGATACTGCTTTTTCCATATCATTATCGAGATTATTCTAAAAAAATGACTAGTATTATTTATTACGTTTATAATCCATTACTATACATGTTAATAAAAAAGTAACTGAGTGAATGCATCAATAAACCACAGCAACAGTTGGACATTTGTTAACATTAATTACTCTCTCAAATGAGCGTCTTGATTTTTGAAACGGATGAATTGTAAATTTCTTTCTAATTAAACTCGCCCTTGGTTTCTGACCCGGGGTTTGGCAAACACTCTGCGAGGTTATTAAAGAGGGACTAGGCTCTGAGAATCATAAACAGACTGTAAATAAGGACAGCCTTTATAATATGATGCATTATTGTTGAAGGTTATGATTGTATGGCTTTGTAAACAAACACAAGGAGCATAAGATGTTTCACAGACCATTATTTTGTGATGATATGTTGAACTATTGTAGTAGTTGCAGTTGTTTTCACTCAGAAGAACTCAGGTGTGTTGAACGCAGCTGGTTTGGGAAAGTACGAGATTCTGACGGTATAGAACTTTGTGGGAAAATATCACAGTTTGATGGTATCAGAGTATTTTTTAGAGTATTTTTAGGTAAATGGAACACAAACAAATGTTTACAGTTGTGACAAAAGTAAAAATGACCCTTTCTTCAGTTGCATTGTTGTTACTGGACAATCATTTAAGCACACCACGTTATTCTAGAAAAGTGACTTTGACTAAACACATCTAGCCTGGCCGGACCCATTCATTTTGCAAATATTCAGTCATCTCTGTGACTCAGTACAGGTCCTGTTGACCCACATGTACCTGAAATGGAGCAGGCTTTTTGTAATTCTTTGTTATATATCTGTCCAATTATGTCCAGTTTATCCTGCGTCTGTTGCTGCTGCTCGAGGAAACCCAACTCAAGTCCAAAGAAAGCAGACCAATTCAAAAGGCTAGCCTGGCCAGCCAGACTCATGTTCTGTCTTTGCAAAATTAAGTGGGTCTGGAACCCTTCCCTTTGATCCCAAATTCCACAGAGCAAAAAAAGCTAAAAAAAAATAAAAAAAAATGTCTTTATCTAAAATGGGGCAGGATTTAAACAATGCTCTGTTATTTTCTGTTTGGTATATTCTGCGTTTGTTGGTACTGCACCTGAATTTTGATTGGTCTCATGTTCATCCAACTGTAATAGTTTAATCTACTAACTCGATTTAAGTGGGACTATTTCTCTGTCTAGAATAGGAAATAGAGGGCTGGCCGGGCTACCAAAAGCCATTAAAACTTAAAACATGTGTCATTCTGTACGTTTTGGTCTTGTTTTTCTGCTTTTATTATAATTTTGTTAAGTATATTTCATGTAATTCACGGTTTTCATTCCATTGCCTCCTCTGGTATTTGAAGTCTGTTCAGTTGAAATACAGCCCACCACTGCTCGCACACACACCTCACTTGCCTCTAATGAGCAGCAGTCATCCGTCTGCAGCAACACAATGAGCGGGAGCCTCCCACTGTCATTTATCACAATTTTCTTTCGCGCAGTGTACCGTCACACTCGATAGCCACCTGTCGTTACTAATAAAGGTTTAGGCCACAAATGAAACCCTGGGTTGCATTCTGATGGTCTAATAGACAAGCCCAGGAGAGTGTCTGCGAGGTGAACCCTGACGTCACCACAGGGGTGTATCGACTTCCACCTGTTTACCGAGGCAGCAGAGAACAATCAATGTGAGAACTGGGGAGTCGAGGCACTGCAAGTCAAGTAGACCTAATCACCTTGTAAAGGCTTTTTTAGCCAATACTCTGACACTGGGCTTGACTGCAGGCTGTTTGGAAGATGGGTAGATGCTGTTAAGCCGTCTGCAACACTGAACCAACAGATAGATGCCAAGTTGGAGAAAGATTTTGGATCAGAAAATGTGAAAATATGTGAGATACTATTTACTGGGCTATAAATGGCTGAATTAATCAGCAGTGCTTCTGTTTCTCAGGAAACATTATGCTGGCTGCGGAAACCTTCATTATGTCATTATCACACTGTTATATAATCCACAATCTCACTGAAAAACTGTCAAAGTGTGAATAAAAAGGAGATGATTTAGTGAAACGCAGCATTAAGTTGATGATTAGATGATTAGTTGTGTTAAAGGAGCTGTGTGTGTTCCTGCAGGTCACTATACCTGTTCACATGCCATAAAAAGGGCCGCAGCAAAGCTTTAAATATCCATTTGTATCTACAGAGTTGTATTAAATTTTTTAATACGACAAGCAAATGCAAAAAGTGTTATTTTAATATGATTATACACTAATTAAAAATTCCCTCTACACAATGCACCTTGCAGAGTTAATCAGCACTGATTGGATTTTTCAGGAAACTGCATGCTAAGATGAGAACAGAAAGAAAAGAACCACTTCAAACATTGAGGTATTCAGGCCAAAACAGTCATGTAATTAAGAAATTAATTCAAAGAAGATTGCCAGATCAAGTGTCCAGTTAGACTCTAGAATCTGTGGTTGGTGATGTAATAAAAAGTATATAAAAGTATGCTGGATGCTAAACAATCTCATAAGTCATTAGATCATGTTGCTAAATGACAGCCTATGCCTGAAGATACAAAAGTTGAACCTTTTGTATCAGATGGTAAATATATGTGAGATTCTATTGTACTAATGCAGTTATGAACGGCAGATTTAATCAACATTGTTTTTCTGGAAAGCGTACGCTGGCTGCTAAAACCAACTTTGAGTCGTCACATAATGCCACCATTAGTCTTAGATGTGAATAATATTAGGTCGAATAAGGATTGGTCGAGTGAATAAGCATTTTAACAAACGTGTGAGCATGAATTTGATCCTTGAGCCTGAAAGTTCAGTTCCAAAAACAGCTAAGTAGGTTGGAAATGAAGTAAAACCAAAATTACTAAATTGGTTTTGATGATGGGCACTTGGTTGCAATAAGTTCCCAACAAAATAATTATAATCAAAAAATGTGTGAGATCCTTTACTTTTGATTGGGCAGCAAATGGCAGAGTTAATCAATGCAACTTGTGTTTTTTTAGGAAAGAGTACGCTGGCTGCATAAACCGCCAGAGTGTTTAAAAAAGTGTCCAGTTAGACTTTGTGGTCCCAAGATGCTAAAGTTGTGCGAACATTAGTATCAGATGATGAATATGTGTGAGTTCCTGTTATACTGTTGAGCTATGAATGGCAGACTTAATCAACACTACTTCTGTTTTTCAGGAACAAGTTCGCTGGCTGCTAAAACCCCTTTAAGTCATGGGATTATGTCACCGGTCGGATTTGCATATGAGTAATTTGACAGCAGGCTGGTGCTGTGTGAAGGAGACAAATAAAGCAGAGTAAAGTTATATCAGGCAGACAGATCTGGAGGCAAACATATTGTTCCTGAATGTCAAAAAGTAGGCTGCTTGGTAAATGAACTTTTGGTAAATTAAACACCAGGGGCTCTCGAGAGTCACTTAATCATGTTCTGCGAGTTGGCAGCAGACGGAGGAAGTGTTATTCATTAAAAGAAAATCTGCTGCAGAAATGAGAACGTGTGGAAAGCACAAGTGTTGTCTGTTAATGATGCAGAAAGTTGTGTAACTAGAAACACTGGTGGTCTGTTCATTTGAGTCGATCAGCTCTGTACTAATGCATTTAGTCATTGTTCTAAGTATTCCCCATTTCAGATATTCCCCAAAAAACTAATGCTACGAATGTGCTCTTAATCAAACGATAGGATTCATCTGAGTCCGTATCTTCAGTTTATTAAGATCAGATTTATCTGCCAGTAGCTACAGACCAGGTCTTTTCTGACTCCATGAAACTTACACAAGCTTAAATAATTTCACTAACACACTTTGAGGTAAATTAATAAATCAGGTGTCTTATAAATACTGTACACACCTACTGGTGAACCCAAAGTAAAAATGTGAAGTGGTGAATAATAATAACTAAAAAAAGTATTTTTTTTATGAACATGGGAATTTACACTAAAAACAGCCATGTTATTAGGAAAAGAAGAAAAGGAAACCAACGTGTAAGGGTGAGATTGTCAAGTTCAGTGATTTTTTAAACTGTTCTCACTAAGTACCACCTCAGAAAATTTTTGGCTCTTTGAGTACAACCCACACTTCTGGCCATACAGAAGTGTAGTATCAAAAATTATTTGATTATTTTCCAATATCTGGCTTTATAAGAAAATCTCAGGAACTCTCTGCGTACAACTCAAGAAAGTCAGAGTACTTGCACTACAGTTTGAGAACCACTGGTCTAGTAAGACTTGAGCATCTGTGTTTGGAGATGTCACAGTCTTATCTCTGCCTTCTGTGTATGTTGCAATAGATGTAAATAGTCTAGACGTTAGCATCAAGAACAAGCTAGCATAGCCCTGACAGGTAAGTATCATGTTGACAAGTAACTTTTATTTTTTACCAGTGATTGACTCAGACTTGCACAGTGGTGGCTCTGACTCAGATGCACCTGATCCCTTAAGCTTTGTCACCACCGGAGCAGAACTTGTGACATTAAATAGCGAGTCACAAAAATGTAGGAAAGAGGTGCCACTCACGGAATTTAATAATAATCTTAACCTTCTACTCTTAGTTTGAGACAAACTTGACACAGCAACAGGGAGTTTGGTGATGCTACGAGTAACAGTGGGAGGCGTTCCCTCGAAATGGATTCTCAGTCGTCGAAAACATCCTTTAACACTTGCCACTTCACATGAAACAAACTATAAATATCAGGTTAGCTCTTATTATGACAGTACTACAGCGTTTGTAGTTTAAACTGTGCATTTACAGGGAAACAGTCAACGTGCTGAGCTTTGTTTTCCGTTCACGTGATGTGGTTTGGATAATTGCTTGAAGCAGGGGATATTCACAGCTCGTTTTGATTGTCTTCATGCTCTCCATCGAGGGCCGCTGCTTTCCCCAGGTCTTTGTAATTTAGTTGGTAATTCAGATTTTTATCAATGTGAATGGTTCTCCAAAATGACAGAAATAGACTGCGGCTGTTTCTGTCCTTTAGCTGTGGACTTTTATTGGCTGGAATTGGATTAGATGTGGATCTGCCTTTTGCACGACTTTGAAATCTAGTCTTAATATTTTTCTAGAGGTTCAGTCAATAAGCCAGGGGCGACTTGGGTTGGTCTTGTGAATCCAGATGATCGCGATGTCGGGTCATGACAGTGGTTCTTTAAAAAGTGGAGTGTCACACAACATAAATATGAGTCAGATGTACTTAAAAATGATAGGCCTTGGAGCTGTATTTCTTTTCTCGCTGTCTCAAATGCCAATATTCAGCGAGTATGTCTGTTTTGATTGGTTGAGGATTTCTCTGTAATGTGTCAGTAAAGCCTGCTATGGATGAAAATTGATTTTCTTCAACTGACAGGAGCAGCCAAGCAACATAAGTAAACCACCAATTAATTTTTTCTCTTGGCAATAAACGTATCGACATTTCGGCGACAAGGGACATCAATTAGGTTCACGGCTCCACTGAACATCATTTACGCTTCTTTAAACCTGCTTTTATGTCACCGTCCACATTCTGCCAACGCAAACTGCGCTCAATACTTTATGATCTGAATGCACTTTCCTGTTGCAACACGCAGCCTTTCAGCAGTTTGCATTAGGTTTAACCAACAATGGTGTTTCTCTCCAGTTTGACGGCATGTCAGCCAAAAGATGAGTTTTTTCAGCCGAATCAGAATGAAAAAAGTCGTTGACCTTGCTTGCTGTTTGCTCGCCTTCAATGTTGGATGATCTGTGATTGAAAAAAAACGCCCTGACGTGAACATTTGTCTTTTTCATCTCTACTTGCTGACCTCTTGCCATATCGATCGCTGCGAGACATCTGCCGGCGTGCCAGTCAGCCTGGACTGTTTCACTTTATCTTCCACCAGAGTCTTCGCTCATTCCCAACACACACAACAAGTCTGAAGCTTTGGAAGACTCGGGCCAACAGTGTGGAGTATATTTTTGCATTCTGAGTTCAGTATGAAGAATATTGATTGTACTCCATTCCTCACCTGGAAACTACAGATCAGAGGACAGTAACTCAATTTGTGATTTCTGTTTAAATTAAGAAGTATGTAACCTTAGTTCTTCCAATAATTTAAATGTTGACATGTAAAGAGTAATAGAACACAGTTTTTTTTCTTTTGGCTTTTCCCTGCCACAGTGGACAAATCTGCACATGGGTATTTTTGTGTTTACCTTCCTGCCTCTACCCTCTCCATTTACCCGGGCTTGGGACCGGCACAGATCGACTGTGGCTGGAGTTTCCCAGTGCCACAGACGCTGGGGCAAGGTGTGTGAAGTGTCTTTCCTAAGGACACAACAACAGCATGAACTGGGGAGAGTGGGAATCGAACCAACAACCTTCTGGTTGTTGATTGACCGCTTTGACTCCTGAGCCTTTGCAGTAAAAAAGTTTAATAACCTGATCAAGTGTTTTTTTCACAAAATCATAAACAGAAAGAGTTAACATTCACAATATTTTAATCTTACATTTCTGTTATGATCCAGATCCTCTTTAATAATGGCCGTGGTGAATCTGCTGATGCTAAATACTACCTCAACTAATCTCCAGAGAAATATACATATGGCCTCGTAATGCCTTGCTTTGACCAAGTGGCAGTAAAATTCAAGTAGAATAGTGTTGATTAATGGAAATTAGCCATGTGCTTTGATTTAACAGATCTGTGTATGTGTCATTTTATAAGAGTTTACAAGAGAGAGAAAAAAGATTATAAACTTCTTTCCTTCAAAGCGCTTCTTGACGGCAATTTTAGGAAGACTTTCTCACTGCCAGTTTGACAAAAGCCAGATGGCTATTTTAGAATTCTTTTCTGTTCAGTTATTCAAAAGTAGTCCTGAGTAGTCTTTTTTTACTCAATGCTCTTTCTCAAGTATTAATTAAGATGACTCCTTTAACCTCGATGTCAGTCATTTCAATTTTAAAGTAACAATAATTTCAGTTACAGTACTGATTTTGGCTGTTCTGCCCTCCTCTGCAGGCGGAGTATGTGAAGAACAGATAAGGAAGCAAAGAAAGAAAGGTAGGCTGGAGATGAAAAGGGAAGAGGCACAGAGAATGAGAGTAGAGTACAAACCTAAGAGAGGGAAAAGGCGTTAAGATGATAAAAACAGAATATAAGGCAGGACGGGTTGAGGCTTTAGACAAAGAGACGGAAGTGAGTGAAGGCAGAGACAGAAACTGACACAAGACGAAACGATCGGGTCAATCCCGAGGGTCCTTCTCTTCCAGCTATCTCTCACTTTTTTATTTTCTGAGTGCCCAGCGGGAAGAGGAGGAGGAGGAGGAGAAGCGTCTCATGGCTGATTCTCAGTGGAGGCACAGGGCTGAGGCTGACACCCAAACGATGCAGATTTATAACCGATATCCTATATGCCATATACTCAGAGCGGGAGCCGTATCAAACATCTGCGGCTGCCAGATGTCAAGCTGCAAAAGCACAAATGGGCTGACTTCTGAAACAGGCTGATCTAACGTATACCGCCTGGCAATTTACTTGAAAAATGATCTGCCAGCTCTGTCAAAGTGCTTTTAACTAACAAGTCAGTGTGTTCATGTCTCTGCACATGTCTTTTTCTGCTTTATGGCATCCACGTTGGAAGCTGCAGGATTTCTCTTTTACTCGAGAGTTAGGTTGATAATGATGTAATGCAGTTTAATGACGTTTTTGTAATTGAATCACAAAAAACTGAATGTTAGTTACAAAATAGTAATAGTAAATATTAATTTCAACATCAGCAATTGCAATATCCTGCTTTTGTTCTGGTTTAGCGCTAGTTTAGACTTTTTACCTGGTTTTTGTTTAATATAAATTTAGTCCTATACTTGATGACTGACTGGATATATTTTTATTGCAAAATTCCAAATAAAATTCCCCAGTAAAAGCTTTTAAATTTATAATCATTCATTCATTTATCGCGGGTGACTGGAGCCTATCCCAGCAACTTTGGGTCTGAGGCGGGGTAGAGATTTCTTTCATTGGCCAAAGTCTAATAATGGCAATGGTCAAACAGGAGTTGTGAGCTCGAATGGTAACTAAGTGCATTCTGGAGTCATCTTCTTTTATTTATTTGATCTTGTTTTATTCAGAGCTGTAGGTTGCTTCACTGAGAGGACCTTAAGCTTGTTGAATCTTTAACAGCATTGTCTTTTTTCATTTCTGGTCACATTAAAAAAGTGAATGTCATGTGATCTTGGACTCTCTAGTAAGAAAATGTGATGAATAAGAGAAAATATGTTCAGAAGTTCAGATTCCTCCCTCAGCTGACCTGTTACGAGCCCATGACCGCCTGATACAATCACAACCGAGATTTGTCTTGTAAACACACAGATCACAAATAGTAACCACAAAAACTCCTCTTAAAGCACTTTCTAAAGTTCTTTCTTACTCACATCCCGGATATTCTGCTTCTCGACTTGAAATATTTTGACTAGGTACACTTTGCTCGAAGGCAGAGCCAAGGAGAACGGAGCCATCTGTGCCAAGGAGACATGACAAGGCTTCTCTCTCGCAGCTACAGCTTTAGTGACAGCTGGAGAAGTGAGATGTTTTAATATTTCATCCCAGGCAACCGTATCCTCTGTGCTTTTCTCCCAGCTACAAAGCCATTTTTTTTACCGTTCATTAGGATTGTGCTAAGCAATCAGCCAGCTGGATAGCGCCACTGAAAACTCCCCAATTAGGCTGTTATGGCCAAAGCCCGCGCAGTCATTTTATGCAAACTAACAGTATTTGTGAAGTCTGCAGGGCTGTGTGGATGTCTGTAAATGTATGCATGAGCTTTGTTTTCTGTTCCATTGGGAGTTTTAAATTACAATGTGGACCGCACAGACATTAGTGGTAGATAACCTCCCCTGTTATGCAGAAACCTTGTTGGAATGCAAAAAAAAATCTCGACTAAAAAAGAAGAAAAACAGTGGATTTGTTATGCCACAGCGGTTCCATTTGGAGCATAGGCTTGGATTTCAATGCATTGTGTTTGCGCCAAACACAACACAGCTCCAGGCGCTCTCCAATACGATGTCGGAAAGCAATTACGTCTGAAGAGGTGGACGCCCCTCTCTCTCAGAAAGAATCCCTCGATGAAGCAATCTCGAAGCCTTTTGGCAGAGTCTGTGGTTAGAGACGCATCGGTCGGCCCATACACTCGCAACATAAAGCAACAGGATAAATATTTCTTACGGCATGTGTCTTGCGCTGAATGGTAAACTCATGCCTCTTCCTCTTTTAACCTTTTGGCGCTGGGTAAGCTGTAGACGGCGGGGCGGCCTCTCTTATTGGGCCCCAGTGAGATCTGTGAAGCATCTGAAAAGGTTAAAGTATGATAAATGGATCATACCTTTTGGCGCAGCATCTGGAGATAGATGTCGAGTGGTGGTAGTGGGGGCCTTCCACATCGATAAACGCAGAGACAGAAACACAATAAAAGCCCGATTTGTCTGCCTCTCATCCCGCCGGGCTCCGCAGACACGAGGCCGGCTGCGTTACTCAGCTTTTTACTCATGATTAATGAGCATGTCCTCCGTGTGGGAGAGGAATGATCAAAAGGTGTTTGTATTTGGGTGTAATCTCTTTCTGCATGCCTTAAGCGTTTCCCAAACCCCCCAGATTACAATTTAGAAACATATTGGATGGCGAGGTTATTAATTATGGAGACATTGGGATTGTCGGCTATAAATAGAGCTGAGGAGTGGGACAATATAAAAGCAACAACATGGAAGCTTTCTTCTTAAAAATACATAGTCTTAGCTTCATTTTGAATGTTTTCTGATTTGAAACAAGGCAAATTATGCTTCATTCAGAAATTCTCCCAGCCTTTATAACTTGCTCATACACTGGTAGTAACGCAAAAACATGCAGATATAACTCACAGTCCTAATGTGGTCACACATTGTTTAGTTTACAGCTAGTAATAAAGCAACAATGACAGGCAGAGCTGACTGTCAGTCTGTCTGATGGAAAAAAAATATATAATGCATGGACAATTAAGAATGTCTTGCATATTGACATTAGAGCTGCACAATATTGGAAAATTTTGCAAAATTACGATATCAGCTTCATGTCTGTGAAGGTTCTCAGTCATCCAGGACATTTAAAAAAAAAAGGGTAACGTAAAAGCATCTGGGCTCAGTTTTCTAGGTGAAAACGTTTCGTCTATCAGTTCAACTGTAAGACACCTGAGCTTATATCTCGAGAGGGAGGAGTTTCCCCTGAAAACAAACCTGATGGACCAGGCTGCTCTGGTCTCACTGTTAGTCATGAAAGGGAGGTGTGTCTCCTGATGTGGGAGTCGTTAAGGCTCAGGTGAGTCGTTAGTGACCCTGCACCTGAATGGAGCAGGATCACTAATGACTCACCTGAGCGTCTAAACCAGGTCTAAACTAAGACTAAACCAGGAATGAACCAGGACTAAACCAGGTCTAAACCAGGTCTAAACTAAGACTAAACCAGGACTGAACCAGGACTAAACCAGGTCTAAACCAGGTCTAATCCAGGTCTAAACCAGGTCTAAACTAAGACTAAACCAGGAATGAACCAGGACTAAACCAGGTCTAAACCAGGTCTAAACCAGGTCTAAACTAAGACTAAACCAGGACTGAACCAGGACTAAACCAGGTCTAAACCAGGTCTAAACCAGGTCTAAACCAGGTCTAAACCAGGTCTAAACCAGGTCTAAACTAAGACTAAAATAGGCCTGAACCAGGACTAAACTAGGTCTAAACCAGGTCTAAACCAGGTCTAAACTAAGACTAAACCAGGACTGAACCAGGTCTAAACCAGGACTGAACCAGGACTAAACCAGGTCTAAACCAGGTCTAAACCAGGTCTAAACCAGGTCTAAACTAAGACTAAACCAGGACTAAACCAGGACTAAACCAGGACTAAACTAGGACACAATGTAGGAACAAACCAGGTCTAAACCAGGACTAAACTAGGTTTAAACCAGGCTAAACTAGGACTAAACTAGGACTAAACCAGGTCTAAACCAGGACTAAACTAGGACTAAACCAGGACTAAACCAGGTCTAAACGTAGAAATAAACCAGAAAAAAGAAGGATGGTCTAAGAGGTGTAGGACAGTCTGAACGCTTATAACTCTTAGCTAACGTAAGCATGTCATAGAGGCCTCTTGAATGTAATAAATTAACCACTTAATTATTGCCCGCAAAGTCCATTGTAAAACAGTCGTAACACACATATGGAGCTAACAAAGGTGTGCTATAACATGCACGTAGCTATTTGAGAAGATCTGTACAAAATCTATTAAATAATACGGATGTTATGGAAATAGACATGCAGCTGTTGTGTGCAGAGACGAAAACTTTAGACAATAATTAAATGATGATACAATACAATCACCTGATGCACAAAAACTACTTCAATGTAAGGCTGTCTTTACACGTTAGTTTCCCAGATGGAACATGGGATTCCTACTCTTGACTGTACAAATGTAGAAAACATTAAGTGTTGTTAAAAGGAGTTTTGTTCTACAATAGACTTAATGCCAAAGCAGAATTTGTGAAGAAATCTTAGCTAAGCCGTGAAGTCAGTGAAAAGCTGCTGCCTTCAAACCCTTTTGCTGATGCAACATTAAATCACAACGGCAAAGTCTGAAGAGTCCCAATTACAGAGTGGACTTTGATGTATAGCCCCTCACCACCCATTGAGGAGACAGTGTCACGGTTGTTCATTGAATATTCTCCGGTCCTCGCTCCCGACGACGAGTCTACTGATTACACTTCCAGAGGTGCTGACGAGTAAGCGTTTTTTCCCTGGATGCACACTGAGCATCCTCCAAAACCCCTCCCTCCTCGTTTCTTCTTCTCTGCTGGAGGACTCACCATTAATTTATCTAACACTGTAACAGCAGGCTTTGGCAGGAGTTTTACAGCGATCAGCTCCAAGAACACTTTAGGAAATGCAGTCTTCTCTTGTCACTGTCTTTGCTGACTATTGTTTAGTAGAACTCGAGCCTGGTCTTAACTTGTTCATGGTCTTAGTCTTATTACTGTGTCTGAGTTTTAGGCAACAACTGGTTTATTTTTTTATGATAAGAAAATGTAGATGGAAAAATATCTTTGTCTTAATTTAAGAAATCTCTTTCTCCAGGCCCTGGCAACCTCCTTGAGTTGATGAAAGACTTACTATGTCTGGGTTTTATAACTGTTCCCACGGATTTATTGCCGTATACAGAATAATACCCTGGTCTTGTCTTGGCTGACTCGCTGTAGTCTTGGTCTTGATCTGTCATAGTCTTGGCTGTCTTGATTAGTAGAAAACACTATAGTTTTGTGTCACATTTAATACAGCTTTTGACTGTGCGCCTGCTGCTGTGCAACACTTTTTTATCTCAGCAACAGAGACTGTTGCTGAGGTGTTCAGGTTTAGATATATGTACATTTCCAAGTGTCATGTACCAGAAAAACCACACATGGACTTACAAGACAATGAAAGACAACTCAAACATATAAAATAAGCACAGAAAGACAGATAAAGCTTTATAGTCGCTGTCACTGCAGTAGAATGAGATTGTACCACATCTGATCAGTGCAGAGACACTAAAACTAAGCACACAAACACACATAATAAAACATAAAATACAGTTTTCTGTTTTTCAGCACATATCAGAAGTTAAAGCTCAGTACTTGTTTTTGAGCATTTCTCATCTTCTGAAAGGCTTCTAACACAAACTGATCTCAAGTACAGTATGACCATGTACTATTGTGGTTGTGTTGACAATGTATTACGATTGGCAAGGCAATTGTATTTATATTGCACAATTCATACAAGAGTTATTGAAAGTGCTTTACAGAAAAATACTTTATTGTACACAGACTGAAGATTGCAACATCAACATGCACAGACTGAAAAAAAACCTAAAGCGTAAAAGACGTATGTTGATGTAGAGAACACTGGGATCTCACTGTAGGATCAGAAGACAACGGAACAAAGAAGCACATTTTATTTTCAACCTGCTCCAGATTACTGAGAACCGTGTTAGTCTTAAAAAGCCTACACAGTATTTCACACACACACCTCTTTAGTCTTGTGAGATCAGGAGTGACAGAGCAATGCACTAAGATTATATGTTCTTATTGTGTACTCGTGGATGTTTGAGAAGAACGGCTTTTCTTAATGTTGGCTTTTATTTGTTTTGTGAACTTTAACAAACCTCAGGCAGGAAGAAGTGGGTCACACTGACATTTAGGTCAACGCTGACAGATTCTGTGATTGTCAGGGCTTTGGATTGATTTTCAGCAGCAAAGCACTGACTAAAGTTGATGTGGTCTAACCGTGACTAACTCGGTGGTCCACAGTTAAAAATAAAAATGTAGTGATACTGAAAGATTTGAGACAATTTCTAAGGATCACACTCACAGCTGGTATTTAGATTTGAGGTAAAAACTTGGCCCAAACCTCCTCTGAGGTTTCAAAAGGTCAGTTTACCAGCCTGGTCAGCCATCCCGATTCTTTCTCCATTCTATACAAAGAACTAATAACTGGTCTTTGTGGATTCAGGTTCGACTCAGACAACACAGACTCAGACTAAACCTCCTCAGACTCAGACTAAACGTCCTCAGACTCAGACTAAATCTCCTCAGACTCAGACTAAACGTTCTCAGACTAAACCTCCTCAGACTCAGACTAAACGTTCTCAGACTAAACCTCCTCAGACTCAGACTAAACGTTCTCAGACTAAACCTCCTCAGACTCAGACTAAACGTCCTCAGACTCAGACTAAACCTCCTCAGACTCAGACTAAACCTCCTCAGACTCAGACTAAACCTCCTCAGACTCAGACTAAACGTTCTCAGACTAAACCTCCTCAGACTCAGACTAAACGTCCTCAGACTCAGACTAAACCTCCTCAGACTCAGACTAAACCTCCTCAGACTCAGACTAAACCTCCTCAGACTCAGACTAAACGTTCTCAGACTAAACCTCCTCAGACTCAGACTAAACGTTCTCAGATTAAACCTCCTCAGACTCAGACTAAACGTCCTCAGACTCAGACTAAACCTCCTCAGACTCAGACTAAACCTCCTCAGACTCAGACTAAACCTCCTCAGACTCAGACTAAACCTCCTCAGACTCAGACTAAACGTTCTCAGACTAAACCTCCTCAGACTCAGACTAAACGTTCTCAGATTAAACCTCCTCAGACTCAGATTAAACCTCCTCAGACTCAGACTAAACGTTCTCAGACTAAACCTCCTCAGACTCAGACTAAACCTCCTCAGACTCAGACTAAACCTCCTCAGACTCAGACTAAACCTCCTCAGACTCAGACAAAACCTCCTCAGACTCAGACTAAACCTCCTCAGACTCAGACTAAACCTCCTCAGACTCAGACTAAACCTCCTCAGACTCAGACTAAACCTCCTCAGACTCAGACTAAACGTTCTCAGACTAAACCTCCTCAGACTCAGACTAAACCTCCTCAGACTCAGACTAAACCTCCTCAGACTCAGACTAAACCTCCTCAGACTCAGACAAAACCTCCTCAGACTCAGACTAAACCTCCTCAGACTCAGACTAAACCTCCTCAGACTCAGACTAAACCTCCTCAGACTCAGACTAAACCTCCTCAGACTCAGACTAAACCTCCTCAGACTCAGACTAAACGTTCTCAGACTCAGACTAAACCTCCTCAGACTCAGATTAAACCTCCTCAGACTCAGACTAAACGTTCTCAGACTCAGACTAAACCTCCTCAGACTCAGACTAAACCTCCTCAGACTCAGACTAAACCTCCTCAGACTCAGACTAAACCTCCTCAGACTCAGACTAAACCTCCTCAGACTCAGACTAAACCTCCTCAGACTCAGACTAAACCTCCTCAGACTCAGACTAAACGTTCTCAGACTAAACCTCCTCAGACTCAGACTAAACCTCCTCAGACTCAGACTAAACCTCCTCAGACTCAGACTAAACCTCCTCAGACTCAGACTAAACCTCCTCAGACTCAGACTAAACCTCCTCAGACTCAGATTAAACCTCCTCAGACTCAGACTAAACCTCCTCAGACTCAGATTAAACCTCCTCAGACTCAGACTAAACCTCCTCAGACTCAGACTAAACCTCCTCAGACTCAGATTAAACCTCCTCAGACTCAGATTAAACCTCCTCAGACTCAGACTAAACCTCCTCAGACTCAGATTAAACCTCCTCAGACTCAGACTAAACCTCCTCAGACTCAGACTAAACCTCCTCAGACTCAGACTAAACCTCCTCAGACTCAGATTAAACCTCCTCAGACTCAGATTAAACCTCCTCAGACTCAGACTAAACCTCCTCAGACTCAGACTAAACCTCCTCAGACTCAGACTAAACCTCCTCAGACTCAGACTAAACCTCCTCAGACTCAGACTAAACCTCCTCAGACTCAGATTAAACCTCCTCAGACTCAGACTAAACCTCCTCAGACTCAGACTAAACCTCCTCAGACTCAGATTAAACCTCCTCAGACTCAGATTAAACCTCCTCAGACTCAGACTAAACCTCCTCAGACTCAGATTAAACCTCCTCAGACTCAGATTAAACCTCCTCAGACTCAGACTAAACCTCCTCAGACTCAGACTAAATCTCCTCAGACTCAGACTAAACCTCCTCAGACTCAGACTAAACCTCCTCAGACTCAGATTAAACCTCCTCAGACTCAGACTAAACCTCCTCAGACTCAGACTAAACCTCCTCAGACTCAGATTAAACCTCCTCAGACTCAGACTAAACGTTCTCAGACTCAGACTAAACCTCCTCAGACTCAGATTAAACCTCCTCAGACTCAGACTAAACCTCCTCATACTCAGACTAAACCTCCTCAGACTCAGACTAAACCTCCTCAGACTCAGACTAAACCTCCTCAGACTCAGACTAAACCTCCTCAGACTCAGATTAAACCTCCTCAGACTCAGATTAAACCTCCTCAGACTTAGACTAAACCTCCTCAGACTCAGATTAAACCTCCTCAGACTCAGATTAAACCTCCTCAGACTCAGACTAAACCTCCTCAGACTCAGATTAAACCTCCTCAGACTCAGACTAAATCTCCTCAGACTCAGATTAAACCTCCTCAGACTCAGATTAAACCTCCTCAGACTCAGACTAAACCTCCTCAGACTCAGATTAAACCTCCTCAGACTCAGACTAAACCTCCTCAGACTCAGATTAAACCTCCTCAGACTCAGATTAAACCTCCTCAGACTCAGACTAAACCTCCTCAGACTCAGATTAAACCTCCTCAGACTCAGACTAATGTCCTAGAATGTACACTGTACATCAGAGCGTGTTCATAGTTCAGGTCGGGTGTAAGATAGGGTCTGGTTGGCCTGTCTGAGGAGGGTTTGCTTGAAAAGTTCAAAAGGGAATATTATTATATTTTTTTTCAACTAAGCTTGAAATTTGAGACTAAGACTTATCACTCAAATTCCGAAACCAGCTGGTGTTGCCGTTTTACAAAGAGAAGATAAGTTTTGAGTGGGTTTGACGAGGTGTTTTGTTTCTTTATTAAAAAACTTTGGTCTGTTCAAACTTTTTAATGAATTGTTGTTTGCCAGTAAACATTTTGAAAAACTAGAATTAAGTTCTCATTAAAGCTTTAAAACAACACTTGTCTCTCTTTGGGCCTGTGGGGATTACCTGCTGCTCTAAAGCTGCTTCCACTGCTGTTCAAAGACAAAATAAACAAATACATTACGAGTGAAATTGCTTCACTGCTCATCATTTGTTTCACTCTCAATTATATTTAATAAAGCCCAGAGGTGGTCCCCAAATCTCCAAACTCCTCTAAGATCTCTGTTGATGCTTTGAGACAGAACATAGCTTTACAATACATTTTGACTCAAAGGAATTGAGAAGAAAGTGAAGTGTTGAGAAAAAAACGAAACAGAAGTAATACTGTAGAGCTGCTTGATTATGGCTAGAATAATAATAATAATAATGATCACAACCACCAGTTTAACACAAAAAGCCCTATAGTTTAAACTATTATTTATATTATGTATATAATTATTCAACACTCTGACATTTATGCATTTCAAAGTATGGCAGTGTAGTATAGAAGTCTTTCCAGCACGATAACCATAAAGCACGTGATCTGAACTATTTTTGATTGAATTTAATTTCTATTTTTACAGAAACTATTTTGTTATCCAGTCAACCCATGGGTACTAATCTTATCCCACATTTCTTCTCAAACAGCAGCAGTGACAGGACAGTCCCAATACAGATTTTTAGTTTAGACATTATCTGGTTTACAAAGGTTTTGCAGAGAGTGCTTTTAAGTTTCTGTATTCAGAGCTGGGCACTGTCTTTATAAAACTTTATTATTTTATCCCTGACTGACAAATACACTGGGAATCTCACCCAAAAGATTGTTTCTGCGGTCTGAGTATGACCTCTGACCTTCAGGATGCAGGTATGTACACGGCTGAGGACCAAGAAGCCTTTGTTCCAAGAAGTATTCAGTTGCTCAATCAACTCAGATAATGTTTTTATTCTTTCTGGCTCTCTGCACTTTACATTGCACTGGACCTGCTGAGGTTCTGAGGTTATTCCTCTGATGCCTTCAGTTGTATTTTGTATTCTTTTATTCTTATATGTATTGCCTCACTGTGCTGTCCTGTCTGTAGTGTTGAATATATCTCTGGTGGTGCAGAACAAATTCCCCTTGGGGCAATAAAGGTTTCATTTATCTGTCTTTAACTAGTATATAGTATAGTATATATATAGTATATAGTAAATATCGTAAAGAGGCTCATCTCAGTCAGTTATTTGTTTGTTGGTGAGCTGAAGACAACTCCATTTCCTCACCTCATCATCAACGCTCATTTGTTCCTCCCTCATCCGGTCATTAATAAAACAATGAAAGCCCTGATGAAGATTATGATAACATCAGACATTGTGGTAATAAGCCACAGACATTAGCATCTGTGTTACAGTGAGCTTTACTCAGACTCAAGCCTTGAGCAGGCTTCATCAGAGTGAGGATTGAAAGGACCACCTGCAGACTCTCTTTAGGACTGCAGACATTCTTAAAGTTTTTTTAAAGACCAAACTGTGTGAATATTGGTTGGTAAGTCTGATCTTCTGTTATCTTCCCCTTCATGGCTTTGCTGGTCTGGGCCTGTGTCTCAGGTCACTCTGTTGATTAGTAAGAGCTGGACTACAACTCTTCCCTTAAATCCTGTTTGGCTATATGCACTTAACCTTAGACCAATAGGCCCAGTGTTTTTGCAAAAAGAACAGATGCATAACTGAGTGTAACGTATTGCTGTGAGTTAGGTGGCACTCTGCTGGCATAAGTGGTCTCTTTAATTGTGCTGCTGTTATTAGCCTGTTCCTAACGACTCATTTGGATGCATCTCAGGTGTGTTGCCATTACCTAAATGAATAGGCATTATTCCGGCAATAAACATTAGCTTTGTAATTCATTTCATTAGCGCCGTCCCATTAAAAGTCCGCAGAAGAAAACACAAACCGGCTCTCTTCTGAGTTTCGCTTTGTGAATACCTCTTCTTCATGCAAAGATTCTTATTCTTATTGTTTTTAGCAGTTGTTTCAGCCGCTTGCACATGTAGCACACAGGAACTGCAGACACACTTGACGTGTTCTGTTTGCTGATTTGAAATCTGTCTCGTCCCATGAGAGGCCTGTGCTACACGGCTAATGGCGCGGCAGCTGGTTTTTAATAAGCACACGCTCACATACATGATTTTCATTCACTGTCTCGTTATCAGGTGCTCATGCGAAAAGAGGTTTTACAAATGGAATAGTTCTAAACAAATGTCCAAATGTCCCAAAAACAATGTATATCATCCTAGATTATTTTGTTTTCTATTAAACTAGTTTTTTATGAACTATGCAACATCATGCTATCCTTCTCATAACCTTTTGGGAATTTTGACTTTTGACCCTGTATTTTGGCTGCTGTAGTTTTTTTTAGTGGAGTTGAATTTCAACAATAGATCGTAAATTTACCATTTTTGCAATGTCAACAAATGCTATTTCCATATTGCCATGAACCACTTGTATTGGAATAACTTTATGACACTAAACAAACCCCCTAAACCTGGTTTAGACCTGGTTTAGACCTGGTTTAGGCCTGGTTAAGACCTGATTTATACCTGGTTTATACCTGGTTAAGACCAGGTTTATACCTGGTTTAGGCCTGGTTTATACCTGGTTTATACCTGGTTTATACCTGGTTTAGGCCTGGTTTAGGCCTGGTTTAGGCCTGGTTTATACCTGGTTTATACCTGGTTAAGACCAGGTTTATACCTGGTTTAGGCCTGGTTTAGACCTGGTTTATACCTGGTTTAGACCTGGTTTAGGCCTGGTTTAGACCTGGTTTATACCTGGTTTAGACCTGGTTTAGACCTGGTTTAGACATTGTTTAGACCTGGTTTAGACCTGGTGTAGACCTGGTTTAGACATTGTTTAGACCTGGTTTAGACCTGGTTTAGACATTGTTTAGACCTGGTTTAGACCTGGTTTAGACATTGTTTAGACCTGGTTTAGACCTGGTGTAGACCTGGTTTAGACATTGTTTAGACCTGGTTTAGACCTGGTGTAGACCTGGTTTAGGCCAGTGGTTAGTCCAGGACCTTGTGTTTTTTCATAAATTTGAATTTATTTGTAATTAAAAAAAAAGAATTGTCAAGTAGTGAATCAAAAATATTGCAGGTCATAACATTATCACAATTTTGGACATAATTATTGCAAATCACATTTTTTCTAATATCGTGCATCTCTAGTTTAAACCAAAGCAGACTTATTGCTTGTATTGCAGATTGTGAAATCGTGTGGTCGTTAAAAAGAAAAAGCTGTTCTGAACTGAATCTTCCTGGAGAAAGGTTTCTCAAAAAGCATGTGACTCTGCTCCGCTCCACCACATAATGAACAGTTCACCACAGACTGTTCATATGGAGCCTGTAGTATCAGCCGTGTGTTATTGATGTCTTCTTTGTGTTTTTCTCGGGCTTGTTATATTGCCAGAACGCAGCAGTAATTGCTCCTCTGGGATTTCATTTGATGCGATTTATTACTCTCAGACTCTGCGATGCAACAGCCCGGGCTTCACTCTGGAAGAAGTTTAGCGTTGGTGTGAAAATTGCCTGTTTGCCTTCGTTCACAACAAACTTGTCATCTTGAGTTTGATGCTTAACAGTTTGCAAGAGTGCCGTATTTAAATTTTCTCCCGCTGTCCCTACCCATGCATATTATCAACCGCACGCAAGGATTCTACTGCACCTTTTATCTTTCGTTCTCAACCCACAGTGGAAGAGAAAAGGGACTAATGCTGCAGAAGAAGTGGACGTGATGGGAAAGTAAAACTGCGGCAGCTTGTGCTTCAAGTCATTACACTCACCAGATTTCTCTGTACAACATCATCTTTGGGTTATCGACCAACTATTGTTTTCTACAACGTGGTGGGCGATAACAATGCTGTCGCTCCAAACAAGTGATGGGAGAAGATTGTGGATCATATCATGCCGACGCATCAATAAATACTGACTTGATGAGGCCTGATATGAAAAACAGTGATTGAAAAAGCCTCTTTAGTCTGCTCCATTAACACTATTTCATTATTTCAGTTTTTTACCCCACATACGGTAGCCCTCTAGGGACATGCTGTTGTCTATAACCAAACTCAATAAAGATGTGTTTGATGGTGTCTTCACTTAAATAAAAATATAATTATAAAGTTTATAAATGCAATGCAAAAGCTGAAGAAGATGCACCTCTCTTCCAGCTGTGCTCAGTTTGTCCTCCTTAGGCAGTTGTATTAAAACCGAGAAAATAAAATGGCTCCCTTCTTGACTCCTTGCTTAAAACATTTTATCTAAACTCATCGGTTTCATATTTGGTGTTGTTCCATCCATGTTTTATCCCTGAACCATTATTTGTTGATCCGAGGTTTGATACTAACGCTGAAGACAACGGTCTTGTTCTGTCCACAGCTGGAGGCTATGTAGGGACATCTGTGTGCACAAAGTATGCATACTTGAACACACATAGGTGACAACAGAAAAAGTGGACCATGATTAGTTTAGATGAATTTCCTCTGGGTGTTTTATTTTCACGACTTTCTCAGGTCTGGACTTCCCGGTCCTTGGGTGTTACTCACTGTTGCACCAAATGGGTTTCCCTAAAACAATATTTAACTACAGGGACAATAACACATTAGGTAACAGTGTTTCTGGAGAGTGACTTCACTCTTTAGACCACTCTGTAGCACTCTACATCATAACTGAAAGATTAGGTGAGCCGTCTGAGTGAATAATAATAATAATAAGTTTTATTTATATAGCGCCTTTCCAGAGCTCAAGGACGCTTTACAAAAACAAACAACAATAAGGACAATTGAAAAGAGAGCAGACAGAACAACAATAGGCAAATGAGAGTACAAATACAGTAAGTGAAAAAAAAAAGAAAAAAAACACTAAGAACTGTAACATTCAGAAAACAGGTGTGTTTTGAGCATGGATTTGAATTCAGAGATAGTGTTAACAAATCGGAGTGATGAGGGAGAGAGTTCCACATTTTCGGCGCAATAACACTAAATGGTCTGCTCCTGGGATATTCAGAGAAACTTGCATCAATACCAAGCATTTCTAACTTTTCTTTATGGAACCAGCCTTTACTTCCACATTATATTCCTGCTGACCCCTAACAGAGTGCACTCATCTTTACTGTCAATAATATTCTTTATTCTGTATTTTCATTATTGTCATTTCTATGTATTCATTGGCTAATTACCTTTGTAACAGTCAGTGCCATCAGAAATCCTTATTATGTCTATTTGTTTTGTCTATGTGTGTCCTTCTTTTGAGTCCTTGTCATTTTTGTTGCTACTGGACTCCAGACACACAGCCTTTGTGTCTCTGGCCTGCAGCCTGTTCGCTCGTGTCGTCTTTGGTCTCCTCCACACGGCCTTGGCTCTCCATCATAGAACGCTGAGCCTGAGGCCATGTACATACAGTACCTCTTCTGTTTAGTCCGGCTGAATGAGACATCATCACTGCTCTGTGCCGTTCTTTTGCCATGCAGCGCGGCGCTTGTATAATGGCCTCATCAGACGTGAGAACAGTGGAGTGAGTGGAACTTCTTCTCATCAAAGGATGCCCCTGAAATCCCAGCAGCGTTTCTCTGTAAAGGCCCTGCCCTACATTCTGCTTCTCTCTGACAGCCACTCCTTTTCGCTCACTGCTCAGATTGCCTTTCATCTGCCTCCACTCCTCAGCCCGCCTCTGTCTGCCATCGCCCCCCCCACATCCCCACTGTCCCTCTGTCATTTCCTCCCGCTTTTATCCTCCTATATCTGCTCCACTCTCACTCTTCGAATGCAATTTCACAGCAAAGAGAGGAGAGGTATACATTCTGTGAACTGCAAAGGCCCTATATAAGGATATTTTTGTCAACAATTGCTACTATGCATTCACAGCAGCCACAGAAGTTATTTTTGTTGAAGGAATTGCAGATTTATATAGCACCGCTTGGCAAAATGAAGAAGAAAGTTCTACTCTACTTTTCTTCATTACAACCCATTCACTTTTGTGGATCTGGAACCCTTCCACTGCAAACCTGTTTCCACCATCAATCTGACCAATCTAAACTGTTTATCCTTTTACTCACTGCTTCATTTCTTTGATTGGTTGTATGTTTGTTAAATTGTGTCGATCCAGAGGGTCTTGATTTTGTGTATGTTGGTTCGGCCCCTGAATTCTGATGTTCTATCCAACTGCGTTCAGATGTGTTCAGCGGAAAATGAAACGTCAGGATGGAAAAAGACATGCAGGTTTATCCAGGCATGGTGACCACATTTTTAATTGTTTGAACCTGAACCTGGTTAAGCCGGGTCTACATGAGTCCGAGACATCCTGGAAAACAACAAAAGCTTGGAATATTTAACCAATCTACAGTATAAAAGTATGTCATGAAATAAAAAGTATCTTGGGAAATGATGTTTTAATTTGAACAAAAAGCCATTATGAATAAGTAATGCTTGGGTGAAAGAGTGGAAAATATCAGGGGAAAGAAAAGAAAGGGTAAAAGCGCTGAGGGAAATGCTGTTGAAGATCACATTCACCTGTGAACACTAACAAACACTGTGTTTTCAGATTTATTAGTGGGAGTAGTGAGTAGTAAAAAAATCTGACCCACAGTGTTCAGAAATATCACATTAAAGGTAATTTATTTATTTTTTTTTGCCGTAATTGATGTGACGTTAAATACTACAGGATCCGACTCGTGATGTGTGGCGTTAACAGAGCTGCTTTAGGAGTTAGCTTCAATAAAACTCCAGTATACTCTATATTGTCTGTTTGGTGTGTTTCCCAGAGGTGTCTTTTTCTTTGTTTGGTTTAAATAGTGGCTGGACTTTCTGTTATGAAATTAAATCTTAATTTTTTTTCATGAAGAGAACAATGGCTTTGGGAAACATCTCTCTTTGTGTCTTGTTTTCCTTCCAGAGTGTAAGGGGTCTAAATGTGTATAGTCGTAATGGACTGTTTGTCTTCTTCCTGTGTTTATTCTTAGCCCAGAAGCTGTTAGTACCTTGTTATTTGACACAAAGCATTGCGAAAGCAAAAAAAAAAAAACTGTCATCTGCTGCTTTTATTCTTCCAAATGCACTCTGTGTCCAAATGCAAACTCACTAAAAAGAGAGGAACGATGTAGATTCTTTCACCTGCTGAGGTCTGGATGAATATGGATATTTTTTCATGCACGACAGATCCAGTTATTTGAATTTAACTAATTGCAGCTTTGTATGAGTGTTTTTTTAGCATCCACAAGGACACATTACGTCTGATTAATCAACATGTAAGTTCAAAAGCATTTATTGTTGTACTTGTCTTTTTTAAAGCTTTTTTTGGTTTACTACAATGCCCAGAAAATGTGGTGTATTTGGTATATTTCACAAAGAAAGCAAACAACAGTCAGGTCTACCACATTGTGAAAACCACCTAGTGTCATTTGTATTTTTGGGACATAGTGTTCTTTTTTTGTGTCTCTTTGTTTGCAGTGATAGTGTTTCCCAGAGCAATTTTTACATGGAAAATTCCTGGAAAATAGTGAGAATTGTGTCTACTTTCCTGCAATTTCTAAGCAAAGAACTCGGTATTCAACTGAAACTATCATCCTCTCAATCTGGCATGTTTTGTTTTCCTGTCGAGGTGGAGGTTCTGGACGAAGAGCAGCAGCGGGTCGAAAGCAGATATGAAGCCAATTAAAGCGAAGGAGTGTATGTCGTAACATGTTGTAACCCCATTGTGTCCACTCTTCCCGCCGACTTGACACCTCAGGCAGCACGGTCGAGAACTTTCCAGCCGCACTAGACTAGACATACTAATGCAACCCGCGGCCGGAGGAGTCGTTTGTTCTCTTTGTGGGGTCGCCCACACCTGACAAGACAAAAGAAAGTTCACTTTTTTATCAAAGAAAAACAAGGAATTAAGGTGCGGCGGTGTTCTTTTGACCTTTAAAGCACAGGGAGAGGAGTTAAGCTTTAATGACACTCCCCCCAGGCTTTTGGGATACAAGGGTGTTTCGGATTGGGACGGGAGCTGTGCAGAAGGTTTCGACAGAAATGGAGGTCTGTTGCAGAGCGGGAGAACTCTAATAGCAGCACCTTTGTTAAAATCCAGCCTGGGGGGTAAGGCGCTGGTTTAGTGGTCATCGCTGGTGTTGGTCGTCTCATGTACAGTGTAGTTTGGCCCATGTGCACCGATGAAATTCAGACAAGAGGAGGTTTGAGCCTACTTTTCAGTTCGGGTCAAAAAAGGTTATAATGTCTTAGCATAATATACTTATTTTGTAACCCTTCAGTATCTTGTTTCAAAAAGGTGGGGCTAAATACTGTAGGCTGTTGATTGGACAAATAAGAAAAAAAAATGAAGTAAAAAGAAATATTGGTAATGATTTCTCAAAGGAAGCTTGTCTTGTTTTTGTGATAAACCCACTGGGAATAAACCAGAAACAATCGTCTGCTGTTGATTTTTGCAACATCTCACTCAATAATAATGACTAATAACAACACATGTAAGTTTTGAACGGCAGTACATGTGTTTGAACACAAATGCATCCATATTTTTGTGAATAAGACTGCGTTGACAGTCTTAGATCCTGCTGATGATGAGACAGAGTTGTTTATTTTTGGGTGGATTGCAAGTGATTTCATATATTGCTAATGTTTAATGAAAAAAAGCCCTCATGTTTGATCTTGTGTATGCCCTTCCTCAGAACCAGAGATATCGCTTAATGTCGAGCGTTTTAAATTTTTGATGTGGTTTTAGAGACTTACAGTAAACAAACAACCCTTCAGTGTGTGCTGACAGCTACCGTCTCTGTCTTTCACAAGGGTATGTTAAGAGTTAACTGTTTTCACGTCAACACAGTGGAAGATGTAAATAGACTTTTGAATTGTTCCTGTTTCTAATATCACAGACATTAGCAGAGGTTTGTTATTTGTCTGTTGGTGAGCAGTAAACAACTCCATTTCCTCGCCTCATAATCACTGCTAATTTGTTCTTCTCTCATCCGGTCATTAATAAAACAATGAAAGCCCTGATGAAGATGGCAATAACATCAGATGCTGTGGTAATAAGCCACAGACATTAGCATCAACTAATCCTGCTCCACATCTCAGGCTTTGCTCAGACTAAAGTCTTGGGCAGGGCTCATTAGAGCAAGGCCTGAATGGACCACCTCCAGACTCCAGACACTTTTTACTCTGGATCTGAGTGTGGACCACATTCCTGTAGAAGTTCACCTGCTAAAATGTCTCAGAAGCTACAAAATCATGCAGCATGGAGTCGCTAATGCTTTGGCAGAGAAACAAATACGTTGCAGCTAATTGAGCCTCAGGAGTAGTTAATACAAGCACAAAGTCCGTCTCTTCCTTGATATCGTTTCTGTCCAAGTCAGTGGGACTTTGACATTCTCTGTTCAAAATAATCTTTACCTCATTCATTCATTTCCTATGTGTATCTTCCATCTCTTTAGCCACCTCCTTCTTTTTTAAGTCTTCCTTTTTTGTGTTAAGCTCAGCGTAAAGCAATGTCAGCTGGAGATTTTGAGTTTCAAGACATTGTGAAACTTTTGTGAAACTTCAAGACATTGTGAGACATTCTTTGTGACAAATATTTAAACCTGGTTTCGTGTTTCGTGTTATGTCGCCCCCTGCAGCCCTTATTACCTGTGACAGAATAAGTGATAGAAAATGAATGAAGGAATGAATGAATAAATGAATGAATTACAACCATGTACCAGGAGCAGCAACAAAAAGCTGTGTTTTGGCAAATACAAGAGCTGAGGCTTGCTGCAAGTATAATTTTACATACAGAATATTAAATCAAACAAACCCGTACAGACACGCAGTGCAGTTATTTCACATTAGCACATTTTTACAGCTCTAGATATAGCCTCTACCTTTTGCAGGTCTGATAGATGTTAAAAAAATATGAATTAATGTGTCCTTTAAAGCTGATTAAGTTTAGATAAATGAGTGACTGAAAAATATATTATAAGGACTCTTCCTGTAAATAATTAGGTCTTTGCTTCTTGTTGTTTGTGCTTTGTCTTCCCCGGTTAATGGAAAAGTGCTGAATGAGAAAATACTTTATAAGAGCTGAATAGTCCTGGATAGTCAAGATAAGTAAACTTAACTGCTTCAGCATCACAGTAAAGCAGTTCATCGTCTCAGCCACAAACTTAGACGATTAGAGCCACTTTCAGCTTCTTCCTTGAGGACTAACGCACAGACCTCTGTGTGCTCACAAAAAAAAAAATCTATAAAAAGCATTTGTCCCACTTGCAATTAAAGAGTTCAACCAATCAAAGCCATTTAAAGACTCAGCACTTTAATAAACCAGCCCTCCCGTTGTACAGCTTCTACTGTCAAGTCATCTTTGCTTTAACTGGCCTTTGGACTCGATTGTTCACTTTCAGATTGACCTGTTCTGTAACAAGCAGCACCGACCCAACCGTGAGCACAGTCAGAATACCTCCAACTCATTTTAGACAAATGAATAAACGCCAAACATTTAACGATGCCATTTACCGATGTGCGTTACTCTGTGCTCACATAAATGGTGTCTCTGATTGTGTAGCTGTTATTGGCCTGTTTCTAATCACCATTTTGGATGCGTCTCAGGTGCGTTTCAATTAGCTAAATGAATGGGCATTATCTCGGCAATAAACATTAGCATTGTAATTTATTTCATGAGTGCTTTCTCATTAAAAGTCTGCAGGAAAAACACAAACAAGTTTTTCTCTGAGTTTTTGTGTTTTGTCTTATGTTGATGTGATTAAAATACAAAATCAGGTCTAGTAACAGCTTGCAATACAATATACAATGTACTGCCACTACAAGACGCCTTAGTTGCCTTAATTGGACAGAGTAGGAAGTAAAAATGGTGACATGAAGCAGACTGAAAATGCAAATTGAACCTAGGTCCATTTACACTCTCCACAAGTGGGCCACAGTGTTGCACAGACTCTGCAATTTATTTCTTATATATACACAGCTTCTAAAGTCTAAAAGTCATTTACTTGCACAATCCAAGTGTTGTTGTGTTTTTTAACCATCAAACCCCCTCTACAACCCACCTCCTCCTCTTGTTGCTCTAAGGCTGAAGATATACTTGTTATTACTCCTCCAATCCTCAAGAGGGCACAGTGCAGATACCAGATTTGTGCTGTCTTTCATCAGCAACATCAACCATAAGTGTTAGTGATAATCACTCAATCAGCACAATCGTCTTTTTATGTTTTCACTTGTAAATGTGCTTTAATAATCACAACTAACCTTAACTTGTACATGTCACTTCAAGTTTGTGCCCCTACACAATCCACACATCAAACCTCTGCAGGTTAAATGGTACAGTGAATATATCTCGGGCCTTTATTTGTGTCATTTTTCATTGAGTTTAATTAATGCTCCTGCGAACACAGATACTTGACAAAAAGATGATTACTTCGCTTTATTTCAATGCATTGTTGCAGCTGTTTAGTTTTGAATCTTTTATGGTTGTCAGAAATGCATCTTTGTACACTATGGAGATGCGTATAGTTTTGCCCTGTACGTCCCACACGCAGAGTAAAGCTCACTTTAAAGATCACAGCCTGCTGGCCATCTCTGCTCGGCTTCACCTAACATGTCACAGACCCAAAAACACTGGCAGCCTCCACCAATGAATTTTCATTAGTCTCTTTTTTAGCTCCGACGCATCTTTTATCTCAAGTAGATAATTGCCCTCCATCAAAGATGTCTTCTTTTCAAGGTGCTCACAAAACTTTGGCCTCATTAAGAGCCCAGTGTTAGAGCCTGGAGGAGCTGTCAACCTGCAGTCCGCCCGCTGCTGTCCCTAATTACCCCTGTTTGGATATCAGCCTCGCTCCTCTTCCTCGCCTTGTCTTTATTAGCAGAGCTCACTTTGCGCCGCAGCCCGCTCTAATGACTGGTCAACTAACTCCCACTGACCCCACCCCCTTCATCCGCTCTGCCCTGCAGCGCTCAGCCGGCCAAAGTCTGTTTACAATCTTACTTATGAGAACCCAACTGCTCGCTTTAGAGGACAAAATCTCTCTTATAACAAGCCCTCTTTAATGACCACTGTTTCTTTCCACTTTTACCACTGACACACTTTTTAATCTCGTCTTGTGCCCAGGCTAATTGTGCCCTAATTACCATCACTAACCTAGTCTAGAAGCTCACTGCTTCTGAAATTTAACAACTTTTTTCAGCATGTGTTGATGGTAATGTGCTGCAAATAGAGCAGAAATCAAAACCACACAGCGCTTGTTTTGGCACATGTTGCAAAGTGATAGGAAATTGTCCTGCTTTTCCAGTTGAAACACATCAGATTATAAAGGTCATTAATTACTAGAGCAAACCAAAATGAACCAAAAAACTCTTCCACACATCAACACATCAACTAGTTAATGATGTGACTTGTTGTCAGGTAACCACCCATTGTCACAGCAGCTGTCACACAAGACACTCTTTATTTGGTCTGATTTCAGTTATGAAAATAAAATATCAAATTAAACAGGTTTTTGTGGATTTGACAACAGCAACGGAGAATAAACACTTGCACTTGCACAAGTTAGTAATCAGGTTTTTTTTTTTTTCTGGATACGTCTCTGTTACAAACTTATGAAACAAGAAAATAAGTGATCATTCAGCAATGTCTCTTTCATCGAGGATGCATTTACAGTGGGGATCGAAAGTTTGGGCACCCCAGGTAATTTTTTTATTAATGTGCATAAAGAAGCCAAGAAAAGATGGAAAAATCTCCAAAAGACATCAAATGACAGATTAGACATCCTTATAATAAGTCAAAAAAGTTAGATTTTATTTCCATCATTTACACTTTCAAAATAACAGAAAACAGAGAGGATGGCTTCTACAAATGGATAATGATCCTAAACACACCTCAAAACCCACGGTGGATTACATCAAGAGGCATAAACTAAAGGTTTTGCCATGGCCTTCACAATCTCCTGACCTCAACATAATTGAAAATGATGGAAATAAAATCTAACTTTTTTGAGTTATTATAAGGATGTCTAATCTGTCATTTGATGCCTTTTGGAGATCTTTCCATCTTTTATTGGCTTCTTTATGCACATTAATACAAATTTTTACTTGGGGTGCCCAAACTTTCGATCCCCACTGCAGATGTCACCTTTGCTCGCTCTGATTTTAAAAGAGGCTACTGTTACACATTCATCACATCTCAGCCTGTACATGAAATCACAAAAACAAGGGCAGTTAGTGAGGAAACACTGAGTCCGGGTTGTGGTGCATTCACAGACAGTAGTCAATATATATATGTGATGTTAGGAGAGTTGAAGACTGTGGAATATCTGGCACTGGGTGGACTGTGTTGTTCTTCCATGGCCTGTAAATGAAAAAGTGACTATAAAGATTTTGAGGTGTTGCTATGAATCTGTAAAAGTATGGGTGTACCACAAGGGACTGTTCTTGCTCAATAACACTTTTACATTTTGGTGACATTAACTGCAGCTCAAAAACAACCCCTTAACTTCTGCCACACTCAGAAATAATCTTTAAACATACACACTGTCTCAATCTAAAAAGTGCTGACGAAAAAAAAAACAATCAACAACAAACAGTTTTGAATGAATTTGCATTTTATTTACTAAAACAAATGCAATCAACTTATTTTAGGAGCTTTTTGTTCTTTTATTTGATTGTAGCATTTTGTGGGAAATTAACATATATTACAGAATGATAAAGAGCATATTAGCATTGCAAATGGGTTCTTCCCAGAGAGATTTGTTTGTAACTTTACCCTGCTGTTCCCAACATCTGGCTTCACAAGAGAAGGCCATTTATTTAAATCAGTTTCTCTTCAATTCGGCATCATTGGATTTCATTTAGTGCTGGGACTTTTTAGCATCTTACTACAATAGTTTGTTTTTTAGTGCTACTGTCTCTGCTGACTTGAACGTGCTTTGTTTTTCTCAGTATTGTTAGGACAGTCCTTTATTATTGCCACAGCCAGGAAACACATCAATACAACAATATATATTATAATTTGAAATAAAATTAGAAACATGTATATGGCAGTATTGCACCGAAGAATATATAGTAACATTAGCTCAGAGGTGCGTTTATTGAATAGCTTCTGTAAATTTTGTCCGAATGGAGTATGAGAAGACTTTTGATATTGTGATAAAATACTCTGCGAGTTTTAAAGCCACTATTTAAAGGTTGAATCACTTTTACTTTATTGGGATTTTTAAATTAAGTGTCTGTTTATGAATGTGTTAGAATGTTTGGTGAATGTATTTGGTGATGGTCAGAGAGTCTGTAGTCTGCCCCATGAAAGCTGTGGCTCCAGATGTAGCTTACCACCACCAGTGTGTGACTGTGGAATGAATGAATAATGGATATGTAAAGCGTCTTTGCGGACCCTGAAAAGCACTATATAAATTTGATGTAATAATAATAATAAATGTATTATTCAACCCATCCCTGCAAGCAACGCCCCATGAGTTAGTCAGTGGTGATTTACGATTAGTATTTAAACCTTTTAAATAATAATGCAGGTGTTTACGCTGCCATAGTCCTGTACGTGGTAAGCCTAAGGCATCTTCCTTAACTCAGATGTTGCTTTGACTCATCCACAGTCGACATCTCGGGCCAGAGGAAGAGGAAGGAGGAAGACCAGCTTCTGCCCCTTAAACTCAAAAACACTCCTCCATCCTGTCCAGTTTCTTTTGAACAGCCAGGCACTTGTAGGATCTGACCAGCTCAGTATTGATTTGCTGAATGTTCTCTGATGTGGAATGGGCTGTCCTGCATTTCAGGAAGTCCACCACCAACTCCTTTTTTTTTTTTTTTTTTTTTACTTCTTTGGAGGCGGTTCAACTGGCATCATTCCTATTCCTACATCTTCCTAGATCAGTTTCACTTTATTAATGTCTCATATCATTTTACAAGATCCTTGTCTCAATTCATTACCATCTGAGGAAAGTGTGTTCTCTAGGGAGAGCAGGCCTTCATTGAAATGCTGCATGTGAAACTAAAAAAATGAGGCTATCGTGGACACAAAGCAATGTTCTGATGTTATAACATCTCAGCCCTGCAAACACTCAATAAGCTGTAACAGGCCATTTTGAAAGTCATTTTTCCTCTGAGCCACCTTTATTCTGTGGTCGTGGGTTGAAATGTCCTCCCGGAGGATGGCGCAAAGAGACAAAGGCGTGTTTTTCCAAGGAGCCTAAAGGTCAGTCCTGAGGAGGTTCCAATGCTCTGTTTTGTTGTTCCAGACCCAGACAGGACGAGACAGGCAGACGGTCTCCTGCCGGCTGCCTGATTGCCGTCTCTGAAGTAGTCCATATGTTTCATTTCACATCCATGAAGTCCCTGCATCGTCCCAGAAGCCCTGGCTCGATATTGTCCCCGCTGCTTTCACCCCACGCTAAATCAATAAGAACACTCAGAAGCCATTTCTCGTCTGTGCGCCTCTGGCCGTCGTCAGGCAGACCGCTTCATTGCTTTGGAAGTATAGGTTTTTTCTCCAGGGTTTTTCAGCCTCTCGGGGGATACAACGAGTCAGGCCAGGAATTAAAGCTGATTTCACGGCCCCTTAAGACCCCTGTTAGTTTTAACCACCAATTATTGCCTCTCCTTCCCATGAGCAGCGGAGGGCTTCCAGCGCTCACCACAGAGCCAATCAGGGCGATGCTAGAGCCCCGTCTCTTCCAACTACAATCACGCCATAATAATGTGAGATTATAGTGCGGCGCTATGGCTCTTACTCTCCCTGTTGCTTAATTACACACTCGCGTACACAGTCTCCGAACGCCTCTTAACAAGCGGCTTCTGACTCATACACAAACGTCCAAACAGCTTTATAGCTACAATCTCTGTTCAAAGTCCCAGAGGCTTGTTTTCTGCTGCTAATTAGTTATTCAAATTTGTGATTCATTGTTTGGTTCAATATGTGATTTTTATTTGTCAGTTTTATTTGTGTTTTGACTAAATTTGCGCTGGCTCTTGTACAAGCTGTGTCACTAGCTTTGAAATGCTGAGACTAATCAGCAAACAAGCCTTTTACAATATCAGTTTATGAATGTGTAGCAGCAAAGTGTTATATTTAGGCTTTGTGGTTATGAGTTGTTTTTGAGTCACTTTCGAGGGGATATTCAATATTTCACCATCTCAATTTTCAACACAGTTTTAGCTTCTTAAATGTTGTCCTAATATCTTTCAGGCCTTGTTAGCGCTTGCACACAACTGCCTCAATCCACACACTTTTGTAACGTTGCTTTATATTATTATATTAAATACCTTTAACCAATAATTGTATTGTTATTAAGGCTGCACAAATCCGAAATACATACTGCTATATGACCTTTATTATTTATATTAGTGCCACCTTTGGTTGAGGAATACAGGCCTGAATAAACTTGGACAATACAAGGTCTAGACCAGGAGTAAACAGAAAGTTGGACTAAATGTTGGACTGAGCCAAGCCTAATCGTGACTTTATGATTTTTTCATACCACAGTTTGTTTTAGTTTCTGACTGGACACTAGACGGTTTATCTAAAATGAGGTGGGCTCCATACAGTACTGATTGTTGAAATTGCAATATATTGTGCACATAGTCCTATAACTGGAATTTATTTTTAAGAGAACACCTTCGAACACTGCCAATACAAATCCACATCCGTCGACTCTCATTGTTTGCTCGACAGATTCAATTCTTGAAAAACAATGAGTTTGGTCGCCTCACCTTCTCCGTCCCTGTCCCAGCTCCACTGGGACTGACTCGTGTCCCTCTCATCCTTTTATGGCTCTCAAGGTTAATCCCTGTCCTCTCCTCAGAGCAGGTGGGATGTCAGAGCGGCCATACCTCATGCCTCTCCACGAAGGACGTTGAAAGAGGGTCTCCCAGGCCGGACCCTCCCTGCAGCCGAGCGTGACTATCTGTCGTCTGTCTGTTGGTGTTGTCCTCTCGTTTTTTAGGCCATGGTGGATTGATGAGCTGAACAGAAACAGGGCAAGCTCACAGGGTGTGCCACAAGTGGGACAAGGTTACCTCTCATCCCCTTTAGCTCAAAAGCACACCGTTAAAGCACTCTTTTTTTATCTCTTAGAGCTATTTTTACCAGCCAATAAATCATTTTAGTATACATTTAGACTTACAAATTTAAATAAGCTGTGGTCCATCCATAGTGCGCAGTTACACTTAAACACCAGGTTTATGATATTATACTTATATATGCTAAAATGTAATTGTACTTTTTAAAAGTTCACAGCAAACACATCAATGGTATTGGTGCTGGTAGCATACTTTCATCAATGCTCAGTCTGGTTATTGAGCCACATAATTTATGAAATGGTGTGGTCTTGTGGTCAGGTGTTTATGGTAATGGTAAAATGGTCTTTTGTTGCAGTATTATAGCTGTGAGTGGCTCAAATGAGAGCTTGTGTGGAAATATTTTTTAGAAAACTCTGATGTCTCTGTTGGTCTTTTTGGCAGGAGTTGAACAGATCTTTTAGTTTATGTTCCCTGGTTGGACAACTTTGATCAGGTAACGAGACATGATGGAAAAGGCTTAGGGTTTTGAGCTGAAACTCTGTAAATGGTGAGTTCTTGATCAAAAACACTTGTAACACCTAAATAATAGATGATCCAAACGTGACTCGAGGACTGGAGCTTGTTTTTAGACAAAGTTAAAAGATGTTCCCTTATGACATTACATTTTTCTGAAACCTTTGCACAATCTAAGCTTCTCAGTTTGTTCGCACATTTTCTAAAACTATTACATTATACATTGCAATTGCTCAACATTATGCCACGAGGTGAGTGACTCTTATGGCTCGTTCAGAGGAGGTCCACTTGTGATCAGAACTCTGTGGCGCGAGCACAAAGACAGACATCTTCAACAAGTGACATGCTTCATATTTAAGTACTTATTACATCAGTATTCATTAGAATGCTTCTGTCTTAAGCTTGTCAGTGCTGTGGTCGTGTCTGTGCAAGTCTTATCATCACTGAAGCATTTCCTCTGAGTAGTAACAAGTGTCCATAACTGTCCTAAGCTAAAGATGAAAACTTTTGGTAAAAGCATTGTTTTAGCCAATCAGGAATGTTTTAGAGTTTTAAAAAATATAATAAATCCCACTTAGAAGAACATTTAATGCCTGATATACTCGGACATTAAAGGTCTAAACTATGAATTAAACCAAACTGAAGCAGTCTTTATTTCTAAGACTGGTTTATTTCCTTTGTATCATGCTCTTGTCTCTTGTCTTGACTTTGGGATTGTCATATTCTTAATAGATTCAGGTTTTCGTCATGACCAAGTGTTACTTACTGTGGTCTTGACTACAACACCATGTAGTGCTCAATTTGTCCTTTCGAGACAGTTTCAGGAAGTAAAAGAATCAAAATGGTTTCCTTCATTCTATTAAGTTTTAAAGATGTATTTTCAAGATGCGTAAATGCAAAGTGTGTCATTTTGATGTGATTATAAATACTTTAGACCGATATGTTCTACAATGAACCTATAAGTGAGCGGACATACTGTCGTAACAATTACAAAAGAGTCTTGTATGAAAACATCTCAGTATTTCCTGAAATATATCACCAGCCCGAGGTGAAGATGCTTCCAGCTGATGTTGAGGTGAACTGCTGTGGGCCTAGACTCAGGGCCTCAGCTCACAGCACCGTGTTGGATGGATAACACGGTTCCATGTGAAACAGAGAGCCTTGTCCACAGCATCCAGCCTATTTCTGTGTAATAGGCTGACCGACTTCCCTGAAGAGGCCAATTCTGGTCAGCAAGGTCCACTTACATCCTCCCCGAGACAGAGCAAGAGTGAAGGGGGTGTGCACAGCCACTTAAAAGCCCCTGGGTGAAAATGGGATTTCGGAGCGGTTCTATTGGTGCCGTGGCTCTGGTTAGATTGGCTGTCAAGGCGCAGCCAGGTGGGAGACGGAGCGGCGGAGTCAGATCGAGGAGAGGGATGGTGAGATGTAGACCACCAGGACCTCATTAGCTCATCAGACTCTGCAGCAGGGTGGCTCTCACTACTTCTCTTTCTCTGGCTGTTGTTTTTATTGCTCTGCACTGTTTCCTTCATCTTTGTCCTTCATTTTTTGCTTTATCCGCAGCCCATTCCCTTGAATTAAAGTCTGTTTGTATAGGCATGCATGTATAAGAAAAAAATATGTAATGGAACTTTTTTTGTGGATTATAAATACAGGCCAATATTTTATTTATTTGTATAATAGTGCAATGTAATAGTATATAGTCAATAGTAAAAAGTAACTATCTGGGTTTGTTCTTAGACTACAGCATGTCTCTGCTACTTTACATAGCAACACATTCCTCTCACTTACATTCTCAAAGTGTCCTTTGGTAGGACTCCAGTGTCTGTAGTAAACGGGTGAAGAGTTGGGTCGTGTAAAGGGCTTTGACTGTCTGTAAATAAATTTCCCCTTTACTATGGGCTTCCCAAATCTTGTTTTTTACTCATTACATCTGACATTACATTTTTTTTTTAAAATAGGTATTAAAACCTGAAAGATAAGAAGAATGGTATCTGTTTTAAACGGTGCTGTTGCTGATTCAGGCATTATGGGATATATATTTGACATTGTGCTCTGTAGAGAAAATCATATATTTTTTTCTTTTGTGGCAGTTCCACAAGTGTCCACTGGGGGAAATGTCTGTTAATACATCTGACATTAATAAGGATATCTTGACCAACTTTGGACCTCAAGTACACTTTAGCCGATATTTGGTTGGATTAGTAATGGCATCTTTTAAATTAAATCAATAAAATACAGACCTCTAAGGACTTGAATTCAAACTTTAAATTCAGTTAAGAGCTATTTGTTATTGCCCCTCTTTTTTTAAAACACGGGTGCAGACCTCTGCGTAAAAAAAGTGGCCATACAACAATGCGAGTGTGTAATTTATAAAACTGTGTACCATACCAATCCTTTTGTACGAATGAAACGCCCCTAAATATCCACTGCTTAGTTGGACTTGCCCACGGAGTTTATAGCATAAAGGCAAAAAATATTTTTCTGCATACCCAAGGAACTTATTTAAAATATTCAAGATAACGTAGTAGCGTTGTATCAAACTGCTGATATCTCTATCTCTTGTTTTTATTACTTTTCCACAGTTTTCTGTCATCTGTCTTCTTTAGTTTTCCCTTGCTGCGATATCTCTATTCCTCTTCTCCATTAAGTCTCATTAACTGCCCCTCTGCTGATAATCTGCCACTAACTCAATGTGAACAGATGAGCGCGATAACGGCCTTCGCTCTCATCCCGCCATAAGCATTTATTTTACCTCGGGAGCGTACATTTGTAATGGCTATGTGGATGTAAATAAGTGCCATATTTCTGCAGGGGAGATATTTCAGGACTAGTTTGCATTTCATTGATTCTCAACGCTGGGGTTTGTGTCAAAGCAAGAAATAAAATCGCCTGACACAGCCACGGGTACAAAGTAGCTGTTTACATGCAGCTGATGGTGATGATTTATGTGCGTGTACGAGCCCAGCTGCTGTAAAGGAGGCCACACATCTAATGAGCTGTACTAATGTTTGAGGCTCAAGAAGACAAGTCCAGGAACTACAGCAGTAGCAGGAGGCGGAGTGTATCATGTGGAATAATCTCTAGGATCATTACTGTGATGAAAATCCTCCACGAACAGAACATTTTTTTACACAAATGACTCTACTGCTCATTAATAACAGCACTAATCTTTACAAGGCAACATAAAAAAACACAAGATTCTTCAGTATTTGCATTTGTTTCGCTCTCAGTGACCATCTCTAAACTTCAGTTTGGTGTGATGTATTAGTATTTTGTGAAGGAACAATTGGTCTGGTTTTACTTTTTTAATAAAAGATAAGCAGGAGAGTGGAGTCTGAGACATAAAAAAGAAAACTGAGCAGTGGAGCTTTAACTCTAGCACACAAAGATAAAGTTTGATTAATATACTTACATGTACTTTGGTTGAGTTACATGTTTAAATCCAAATGTTGGTAAATCACATTCATTAATATTAATTTGCACCAACCTTTGTAACTTTAGTAATCAACCAAAAGAAAAAAAAAATACAAACTTAACCAAGTGAGTTAAGTTTACCATTCGATTTTTAACCATTATCCAGATTTATGTAAATGTTCTGTTATTTCTATCCTGTGTGACGTGATGTTGGACAGTACTCCACTATACATGTGAAAAGTCATTTAAGTCATATATTGTAAGAATTTTAATAATCAGTATCAATATAAATATACTCATTCATAGTTTTCCCCCCGACACTGTTTCCCATTGGAAGACATACGTACAGTAGCGTTAAAACAGACAGCTCTGTGCTTTGCTGGCATTTCAGGCAGAGAGAGATTCGAGGTGAATCTTTGTACGACCCGAGGGTTTCTACCAATCTCACAACACTCTGACAAGCTACACATAGCCACTAGGCTCCGTCGCTGCCTATTTGTCAACACTGCACTTTTCTCTGAAACACCTAGCAAGGCTTTTTTTTTTTTTTTTTTTTTTTTTTTACGAGAGTTCCCTTAGGTGTGCATTTCTCTGTGCTTTTCATATTCCAGTGAGAAGTTTGAAAGCAGGTTGACTATGAAATAAAAAGCTCTCTTTGTAATAACGATGCTACAAAGCAAACACAAACATTGCACTGAAGTTCTGAAGCGGGAGTGTTGGTTTTACAGAGGATTTTACAAATACTGAGCCTGCCAGTGGGGTTTCAGGGCATGACCTCATTAAAAAACATGAGATGTCTGTGAAAATATGTGCATTTTCAGATGTTTTGACAGACCATCCATGAGTCAAAGGTTAGTGCAAAAAGGTTATAGCTAGTCTAAATAAAATTGCAAGAACCTAAAAAAGGAAGGGAAGCCAAAATACAAATGCTGGCCTGGACTTATACAGTATATCTAATACTAACAATATAGAACATGCATTTTGAAATTCTTCTGCTTGCTTCTGTCAGCCTCTCCGAATGCACTGCCGGACCTGCTCGTTGGTCACCAGCTCTGGTCACCTGATCGGAGGCGGTCGGGGAGAAGAGATCGACCGGGCCGAGTGCGTCATCCGCATGAACGACGCTCCCACTGCCAGGGGCTTCGCTCGAGACGTGGGCCGCCGCACCTCGCTGCGCGTCATCGCCCACTCCAGCATGCAGAGGGTCCTGCGCAGCCGCCACGAGCTACTCAACTCCAGCCAGGACACCGTCTTCATTTTCTGGGGCCCGAGCAGCTACATGAGGCGCGACGGAAAAGGCCTCATCTACAACAACCTGAGGCTCATGAACCAGGTGCTGCCCAAACTCAAGGTCTACATCATCTCCTGGCAGAAGATGCTGCAGTTTGACGAGCTCTTCAAGAAGGAGACGGGCAAAGACAGGTCAGTTACATGAATCAGCAACAGTTTAAATGAAAGTTTATTTTGAGCCTTTTTCTTTTGTGCTGTGCATCATTTTTTGGTTATACAACAAAACTAAATGTCCTTCCTGCTGATTGCCTTAAGCTTTAGATTGTAAAAACCAGCCATTCATATTTTATATTTAAAAGCAGCAAATTATTTCTATAAACTTTAAATAATGACAGTCCAAATATGGACTCCTGTGGTACTCCATGAAGTAGAAGTGTCAGCCTCTAAAAAACCTTGGTAAGTTTGTCTTTCTGTCTTTATCTTTTCATCAAATCTTGTTTCTTCACAGTGCATTGTAGGATTGATTTGAAAGCTTTGGCTTTTACAATTTTTTGGGTGTTTTTATAAGTTAGTACAAATATAAGGTCCAATAAAATCATTTCCATTTCACTGAAAGTCAACATTTTTCCAGCACAAATAACCTTTTGGGAGTCTCTTTTTGTGTTATTTTTCTATTTTCTAAAATCCCATTTAAGACTTTAGAAAATGATTGGTTCCTAACCTCCCTCAGAGCTTTACTCATATCATGTTTTCAAAAGTGCCCTTAGGAGGGAAGGGGTCTGAGGGAGGAACAGCCCAAGGACACACATTATAAGGCACCTGCTTTTAGTCACACAAAGGTCTGAAGGTAAAAAAAAAAAACAGGCAGCAATGAAATGCATTTGAGCTTACCAAACAAAAATCAGTTTAACTAAACAAAAACTTTAACCTTTTACTATGAGCCATTCCAAATGTTTTTAAATCTGATAGATGTCTTCTGTTCAGTTGGAGTTTGAGCTGTGGCTTCGCTCTTTATAAATCTAAGATATGAAGATATGAGACCTTTGGCTGTAAAAATGGTTCTCTGTCAAACCAGGGACACTGTCATAGGGTTAGTTTCCCTGTTTTATGTCAATAAACCATAAAAAATGACTTTTCGGGTTTTATTTGAATAATTATTTTGCCCATGTTTTGGGGCAAACAGTTGCTTTTTTTTTATATTTTTATATATTACTATAACACTGGGTTTCCATGCATCCTGGAAGACCTGACCATTGGGAGAGTAGTTCATCATGGAAATTAGAATTGACCTGAAATTTTATAAAAATGATCAAAGGTCCTGATAGTAAAGTACTGACCTAGAAAACAATATTTGTGTTATATAATGTTTTAGGATTGTCCCTATAAATCTTAGGTGTATGCAAGTTATGACCCTCTGAGGCTCCTGTAGTTTGTGGAGCAAAACAATTCACACAAAAATGAAGAATAATAGTCAGAATAACTCCAGGTGATGGCTACACCTGTAATAAAATGTCAGGTGACAGTTTATGAGGAAAAAGATTGAAAACCCTGTCACAAAAATGCTACCATTTAAATGTTATAATAATGTTAAATACCTGTTTCCTGTAACAGTTCAGTACCACAATGTGTATAGCTCTTTAATAAAAAAAAAATAAATAAAATGAATCGCTATGGACTCAATACGTTCTGTCTGAAGTGGAAAAAAACTTTGCAAACCACACAATCTGTAAAACAGTCAGACTTTTTGTGAACAAGACAAATTCCTAAAACTTGTAAAATTAGCATTGTGAGGCAACAAATTCAGCTCAGGTTAAAGGTTATACTTTCTCAGACAAGTCTATATTACTGCACAGATCCCAATACCAATTAATAGTTGTGTGTGGCTTTAGGAATATGTATTTGCTGTTTGTTATTCATTCTCATGCTCGGTTTGTGACTCCCACAGCGGCATGTGCAGAATATCTCACGCCATTTTGTCTTTGACTGAAGCTGAAATAAAAAAAAAATTATAAAAATTAGCTAAACAATATTGGTCTGTGAAGAAAATAAGTCCACTATATCAACACCAGGAGACTAGCAGGTTTATAAATATAGAAGGATAATGCAAAGTTGTAAACAATAAAAGCTCTTCCACCTGTACAGAGAGAAAACATTTTATTGTGCTGTGTTCTTGTAATGACGTTAATGAGCATTAGCAGTGGAATGGAAAGCTTTTGTTGGCCCGGGTTGTGCTGCAGGCTGTTAGCGTGGCTTTCTTCGCTCAACAGTGTCTGAGCTGAGTCCATTAAGACCATCATCTCCTGTGTCTTTGTTTTGGTCCGAGCCTTTGTCCGGTCTGAGATGTCCGCAGAGATAGAATCAGTTTGAGATTAATGTCAAGAGGAAATTGCACTGTAGGAGATGAGACAGATGTAAAGATACTGCGCTAACTGTCCAGGTAGATTTTAAACAAAGTCCAGTCACAGCCTTAAGCTAGGGTGACCATATTTTCACATCTCAAAACCGGGACACTTAAATTTGACCCCAAATCCAACGACAGCACCTCTGGACAATAATGTCGCCCAACATCAACACAACACACCAGTAGAAAAAATAAAAATAAACATGACACACTCTGTTTTTGGTGCAGATAAAACTCTGGAGGGTTTTTTTTGTCAGTGCAGTTTACTTTGATTTGTCTCAATTGAGCCACACACAAACCTCAGTATGCACTAACCAACTCGGCTCCAAGACCCTTCAAAACCAAGCTCTCAGCTCAATTCCTGCTGAACTCTGGTATGGTTTGATTAAAACGCACCACAGACGTCTAAATGAGCACAAATAGGAAGTCTTATCAATGAAGAATGAAAACATCAAAGAACTTTTAGCTTTAACAAAGGCGTAAAATAAAACAGTATTTGTCCATCAACAAAAGAAAAAGAGCAGAGGAAGAAACACTAAGCACTAATGAGGTACATGTGTGCTAATAGCGCCATCTAGTGTGTTTCTTGAGAAGGCAGCAGACTGAACTAAATGGACTGTTTTTTGTTTAGGTGTGAACTAAATAAAGCAGTGTGATACTTAGCTTTAAATGACAGTATTCACTCTTGCTTTTGTTAAATACAATAACAGAACAACCACACCGGACTTTGTTTCAACTGAATATGCTTAGTGTACAACGTACTGTATGAGTACTCAGCTTTAATCCAACCATAGTCCCTTTTCCCGGGATATTTTTAGAGATATGAAAGCTCAGATGGGAGCCAGTCAGGTGAATTCCAGTCAGTACTAAAACCCTGGTGAGAAATCAAAAGTATTTATGGAGCAGAGAAAATCCACTAAGGGTAAAAATAAGCAAGACTAATGTGAATGTAGGAAATGTGTGGAACAGGTGGAAAAATCTCTCGCTAACAGACATGGTGTGAAGAAAGGATCAGGTTTAGATGTGAGAAAGGTTGTTTGACACTATTAGCTCTTAGAAAATGGTGACTAATGTTGGTAATAGGATTTAGATAATTGCAGGCTAAACTAAAAAAATGATCTTAATCTAACGTTTTGAACAACAGACAAGCTTAATTTCTTGAACAACTGAGGAGTTCTTAGTATGTTTTTTTTTTTTTTTAAAGTTTGGTTCATTTAATTTAACACGGACTCTTAGCTGAGAAAATGACCTCAGACATTTTAGTGTAAATGCAGCACTTTAACAGAACTATAGCTTATATCCAGTCTTTAGGGATATTCTAAAAACAGAATATGTCGGTAATCGTCCACTAACAGCAGCCCTGCAAACCTCTAATTGTTATTATGGGTTATTCCATTTCACTGAGGTAATTAGCTTGGCGTGTGTTGTCCCGTTTTAATAACAGTGACAGAGGGGCCGCTCAAACAGGTGTCCCCTCCCCCTGCGTCCCCGGTGAGCCTGAACGGGCCTAAACCGGTGATTAAAGGCAAATTAGCTTCTGAAATAGCATTCTTTTTTCCTCCAATCCACTCTTTTACACTCCTGAAAACCTCTATTATACCAGCTAATGTCTGCAGCGCTTCACTGGTACAACTGGACGGGATGGATTCATTAGAGCCAGTTGTGGTGAAATTAACTGGAACAAATGATGTTTTAAATGAAAAAAGAATCAAGATAACTTTTAGCTTTTTAAGAAATTCACATTGATTTTTGAACATTTAACAAGATGAGTTAAATTGTTTATATTGAAGTAATTATAGAAGTTGGAATAGCTTTTTCTATTTAATACAAAGAATTAGTCTGGTCTCTGTGGAGGAGTTGATTCAGTTTCCAGAGGGCAGTACCGACGGACGCAGAATAAACTTCCACTGGATAGACATAGAACCAATCAGAGAAAGGGAGTATAACGCCCGCTCTACTTTACTTAAACAGTCTGTCGGGGAAGGCTTTACCAATCCATTTCACCAGGCTGCAAGTTTGGCAGTGGAAAATGTACAGAGGCCAACCAGCCATAACATTATGACCACCTAAAATGGTCATTATTGTGTGTGTCTATTTTTTGCCCCTAAACCAGCCAAGTTGGACCCCCATAGATCTGATTTGTAGAGCACTTTACTTTCCCAAACAGACTAAAATGAGGCCTTATGCAGTTTGTTGTGTTTTTTCTGATTGGGGATTGTGTCCGATGGTACTTCTTCCAGGATATCCAACTCAAAAACTCTAACTGTAAAAACAAGATGGCTGAACAGGCTAACCAATACTTGTTTATTGTATATTAACATAATCTGCTTTTATCATTTGTTGATGTGAGGAAATTGTGCTGTTGTCAGTGTGAGATCAAATCTTTTACCGTCACAGATTTTCAACAAACAATGGCTTTTCCGGCACCAAAATCTTTTCTTTGACATGCTCATCATGACTTCTCATCATTACTCTAGAGTAAACCAAGAGAACCTTTGCTTTGTCCCAGAACTACAAAAAATGGCAGAATATAAATATCACAACTTGAGCTGTCACATCAGAACCACTTTGAGGCCATCGTTTATACGCATTAAGCAGTAATAGATTTCTTCTCTTGTGAAGACGTTATTTAGTTCACCTTTTGGCCGTGATATAACAAGTCTCTGGAAAAGAAACAAACTGTTACTTCATCTGAGTTTGAGCAGATGGATATTTGATGGATACAGACTGGACACAGATGGTCAGCGATGAGTCCTCTTTAAACTGAAATGGGCGGTAGCTGGAATTCTGTTGCTAAATTGAAACAAAAAGCAGATTGACAGCACTGTTTAGTTTGTGCGACATGTCCCGGGCTAAATTACAAAAGGTAATGATTGCTCCCCAGCTGTTTCGTTTGGAGCTAATTACACCTCGTTGCACCTTCATGTGACCTTTAGCTCACAGCCGGCCTTTATCTCAATGACACTGACGCAACAACTGACAGTTATCTTTTAGAAGAAATGTTTTTTCTCACTAACCTCCAACAACAGCAGACCGACCAATTTTTTCTGCTTCAAAAAATTATAAATACATTAACCAAACTGCAGTTTAAATCTTACCGTAAGCCTTTAGCTTCAACTTTAGCGTCAGAACAACATTTAGGGTCTATTATTGTAACCCTTACAACAATGACACAATGCAGAACTTGTTGTATTATACTGAAGTATACTGGTGAAAACAAGGCTTAATACTCCAATATAATTAGCTGAAGTATGATAATGCAGTCTTATTACAGACTGTATTTTTTATGAAGACAGCCTTGTAGCACAAAGCCAACAAGACTTCTCCATTTATTCTTTTTCTGCCTATGCCTTTTTTATTGTGGATTTTAATAAATTCATTAGAAAGAAAACCACTTTTGTTTGCCAGAGCTTTAGCAACTGATTAAAATTACAAAAATCTGGAGCACATTAACGTTTGAATGTTATTTCAATAAAATAATGACTTTGGAGAGGGAAGTTTTTTTTCAAGGCAACTGTTGTTGTTTTTTTTTTGTAATGAATTGTTTTTAGAAAAGAATCTGACTTTTTACACATTCAATAGAAATACCACCCAAGGATTAAGGTGCAGTTTAAATGAGCGCTTTAATGAGCACTTTGTTTGATTTACAGGAGCACACTGCGCACACAACATGACGTTAGCAGCTTTTAAAGCCGGGGAGCGCTTGACATTTCACACCACATTATTCATCAGCAGCTTCATAAATAAGAGGATAAAAAAGACTTGGTGAAGCAGATTAGCAGCTGCCTCCTGACGACTCGAGGCACAAAGTGAAGGGAGTTTTCTTATTTAAGGTACGGTTATGGAGATGTTGATAGGTTGTGTGGATGTGACTCTGTTCATCAGTAATTTGTCTTTATTTGAAAGTGGACAGTGTGTGAGAGGGAAATGACCCAAGCGAGACTCGAACCAGGTCTTTACTGTATTTGCAAGTGCTCTACTGACTGAGGCAGGGACGCTGCAGGTATCTTGGGCCCCATGAAAAGACCTCAACCTTTTGTACTCTTACTCTAGGATACTAAGCACATAGCCTCAAATATATAAAGATATTTACCGTGCTTTGGAAATCAAAGTAACTTCCTCTAACTCCATGAAGGGAGCATCTGTGCGGTTGTTGTATTAATGCAGGTGCTCCAGACCCTTTTAATGAAATGAAAATGAGGCGAGTGTGCTCGGGCGGAGATAGCATCACTTTGGCCGGCTCTGTTTTTGTTGTGGCCTGACTCTAATAAAGATGAAAGTGGACAAAGGGCCATGTCTACACCGTTCATCATTCTGTCACTCTCTGGTTCTTTCAAAGATTAATTCACAAGCAGCAGGTGTCCATTTTTTCACTCATTGAAGTGGGTTCAGTTACAGCTGTGGTGTTGTGTGGAAAAGGTTTTAAACATAATAAAAGCACACACAGGTTTGGGCTGATATGATTTCTTCTCTTAGCTTTGTATTTTTATTTTTTAACAGTTGAGGTGGACAATGCTTAAGACAGAGACTAACATGCTGCTCTGTAATATATAGTATTATAGTATTATATACCTAACTCCACCAGATTGAACTGCTCACAGAACACTCTTTTAAAGAAGAAATTCTTTCTACTTCGGCTAAAACTGATTAGATAGCAGCATCAACGCAAACGTCTTTCGGCGTAGCCATGTTGATATTAAAGAGGAAAAGCTTTTGTCAAATAAAAAAAAGCCTCTTTCTGTAATGGTGTAATGAGCCCAAGGTTCGACTCACGCAGGCTCGGCGCAATACAAGATAGATTTATCCGAGTTTGGAATCTCTGAATTCTTGCAAGAATCCAGCTGCAGCTCACTGTTAAAAGTCTGTTTAGACAAAACATCATAGTTATATAAAGTGACATCATAAGGTAAGAAAAATAAGTGAAGATTTTTATAAACTCCAGATGCAGTAGAGACAATAACAGTAAATACTGTGGATAACTTCCGCACATTGGTCCCATATTCACCGATATTGTCGTTATGACAGAGCTATAAAATGGTTACATCATATCGCTGTATGGTGTCGTCCTTACTCAAGGACCTTTTAATGGGTTATATAAACGGAGACAAAAAATATCTGTTTATAAAAATATCTGTAAACATACTTATAAGACTTAATAAAGTGCCTTTAAGGTGGAAAAGCACAAAATAAATGCAGACCATTTAAGCACTAACTCATCTTTACAGACAAAAGTTAACATTATTCTGTTCTTCCAAATTTGAAGATCCCATTTTGTGTTAAGTCACTTCAGCTTTAATTGACTGTGATAAGAGATAGCTATTAAGTTAATATTTAATATGTATGCTTCAATTTTTCATGCTAATAATTAGACTCTGACATTGTCCTTAAATAAGGTCACGAGGAGCTGGAACGAATCCCAGCAGTTTTACATTTCTTGTACAACATGGACCATTCTCATGTGACGTTACTCCTCCACCATAGAAAACTATTACTTCATTTCAATGTTCCCATTTTGTTCCTTTAGTCTCGAGGAAGACACTGTCAATTTAAGATAACCCTCTCAAACAACAGGAGTCACTGTCCTGCTTTTTTTCAAAACTGAACTGATCCATAGCATGTTTACCTGTAGTTTTTGTAAATCACACCTGGAAAAAAAAGTGCAGCAGCTTTTATTCTTATAATTAAAAAATGTTGCTGAGGTCAAATTTGACAATTTTTGCTCAAATTGCTCCTTAAGTTCATAATATTAACATATTTGCACTTTCAAGGCTGTATAGATGTAAAATCTATACACATTGAACTCTGATTTTGTGTTTTGTTTTTTTTTGCTCTGATGTGAAGCAAGCAGCAAAGAAGTTATCATTTGGTCAAAAAGAGGAAGTCCCTAATCAAAATGATAACAAATATTGATATGTTAGAAATTATATAAAGAATTAAAAGTTAGATAGATAAAAATAGAAAATAGCAAAAACTTTCAAGGGTTAAAGCTCGACAGAACTAAGTTTAATTACGTTGTATTTCTGCCCAGAGAAGACAAACTGAGCACTGCTAGAGAAGAAGCACACTCATGATTTCCACTGGGTTATAGACAGCAGCATGTCTCTGCAGGGCTACCATACCAAACACTACTCCCGTTACAATAGACACAATGCAAATCCAAATGGAATCACACCAATTATAATTTTTTTCATCAAACTCAAACATTGTTCTTTGTTTTTTTCAATAAGGCTGCTGAAACTCAATACAGAGCACAAGACAATATAGAATGATGGAAACAAAAGTGCTGCTGCTTTATACGAGCCTCTTTGTGAATGTTTTGAGCCCACATTCAAAACTCCCTGCACGTCTCTGTTTTTAACTTGTTTAAACTCTGAGAACATCTCTGCTTTCCTCCTCTTCATCTTTTTTTACAGCTTTTCAAAAAAAATCTTCCCTCAGCTACACTCCCCAAACTGGAAAGTGTTACAAATGCTAAACAGGCCTTTTATTTCAGGATTTTTCCTTGACACACTGTGAGGGTAAAAAAAAAGCAGAGAAAGTAGGAGCCAGGTAAAGCTCTCTAAATGTGTCACCCCATCAACTAGAGGCGAGCGCATGTCGAGATACCTGCCTGCTTGTTCCTGTCAACACTCGTCTTATCAGGACCGCCTTTGTTTTTCTGTCGCAGCCGTTAAAACCTCAGCTGCTGTTTATGTGTGGGAGCATTGGAGACACATTAACAAGCCTCCTGAAAGACGCCGAGGTGCTCTGGAGATTAGGAGTGCATGTCAGACTGAGGGCATCCTGGACTTCTATATTTGGAGAAAAACGTCTAAAACTGGACCCTAAAAAAAACTAAAGTAAAGTTCTTGTCCCAATAGCATCACAATAATTAGCGTAATAATAATAATTCCTTTCAGTTGAGATAAAACCCAGTTTCTTTAGTACATAGTCAAGCTACTGCTACATACCTTAAAGAGACATTACCCAATTTATTTTTCTGATCATTCCCTGATTTAAAGTAGCACATGACTCTCACCTGTGTGTGATTGTTCACCTGATGCTATGTTTTAAAAGCCATGATAAAATAAAACAGACAATATCCTTTATTTATTTAGATTGCCATCTCACCCTGTTTTTCCAAAACAACCAAACAAATGTTGAAAAAAGAAAACTTATCTCATGTGCCCTCGCAATGCTTCTCTACACATTTTTTATTCAGCTTGTATTTGAAAAGAAAACTCCAGTTGTATCATTTATTAGAGAAACTTTTCATTTTAGTCTGAATTTTAATAAGTGGATGCTCTCATTGGCTGACATCAAAATGAACCAGGAAGTGATGACCAATACCAATAATAGAAGGAATGTGTCTATTCCAGAACTGGAAGTTTACTCTGAGAAACAGAGAAACATTCAAATAAAGAAAAGGGAGTGAAAAGTAGATACATTTTAAGAAAAATAAGAACATAACATAAGAAAGTAGCAATAGAAAAGATTTGTTAACCTACTCTTCCAAGAATAAATTATTGAAAAAGTTATTATTCTCTGAAACTGTTGTCATTATCAGCCCGTATCACTGCAGGATTAAACCCAGGACTCGAGGGTTATTGAGGGCACTTCAGGTTTAACTCTGGGTGTTCAGTGTCATGAAGGTAGTTCACCTTTATCCTCAGTGTGTTTCCATGGCAACATGCGCTGAACCTTAGATAATAGCAAACAGCAGGGCAGTGCACACTGACCAGACTTTTTATGTGACAAAAGATAAAAGGATTCTTATCATTGTTCAGGTGTCTGACTGAAATCTGACAAAAATAACCTGTGTTTTCATTGGCTGCCGCATTTAACCATATCCTTATGCAACACTTTTGCTCACTACAGTATTATCTATCTGATGTGGATTTCTGTAGTCAACACATTATTATCTCCCTGTAGTCTTTTGTATAAGGCCTCCATGTTCAGTGCTAAAAAAATAAATGTGTTTGAGCGACAGCTGAACAGTGGATTGGTTCAAACGATGCTCAAAGTGATGGGAGTAAAAGAATATCCATTGTTACAGCAAATGTTTGAGGAGACTGTAATCAAACCAGGAAAAGTATTTCCAATTCCTCATATTCTCTCAGTATGAGCTGCTCCCATCCGGCGACGCAATATGGTTTAGACTAAAAACGAGAAAAGATACCTGAACAGGTATAAGATCTCATTCTATCTATATCAGTAAACCTCCTAAACGTAGGTCACAGGGCTGGGCTGGAAGGTCTTTATGGATTTTGTCTCTTGCACTTAAATGTATGTCATGTTTTATGTTTAGAGTGAGTATATGTACTCTGTGTGCGTGCAAGACAAATCTCCTTCAGGACAAATAAAAGAAATCTTGAACAGATCAAACACATATTTTATTTCACTGTAAGCAATGAACACAGACAAATGTTTGTGATATTTGAGGGACATTCAATGAGCAGCAAAAGCAGCAAAAGAAAAACAATATGCTAAATATCATCAAAAGAACACAAAAACCCTGAAAATATCTAAGTTAGGAAGTTGGGTCACAAATTTACTTTTATAAAATGTAAAAAAAAAAATACGCTAAAGGTAAAGTCCTAACTTATTACAGAAAATTATCACAATTATTTTGACCTTAGAGAAATATGGACCCCTTCAAAATAAAGTTCTTTAAACACTGTTTCAGAGAGTTGGTGCTAATTATCAGATTATGAAGTGCTATTTTGAACCTAGTACAATATCTATAAGCAGTTTTATGAATGTTTATGCACATAAAGAAAAATAACCATTATATCTTCAAACAATAGAAAAAATATATAATTTAGACAAATTTCTTTTTTGTTTGTAAACCTGTTAACTTTCTCCAATTCAGATCTAAATTTATTTCTTCCTTTCTTCTCATTCGCCTGGATTGTGATATACACAACGTAATTTAAAACATTTGCCGGTGCTTCTTTAATTATTAAATAAGAACATTAAGTGTGTGTAATTACTTTGCAGTTAGCAAGTCTGTCTCACGAATCTCCTCATATCGGGAGCGTCCTAAAGCCGTCACCCCGTGCCACTTCAGTCCCAGGCTTTAAATGAGTTTGTCAGCGTGATTATAAAAAGGTTATGGGGGTTTCTTCTCTTTCTCCAGGAAGCACCGGAGACTGTTTAATACTTTATAAGTAACACACCTGATTAAGTGGTACATAAATGTGTCAAGTGGCCCCAGTCAAGATGGAGCTTGGTGGGAGAGAGGAGGACGAGGTGGACAGCACGTCTCTGTCTGTGTTGAGTACCACGTCCTACATCAGCTCACACTGCGACTCATTACAGGCACTGGCTATAGACAACAGAGAAAACAGAGACAACACGCTGGGCTGAAGAGGTTTTGGCTTGTTTCTGTCAAAATGTGTTTTGATGACATGAAAAAATTGGTCTCTATATGCAGAAATACATTAGACATTGATGGACTATGGGATATTTTAAGCATTTCAGAAAACGCAGACGTGAGGGCTGGCTCCAAGAAATCTGTTTTATATTGGCACTCTTTTCATTTGTTTTGGGGAAATAATTAATATCGCTTTAAAGCTGTAATCAATGTTATACAGAGTTAGGTAATGCTAGTGGCTCTAAATTCCCAGAACACATATTTCCTTGTAGCTGACCATTTAAAAGTAGTTTCTTTGTTCCTTTAGGAAACCTTGAGTCTCCCTCTCTGACAAGCCTTACTCAGCCTTAATTATTGTGAGAGTATTGCTCAGTGTTGTTCAGTGACAGAGTGAATAGAGTTAGGTATGAGCTCATCAGATCTACAGAGAAAAATCAGAGCTGTAAAAGTGCTTTCCTGCTAACATGTTCCTGCTGACCTGTTCCTGCTAACATGTTCCTGCTAACATGTTCCTGCTAACATGTTCCTGCTGACCTGTTCCTGCTGACCTGTTCCTGCTAACATGTTCCTGCTAACATGTTCCTGCTAACATGTTCCTGCTGACATGTTCCTGCTGACATGTTACATCTAACCTGTTCCTGCTGACCTGTTCCTGCTAACATGTTCCTGCTAACATGTTCCTGCTAACATGTTCCTGCTAACATGTTCCTGCTGACATGTTCCTGCTGACATGTTACATCTAACCTGTTCCTGCTGACCTGTTCCTGCTGACATGTTACATCTAACCTGTTCCTGCTGACCTGTTCCTGCTGACATGTTCCTGCTGACCTGTTCCTGCTGACCTGTTCCTGCTAACATGTTCCTGCTGACATGTTCCTGCTGACATGTTCCTGCTGACATGTTCCTGCTGACATGTTACATCTAACCTGTTCCTGCTGACCTGTTCCTGCTAACATGTTACATCTAACCTGTTCCTGCTGACCTGTTCCTGCTAACATGTTCCTGCTGACATGTTCCTGCTGACATGTTCCTGCTGACATGTTCCTGCTGACATGTTACATCTAACCTGTTCCTGCTGACCTGTTCCTGCTAACATGTTCCTGCTGACATGTTCCTGCTGACATGTTCCTGCTAACATGTTCCTGCTGACATGTTCCTGCTAACATGTTCCTGCTAACCTGTTCCTGCTAACATGTTCCTGCTGACATGTTCCTGCTGACATGTTCCTGCTGACATGTTCCTGCTAACATGTTCCTGCTAACCTGTTCCTGCTAACATGTTCCTGCTGACATGTTCCTGCTGACATGTTCCTGCTGACATGTTCCTGCTGACATGTTCCTGCTAACATGTTCCTGCTGACATGTTCCTGCTGACATGTTCCTGCTAACCTGTTCCTGCTAACATGTTCCTGCTGACATGTTCCTGCTAACATGTTCCTGCTGACCTGTTCCTGCTGACATGTTCCTGCTAACATGTTCCTGCTGACATGTTCCTGCTGACATGTTCCTGCTGACCTGTTCCTGCTAAACTGTTCCTGCTGACATGTTCCTGCTGACCTGTTCGGTTAAATGTTTGTATTGATGCTGGACCAAATTATAAAAATAAAAACGAATTATGTTTTTGCAAGTTGTGCATTGTCGCCATTGAATACATAATAAAGTATTGACTATAGCATTAACTTTATACAAATTGTATATATTATACAAAGCGTTAGTATTCATAGCCATTTCTTTCAATGGTGCCAAACCCAAGAAAACAAGCTCAATCCAGAAGCACTTCCATGTATCAAACTTGCCATTCTTTTTTCACACACCCTCAGTTAGATTTCCAATGTCAATTCTTTTTACCTTTCCTAAATGTGGTGATCATATACGTCAAGGCTAAAACACAAGGTGGTCTTCGCACAAGCACTGACCACCTTGACTAACTTCAATATAACCCATATAAAGTATAATATAGCAAACATAAAAATCTGTTTGTGTTCAAACTAACCTTATTGTGGTGTGTTTGGAGTAAGTTATTGAGGCATTTAGGGGTTATAAGTGTATTAATGACATGATTCTGTCTGCTGTCATGTCTGGTGGAACTGTTTAGGTTCATTTATTACTTGACCATGTACACACTGTATATTACTGATGTGAGTAAATGAATGGATTGTGTGAGTATATGTCTGTGATTCGCTGGCCTCCACACTTTCACAGGAGTTAATACATGACCTTGCACTCCGTCGCTCCATTAATTTGCACTGTCTATCACTGTCTATTAACTTTTTCTTGTAAAGCTACATTCATGGCTGACGGCCGGAGTCCTCAGTGGCTCACTAAGTTACATGTCAGTTGCTCCAGCTCTCAGTCCTCTCACACTCATTTTCTCTGACACTCGTCTTATTTTCACGCTGCCATTTTGGGCTCGTCATCAGTGACAGCTGTAATCTTTGGATTTCCCACTAATATCCTCTTTCGAAATTGTGCTGTCACTAAAGAGACTAACTGAATTAGATTTCAGTCATAATGACGTTTTCTGTAAAAGCAATCAAACGAGACACTGAGGAACGTGGAGTCGATTGTCTTTTTAATAGAAGTGGCTATTCTGGTATTTTACAAAAAGTCATGGACCTATTAAGGGTGCCCCGATTGACTGGCTACTCATTATGGTCAGCCAACCATTGCTAAAAAAATAGCGTGATAGGCGATCATCTAAAACAGACAGAATGGATGAATAAATGAAGCAAAACAAACAAGACCTGTCTGCCTTGGAAAACCCTTGTGGATAAAAGTGACCATAAACAAATAAAAGCATGAACCTCGTCAGACATCTGAGGAAAAGTCAGTGAAGAAAATAAATATGAGGAGTTTAAGGCAGCACTGAGACCAGAGTCACAGACCCCGTCCGGCAATAAAGGTCAAAAACTCAATATAGAGCAATACATCTTTAATAAATGTTTAAGTTTCTTTAAATTGAATCTGTTCTTACCTTCTCATTTATCTGTTGGCACAAGTCTCTTTCAATTAAACAGGTCTCGACTGCATGATGTCGTCAAGGTGTGCAGCAAAATAGCAGGTTCAACTCTGAGTTCTCATTGCAGCCATCAGAGTCCAAAAACCATCTGCACAACAGCTGTCATCAGTTTTTTTAAGTGGCTCTGTGGTAGCGGTCGTCTTATAACCAAAAAGGTTTGATTCCCGCTCTCCCCACAGTTCATACTGTTGTTGTGCCTTTGGGCAAGCCACTTAACCCACCTTGTCTGTGGCTGTGGAGTGAGAATGTGTGAGTGTGTTTGGAGGTCGGACAGTCCCGTGTGTGACTGTGAAGAGGATGAATAATGGACTCTGTAAAGTGCTTTGAGAGCTTTAAAATGCACTGTAAAAATCCAATCCGTTATTATTATTTAACTTATTATTTTAAATTATTGCATTTGCTGCTGTTGTTGGTGTTTTTTATGTTGTATGGTTGTTCCCTTTGGATAATAAAGATACCTTGAACTTTTTAGCACAGCAGGGAATATTATAAATGAGAAAAGGAACAAACTAGCTCCCAAAAAAAACTCATGTTTAAATGGACAATGCTTAATTAGTTTGAGATGTCTGTGATGATATAAAGCGCTCCTGTTATTTAGTTTAAGCTTAAAGTAAAGTTCAGCAAAAGTAGAGTGATTGACATTTTGAATGTAGTCATATTCAGGCACGTTATTCTTTTTTTTGTTGGGCATTTTGTTGCATGTACAGCTTAAAAAAAAAGGTTTCTTTCAACCGGAAGGTGGCCGGTTCGATTCCCACTATACCCACAGTTCATACTGTCGTTGTGTCCTTGGGCAAGACACTTAACCCACCTTGCCTCCAGTGGCTGTAACACTGGTAATTACTGTAGAACAATGTAAGTCGCTTTGGATAAAAGCGTCAGCTAAATGAATAAATGTAAATGTAAATGTAAGGTGAAGACGTTTCATCTCTAACTCCAAGAGACTTTATTAATTCTGAGTTCAACTGTAAGAGAGCTGAACTTATATCTCTAAAGGGAGGACTGTCACAGTTCTATTCAGGTGCTGTGTTTGTACCTGAATAGAACAGTGACACTAATGACTCTACAGACGTATGATGCAGTGGCACTTACCACCTCGCACCTGAATGGAGCAGTGTCACTAACAACTCTCCTGAGTCACACTGTCCTTTCATGACTAACGACTATGAAACAGAACAAACGGGTCCATCAGGTTTGGTTTCAGGTGAAACTCCTCCCTTTAGAGATAAAGCTCAGCTCTCTTACAGTTGATCTCAGAATTGATAAAGTCTCTTGGAGTTAGAGACAAAATGTCTTCACCTTGAAAACTTTAACCTTTTTTGAAGATGACCTGGATGACTGAGAACCTTCACAGACATGTTAACTACATAAGTCTCGGTGGCTCAACTGGAGCCCTTACCACACTCTTGTGTGTCCTGAGTTTCTTTCCAATTGTGTTTTTAAGAAAAGCTTATTGGTACAATCTAAGGTTCATTATTAATGCACCTTAGATTGGTATTGGTCACAGACATCCTAATCTATAACTTTAAAAATGAAGGGGCTGTTTTTACACAGTTTATAATAGATTTATTTTTACAGTCTGACCAAATTTTAAAAAATCTGAATGAACATACAGTATTTTCATTCATGTATCTCTCTTTGTCACTTCTCCTTCACTCAGAAGATGTCCCATAGACGTTTCTAAAGCTTTAAAATCTATTAATGTTAGCCTTTTACAAAAAGGATGAAAGATTTTTTATAAAAGCGACAGTGACAGACGTTTAGATTCAGAAAGAATTTCCAAATGCAGTGTAAATAGCCTTCTATAATTTCTTTCATGTTCTTGTTGAACAGAAACCGTTGCTCTTGTGTGATTTAGTGAAAGGCAAAAGCAGACGACTGTGCTGCTCCGCCGTCCGTCCACACCAAGGCTGTTTTCTGATTAAAGCTTTGATTATTTGACAGGGCTCATTTGTATAAGTCGATACGCAGGATGGATTTGTATTTTAATGAAGCTGTGAGGGAACATGAATAATCTCACAGTCAGGGGGGAAAATCGACCTCTGGCTCTGGAGAAATCTTTATTCTGTCATAATACACCGATGTACGATTTTCTGATTATCCATCGCAGTTAATCACATTCAGAATCAAATCAAAAGGCTCCGGTTTTAACGCTGCGGTGTTCTGTCTCTGTCTGCAGGAGGATATCCAACTCGTGGCTGAGCACAGGCTGGTTCACTATGACCATCGCCCTGGAGCTGTGCGATAGGATCAATGTCTACGGCATGGTCGCTCCGGACTTCTGCAGGTGAGACACAGCAGCTGAATGTCAAATAGACTAACAGCATCTGCCCATTGGACCACTGTAAAGACGTTACCAAATGGTTTCAAGGGATTTTGAGCAAATATAAACCAGATTTTAAGGATTTCTTTAAGGCTTATAAATGTGAGTCTCAAAGCTCTGTGGCTCACTTTGCACAAAGATGTAGAATAACAAGATATGGTGCAAACCCAATCCTGAAATAAAACACCACGCAAGGATTTGCAGATTTCATATATAATCTTTGAAACTGAGATATTTCACTATTTTTCTTTTTTTTTTACATAATTGCTCTTTCTGAATTTCATGGCAGCAACACATCTCAAAAAAGTTGTGACAGGGCCAATAAAAGGCTGGAAAAGTAAGTGGCACTAAAAGAAAAACAGCCAGAAGTGTATTGGAAAACTAATTAGGTTTAAGACTGAGATGAACATAAAAAGGTGCAGTTTACAGAAATGGAATTACAGGTTAGAGTTGTGGAAAATTTAAAAAAAAATAATTAAAATAAAATAGTAAAATAAAAATTCTTCTACATAAAATTGCAAAGACTTTAATTTAGTCACTAACCAAAAAACACAGTGGCATAAAAATCTTCTGGATACATTTCTGTCAATGGGAGGGAGGTCAAAGGTCATTGTTAGGGGCTAAATTAACGCCAGGCCTGATTCTGAAATCATTGCATTGAACAGGAACACTTTAGGAACAGAAGTCATTGTTCAACAGTTTACCGTAAATAAAGAAGAATATCATCCCGACACTCTCCTGGTTCAAACCTCATGTCGAGCTAAACTTTTTATTTATACGACCATTAAACAGTTTTTAATTTTGCCTCAGTCCATTTGATTGAGCTTTGGCCCAGAGGAGACAGCGGCGTTTCTGAATATTGCTAGGATATGGCTTCTACTGTAGAGTTTTAACAACTTGTGATGATGGAAGGTATATTTTTTTTATTCCACTGGGTTTAAACTCAACACGTTATATTATAAAAGATCATCTAGCAGTCCACTATCAAACTTGCCACAGCATTTTCTGCTCGCCATGTTTTGTTAAAGAATGTTAAATTATGAATCTCTTTTTTAAGCACTTCACCTTCAGATAACTAAAACAAATCGAGGGTTCTCTTTAAACAGGTTTCTGAATTAAATCAATAAATAAAGAGCAGAAAAAAATAAATAAAACACAAACTCAAATTCACTTTTAACAAAAGCTGTTTTACATTAAATAAATCATAAAAGCTGTCATATTTATTTTAAAAAAATATTTATTTATATTGGAATTATCTCTCTTTTTGCATAAAAAGCCTAAAACCTACTAATGTCAAATATGCAGAAGCTTTTAAATTATAATTAATATTAAAATATAATTTTGAGAAAGAAAAGCATCAGCACATTTCTGTGACTTTACATTTGAACGTTCTAATGTGAACTTTCTGTCACAGATCTAGTGTAATTCTATTATGGTACACAATATTTATTCCACTAATAATGGTCTATTATAATGCAACACCAAATGAAATTCAGATAAAAACTTCTTTAGGGTTCTTGAAACTCATAATATCTCATAACATCATTGTCCAGTGTTTTTGTATTTGCTGATGTACATTTCAATTTAGGCTTGTATTTGAGATGTAGGTTTATTTTCTTAGTAAAGCGTTAATACAGTTCAGACTCAAGCATCAGTGAAAACCGTTTTTAAACAATAAATCAAAACCACTGCACATGCTGCGTCTCCAAAAGACATGCTCTTTAAACTAAGCTCAACCTTCTGTGAGCCGAGCCAGACTTTAGTGCCCTGACGCTGGACAGAGGGGTTCTTATCGAAAACAGAGAACTGTGTTCAGTCAGAACCAGGACAAACACGGTTTCCTCGAGAACATGTTGCCTACCGACAAACAAAACCCTGATCCACATAAATGACCACCACAGCTCAAGGACCACCTGTTGTGTGTCCTGGGTACTGTCCCTGTCACTGCCTAAAAATACGGACCCAGCTGTAGTCACTTAGCTGATCTTTTGCAGTTTAGTGGCCTTTTTACAATCTTAATTGTTTTAATAAATCCACAAACACTTTGCCAATGTCTAGCGTCACAATGAACGCAAACTTCAGAAAATCAAACTAGCTTAGCTGCTAATGTACCACCATGTACTATTTAATGTTTTGCAGTTCCAATAATTGCCCCAGAAACAAATTACCTAAATTATGTCAAAAGCAGATGCAAACATTTCTTCATTTGCAAAAGCAAATGAAGAAATGCAAAGTGACAACAAGAGTTGATTGACACTCAAGAGCAGTAGGTCCAAGCAAAAACCTCCTCAGCTCCTGGGAATGTCAAGTCCTAGGACAGCACTGCTTTATCAACCAGGGTCCTCAAGTCTTATTTTTATTTTATTTTTTTTGTGTATGTGTGTTTGAGTGGTAAACTAATAAAAATTAAATAAATGTTGCTAATGTTCTTAAGGAAGAAATCCCAAATAGACCAACTCAATAACACTACTTTAAGGTTCTTAGAGTTTACTTTCAGTCTAGATTTTTTTAGACTCCATTAATGAATAAAGCACAAAATGTCTGGTTTCTTTATAAAACATCAGAAGGAGACTGATAAATAATATGTTCTTAGCGGCGTAATACTGAGAGATTGTGTCTGAATTCAGAAAAAGGCTGCATTAAAAACGAGGTCAGCTCTGTGAACAGTTTTTTATGCGATTAATGGGTATAGAAAGGTAAACTTGGACCATTAGCACAAAAAACTAGAAAAAAGCGAAGGAAAATGGTTCATGCGGTTATTGTTATATATTTGTGTTGAGGTTAGCTGTCCATTAAATGTCACGGTCGGCTCATTAACGTATTATTATTCATTGTGTTTAAATGAGTAAAATAGAGGTTACATTTTATATTCAGTTACATGGATGCTCTTATAAAACAATGGACAATAGAGTCACCAATTCTGCAAAAGTGAAAAATAAATGTATCTTTAAAAGAGTTCACAGGTCTCCTACTGAAGGAGACGGAGTTAGTCCAGTCTTAGACCAGGTCCAGACTCACGGAGGTCAGTGTTTGTGAAGGAGACGGAGTTAGTCCAGTCTTAGACCAGGTCCAGACTCATGGAGGTCAGTGTTTGTTGAAGGAGACAGAGTTAGTCCAGTCTTAGACCAGGTCCAGACTCATGGAGGTCAGTGTTTGTTGAAGGAGACAGAGTTAGTCCAGTCTTAGACCAGGTCCAGACTCATGGAGGTCAGTGTTTGGTGAAGGAGACAGAGTTAGTCCAGTCTTAGACCAGGTCCAGACTCGTGGAGGTCAGTGTTTGAAGGAGACAGAGTTAGTCCAGTCTTAGACCAGGTCCAGACTCATGGAGGTCAGTGTTTGTGAAGGAGACAGAGTTAGTCCGGTCTTAGACCAGGTTCAGACTCGTGGAGGTCAGTGTTTGAAGGAGACAGAGTTAGTCCGGTCTTAGACCAGGTTCAGACTCGTGGAGGTCAGTGTTTGTGAAGGAGACAGAGTTAGTCCAGTCTTAGACCAGGTCCAGACTCAGAGGTCAGTGTTTGAAGGAGACAGAGTTAGTCCAGTCTTAGACCAGGTCCAGACTCACGGAGGTCAGCGTTTGAAGGAGACAGAGTTAGTCCAGTCTTAGACCAGGTCCAGACTCACGGAGGTCAGTGTTTGAAGGAGACAGAGTTAGTCCAGTCTTAGACCAGGTCCAGACTCATGGAGGTCAGTGTTTGAAGGAAACAGAGTTAGTCCAGTCTTAGACCAGGTCCAGACTCACGGAGGTCAGTGTTTGAAGGAGACAGAGTTAGTCCAGTCTTAGACCAGGTCCAGACTCACGGAGGTCAGTGTTTGAAGAAGACAGAGTTAGTCCAGTCTTAGACCAGGTCCAGACTCACGGAGGTCAGCGTTTGAAGGAGACAGAGTTAGTCCAGTCTTAGACCAGGTCCAGACTCACGGAGGTCAGTGTTTGAAGGAGACAGAGTTAGTCCAGTCTTAGACCAGGTCCAGACTCACGGAGGTCAGTGTTTGAAGGAGACAGAGTTAGTCCAGTCTTAGACCAGGTCCAGACTCACGGAGGTCAGTGTTTGTGAAGGAGACAGAGTTAGTCCAGTCTTAGACCAGGTCCAGACTCACGGAGGTCAGTGTTTGTGAAGGAGACAGAGTTAGTCCAGTCTTAGACCAGGTCCAGACTCACGGAGGTCAGTGTTTGTGAAGGAGACAGAGTTAGTTAATCTTTAATTGAATATAAAATGGTAGATGTTTTAATTTAATCCCAAGAACAGATTAAATTATAGACATATTTGTGGGTTTGATTGGTCTTGACGTTCGAGACAAAACCAAGACAAAAAGTGGGTTTGACCAAGACAAGCCCAAGACCTTTACAAAACCGGTCTCAAAACCGGTCTTGAGTACTATGTCGTATGTGCTTTTTAAAGCATTACAGTTTAGAATTTAATATCCAGTAGTTTCTTGCTGGAGGCAAACATTATATCAAACTAAAAATGGAATGAGACCATATTTGAGATCTATTCATTGTGACTCAAAACAACACATGACTAATTTTCTTCTGTTTTGAGTCAATGGTTATAAAATATTAAGGTCATCAATCATTTAATCCTAATCCAATTTGTATTTAATATTTTGTCTGTGAGTCAGTCAAATGTACAAACGGTGAGAAATAAAACGAGCACATTTGGGTCATGTAACCATGGCTGATACATCATCTTGACAAGCCATACATTTTCTGTGCAATTAAACCAAGACCCCATTACGTTTACTCATTTACATTAAGAACATTTCTGAGCCTTTAACATCAATCAAATAAAAGGACTCTGACTGGAGCACTTAACAATAATGAATATCAAAATGTAAAATGAACCCAATCACGTAAGAACAAGAATAGGATTGATTACTCGCTGGCAGTGCAACAAGGACAGAAGTAAAGAAGGTGGTTGTCCTTTTCAGCTCGAAATAGCTTTCTTTTATAAAAATGTTTTCCTTCTTTGTCATATTAAAGCCCTTTGAACACATATAAGTTTGCAATGGTTAGCACTCCTGCCGAGAAATAATCTCTTTAAATGTCCTCCCTGTGCTTCTGTGGCGTCCTCACACGTCTGGACATGCACTGCTCTCCAGACTTTATCCAGACATTGTTCTGAGGGGCTCTATGTGAGAGGATATCCTGCGGTGAACTAGTATAACCTCCTGGTGGCTGTCATTTATGAACAAATGTGGAAATCCTCTGGAAAGGCAACAGGAGTGGGCATGTTGTGGAGGTTTATATTGTGTAACTGGTGCTGTAAGTGGAGTGCACAACCAAAGAAGACCCATACTTTCTCACTTTAGAAAGATATTGGGCATTTGATCAAATACACGTATTATCAATATTAACGCATAAACCAAAGTCACTGCTGTCAGCTATTTGACCACGATAGTTATCCCTATATACTGTACTACTCTGGCCAGCCACTGACCTTTATTTAAGTCAATAAGGTCTGTAATCCCAACCATTGAGCGTGTCTTCCACCCGAACCCAACCACATCAACCAATTCTAAACTAAGACCGGGCAGGCTTTATGCAATGACTCATGAAGTGAAAGTGAAACTAGTCTTGTTGTCTTATAGATTCTGTCAGGTTGTTCATTTTCTCTAATTTGTTTCCTTGTCTAGACCAGACAAATTCTTTGTATGAATTAAAAAAATAATCAGGATGGCTGACCAGGCTTTATATACAGTTGTTCTCATAAGTTTACCTGGGAGAATTTCAATTCAATTTTATAGACTATAAATGATAGCTCATTCATAGTGGTTGGGTGAAGTCATTTATTGTCAAACAAATGACCCTGACCTAAGGTTTACACACCCCAGTTCTTTATACAGTGTATTTCCACCTTTAACGTCAATGACAGCTTGAAGTCTTTTGTGGTAGTTGTGGATGAGGCTCTTTATTTTTTCAGATGGTAAAGCTGCCCATTAATCTTGGCAAAAAGCCAAAAATTCTTGGGCTGTCTTGCATGAACTGCACGTTTGAGATCTCAGAGTGGCTCAATGACCCTGAGGTCAGGAGACTGAGATGCCAGAACCTTCACTTTATGCTGCTGTAGCCAATGACAGGTCGACTTGACCTTGTGCTGTTTGGTGTATTGTAAGCAGGGTTCTTTGTGGTTTTTGTGTAGAAATGGATTACTCGACCATGCAGCCCATTTTATTTTTAAGTGCCTCCTCATTGTGCATCTTGAAACAGCCACACCACTTTTTTTCAGAGAGTCCTGCATTTTAGCTATAGTTTATTTGTAGGTTTTACTTTGCATCCTGAACAATTTTCGTGGCAGTTGTGACTGAAACTTTTGTTGGTCTACTTGGTTTGGTTTCAACTTTCTACTTCTTCATTAGAGGTTGAACACTGCTAATTAGCATTCTCAATTCCTTGGATATCTTTTTATATCTCTTTCCTGTTTAATACAGTTCAATTACCTTATTCTGCAGATCCTTTGACAATTCTTTCATTTTCCACATGACTCAGACAGAATAGTCAGTGCAGCACTGGATGAAAGATGCAAGGGTCTTTCAGGAGCCCAGAAACTCTCTGACTTTTTATACACACACACTGATTACAAGCAAACAGGTCACAGGTGAGGATGGTTACCTTTAACAGCCATTCAAACCTGTTTGTGTCACTTGTTAACAGGCCGAAATCACCAGAGTATATAAACTTTTGATCAAGGTCCTTTGGGTAGTTTATGTTGTCTCCAATGGTCCAAGGTGTTCCCCACTTTACGTCCAAAGCAGCTGGGATAGTCTTTACCTTCCTGGGACCCATGAAGGATCTGATTAAAAAAATGACCACCAAAAGTAGAAAGCCTCTGTGAGTCTCTACAACAAACTCACAGAGCCTCGTTTGTGCAGTTTAATGGTATCATGCATCAGCCGACGCTTTAACTGTGGGATTTTATTGGACTAGGGACAAGTTTTATTAGATTTCTCAATAAAAAGAACAAACTGTGAAATGTTCCCTACATCTACGCTTCCAGGCTGATTGAAGATTTATCTTTTATTTTAGTTTCAGGCACAAATCCAATCTGGGCGATGATGAAAAGAAAAAGCCGGTTCATTTTCGATCTAAAATCCTTGTCTTAAGCTGAAGCAGATGTCTAAAAACCCTTATGTCGCTCATAATGAGGGAGATTAAATACGACATGTGACTCGACTGGGAATAACTCTCTTGTGTGCCTTCCTTAAGTATGACTTTAATTTCATTTTAATCGTCTGTATGTAGTTTTTTACTTTGAAATGGGAAAATACTAGAAATGCTTTAAAGCTTCACTACCTAATTTTCTTTTTGCTGTCCTGGTTTCAGCCTCACTCCTGACCCCCTACAGCACCTTTCCTCCTCCTTTTATGAACAAAAAGTAAAGACTAATACATTACATTTAAGAGATTAGAGCTGACCTGAAACTTTCAGCTTTGAGTTTACAGTTTGGTAGACCTTTTTCCTGAAGCGAGTTGTGTTTGGCCGAACCGCCGCTAAGAGCTGATCATTCTCATCTATTATAATTTTTAATTATAAAGCTAAGGTGACGTCTTAAGGTTTTTTTTCCACAGACGATTCCTGTTTCGAAAAGTACATAAAGTAATTGCTGAAACACAGATGAGATTTATTTTCTGCTTATTTTTGGGAACATTAATAGTTCATCAGAAGCAAATTCATCAATGAGGACCAATTAGGAGCTCGCAAGACACATCAGACATTAACCACGGATATGACAATAGAAAAAAATAAATAAGAAGTCTTACATGAGCAGCATTGTTTACCTTGTAATAAATAAACAGAATAAATAAAAGTGTTTGTGCAGACTCTAGTAGGATTAATCAAGTGTTTGTTTTGAATTAGTTCTTCAATAAAACAACCCACTTCAGACATTCATAACATTATTGCATTTCTTTTGACTCGCAATTTAATTTAAACCTCAAGTGGCCACTACATTATGTTCAAAAAATTAATGTGAGCTATTTTCTGTAAAAAAAAAAAAAAGCAAAGGATTCCCTTTGCTTTTTCTTTCTTTCTTTTTCTTTTTTTTTTTTTCAGGACAAAACCAAACAAAAATGAGTGACCTTTTACAAATATTCATTGAGCATTTGTTCTGTGGGTTCAAGGCAGTTCATGTGATATATTAAATTCCTCTGTTTGTAATGACTTCCTCCCATTTTAGTTGCTTTTTGTTTAAGCTCTTATATAATGCCTTTCCTTTTATTTATTCTCGCTCTTGCGTTGGCATTTAGGCGTTATTAAAAAGTGTGATTGCAAATGCCTCACAGAATGACAAATAAATAAATGCAGATGAGGCCAGACTCCTCTTTCAGTGGAAAATGAAAAACAGCGCAGTGTGAGATGTGTGATGTAACGCTGGAGCGGGACGAATTATTAATCCGCCAATGCACTGTATTGTTTCCGCTCGTGTTTTTGTCGAGAGGACAGATATTGAAGGACAGATTTTGAATGAAATATGCAGCCGCCGTAAATGGATTATAATGTTTCTGAGGGCGCTTCTCGGGTAATAACATGAAAAAAGTTAAATATCTTCAAGTGAAACTCTCATTCAATAGTTTTTAATCAAAGTTTTAAACAACTTTCTGCAGTTCTTTATTTTGTCAGTAATCGAAGCATTCTCAATCATAATCCAATTAAAAAGTGAAGAGACGACAGCATCTATACATTTTGAAAGTAAAAGACAACAATACATGATTTTTAAAGTCTCTTGGGTGAGGAATATTTTCAAAACTATGTGGGGAAGTTTTCTTCGTTTAAACTTTTTTATTGTATCCATATGGCCTTGTTTAGCATTTAACAGTGTGTACGGCACAGACATGGACTTGGGAAGGTAAGCCTCAGTTCAGGTTCAGTTTATTTTTTGTTCCTTAAAAAGAAATATGAAACAATACAATATTTACATTAAATGAAAAGCACAGACCGAAAGGGTTTTTAACATTTAAGTTAAAGTAGTAATATATCATAACAAAACAACAACACAGGAAAATTTTGTTTTTTGAGGGCTTGGATTTAGACTTGGAGTCTTTTTCTCAGACACAAGGACTCGTGACTCGACTTCTGAACTGAAAACACAGATTCAGACTCGGGACCTGTGCACAATAACTCGGGTTAGTGTCCACTCACAGGAGCTTTTCTATAATGACTGAAGGATTTCGTTTATTAGTAACTATATTTACTGACTCGACCAAGACTCGACCTGTCTTCAGTGACTCAAACGTGGACTTTAAATGATGGTGGTGACTTGGACTTTGCCTTGACACTACAACACTGAGCAGTTTAATAGATTTCAATAAGGTCACTTTGTGAAAACTACTAATGAAGTAGCATCCTGTTAATTCTGTTCTTTGAGCGGATGAGAGGAGGACATACTTAAACAAAACAGCTTCTGTAGGCTACTTCTCACACATCTTTAGAAGATTATCTGAAAATATCAAAATATTGAACAAAGTTGCATGTTTTTAAAAGTGATTGCATCTAGGACAACCCATAAACTGGAGCTTTCAAGATATAAGGATGAAAGGTTTCCACACACCATCCAACTGGCACTTGATCTTCATCAGACAAATAGACTGAGCCTAGGGAAGGGGAAGGAAAACGTGACTAAACAAACATGCTTGGAAGAAAACTGAGTGGGAAATGTTTGACTGAGGTTGTATGTATTTTTTTCTTGATGTGATCAAACAGGATGGAAAGTCTCAACACTGCAACCAATCAAAAAAAAATGCTGTCTGCTTGTTAAGCTATCGGAATCTTTTTTTTACACACTGACTAAATGAATTCAGAAAACACAGTTTTGTGATGTACTCGGTGCGTTCTGATACTGTTGTTATGTCTCATGTCTCGTGTGTCGTTCCTGCAGAGAGCCTGAGCACCAGTCGGTCCCGTACCACTACTACGAGCCTCGGGGTCCGGACGAGTGCGCCATGTACATCTCCCACGAGCGCGGACGCCGGGGCAGCCACCACCGCTTCATCACCGAGAAACGCGTCTTCGCCAAGTGGGCTCGGACGTTTGACATCCACTTCTACCAACCGGACTGGAGCCCCCCGCCGCTACCGGCCAATCACACGGCAGAGGGGGCGGTCACTGGAGCAGCTATCGGACCGCACAAGACGTGACTGAAGATAGTCACAAAGACACTGGACGACAGTAGGATGGACATAGGACCCTTTAATGGACTGTTTTTTGATCGGCTTCAACAGTCCCAAGCTCTACAACAGGAGGCGGAAAAGGAAGTGTTACCCACCAAATGCATGCTGGGTGTTTTCTTGGCCTCTCTCTGAAGACTGTTAGGCTGCTTACTGAAGGATTGTAACTCGATTCGGGGATCTTCAAAACGCGTCTGTTGAGTGAAGGATCTGTGGAAATATCGACTGAAGAAACATTATTACAACATTCATAAACGGTTTTAAACTGAACATCAAAGCTGCATTTCTCCAAAGTTTATCAAACATCTATTCTCTTTGCAGATATTTAGAAGTTCTAATAGACTTGCCATGATTAGAGTAATGAGTCTTTTTTACATCGTTGTGGGCTGGTTTAGGACGCTGCAGAACCTAAAAGAAATGTTTTATTTGAAAGTTGGCAAACATCAGAAAAACTTTGGTTCCAATGGGATAAAAATAAATGATTAAAGTGAAAAATACAAGTTGCATTGTTGAACTTTTTTATCTTATTGAAGTACTTGGTCATTTCTTTGAATGAACACGAAGGAGACGGTTTTCTTCAACATGTGTTTTATTTGCACACAGTGTGGAAGAGATGGTCTATTATTTTCGATTAAACTGTTATTTAATCAAAAGACGTAACTAACGCGAGGGGAAAGTCAAACGCAATGCATTTCTTCTGTAGCTCTACAGCAGTAACAGTGTTTCAAAGTAGGTCTTCAAAGATGGACATGCACACACACAATATTTATTAATAAAAGAGTTTAGCTGCATCATCAGAGCAGTTTTTAATGTGGTGCCTCAGAGTGACTCACACCAAGACTAACACAAATCCTTTTCTGTTTGGATTTTTTTGGGGAAAATGCAGAGTAAAAAAGAAATCTCAGTGGGATTTACCAGAATAAATACAAGTTTAAGAAATTATAAAATATAAGTCGTGTATATAAAGTATATAAAGTACAGAAACGGAGCAAAGACAGTGCCTTGTGGAACTCCTAAACTGCTAATTATACAGTCGTTTTCCAGCTCCTCGCCTGAGCAGTCAGTGATCTAGACTACATACAAAAGTATTTATACAATATTAATAAAATACATTATCATTTCTGAAACTAAAAACCCATTTATGAACCACCATCAAAAATGTCTGTATGTTGATTTTTCTTTCATTAACCAAGGAATTTTCATTAGGATTTGTCTTTTTTAATGGAGTCCTGGCCCCTGAGGAGACCAACTGTAATGTTTTTGGGTAAAAACCTAAACCTGGTAGCTGCCCACGGTTTAGTGCACAAATAAGAAGAACGATGGTCTAAAGTGAGTTCAATTAGACAGCATCTGGTTTGGTCTATTTTCAGAGACAAACTCAACAAAGTTAATTTGACAAAACCAATCAGTGTCAATATAGTCAACGCGTTTTTCTTTTTGTTTTTTTACAGTTCTGCATTGCACTGTAGATTGACGTTATATTCACACACAATTAATTTCTAGATTGTCTGAAGCTACCATTAAAATAGTATCAAATGTCTGAGTCACATTTCATCAAAGTCTTCTTCTTCTTTAGCTGTACGCTCGTTTGCTTGACGGGTTTTGTTTTAAGGTAAAGGTATTTGCTTTTGTAAAGGTTTTGTAAAGTCTAATACTAAAGGCATGCATTTGGACCATTGAGGAAGTAACAACCTCATTCTCATTCTCAGCCCCAAAGTGACCCGACAAAAGCTGATTTGTGATTTGTGATTTGTGGGCCTTCGTGTGTTCACGTGCACATTGTTACCCACGACAGAGCGACCTGAGGGAAACATCCTGTCACTAGTTAATAGTTATATTTCAATGGCTGCAGGATGGATTTATGTAAATGCACAGCCAAGTCACACACAAGACAAGTGGAAGATTAAGATTGAGCACAGAAATGTGGCGGCGGCATCCATCCTGCCGCTCTGCTCCATCGCAAAATCAGGATCGCTGGCAAAAAAAAACAAACACGCTCTTCATTTGTTCAACTTAGGAGAATGCATAGAGATTTTTGAATAAAAGTTAATGGGAAACTATTTTTGATTACTTTTGTGGCATACCGACCTCAAATAATAGAGTGCATTTTAATGTCAAAAATTACCCGTAGAACTCAGTGAAAATGGAAGATTGTATTAAAACATGATCTCACAAAGTTTAAACTATACAACTCTCATATTCAGATGACATCAGGTTACTTTTATCCACAACTGGTCTAATAAATTTAATTCATAAAGATAGATTACAGTAACTTTGAAGTTATACATGGAACTCACATCAAGCCTTCGTCACTGATCCGTAACCTTGGTGTTTTATTCGATTCAAATCTATCTCTTGGCCCTCACATTTCTTCTCTTGTTAAAAATTCTTTTTTCCATCTTCGTAACATTGCTCATCTCCGATCTTCTCTCACCATTGCTGATACTGAAACCTTAATTCACGCATTAATCACTTCACGTCTGGACTATATCTTGCTCCCAAATAATAAATAAAACTTCTTCTTCATTCACAAGACACACATCCACACAGTAAATAAGAACAGTATATTAGTAAAATTACTGTTTTACAAGCACTGATTGTTGTCGTAAAATGTCTGCCTAAAATCATCAAATTACACACAGAAAATCAGAGTTGCTTAATCTATGCCACACGTGTGAAGCTTCCTCTGTTTTTGTCAAACAATCAATATTCTCGCATCTATAAATGAGAAAACTATGAAATTTTCAATTCATTTCTCACAGATTATGTTTGTTGTTACCGAGACGTGCTTAGACATGTGTATTATGTGTATTTACTTATTGTCTAAACTTTGTCCTTGTAAAAAAGACTGTTTGGTTTGTTAATTCAATTTCTCCACCTCAAGGAAGAACTTCCCGTCGTCCATAGTGTCCAGGGGTACTTTCAGAACAGATGCCCGAGCCACCTCAGCTGGGATCCTCTCGATCTGGAGGAGCAGCAGCTCTACTCTGAGCTCTTCATCATCTCTGAGGGAGCGCCCAGCCGCCCATTTCGTCCGCCTGTATCTGAGAACTAGTCCTTGTTTTGTTCCATGAAGATGGGATAAATGTGAATGGGTGAATGCATGGCCCTAGTCCTTTTTCTCATGACCCCAGCTCATGACGATAGGCAGAGATGGGAAGTAACAAAGTATATGTACTTTGTTACAGTACTTAAGTTTATTTAAGTATTTATTTATCTGTTGACTTTTTACTTTTACTCCCTACTTTTGAACAGAAATATTACTTTAATAATACTTTCTACTCCTTACATTGTCAAAACTTTTACAACTTTACTTTTACAACTTCCGCGCAGATGACAACATGACTTAAAAGACGTAAGTAACACAAAGAGGAAAGTCAGGAGCAAAAATTAGAGCTGTTCAGCGTGGGGTTTTTCAGCAGCAATATGGAGGAAGAAAGAAAGACTTTAGCCATCCATGACCGTATGCTCACTTTATACAAATGGAAATGCCAGTCTATCCAATAAAAGTCTTTCTAATCAGTTCTGGACCTTCAATTTTCTTTACAATATAACTCCAACAGACACATATAGATACTGTCCTTCTGCATTTCCGAGTCCGGTCCTTGTTTTTTCTGTCGACTCCCCGAGGCCACTGACTCACCTTCACTCTCAGCTGCCATTTTAGTTTTCACTCTGAGCCGCTGAGTTTGAATGTGACACGAGGCTGTGTCACACTGAAATAATCATGAACGACAGGAAGAGCTACAAGGCCTCCTCATTATTCCCCAGAGCTCCCAACACATCCAGCAGCGTGCACGGATCGAGGAAATAGCAGTGGCACCACACCACCTGGAGCTACGGCACACGGATGCACCGACCTGATGAAAGGGAATGTGGGATTGAGCAGCATGTGCATTTTTATCTAAGTAGACTGCTCGATCTCAGCTACAGCTCCAACATGGGTCTAATGAGCCATTCTTCGAAGTTGTTCTCAAAGTTAATGCAAAAAAATTTAGGAACAGTTGAGATTTGATAACAATGTCGAGTATTGCAATAATGATATGAGTAACAATATATTTTATTTAATAGTGGGGCGCAGTGGCTCCCTCTCCTATAACTGGAAGGTTGGGGGTTTGCTTCCAGCTCTCCACAGTTTATACTGTCATTGTGTCCTTGGGCAAGACACTTAACCCACCTTGCCTCCAGTGCCTCAGCTCTAGGGGGTGAATGTGTGAGTGTAGAGGTGAGTTTGGTGGAGGTCGGTGAGCACGGACATTAAACAGTTCATTAAACAGTTCATTTTTTGATTTTTTATAATCAGCCCACTTCAGACAAACTTTTCCAGGTTCAGTTCTGTACTCTACAAGTCTGACACAAAAACATGTGTAATGAGGCAAGTAACCTGTTAAAATATTACTTATGAAAGAGTGATGTTACTGTGATGTGTCTGGTCTGCTGATTTACACAGTTTCTGTCGTCCTACGCCCCCTCGAGTCCAAGACTCTCCCGAGGAAGACTGCACAAAGTTCAGCCCTCAAAACATGTCACGGTCTACACTTTTATTTCATTTTATTTAACCTTTATTTAACCAGGATTTTTTAACCACTGAGATTACAAATCTCTTTTGCAGGGGAGTCCTGGCCCCATGTGTGTTTGGGGGGGGACTGTTGCACATGTTTTTGGTGGTGGGGGAAACCGGAGTACCTGGAGGAAACCTACAGAGACACAGAGAGAACATGCAAACTCCACACAGAAAGCCCTGCCCTGGATGGGATTTGAACCCAGGACCTTCTTGCTGTGAGGCAGGCGTGCTAACCACTTTGCCACTGTGCCGACACTTAACAATTTGTAAGTTTTCCAGGTTTAAAAAAACCCTAAACCAGGGATTAAACCAAGACTTTTAAAGCTCCGATTGGATTGAATTATTTTGACAGTAGCACATTGTTAATCTCTGTCTTAGTGATACTGCGCAGGCCTACTCATTCCCTTCTGTGAAAAATCAAAGAAAGAGAACAGGACACATACAATATGTTTGGTCCTATTGAGTTCTATTCCTAAATCTACTTCAATCCTGAATTTGCAGATCCATGCTTTATTTCCTTCTTTCAGTGAACGAACTTAACGTCTGGTCCTTGAAAAGAGTTCAACCTAAAAAGAATGACCAAATGTGTGGCGTTTCTGCAGTTGTCATGGAGACCGCTCACGTCCCAGAATAGTATCACGATTACTTAAAAATGCTTGTAATAAGACACATTAAAGGGCATTAACACTGAACATGTGTGAAAGTGCAGTAATGAGACTCATGCACGTCCATGTTCAAACTGCAGAAACCTACACATTATATACATTTAACTGTAAAAATACTGCAGGAGGTTTGGCATATGGCAAATGTAATGTATTATTATTAGTAGTATTAGATGGAGTCATGAGCTAAAGGTCCGCTCAGTTTAAATAAAGTAAAGCATTGTTCCCTGTTTAAGACCCTTCACTCCAGGATCTGTGGCTCTGGCTTGGTTTTGGAGGCTCTGGACCACGACGTTCTCGGTTGAACCAGCCTGTGGCAGGGCAATTATTCCACAGACATACGTCTAAAATGGAAAATGCTACTGAATGCACATAAATTAAATTTAATTGTGGATAAAAAGAGGACAATGTTTCTAGAAAAGCTCTATCGAATGTATTAAGTACTATACTATAACGTTAAGACTACTTATGTATGTCATATATAACACTATCTATATCAAACACAAGCAAAAATGTACATTTTAGTAAACAGATGAACCAACAGGAACACATCATCAAAGTGCTTTTATTACTTGTGTTTATCGTAGTTCCACATTTTTCCACTGTCATCGATCAGCGACAACAGTATGTCCCTGCTGGGCTACCATAGCTGCTTATATGGTAGATGTCACAAAAAAATAAAAAAATAAATAGATTTAAAAGAAAAAAAATGTAATTTTAAACCCAAGGCTTTATGGTAATAAGATTATTTGATTCATACATTTTTTACTGAATAATGTGGCGAAGTCAGTGGGTGACACTAAAGAGCTTTTCAGCTCCAGTATATAATTATTTTCAATAAACCAACAATGTGCCACTCACCATTTCTCCAACTTTTCAATAAAAAGTGTCTTGTGAAAGCTTTCAATACAAAAGTGTTTTCTTCAATTAAACCAAAAGCACAAATGCAAATGATTTTCTTTGTGTCCAACATTAATGTCACTTTCTCTCGAGTGTTCTTCACGTCACACTCAAGGCTGCTCAACCCACTTTGTTAAATAAATGAATGAAAAAGTCTTCTGTTCTGAATGTGCCACCATCGTTTGAACGTTTAGAATTTTCTCAAAGTTTTAAAAAGAAAGGGCCACATTTGAAATTTAAAAACACATCTAAAATGCTTAGTTGAGCATGATTTCTGCCGCAGCCTTTTGTGGTTAATGAGAATGAAAATGAGCCTCTGCTGAAATTATGATTCCCAGAAATGATTGACGTAACAAAGCCCGACTGACGAGCGAGCGGTCGGAAAATCTGGTGTCACAGTTGTAAGTCTGTGTGTGGTATGTTTCTGATAAATCGCTAAATTGAGTTGCAATATTCAACAAAACATCACACACTCGGAATCTAAGTATTTTATTTAATAGATAAGGTTTCAGCCTGAGCCTTCTTCAGATCATTGTGTGTGTGATGCAATGCTCACACAAACGAGTGGGAGGGGCTTCACCAGCCGCAGGACACACCCATAAACACATTATAAAAAACATTTTCCTATAAATACCAAACTAAAGTTAACATCAACCCACAAAAAATGAGCATCATAAATACCTTGGTCTCAGCATTAAATAAATATAGTCTAATAATAAGTCTAAATAAGAGCTTCTACCACATTTTTACAAAAATGACTTACAAAAAACATTTCAGATCATTATCTACATTGGTAGAAACTGGTACGTGAGGCAACCGTCCTGCTCTAATCCACTTTAAAGACACTGAGGCCCAAGATATACATGAACACTGACCTCCATGAGTCTGGACCTGGTCTAAGACTGGACTAACTCTGTCTCCTTCAAACACTGACCTCCATGAGTCTGGACCTGGTCTAAGACTGGACTAACTCTGTCTCCTTCAAACACTGACCTCTGAGTCTGGACCTGGTCTAAGACTGGACTAACTCTGTCTCCTTCACAAACACTGACCTCCGTGAGTCTGGACCTGGTCTAAGACTGGACTAACTCTGTCTCCTTCAAACACTGACCTCCGTGAGTCTGGACCTGGTCTAAGACTGGACTAACTCTGTCTCCTTCAAACACTGACCTCCACGAGTCTGGACCTGGTCTAAGACTGGACTAACTCTGTCTCCTTCAAACACTGACCTCTGAGTCTGGACCTGGTCTAAGACTGGACTAACTCTGTCTCCTTCAAACACTGACCTCTGAGTCTGGACCTGGTCTAAGACTGGACTAACTCTGTCTCCTTCAAACACTGACCTCCGTGAGTCTGGACCTGGTCTAAGACTTGGACCCCTTGTATCTGTTACAGTGTATTGTGCACTGGTTCTGGTCTGGACCTGGCGTTGCACTGACATGGTCTTGACTTGGTCTCGACCTGACTCTTAACTCCGATGCTTTTAGTGTTACATCTCAAAGATCTGTGGTTTACATCAGAGTTTGGAGCGTCACAACTGCACAAGAGTCTGTTTTAAATGCACTAAACCTTAACGAAGACTCACTGTTGGTCCCACGAGTAACAATTCCCTGAGTTTACGTCCCGAACAGCGAGAAAAGGCTCCAGGCCCGAGGTACAACATGAACTAAATTTATTTTCCCAAACCAGGATATACCCGTTAACTCTTCTCCAAATCTCCACAACTGGAAAACAAACCCCTGACAGCCCTGACACCAAGACGGATGCTCTAATACCTCCCCATCACCGGTTTCTCTCCAACAAGTCAGGTGTGACGGCAGACAGACACGGCTCTTTATTGGCATAGTGGAACCACAGTGACAGAGCCGACAGGAGAGTGTATTCAATCCCATCTGCTGCGCTGCGCCAAACTCAGGAGATGGAGTCAATTCTGAAGTGGCTCTAAGAACAAACACATCCTTCTGAGACCGCCCGCCTTTAATTCATGTTGCATCTGCTGCCAGCCCGCCACGACACTACACCGGATCCGATTTCTGCAAAAACAAGTCGTACAAAGAAAGAGGAAACTGCGACTATAAACTTCGCCGGGTGGTTTTGAAATGTCTCCAGTCAGAAAACAACTGCGCAGGTGTGGGAGAATCAGGGATCTCTTTGTGCTGTAAAAGAAGACGCTCAAGGGGTCTGTAAAAGTAAAGCACCTCCAGTGAACGGGTTTTAGAGTAATTAAAGCTGTTTGTTAAAGCGATGGTAGAGGCTGAGTTTTTTTTAAGTGTGGTTGTAAAGAGTGTTTTGGCCTCAGAATGGGGACATGCAGGTTATAGGCCTACCACTGAGAGTCCTGAGGCAGCACATTATTTTTGAAGGGGCTGTTTTCTTGCCTTGATTCTGTATGCATCATAAGGCTGTGTGTTTGTAACTGTATATATAGCTTTGTGTCCACGTCCCATTTGTGATCATAAAATAACATTTGAACCAGCTCCCAATAAAAGTTTGATTAAATATTATAACCATATAAATATATATATATAAACATAAAGGGGTTCGTGCCTAGATATGTTATTGTCTAAGAACATAAGCAGGTGCTCACGTTGGTTGCCTTTCTTTGTCCAGAAACTTTTTAGGCACACACTTTAAGCCCCCACACAATTGAGATTCTGATTATATTTGGTCATTGTTTATTCTACCATAAAATAATATAATATTGGATACTCAATTGTGTTCTAGCCGAGGGTTTGTGTGCCAAATGGAAATAGAAGATTCATTATTATCTTGTTTTACAGCCAGCCGTGACACACTGAACAGAAACCTGTGCCAAAATGGATCAACGGTGACCGATTTAGAATATTTGGGTGTGTTGTGCACTTATATGGCCATAGCATGTCTAAAGTAATGTCTCCATTATTTTAAAAAAAGCATTAAAAAAGTGAGAATGTCCAAACACACAGATTTCCTTCGGTTAGGACTGTTTAAAGCAGTCCTTCTTTCATCAACTTTAGCTTAATGAATACTACTGCTGTGACTCTGTGCAGCTCTGTGGACTGAAGCCGTATCAAGCCATTCCCTTGAGCTCTTACATCTGTTTAGAAGTGCACATACAACCCTCTATCCATCATTCTAAAGTGGAACTCTATAGCATTAGAAAACAAAATAACATTGGATTCAGTGTTTAATCTTTAATCAGGAAATAAAAGCATTGCACCAAATGTACAAATAAAACGGCTGCTCTCTGTGAAAGGGGCACAGTGGGACTGAGATTATAAAATAAAGCAAAGAGGAAATAACAGTTGCATAAATAATGTATCGGGGAAATGGTATTCACAGGAGCTGACGCAGCAGCTGCCTTTCGATACATATGCTTTCATTACCGACTGAATCTATTCCTCCTGGAAGGCGGCTCCTCCAACACCAACGAGCCGAGACAAAGTACCACCAGCTTCAATCCATACACCTCGACCATTCGTCTGGCCCGACAATGAGCCTTGTGTAGACGCCCCGCACGCTGCAGATTCATCGAGTAGGCCTGGGTTATCACTCACACAGGGGCAGAAGAAACAGCTGTCCATCAAACGTGACACAGTGCAACACAACCCGGGGACGCTAATGGACATTTCTAGAAGCGACTGTAATTTGGTGATTGAGAGATGGGATTATATGCAATTGTTATCCTTCACGAGAGCGGCCATGACAGTCAAGGGGTGTGATGTATACGGACTGAAGGGGAGGCTTTAAATCGTAGGCTCTCCACAGCCCACTCACAGCCAATCAGCCTTTGTGACCGAGCGCACGGTTTTAAAGAGCTCTTAAGCACAAAAGCTGCAGATGAAATATTCAGGCGGCCCTCGCACTCGAAAATAAATTAAATTCCTATCTGCAGATTGAATTCAGTGCAGTTACATCCGGATCAACACTATTCACTCAAGATTGACTAAAAAAAAAAAAAAAAAACAGGATAAAGACCTTGGAAAAAAAAAAAAAAAAAAACACCACAAGAGTTAAAATGACCAAAGCGTTAAAGGGACTATATGTAGTATTTGGAGACTTGTAAATAGAAAAATAAAATACAGAAGTGAATATGTCACAACAACCTCATCCTTGAAGCAGTCCATTTTCTTTTTGTCAGGGTCACATTTAAGAAATAAGTTTAGAAATAAGATCAGAAATTCTGACAGCATGATAAACCTGAGAAAACAGTTTGTAATGTTTGTGTTCATCAAATCAAGAAAACTTAACGAACAACAAAAGTTTGGGTAACACTGCTCTAAATAAACAGGACTGAACCAAAGATGGACCCTTTGCTTTGAATGATTGAGGTTGTGCCGTAAGTTTTGTCAAATGAAAATTTAACTTGATATTGTGAGTATAAGTTTTGACTGTCAACAACATCCAAAAGAAGAGCAGCAATTGCCTTCTCCTTTGACCTTTTAGAGTGACAGGACTGGTACTGGAACTGTAATTCAGAGTTCTTGTTATTACGTTGTTTGCAAAATGCTGTGTGTCGTAAATGCGCAGAAGGTGACCTGTGATGACAATGGAGAATCCTTCAATAAGCCCTAAACCATGCAGCTTAAATGAGAGTTTGTAAGGTCACAAACTTATAAGAGGGGCCTGTTCCACGTTAAAGAACCTTCTAAATGACTTTGAGACTTTATAGAGAAGGAAAACATTTACATAATGTTGATCAAATACATTGCAATACTGCCATTTTATGTTAATAAATGTGTTTTTTGAATATCAGCCCAAAATACCTACAGTCTAATCCCTTTAAATGTACATCCGTATGAAAGCATGACATTCAAGCATCTGTTTCTTCAAACAAAAAAACAGCAGTAGTAAACAATAAATAATCCGCAGTGTCCCAAAAAAACAAAGGCATCGGTGGATTTACACAGTATTGCATCAAACTGTGGTGCCACACTTTTGAGAAAACTTTGTCCTCTCTTTGAGAAAGAGCTCCTTTGTGGCTCAAACCTCCAGCAGCGTCAAAACCCTGAGCCTCAGAAGATGTGCTTGAGGTGCTTGGCGCCGTATGTTTTAAAGAAGACCAGAAGAATGAGGGTCCACAGGCCCAGGATGAAGCCGTCCGGGGGATGCCAGTCTTTCTGCTTGGGTTTCTGAGCAGCAGGGAAGAAAAAGAAGAGACTGTGGTTAATAAAAGTGTGTATAGTTCACCTGCTCTGATTGTTCCGTCACTCAAAGCACTTTTTGTGTGCCGTGTGTCGTCTTACGCACACAGACACAAGGGTTCACACAAAAGCGAGAGGTAGGGCTCATCAGTACACCTCCCCTGTCTTGTGTTTGTCCCATTCACTGCCACATCATCACTTTGTGTATGATTATACTTTTAAATCTCAGCCGTATTAAACATGCATCTCACAAGGAGCACATTTATATGCTAATGCCTGTGCAATATTCTGCGGAGAGACGAGACTTAACCTCTAAAAAATCTTCCTAAGTCCTCTGCTGGCGACAAAGCTATAGGCAGACACTGACGACGCACTTAAGAGATTTCTGTTATCCCTCACTTTACGAGCTGACATTATCCCAGGCGCGGAAACACAAGCCAGGAAAAGCATCAGCCAAAGCCAAAACTCCACCACTTGGCAAGAAAGAACACGCAGCAGGTTCCCCTTAAGTCTGATTCTTCATCTGTAGACACAATGAAAAACGCCGTGCTGTGAAGTAAACTGTCAGAAATACTTCTTCTGGTTTTCTTGTACGTCTTCAGCAGGGTGAGGCCCCTTTAATGCCTCTGTTTTCAACAATGTCCCTAAGTCAGCCTTGTGCCCCATTTATGCTAAATAAGCAACACAGCAAAAGGGCAAGCTACTGTATTCTTTTTGTGAAGTATTATGTACAAGCCACACAAGCTCTTCACACAAGGCAAAGGTACTGAAAACTAAAAAGCAAATGGCTTATTAACGTAAACAAAACACGAATGTGGCATAATAAACACGTTATTCTTTGTGCATAAGGCTGACACACACACACACGTCACTGATCTTCAGCATCGCAGAATTCTGTTAAAGCTCGACCCATTTCTCTTCTGTCACTAACAAGTCCAACGCCAGCGACCAAAGAAGAGTCCGAGTCTAGACCAGATCCATTCAAGCTTGAGTTGTTTCAACAAAGCTAGCTATGACAAGCTAAGACTTACATTTAGGCCAATTTTTCTTTTGCCACAGGGCCTTTCTGTAACTATAACTATATATTTATCATATATACACAAGGCAGATGTAGAGGATGTTTGAGCTTTAAACATAGTACAAACACAGTGCCCTAAAATAGCCCAGTTTCTGATTCTATTCCTAAAATAATATTCACAAATGACAAAACCCGTAATATAATTGCATTTTCTTATTAGAGGGCCGTTTCCTGGACATTAAAAAGTGAGGTCTGGGAACTGTACACTGGTTTGTGCAGGCTTCTGTCTCTCTCTGTTCTTTAGAGAGACTCAGGACAGCAGCAAATCTCATTACGCTGGATTCCAAATTTATTTAACAGCTCAATCAAGTCAAATCAATAGAGCTCCACAGCCTTTCAGAATAACAACACAGACAGGGAGGCGTCAGCCGGCTTTAAGCTCTAGACTTTGCACAAAACCATAGCACAGGACATATTTAAAGAACCATGCCTCTTATTTTATTGATTTCTCTAGTTTTATTCACTATTTTTTGTTTGTTTATTGGCACATTTAAACCTACTGTAGGTCTGAGGTTGATGGTAAAACATTAAAAAACATGTTATAGTCTCTGGTTAGTGAGTACCTGGGCGCCCCCTGGTGGTGGCTACAAACAATGATCAACGTGATCCTTACTTTAAGGCTATGCAATTTCTTTTTCTTGTATTTGACAAAAACTAGAAGCATACTGTGATAGAAACCATCTGTGAAAGGAAGCTGACTGACTGGTCTACTGTATACGCTTGTCAACCCTAACAATGGCTGCCAAAAAAAAAGATAAAATGGCTAATCCCGCGTGGTTAAATCTAAACATCTTTTAAAAGCAAACAAAACCTTAAAATCCGGAATTTTGTAGGGGCCTTGTTTTGATTGGTTAACAAAGTTCTAAGTTCAAAATTCTAGAACATTCTAAACTCTGTGACATCACGGGTCATTTTTATCAGTCAGCCTGCAGTTTAGAGAGAACAGACCAGAACAGTCTGCCACTTACAAGAAGAGAGGATAGTTTAAGTTTAGTCTCACACTCACTGTAAACCCGTGAACTAAAACTATGTTTTGTGTGGGTTGGGCGGTGGGCTTTGCACTCACCAAGGCAGTGCACGCATTGATGAGCTACATTTCACCAGGTGAGTTGGTAGATGACCCAGAGGCTGCTGAAAAAGATGAGACTCAAAACAACGGGCCCAGTCACCCCAAATCTTCAGTCTGTGGCAAAAGTGAAGAAACAAATGGAGAATCTTGTACTTGCCAAACCTGCAGACGCAAGAATTTAGAAGAAACACCTAGTCCCATCGTGCCTGTGACAGAAATGTCAGAAAACTCTTACGATGAATTTACGTTAGAATCAGGACCAATTTCAGACTCAGGCACAAGTAAAATATCACCTGATGGGTATACTTCAGACTCAGGCCAACATGTGATCACATCCGATGCTTCCACATTTGATGATTTCACATCCGATGATTTCACATCCGATGCTTCCCCATCCGATGTTTCCAAATCCGGTGATTTCACATCCGATGCTTCCCCATCCGATGCTTCCCCATCCGATGCTTCCCCATCCGATGCTTCCAAATCCGGTGATTTCACATCCGATGCTTCCCCATCCGATGCTTCCCCATCCGATGCTTCCCCATCCGATGCTTCCCCATCCGATGCTTCCCCATCCGATGCTTCCCCATCCGATGCTTCCCCATCCGATGTTTCCAAATCCGGTGATTTCACATCCGATGCTTCCCCATCCGATGTTTCCAAATCCGGTGATTTCACATCCGATGCTTCCCCATCCGATGCTTCCCCATCCGATGCTTCCCCATCCGATGCTTCCCCATCCGATGCTTCCCCATCCGATGCTTCCCCATCCGATGTTTCCAAATCCGGTGATTTCACATTTGGTGATTTCACATTTGGTGCTTCCCCATCCGATGAGTCCACATCCGACTCATGTGTAGAAGCTAAGTCTCTGGATTCTGGCTTTTTGACAATAGAGGATCTGAGTGCTTACATTGCGAGTGAAACAGCCGAAAGGTCCTATTTTGACATCAGTGAACGACGGTACGTAGACGAAGAAGACGACTAAGCGGAGTTGGGTTTTAACATTAGTTGCATTGTGAACACAAACAAATTACTAAAAATAGAGTCAACTTTATTTAAAGCTCGTCTTCACTAAATCTAGGGAATCAGTGCCTCTGCTCATCAAATTTGCAATATGTTGCTTAGTATGTATGGCTCTCATTGACATTCTGGTCTCAGAGAGTTATTTTACTACGGTTTTGTGAGAAGAACTACCTCTCGGTCACCTTTCTGCAAAACCCACTCATCAGCAGCTCATTTTTTAGCCAAATTCATTCATTCGTCACTGGTGCTGAAACATGGCTAACACGGCCAACACGGCCAACCGAAGCTGTACCATGTTCAGTTTTTAGTGTGGTCTGCTGGGCTTTGACTCGGTCCAAGATCTCCTAACAGACCTTAAATTTGACTTTCTCTGTCTAACAGAGACGTGGCAGCAACCGGAGGATTTTTCACCGCTCAATGACGCTACTCCACCGGGGTTTGTTTACCTCTCCCAACCTCGTGTCACTGGCCGAGGAGGCGGTCTCGCGGTAATCTACCGCGAGAACTGGAAAATAGCGCCGGTTCGTCTCGATACCTATCATTCATTCGAGGCCACTGCGTTTGAAATATCTGGAGCTGTTCCTACCCTCGTGGCCACCCTCTACCGACCGCCAAAGTCAAACAAGGAGTTTATCACGGAATTCACAACACTCCTCACACATCTATCCACACTCTCATCCAACATAATATTACTGGGGGACTTCAATATTCACATGGACATTGTCAATAACACTCTCACTAAAGATTTTACATCCTGTTTGGACAGTTTTGGCATTCAGCAATTTGTCAATTTTCCCACACACACAAAAGGACATATTCTGGACCTCATCTGCTGCTCTGGCATCACACCTACTGACTGTAAAGCAAAGTACCTTCCATTCTCAGATCACTCACTGCTCTCATTCAATGTTAATCTGTCACTATCCAAATACAACCCCACGCACTATAAATTTCCGCAAAATTATGGACATTGACTTGGACAACTTATCCCTTCACATTGACAACCTCCCTGTACAGACAACCTTCACTCCCCAGAACAATTACTCTCACACTACAACACACACCTCCATAGCATCTTAAATAATATTGCTCCACTCAAAACCAGATCTGTCTCATTCACTCACTCCGCACCCTGGTTCACTCCAGAACTCAGACGGTTAAAAGCAAAAGGACGGCAACTGGAAAGACTATACAGAAAAACTGGACTCACTGTGCACAAGGACATGTATTCAAACCACACTCTCCACTACAAAAACTGCATTTCTAAGGCCAAATCCACACACTACTCCAGTTTAATAAATTCAAATCAAGGTAATTCCAAGGCACTTTTCTCACTGATTACAAAAATTACAAAGCCTCCTGACTCACTTCCCCCTCACCTTTACTCCTCAGATTTTTGTAATAGACTTGCCTCATTTTTCAAATCAAAAATACACGACATTCACCAGCAACTCACCCCCCTTTCTGTCCCCTACTCACCTACCCCTATCCCATCTGCCTCTATCCATTCATTTTCCACATTCTCCCTTCCCTCTGTTAACCAAATTTTAACTCAAATTCAAAAATCAAAATCCTCCTCCTGCAAACTGGACCCACTCCCAACTGTCCTGGTCAAAGCCACATTACCTTCTCTGTCCCCTCTCATCACTAACATTATTCACGCCTCCCTCTCGTCTGGATCTGTTCCCTCCTCCTCAAGACTGCTGCTGTCACACCAATACTCAAAAACCTGGGTCTGACCACACCAACCTTAATAACTTTCGCCTATTTCCAATCTTCCTTTCATTGCCAAAATTCTAGAAAAAACAGTTGCTGCTCAAATTCACACCCACTTATCCTCAAATAATCTCTATGAAAAATTCCAATCTGGTTTTCGACCCCTCCACAGCACTGAAACTGCCCTCCTTAAAATAACGAATGACCTTCTCCTCTCTGCTGACTCCGGCTCACTCTCCATCCTCCTTCTGCTTGATCTAACTGCAGCCTTTGATACCATCTCACACTCCATCCTTCTGCTCAGACTCTCTTCCATCGGCATCACAGACATAGCCCTCACCTGGTTCCACTCCTACCTCTCAGAACGCACTCAGTTCATCCAGCTCAAATCCTTCACCTCCCATCCTGTCCCGTCACCACAGGGGTACCTCAGGGCTCGGTACTAGGGCCCCTACTGTTCATCATCTACCTTCTCCCCTTGGTCACATCTTCCGAAAACATCACATTGACTTCCACTGCTACGCTGATGACACCCAGCTCTACCTCTCTAACAAACCAAATTCCTCACTCTCACCCTCCTCCCTAATCAACTGCATCTCTGAAATTAAATCCTGGTTCACCACAAACTTCCTCAAACTAAACAGTGATAAAACTGAACTGCTTCTAATAGGCACCAAAAACACCCTTAACAAAATCAATAACTTCTCCATTACTTTTGAAAACTCCACCATCACCCCCTCCCCACAGGTAAAGAGTCTGGGTGTTATCCTCGACAGCACACTCTCCTACACGTCCCACATCAATAATGTCATCCGCTCTGCATACTTTCACCTCCGCAACATCCACCGCCTCCGCCCCTCCCTCACCCCACACTCTACAGCAGTCCTTGTGCACAGCCTCATCACCTCCCGCCTGGATTACTGCAACTCCCTTCTGTTTGGTCTCCCCCAAAAAACCCTCCATAAACTTCAACTGGTCCAGAACTCAGCCGCCCGTATCATCACACGCACTCCCTTCACCAGTCACATCACACCTGTCCTGCAACAGCTCCACTGGCTCCCCATCAACTACCGCATCAACTATAAAATACTGCTTCTGACATTTAAAGCCATACATAACCTCGCACCTCCATATCTCTCTGAGCTCCTCCACATCTCCACCCCCACCCGCTCCCTACGCTCCTCCTCCTCTCTACAGCTCTCAGTCCCGCTTGCCCGTCTTGTCACCATGGGGAGTAGAGCCTTCAGTTGCTCTGCTCCCCAGCTTTGGAACTCTCTCCCCTCTGACCTCCGCAACACAGACACACTGCCACATTTCATTACAAAACTCAAAACACATCTGTTCAGACTGGCCTACTCACTCCCTCCATAACTGCACTGTCCTGTCATTAATATATGTAATTGTTGTTTTTATTGTTTTTTTTTTTTAATTGTTGTTCTTGAGTATTTTATTATGTGCTATTGTGTTTTTATTGTTGTTGTAAGGCGACCTTGAGTTCCCAGAAAGGCGCGTTATAAATAAAATGTATTATTATTATTATTATTATTATTATTATTATTAATGTTGGTGCAGGCTCTAGTCCACAGAAGGCCGACTCAGCACAGGTCGAGCGGAAAGCTTGTGCCCCGAAATGTAAAATAATGTGTTTTTTTTAAAAGCACAGTCACAGTAAAGAGCTCATTACAGCTGCACATTGGCCTGGAGGCTTTCAGAGCTTCTTGCTGACAGCGTAAAGTCTACAGTTCTCACACTGTAAACACCTGATGATCTTGACCCATCTGCTCTCGTTTAGCTAAAAACACAGGTACGTCCCACCTGAATAGTCTTCCTGTGTTTTATGGTTGAACAGATACAGGACAACCACAACAATGTACTCAGAGGACTAGGCAGGGCTAGGCAATTTTATTTCTATAGCACAATTAATACACTGGGTAACTCCAAGTGCTTTACAGAAATAAAAGGCAATTTACAAGATTTAGATTTGGAAACACTATTGATACTATGATCCACTGTAAACAGATCCCAGAGACTGCCGCATGATGCTAACAGCACCCTTTGTTAAAGAAAGTAGTTTTTACTTTAAAAGAAAAGAAACCAGAAGTTAATTACATAATAACACGTAACATGACAAAATGGCCAGTCTAAAGAAAATGCAATACTTGCTTCTTCTTTTGGCTTGAATCTGTCTTTTTAATGACAGCAAGCAGAGCAGACAAAAGGATATGCTTTGATTTTATTTCAGAAAAGCCTCTCTGTGTAAATGTATATTGTTTATTAGAGGAGACTGTCCAAGCGCCAAGTTTGGAAGAAAGGGCATGTCTTCTAAAATGTATTTTATACAATTACGACACTGCTAGGGTCCAGTGTAACAGTGTTTTTCTATATGAAAAGCATTGTGTGGCACATGATCTAGAAGTTTCTGTCCAGCTGAGGGAACTGTGTGAGATAACCATCATTCTAAAAACCATGAAAATAGAGAATATATATTTTGGGGCTAAAAGTAACACAGTGCCTCTTAAAGAAATTCAGAAAATGTTCATCCCATCTAAATCAACAGTCAATCAACATTATTGGTCCTTTATAAGATTTTGGTCAAGGTTACACAATATATTACAATTTTCTTCATCCACAATATCTGATATGTATGTTTATTAGGTAGTGTTCCTTCAGTGATACACTAACCCTTCAAAGTTTCACTAAACTAAGAACGTGATAGAAATAGCTTATTTGAGAGAACTTTCTTTTTTTGTCATTTGAGGGCATTTTCACAGATATCATTAATAACAGTACCATATCTTGTGGTGCCATGTGATTTCCACCTCTAGCCCATTTCTTTAAATATTTAGATTCAGAACCATATTTACCATACCAGGCACTAAAATGATAAAACTCATGTTGTTATTGTATTTTTTTTGTTAATATCATGCAGCTCTAAGTTTGGGGTATTTTAAGTACACTGCTAAAACAGCCCCTTTAAACACATGTTGGATGGGAGCGTGTGACCACAGGGGTCAGTGGAGCTGCACAAACAATGGCTGCCAGTGGTTTGCGTCATTCTTACAGTGTGTGAGTGCACGAGCCTCCGGGGCGAGGATGAGCGGAACAGCGGAGCGAGATGGATCAAGTGTGACAGGATGCCACGTCAGCAGAGCCGGCGGAGAGAGGAGCATATGTCAGAAGAGGGGCTCTGGGCTCTGGCTAACGGTTGTCATTATCCTCTGCTCATTACTGCCGCCATCTCTCATCAGCCCTTTTCACATTGTCACTACACAAATTGATAAATAATATATCGTGCATTATAGAAGATCTCTCAATATGTGACAATGATTAATGTGTAAGTAAGAGTATATTGACACACATCAGTATTTTGCTTCAAAGCTGGATGTGTTGTCTCAGAGGAAAATAGAATAGATAATTTTTTTCAAACAAAACATGTGGGTTTTGTGTAAAAGAGAGTAAACTACATGTTCTTACTGTTTGTAATTAATTCTTAAATTCTGGGACCTAATAAAATGTTAGTACAACAACACACACCTACTTCTGCTGTTATGTTGATGACAGTCCAAATATTCCATTGCAGCAGGTGTTCAGACATGACGCTGAAACGTTGTACTGGTGGTGTTTTCAAAAACTAAATTAAAGTAAAATGGAAACACTTTCAAATAAACTTGATTGTCAGACTGTTTTCAGATTTGAAATACAGATGCGTTTCAAGTCAACACATCATTATTGGATGAGACCCTACTATTCCTCTGCCTAATATTAACAGAATCAACAGTAAAATGCAAAGCTCTTTGATTCAGAGATGTGCGAGTCCTGTCATCTTGGTCCATGTGTAAGTCGCTAGTATCATCAAAAAAAAAAAAAAAAAAGACAGACATAAGAACCTGAGTCTGACTGACGTTTCCAGCACCACCTGAAAGCAGAATAAGAAAGGAAAGTGTAGACACCAGGGTTTTCATGTTAGCCTCACACTGCTCTTCTACTCTTAGTTCAAAGTCCATAAAATTGAACAATATAAAGTGATTAAATCAAAATTAAATTAAATTAAGATTAAATGAAAGTGATTAAACCACCTAAGAAATACAAAGATTTGTACATCATCACTGTTTACTTTCCCACGTTTGAGTTAATCTTAATTATAGAGCGATTTTTTTCCACATAACATTCACTGTTTATTTTTTCTAAAGACGGGGGTGAAGTGAAGTTTGTATGAAATGATATGCTTTTTATTCTCCCTTTAGAGTGGTTTTCTCCTGCTCCTGAACAGTGCTATACTAAAAAGGAGCCCATTTACTTTCACAAACAACAAACATAAAAGTGCATCCGAAACTCAGCCCAAACCGCATAAGTGTGACTTTGATGAATGTCCAAAAAGAACTTTCAAGGAGACATTTGTGAAATAGTTTCTTCTGGTTGTACTTAATTTAAAAGCTTTTCATGTGAAAGGAAAACTGCAAACTCTGCTTGAATTGATTGGACTTTTGTTTGACCGAGGTCTGTAAGGTTAATGTCATTGATTTTCTATCAATGAAAAATTGCTTCAGTGCATAATTGGCTTAAACTTTTTTAATGGTTCTGTCTTTAGCTGCTTTTGTTAAAACATCATGTGCTAGAGTAAGGCTAATACTCAGAAATATGATAAAGAAAGCCACTGTTCCCTGACCTTCACTCAGCGTCCAGCTCCAAGGACAGGGACCTCCACTGAAGCAGCCCACCTCCATTACACACGCTTTGTGTTGCGTATTCAATTCGCCGGTAAAATCAATTAACGGCAACCCATCTCATTGATTACAGCTAATTAACATGGTCACGCTGGATGCTAATAGTTGTAGGAAACGCTCTGCCAAACGCAAGCAGCAGCACTCCAAGGTTACAACCGTGAGCGAGTGAGCAGGACATGGGTACAGGACATGGGTACAGGACATGGGTACAGGACATGGGTACAGGACATGGGTACAGGACATGGGTACAGGACATGGGTACAGGACATGGGTACAGGACATGGGTACAGGACATGGGTACAGGACATGGGTACAGGACATGGGTACAGGACATGGGTACAGGACATGGGTACAGGACGAGGAAGGAGTGGGATGTTGGGATTTGGTTTTTACAAAGCAGCCTCGAAAAACTCCCATGTGATAGACAATAGTGTCATTAAAGATAGATTAATGAGACACTTTCAGACATACTGTACACTGCACTTTTATGAAACACAAGAAAACCAGTCTTACCAAAGGTTTCAGGTGGCATGTGATGATGCTCTGCGGATGTTAAAGGGACCTCAATGAACAAATGCAACCAAATGTTTGACTGCATGAATAAGCACTTTATTATCTCTATCACAAAAGCACATAAATAAATATTTCTAGGTTAAACAAAACTGAACATGATCATTTTGAGCAAATCTGACCCACCCACCAGATGGTCTGTTCTACATTTCTAAAACAGTAATCCCAGGTGAATGTGTGTTATGTGACTGGGTTACCAACCTCCAAGTAATGACCCACCTAATGAAAGTTTATCCAACCAAAAGAAAGGCTGCCAACTGCCAAAAGAGCAACACCATTGGTTTGAATAAGCCACGGTTCAGTGGAAATCTCTTGGCTTTGGGAGGGACAAGACGGATTTCTGCAAGTCTTTAAACTCATAACATTTGCAAGAATCTTGATGATGTGAAAACGATGCTTATCAAGTCTCAGGTTTACTGCCTTAAGCTCAATGTCACTGTGATGCAGATATTTAGAGCTGACTTTTTCTGTATTTACCTGTGACAATATGTACTGCTTTGTAAAACCAACTCTACAATTCAGTGAATTAGTGTAGTTCAGTTTTTCCAATCTGACCTTTTTTTCTTAGGTTATAAAATAATTGTGATATATTGGGGATAGTCTTCAAATAATTTTTTGTAGTTTTATTATGATAAAGTGGACCGAAGATTGCACTTATCTGGTTGGACCCGCCTTTTAATCCACATAACCTTTTCTAAGAGTCATTGAAGGATGTGACAAGGGAAAGGTGGTATGAAAAGGGGGCGGATGGAAAAGCAATAATTTTCACTGTTTCCATTTTCAATCCTCTAGAGCCATATGGTGTAGCTTTGAGCTGGAAAAAGAACAAATATTAATTTGCCGCCAGAGACTAGGACTCAGCAAAGAGAGAGAAAAAAGCCGAATACACACGAGAGTAAAAATAACAGAGCTTTTTTTAGTCGGTTCCAGCACTGAACATATTGTGATTAGGTGTTGGCAACACGATGAGATGTGTGAGGTGACGGGAAGAGGGGCTCACCCTGTCACCGCTCGGGAGACACCTGCCAATGTCGACAGGGCATTAATCAACTGCTCACAATCACGGAGCAGACAGACACTATACAGCACAGACTCATATATCCACCGTCAGTCACTCTGATGACTTTCCCATTTACAAGCCGTCGTCTGCTTGGCTGCAAATACAAAAATGCTCGGTTTAAAACACAAACGCAGTGAGAAAATTTGTTTTTCTTGGTGGCACAAGCCAAATTACCCATAGAGCACTTGGGGAAAAGTGGTCCGTAGAGAACTTAAAGACATGGAGAGAAGTGAGTGAATATCTACGTGTAGTTAAGAATATGGCTTGTAGAATACATTTGTCTCTGTGTAAAGCCAAACAAAAAATGCTTAACAAATAAAGAAAAAATAAAGATTAGTGGTTTGTGTGAGAGCACATGCATAGTTACTTTTCAGACCACAGTACAAACCTAAAACAACAAACACCGGTAGCTCAATCAAACAGATTCACAGATCCAATGTTGTAGTATGTCTGCCTCAGGCCAGTGTCACTGTGAACCCCGCTGTACGAAGCCATAAGTAATTAAATGGTAGTGTGTAGACAAGACCACACTGATTGAGCACAAGACATTCACAAGACCAAGAATATGGCCGGTCAAGACCAGGACCAGTGTACTGTATAATACACTGCCTTAGATTCAAAAGAAACAATCCAAGTCTAGTGTCCAACCAAGTAAAAACTCATTAGGGTCAGTGTTTGGTGAAGGAAATGGAGTTAGTCCAGTCTTAGACCAGGTCCAGACTCACGGAGGTCAGTGTTTGGTGAAGGAGACAGAGTTAGTCCAGTCTTAGACCAGGTCCAGACTCACGGAGGTCAGTGTTTGGTGAAGGAGACAGAGTTAGTCCAGTCTTAGACCAGGTCCAGACTCACAGAGGTCAGTGTTTGGTGAAGGAGACAGAGTTAGTCCAGTCTTAGACCAGGTCCAGACTCACGGAGGTCAGTGTTTGTGAAGGAGACGGAGTTAGTCCAGTCTTAGACCAGGTCCAGACTCATGAAAGTCAGTGTTTGTTGAAGGAGACAGAGTTAGTCCAGTCTTAGACCAGGTCCAGACTCATGGAGGTCAGTGTTTGTTGAAGGAGACAGAGTTAGTCCAGTCTTAGACCAGGTCCAGACTCAGAGGTCAGTGTTTGAAGGAGACAGAGTTAGTCCAGTCTTAGACCAGGTCCAGACCCATGAAAGTCAGTGTTTGTTGAAGGAGACAGAGTTAGTCCAGTCTTAGACCAGGTCCAGACCCATGAAAGTCAGTGTTTGTTGAAGGAGACAGAGTTAGTCCAGTCTTAGACCAGGTCCAGACCCATGAAAGTCAGTGTTTGTTGAAGGAGACAGAGTTAGTCCAGTCTTAGACCAGGTCCAGACCCATGAAAGTCAGTGTTTGTTGAAGGAGACAGAGTTAGTCCAGTCTTAGACCAGGTCCAGACCCATGAAAGTCAGTGTTTGTTGAAGGAGACAGAGTGGGTGGCGTTAAACAAAAGCAGCTCCTCTGCTGGGTTCAAAAGGTTGTGATTATGTAGACTAGAACTTCAAATAAACAGCACCTTAGAGTTAAGAGTTGGGCATGGTTCAAGAAAAATTAGAGGCTCTCTTGCCACAGGGCCTTTTAGAATGTCTTTTATTGGCATATCAAGTACAGAGGACTTAAAACACCAAAGTGAAATGTAATTAGGAGTTTTAGTGATACACATTTCTGCTACTGTACTACAATCTCCCAATAATTAATGATTTGTTCTGCCAATAAAAAAAAAAAGCATTAATAATCACTTCTTTTGAAAAACAATCCACATCAGTTCCTCCAATGACTCCATTCGATCAGTGACAGCGCGTAAACAAAGACATCTGATTGAGCCTTGCACACAAACTGACAGCTAATCTAAAAGTGGAGCGCTGTCAATACTCCTGATGGGCATCAGTCATCCTGCTGCAGCAGCGCAGACAGACTCTAAAGAGGGAAAGAGAGATGACTCAGTCTGTCAGGACTCACATCTACGACCCGGCAGGAGGGCAAGTCGATAATCGAAATCTCTGGAAGGGGTTGCCGGGTCGTGTTTGTGTGCCGTACGTGCGAGTGCATTTAAGAGTCAGACTCTGGAGGAATAAAAAAATAAAATTGCCTTTGAAACTATTCTCCCGATATGCAGTAACTATGCTGGCTATGATAATAATGAGATGACCTGCAATATTTGAATGTCCCCTTTAACATACAAATGGTTTATTGCATTCTATAGAATCTAACGGTTACTTGTGCCACTCACATTTGGTCATGTCACAGTTGAATGATGCAATAAATACTTTATTATTATGGCTATAGGAGATGTTGATATTGCAATAACAATAACTAAATTTGTGATGTCTTGTGCAGGACTAATAATAGCAACATCACTGCCTGGGCACGTGCTAGTTAAAGGGTTGTATCTAAGCTATCAAAAGTCTGATTGCTTCTGCAGAGTGAAAATAACAGCCACACTTTACGGGAGACTCTTGTGTGAACAGCAGGCAGAGCTGGTATTTGGCCGTGTTTGTACAGCCACCACTTAGCTAATTTCCTCAAAGTGATGTTGGTTGTAGAGACCCCTCCCGTTTCCCATCATGATACTCAATAAGCGTCTGACGGAGCGTCGGCCTGTGGTCAGCCTCATTTCTCTGGGCCAACTGACTGTGACTCTGTTCACACCAAAGTAAATGTCATCCAGTGGTGTGTCCTGTAGCAGAGCCACTGGACTTTTCTCTTTCATCGTTTTTCCGGTTTCAGCAGGGTCTGACCTCTCTTATCAACACCAATAGCTTAACGTTTGTCCACTGCAACGAGGCAAACTTTTTGATCATATCAAAAAGAAAAAAATCTTCTTTACTTCTAACTTGGTGTAATCCACGTTAGAAGTAAAACCTGGGGTCAGCAAAATGATTGAATGAAAAAACTGATTGTCTGAAGTGGGCTTTGACAAAATGTCTTCATTAGGGCTGGACAATAAATCCAAGCCTGCACTGCACACTGGCTTATGCTGCTGCTCCAAAGCAGCTCAAATAATGACCATTAAGACTCTAAAGATGCCATATGTGCTTTACCAAACAATGTCAAAGACACTGAAAGCTGTAAGTTGTAAACTAAATCCCAATTGTCTAAAAAGCATTACATTTATAGACCAACAAATACTTAAAAAATGAGATATATTAGACAGCTTTCCCCTTTAGTGACTCTGAAGTGCCGCTGCCACCAAGTGCTTACTGTGGGGCTGGGAGCTGATGGGTAGCACCTGTTTAATAAAGAGATGCTACTTAATAATATTAAAAAGGTATTATTTTAAGTTTTATGACATATAGCTCAATAACAGTGCAATTAATGAAAGTTCTTAATGGACTTGCCCTTGCTCTTCCTGCCAATATGGCAGATAGAAGACTTCTGGAGCTCTATATGGATATTAAGTAAACCATGCCTGAAGTAAATGCAAGACAGTCATGAGCTTTCTATTGAGTTTACAACCATTTTAGAAAATAATGGCATACTGCTGAGTGGACTCCGCGGAGCTGAGGTCGAAAGAGACAATTTTTTGCCAGAAATAAAAATAACCTTCTCTCTTGTGTCACAAAAAGCAGCCTATTATCATGCTAATAAATGCAAATGAGCATTAATTTATATGTTTTACTATGCAATGTCTGCTATGGGAAGCAAATAATTTAATTAAAAAAATAATAAAAGGTTAAGGCAGTGTGAGCACTTACAAAACACTCATTTACATAATTAACAAAACCCACTGGGCCAATATTAAATTAATATCAATATAATTTGCTATTTATTGCATGAGTGCAGCGTAGTGTGGCCTGATGAATGCTCCTTGTGGAGAACAAAATGCTTTGAATAAAGTTATCTGACTTCAAACTGTGAGGACACACCGTCAGCTGCATTAGTCACTTATTGATAATGTAAGCTTTGTTAACGTCGGTGGAGTCAACAGGTTCAATCAATTATGTCTGATGCACAGCAATATAATCACAGACATTAAGACAACATCAGCCGCGTTTGACGGATGCGACGCATAATGATCCACTTTGAGAAAATGTCAATGAACAGAAACGGCAAAGGAAACTTGTTCAGTTCATGTCATTGAATCTGTGCAATAATAAAAATTGAACAGTGAGAATAATTTGTTCTAAAGAGTAAAGTTGCAATCTTTTTAAAGAGTGATCATGTAGAGTGTTTTCTCTCCTGAAAGTTCTCAACAAGGTCTGAGCAAAAACTCACAAATTGTTAGGCAGTATTTGTTTTGGTTTCTTTGTACAGTTTTTAAAAGAGAAACTATCACACTTTCCCTGACGCTGTGCTCACTGTTGTCATGATGTTGTTCCTTCTGTAGACAGCTTTTACTGTGAATGTGTCTCTTAAGAGGCTCATTTAACGGATTACCTAAAGAAATACAATAATCAGACTGGAGTAAGGCCTGAAGAGACATGTCATTGACACAGACTTATTACTACAAACAGCAGAAACTTCAAATACTGTTTAAGACATGATTTAAATTGCTATAAGCTGTAACGAAACGGTGGGTTTAACAGGAGGCATCTTACGTACGTTTTTGTGTCAGTTGCATTTTCAGGCCAAAATATAATATAATATAATATAATATAATATACAGATGCCAAGTCACTGTTATTGCCATAAATTATGATTTGCTTAACACCCAAAATATAATATTTAGAAGAACAAGGATTACACTTTCAATTTCATTTCAATGTAGTTTAAATGTTAAGAATCAAGACCGAGTTGCTAGTAATTGGCAAGACTCACCAACCAAATCTAATAAATGTCAAACTTTCAATATATAACCATTTCTTTGTTGATTAAAAATCAAATGTAAATTTAAAATTTTCCTTGATTCGTTTAGAATTTCTCATAAGTCACAAAACGATGCAATTAGATAAAAAAAGAGAAACACTAAACTTGTATGAATGCTCATGGAAGAAAAACCCTCCAAAAACAAATTGGAAAAAGGTAAAAATGCCCAAGGATCTGTTTCATGTGAGAAAACAAATAACTCCTTTCTCCTTAAAATCACAATTTGAAAAAAAACACGATGTTTTTTTTAAGCAGAATTGGTAACTAACTTTCTACCTGGAAATAAAATGTGAACGTGTGATGGAACACAGTAAACCAAAAACAAGGACAGAGGGTCAGTGGTTTGATTTTTTTAAGAATGCTTTTAAGCCTGCTGCCTTTAGAGCGTTTTGAATTGAAACCGTAAATGTGTTTTCCATTTTAGTGAAACCATTCAGGCAGGTGAGAACACACATTAGGATACAGACCAAAATAACCAAACCTACAAAGTGCTGGGAGGGGTATTTTTCCTGCAGAGTTAAATTAGCTCTTCTATTTGTGAAAGTGAACACCATCCAAACCAAACGACCAGGTGACTCTTCAAGTCTGAGCTTAAAAGGCTACTGTAGCGGCTCGTGCTTCGAATAAAAAAAATTGGTCTTCTGGCATTTTTAAACTAAGACTGACATCTGACCAATACATGGTGTGAATGTTTTTAGTATTTCCCAGAGCACAGCATCAAAACATTGTAGTGGTTTTGAGAAGGAAAGTCACAATAAAAACAAAACTTACCTTTATGACACACTTCAATCATACAGCATTGTCTTTCCTTATTTTATATGTAAATAAAAACAGGTTCCAAAAACGTATATTGGGGAATTAGTGACCCTAAATTGCTCAGGTTACAGAATAAGTGTGTTAGCCCAGCGCTTTGGGATTTGTCCACCCTATCTTATGCCTACAGCACTTTCCTTCAGATAATAAGCAGAAAGAATTCAGAAAGACCAGACGTATAATCATATAATATACACACCATTTAAGCGTCTCACACAAGTAAAATCAAAACTAAAAAGCACTCACTAATGTGTGTAAATGGAATAATAAACACACACACACTACTTTGTATATATACTGCTACCTCAACATTTAAAACCTCAACAAGCAAGCTACTGCATTTATGCTTCATTCATCGTTCTCCTCTGCAATCACACTACCTGCCTCTGCTCAAATCTAAGGTAATCACTGAATATACTTAATGATAAAATAAACTGTTTAACCAATTATAAATTCTATAGTGTAGTATTAGTATGTTCTCATAAAAAAAAAAAAAAGGTTTTACAAAAACTGCTTTTTGTGAAGTCGAAGATGTAGGTCTGACTTCAACATGGCCTATTCAGAGGAAGTCCAATTCCAAATGTAATCTCTGTTAACGTGTGCTGCTGCCTTTTCCCAATGATTCGTGACATCAGCGCTCCCAAGAGTTGAAGTAAAACTAGTCAAATAGTATTTTTAATGGGCCGATAATGAAAAGTCCTATGAGAATGGCAAAAGACCCGGTGCTGGTTTTATTTGAATGCAGAGCACAAGTGGTAAAGGTGGAATGAGGAGAAATAGGTGTTCATTTGTGAAGGTCGGCCTGACAGAGAGAGACACAATCCGTTTGGGAATGACATGAATCCACAATTCCTCGCCACAAACCTGTTCACAGACGCTGGATTTCACGGTGGCCCCTTCGCGCCGAGACCAGGAGGCACTTGTATTTCATACTTGGAGCGGTCACCATAGAAACGGCACATCTGTCTGCGACTGGTGCATGCAACTTTTCTGCTCTGGGTCCAAAATTTAAAAAAAAACAAGCGAGACCGCGTTTCAGGTGACACAAACACAGCAGCACTCGCACAGCCAATAGGTATTGTGGCAGACATACAATAAATTACAGAATTTGAGTGAGTATATAGATATTTAGTCAAACAACGGCTGCAGGAGTGATACCTGTATATAAAAAGGTAAAAACGCAGGGGCTCAAAAAAGGTGAAATGAACAAAAAGCCTTTATAAGACAAAAATGCACGAATCCTCAGCATTATCGAATCTTGAATAAGCACAGAACAATTCAAGCATAATAAAAGGATACGAATACAACTTAGCCTTACATACCAGAAACACAAACACATAAGCTTAGGTCAATTTAAAAGTTCTGTTCATCAAAGGATCAAATGTTATACGGTCTAATTTCGTCCCCTCACACTGCAGTCGTTCTCATGCATGGTTGACTAACGTGAAGGTGCCAAATAATACTCTCAGCAAGTTTCCTAAAGTGTTGCACAAAGGCACACTTGTTTGCACTTGTTTCTCTCGACAAAGCAGCAGTTAAGAGTTTGAGTTGGTCGTTTTAACTCTTAGATATTGGGAACAATTTGGAAGTGAGCTCAGGCCCAGGTGTGTTTGTGGCAGAGTGAGTTTAGACCAGGGGAGGCGATGCACTGAGTGAGCCCTTTAAAAAGTGCCACCATATATTGTTTATTTTTTAATGGATTGCAAAATAAAGATTCCAGGATGCTGTTTTAATATGTGGTTATGAATCTTTGGGTTTCCTGTAGAGTGACTCAGCGGCTCTCACCTGATGAATGATCTCAGACACTGGCAGCTGGTCCACATACGAGTACGACTCCTTCTCTTGCTCGTCATTCACAGCTCTGTCAGACAAATAACAGAAAATGTCAAACCTTTTTACAACCGATAAGTAACCTGGACCTGATATAGGAGGGTATTCTTGAGCGGAGGATGCCGTCAGGCTGAGGAAAAGACTGCAGTGCTTCTGTTGACTTCTGTGTGTGTGTGTGTGTGTGTGTGTGTGTGTGTGTGTGTGTGTGTGTGTAGCTGCAGTGGACGTGATTGGCAGCTCATTTCAGACTCAAAGTCAATGATATGCAGTGCAAACTAATGCAAATTAAGCAAATTCCCAAGAGAAATCTGGAAAGAAATTGAATAAATAACAGCCGAGGTAACTGTGAGTGAATCAAAAATTAGCCTGATAAGATAATATAAAAATAGTTTAGCACTGATTTTGTTATTATAAAAAAATTCCACGATGGATAGATACTTTAATAAGTGGCGCAGTAAAGCGGTCGTCCTTTAACCGAGACGTTTTTAAAGCATGTACGGTAAATAAAAGATCACATATGCAGTACTATTAGTTCTGATACAAAGTCTATGAAATGTATTAATGCGTACAAAACAGTAAATTACTTAAAAAGTGCTTGTTTAAGTGTTGGCTCACTATTTGGCAAGCAACAGTTCTTCATTAGTAAAGCTTTACGACAGCCTTTTAATGGTTTATAAATACTTATAAACCAAGTATTGAACAGTTTATAACCCATTTATATCCACACATTATTAGGAATTCGTTTTATGGAACCTTTTATTGTAAAGTGGTACTGTGTTTTCAGTTTGTTCATTTCCGTCAACATTAAAACAGATCGAGAAAATCCACTGAATGGAGATTACAGTTATTTTTAGAGGATTTCCATCTTATAAGTCTTTCATGATCAGAAACCTCAACATGGTGTCGATCTTGTTGAGTAACTTAACTGTTCTTTTTCTTTTCTAAGTGAACTGTTGCTGCACCTTGTGTGGACTGTTCTCAGAAGTAAAGGTCTCTGTGGTCTCGTCCTTAGAGATCTGCTCAGTGTCGAGAAAATCACAATATCTTCAAATCACAATATCAGAGCTTTTATCAAACTCCTTGGACTTCACACTTCTGTTTCTATTTAAACTGTAAAAATTATAATAACATGGAAAGAGTTTTTTTTTTTTTTTTTTACATTGTCTAACTTTTACTAATTTTGTAAAATCCAGAAGACTGACTCAAATCAGACTGAGTTTAAGGTCACTGCTGAAGGAAGTCTGACTGCATGTCTTTCATAAATCACAAAGTTTAACTCAGCCGCTGACAAAATAGACAATCGCTCCACAGCCGTTGCTCAATCCCTCGCTGTGAAGCAACCTGTTCTCTTCTCTTTATTTTCAGCTTCGTGGATACTTTTGCCTTTGGTCTTTGTCACTCACTGCCCTTCCTTTTTCACTTCTCTTTTCTATTCAGCTCTGTTCTTCTCTTCTCTGCGTGTGTGCGGTAGGGCAGGGCAGAAGCTGCTGACAGGCAGGAACAGAAAGGAAAATACAGAGCAAGCTGGCAGGCACGGAGACAGTCTCCAACAGTGCTCAATGTGTGCTCCAAACTCAAAAAAGAAACACGTCAAACAGCTCGCTGCCATTCACGCCCATTCACTTAATGCAAGAGATGAGCCCTAATTCAATTTAAAGCACTTTCCACTTTATTTTCCATAAGGAGAGTTTTTAGAGAGCATTTGTAATCTCTTTAGATGATTTTAGTGGATTTTCCTTCACTTTCTACTTCTACTATCACTCCCATCTTAAGGTCAAAAAAATGATTACATCTGCTTTGTTTCAAGCACCTCTTCTGCTTTGGGCCAAAAATATACCAAAAACAGAATGAATTTAATGGGTGTTGTTCAAGCGGATTGTGTACAGAAAACGTAAACAGCCACCTATGTCTGGAAGTGAAAGAGCATCTAATGTCATTACACTGTTTACCTTATGTATAATAAAGAAGAGCGAGGTGGTCCATTAAAGTGTCCCCTCCATCAAGTGCAATTCCATTAATGGAAGAGCCGCTTCGTACTCGCAGGAAAAAATGCCATTTGGAAATGGGTGGGAGGAACAAAAAAAAGGCTAAAAAACATGTGTATCCATCTTTTGTAGCCCTCCTCTTGTCTAAGTGGTTGAACAAACTGACAAAAGTGGATTAAAACAGCACTATATTTAATAACGGCTTGTTTCAGAAGATATCTGTGATCCCATTGTGGAGAAAGCACATAAGGCCAACAACAAGCCATTTTCAGGTCTAAAGGTAAACTTTATAAGCAACAGTGGTCTGACAAAATGCTTTTAAAAAAATATCTGTGGAGCTATCTAATAGAAACTTGACCAAAACCCAACCTTGGGGTTTATAATAAATGACCAATTTGGTAAAAATTAAAAGAGAATGTTTGTGCCTTTGTTCACAGCAGCCTACTGTAGAGAAAGTGTGATTAATAAATAACGCAAAGTTTTTTTGATATTCCACCTCAGCTTCTTACTAAACAGACAGCTTCTTTGACTTTAATATAGTCACAATGCTTTTTTGCTTTATCCTAAAGTACTTCTAATTCTCAGCAGCATCCCTAAACTAAGCTCCATTAACGATCAAATAAATGGAGGATTGCTGCTTTGTTACATCAGAAAGAAAGATAAAGCGCCTCTATTTAGGACTAAATTAGACCAACAGCTGGCTCAATAACACTGCTGTGTGTCTGTGAGGATAGGCAATGTTTTACTACAAATCAATGATAAAGAAACGGGGGAAGTTGTGTGCAATGACTAAGTAGCCTCAGGCAAAGCAGCAAAAGACTAAAAATCGCTTTGGAAATGGCCTTTAATTACTATTTAGCAGGCAAAAGCATTAGATTACCGAGTATAAGACCTCCCAGTGGTTCAATTAAAGCCTGGTTTAATGATATTCTATTTCCTACATGACAGATGAAGTTTTCATTTAGATGCGTTTGTGCAGCACAGTCACCATGCTGACAACTGTTGACCATTTGGTACAAAGCTTTGTAATTCCTGACAAAGAAATATCACCAGGAAGAGATGACGCTAAGCACTTGTTCTGAAAACAGACCTACACTGCCATCTAGTGACCACACACTGCACTCACAACATGGCTGGGTGGGCTGTGGAGCAAACATTTGTAATGACACGCAATGTGTTTGTTTGACCACAGGGGCGTGCTAAAGACACACAGGAAACAATGCAGTGAGAGTAGTACACTATCAAGATCACAGTTCATTATTTAGATACTTTTCCCTAAAATAATCTGTTCAGAAACCAACAGGGACTAACTTTCATCTGTTTACTTACTTTCCATTTTCAAAATTACTCAAAATGAACAATTAAACCTGACAGGATTTGGTACCCATCTAAAACTTTTACACAGTACAGTATATACAGTTTATTTTCGCCTTTATTTAACCACACTTTGTTAAAATACCATTATAATAACCACATTAACTAATCTCTTTCTAAAGGGAGTCTTCCTGTACATGTTATTGGGTGTTTGGGGAAACAAGAGCTCCTGTTGTTTATACTATTTTATTGTTTTGTGCTTTATTTACCACATTCCCCCAAAATACTTGCGCCGATGCAAAAGCTCTACTTACATCTCCTCTACCGTCTTGATGGGCTCCGTCAGATTGATGGTTTCTGTGGTGATCTCTACTTTGCGTACGCTTCCGAAGAAATCTGTGATCAGGACGCTCCCTGGATCCCTGAGGAAGAGGTCAGTACGGTGGCCTGGAGTGGACACACACTGGCTCTTGGGACAAACCTTGAACTGTACAAAAAAAAACACAGAAAATAACTATTAGAAGTAGGAGGGAGAAGATTTAGAGGCAAGCAGTTGCCTATTAAATGTTGCCTACTGGACTCTACATTTAAAAAGAGGTTTGGGCTGAGACTGAGGCACACCAAAGGGCAAAAAAAAAGATGTAGTCAACTGAGAAAAGCCTAATATTGATCCCTAAACAGCACAAAAGAAGAGTGTGGCTTGTGGAAAGGATGAGCTGAAAAGAATAGTAGGTGTTAATTGATTGGTTTGGACTGTGCAGTGCTCGAGGCTGAGAGTGTGTGGTCCCCAGGGTCCGTCGATCTCTCCACAAGTGTTAGAGATAAAACATTAGTTGCTGCTGAGATTAAGGTTTGGCCCTGAGCAGCATGTACCGTCACCATCAAATGTCAAAGGTCACCATCAGACATTCTGTGCAGGGTGACGTTGACGTGGCCCTTTTCGGACCTCAGCACATGAGACACACCAGTGGATGCTCTTGTTGTATACACCTTATTATTCAATAATCTTATTTCATAATGTGTTTTAATTGTCTTTTATTTTCAATATATGGTAATCAGGAACATCTTATTTTCTTTAATCTCCATTTCCATCTGACAGTTTCTAAAAGTGTGTGGTGTGAAATTGAGCTTCCATAAGAAAGTCATTTCCATCATGGATCACTAAAGGTTAAGTCTAAGTCTATGCATGTCCTCAGCCAGGCAAAAGACAATGTGCTTCTCCTTAATAAGTGCTCAGTTTGTTTGCTCTGGGCAGTACAGGAACAAGAAGTAATGGATTGATGTGTTCCATTTGTTTTTTCCACTGTATTCTAGAAAAAAAGTTTTACTTTTAAAAAAAAAAAAAAAAACAAGGTTAACCCTATAAAAAGCTAACCTTCTGTGCTTATTTAATTGAATGTCACACAAAAGTTATAAACCACGTAAATTATAACTCTGTATAAAGTAGTTTTTATGTTTTTTAACAGACTAAGCAATATATAGCACATATTTACCATATCTGTGTTCTATCTAAATTATTTGTAATCCCACACACTTTAACACAAGAATTTAGTCACAGAAAAAAGTGTTATTACTTTTACATTGTGACTAATATTTGCCTCAATCCAGGGAATTTGGTTTGTGGACTGTTCCTGTAAAAATCTACTCCATTGCTAAACCAGAAAAACACAAAACTTAAGTCCTTCATGATAAATAAGAGCTGTGTCTAAAATATTTCCAACTATGAACATAGTCTTGGTCTTTTCAAATTTCATGTCCAACTCGTTGTAGGACGTTCCTGCAGACGTTAGTTGTACGGGGAACTTTACCAGGTCCTTCATGTTGCTCTTGCTCGCTGGATGGATGTCCTCCAGAAACTCCAGCAGGTAGAAGGTGTAGCGATCCATCAGGTGAACACCGATGGCCAAGTCCGGCTGGTGCTACAATATGACCAACATGACAAAGTTAAATGACCCAACCTCAAAACACAATTCATCAACCCATCATCGTGTAAAGCAGCTGCTTAAGAGATGCGTCTGTAACCGTTGTCCTCCTCACAGTTTTGAAATAACAATTCAAACTGAAGATTGATGTCTTCATTAAAATGATTGTCTCTGGATTATCATAAAACAGCAGCAGCCATCAGTCTTCCTCAGAGATAAGGCTGCACTCCAGGGTCAAATCACAAAATGTAAATGAGCAATTAAACAGCCATGTACAAATCTAAAATGCTGTTGTCTGCAAACAGTTCAGACAATCATTTGGGGAGAGTTTATGGAATAATAACAAACAAACATAAATGGTGGCTAATGACAACGAGAGACACAAAATCATTAGACTAAATAAATGAGGAATATTAAATTCTGGGGACATAATTCTTTGTCTCTGAACATAATGAGTCACATGAGACATAAAAACACAAGAGTGGATTACAGCAATAAAACCACAGACTACTTAGAGCCATATTATTATGTCAATAACCTTTAGAAGCTTATTAATGTTTTGTAAAAGATTGATTCTTATATTTTAATGGCAAACTGTTGACAAAGGCAGACAAAAATCAGAGTTAGAAGCATGTTTAGATAAATTATAAAATAAAATAAAAAAATGTAAAGATTATTTAGGGCAGCAACTAACAATTATTTTTATATTTGATTAATCTGGTAATTGTTTTTTAGATTGATAATTGGACAGAAGCACGTGTAAATGATTGACAAGTGGTCAAAAATTTAGGGTGTTATATTGTTTAGACTTAAAACTGATTATTAAAAATATATACAAACAAACATGTATTTTCATCAAAAACACAAAATGTACATATCTTTTACCGTTTCTGTAATAAACCCTCTTCTCTCAGCACATGGCAGGTTTCAGAGTCAATGAATACCCCAGAATAATTGATTATTAAATTAGTTGACAAGTATTTTAATAATTTATTATAACTGATTAATCCGATTAGTTGCTGCAGCCCTAAATGTATTTAGAATATAAGATTGAACCATGTGTTGCTTAAACTGCACTAATTGCCAAACATTTTGCAAAGGTGGTGGTCTTGTTAAACAAAGTTTTACTCCGTCTCAAGGCCTTGTTATGGACATTAAGAATATCAAAGACTACAAATAGAAGTTTTCATTCAATCACGAGAATATTCATGTTATGTTATATTTAATTAAACCTAGCTCTCCCTTTGCTTTCTCTAAACACTAACCCGACATTAGTGGGGACATTAGCCTGGATTTTGGAACTGTTTTATACTGGTATCTATTCTATGTCTATGTAGACTGATTTTGGTCTTCACGTTAGTTCCATTAGGGGTCTCAGGTGACTGGAGCCTATCCCAGCAGCTTTGGGCCTGAGGCGGGGTACACCCTGGACAGTGGCCAGTTAGTCGCAGGGCTGACATTGCTGTTTTCTTTAAGAGATTTTCAGTTCTGGGGCATGTTACTATGTCTTGAGCACAAATAGCATAAATATTTGACATCAAGACATTTATTTTAAAACTAAGATGTTTACAGAATGATTGCACAACCTGATAAGTTACATAGTGCAGCTTTAAATAATGGTGCAGTAAAATAAGTTATACTTGGCTGTGCATCTGAATTTATACTTATATTATATTCAGCTTCGCTACAATCCAAATGAAATGTAACCACACTGTATATGAAGTCTCCCTCGAGTGAAAGAGATATTTGTGGTTTAAACTCACAGACAGGGAGTCCTCTCCGACCTGACTACTGGCCAGAGCCATGATGTTGGGAGAATAAAACCTCTCGTACATGGAGGCCCCCTGACAGGTGTCGATGATGAACAGCAGCTCGTTGTATCTGTGGAATCAAACAGAAGCACATTCACGTTCCACAAATGAAGGTAACACTAAAAAAAAAAAAATAATAAACTGACTTCCTGGAAACTTCACACAATCATCGCTGCGCCTAAAATAAATATTGGTAAATCTTAATAGTTTTGGCCCTTTTTAGTGAAATCTGGGGGCAAAAGTACAGATGGCAATTCCACACTTTCTTCACCTTTCTACGGCATGTACGGGAGCCCTGCAGGGACACACTGTTGTCTACGAGTACACCTAGCAGAAATAAGTCTGATGCTTTTACACAAAAAGCAAAAAAAAAAAAAACAAACTAATTTTAGATTTAAAAATGTCAACTTTCATGGAAGAATGTGTGCTCAAAACGTTAAATGAGTGATAGGAACAGGAAGTAACTGAACTTTTATAGCATTTAAACAGAGTTTTGTGTAGTTTTTAAAAAAGGATTGACTTTGTAAAATGGTTTTGCATTAGCATTGTTTGATTCTATTTAATTATTGCCATTTCTTCAGATTACAAACAACAAAACAATACACTGTCAAAAGATTTTGTACTACTTCTGTGCACAACTAAAGTCAACGAGACTCTTAACTAAAAATCCTAATCTTTTTACGTCACTGTACTTTTACTCGAGTACAGAGTTCGGCTACAGCTATACTCTGTTTAAAATCCTCTCACGGACCCTGAACAAAGGACACATCGTTGGCATAAAACCCATTCATTCGTTCCAATAAGCACTGACACAACACAAAACCTTATGACCATCTATCATATTGCAGTTGCCATGACGACCGGCAGGAAACCAACAGCTTCACTGTAAACCCACGCACTCAGTTTTTTCTCTTTTCCTTCCTTCCTCTGTCGTTTCCTCTCGTTCGTCTCTGATTTTAAGGTCAAGAGTCTGACATAACTCATCCAGACTTTAGGACACTGAAATCCATTTTAAAGAAAAGAGGTATTTTTGAGAAAAATCAACTGAGATGGTGTCATTTTCACAGCTCAGTCCCGTAATTAGCACATCAGCATTAAAATCTGGCGTCACTGAGCTTTTATCCGACTGTCGCACAGATAATTAGTGATTGACCGGGAGACAACAGAGACCTGGTTCAGTTTTCTGCAATGGAAACATTAAACACAACAGGAAAAGTAATTACTGCAATTACTGTCTCTGGGATAATGGTAAAAAAGGTGAGTGGTGCTAAAATCAGAGTGTTCTGGTGATATTATTTCCATTTAAACTTTAATTAATTCAGTTACGTTCCTTTTGTTAGAGTAAGACTTGATCTTTAACAGCGTTGTGTTTGTGCACCACTGCAAATCTCACTCACTTTTATGGCGGCCTTTTGGTAATATTTTGTGATGTTTTGTTGTCATTTTGAGAATACACAAAGGGACAGACGGCCATTAACCGCTGAAATAGGGTACATTCCCAGCAAAAGAAAATTAATAAAACAATTTGTTATAAATGTAATAAAGACAGATAATTAAATGGTGTCTTGCACAATCGCGAGACCTATAGCGTCAACTACGTGCACACCTGTTATGTTTCCTGTCTGTCACTGTAATGTTCTTTTGGTGAACAAAAAAATAAATAAAAATAAAACCTGTATTAGTCAGACATCGTTGCATTTTAACACCTTCCCATGCAACGGATTACACAGCATATTTTTGTACTTGTGAAAATGTGAACAAGTTAAAATGATGCTTTGTTTTTGCTGGAGAGGTACAGTATCAGTCACTAAAGTAAAAAGTGATATTGATGCATCCATAAAATATAATTAAAAGGTTACAAGAAAAAAGCATTTGGACAAAGTTTTAAAAGAATTCCATTCAGAATCTTGAGTTTATTAGAAAAATAAATAACCATGTTCATTAAATAACTACACCAAACTTATAAAAAAAAAAGACTAACTTGCATTCTGTATTAAGTGTTTCATTTGATTAAGCTTTGCTTGCTTGTTGTTCCCTCATAATTTGATATTATTTGTGTGTTTATATTCAATATTCTCCTTTTAAAGTCCCTCGAGACTCATTAAGTGACACGTCATAAGTAATGAATATACCTCCTTTTCTGCCACATCTGCTCAAAAGCATCAGCCAGTTCCACATTACTGATTTCCTCCGAGTCCTGGAACTTCAGAAAGCCATTTCCTCCGTGACCTGTTAACGAGACAGATGCAAACCTGATAAATTATTAAACTTGTTTATGGTTTATGGTCTGCAGAACAGCACAGGGGCAGACGGACTGAACTGTGTGGGCTGTGACTCCACCTGACACCTGAGCTGACGCAGAGAGGACGGCAGCAGCAAGAGGATAAATCTACAGAACTTTAATCCTAAAAGAGAGCTCACTTGTATATTTGTGTAAAACATGGATTAAAAACAGATCCTTATTTAAACATTACAATTATTAAATGTTGAGTTAGTTACATGGCTTTCTCAGGCCCTGCACTATATTTAAATAAAATAGAGGATTTATTTGTTGATATCCTCTTTCTTTTATCTAGCGGTCAGCTGGAACTGTGGAAAATGTAGTAAATCAAACATTAACAGTCAAAAATGTGCTCAATTACTTCCTAAATGCTGGAATCTTGCTGACGTGTATAAACTAAATAAATTTTGTTTCATTTCAGAATCAGGTTTATTATAATATTATTTATAAGTGAAAAGGTTTACACAATACAAGGAATTTGTTGTGGCATGTTGGTGCAAAAACACAGAATTCAGTTACAAAAGATATTTCAAAAGCAACTAAGATAAATACTATAAGCTATAGAGTAGGATCTACTAAGAATTAACAAAAATATAATTAAAAAGGCAGGTAAGATGCATGGTGCAAATGCAATGTAGAGAAAAAAGTGCAGGTGTTGTGTAGCATCACAGGGACAAAGTGACAAATGTGTGTGGGGTTATTGAAGTGTTTTTGTATCGTCGCCATCAGACATGATCATTCCACAGAGTTACACTGGGTCTGTTCAAACACAGCATGTTCAGGGCCGTGGGATTATAATCTGCAGGTACAGAGCTGTGTTTGACTTCACAGTAGACATATGGATGTCTGTCAGCTCTACAGAACAGGGTTTTTGTCACTGGTTGATTTTATTGGATGTACTTCTTAATGACTAGTTTAATGACAAATGCAATGCTAACTGAAAGAAAGTTACTCCTAATTCCTCAATTACTCCCTTCTCTTTTAGTTTAGTCCTTTCTTTTAGTTTTACAGTTTCTGAATTGGTCATTTTATGTAATAAATTCTAAAATGATATTATGCCCAATAGGACTTTAAAACATCATCATCATTAGTCATATACTGTACATCATCACACAACGTGTTTTTCTAACATTATGCATCTCTATAGGGGATAACATAGTGACTGCATAAAATTAAATTAAGTATTTTTGTAATTGTTTTTAAAAGAAAACTGCCAAATATGTGCATTTTCATAAACTGATGGGAAGCAGATAAACCTGGTATGCTGGATTTTGCAGAAGCCTGAGGAAAAGTCTACACAACTTTTTACACGATACCTGGTCTTATTTTCGCCTTTCCACCTGCAGCTTATACAGAATCTGTTTTAAAGTTCATCCGACAATCAATGGACCCACAAAACCCACCAATTTTAATGCTGTTGTCTGACAAATTTGTTTTTATGTCTTATATTCAACAGGGGAAATGGTCTTCTTGTCTTTCCAAATATTAAACAACTGATAGTATGTTACTGTTACTTCTTTTCTAATGCAATATTTCAAAACTATTTATGTAAATGCTTCTCAATAAATTATCCTGTTTAAGTGTTGTGCATTCACAAATGTACCCGTCAAATAAATGAGGATGTTGCTCCGGTCGTCAGAGAGGAGGCGTTTGGAACGAGGCGTGCTTGGCGGCAACCTCCCAGTCAGGACACGCAGGAAGTTTTCCACTGTCACCTGAAAAGTGGAAAAAAGAGCAAGTTCTACTAATTCTGTATCTCAGACATTGCCCCTATAATCACTATGGCTCTGCTCTACTTATCTTTTAATTAAACTGTGAAAATCAAATCAAGCTGTTTTACTTTTTCACCCCGTTGCGTTTTTATCTTATTTTCCCACACCATTACAGAATATTACAGAATATTACAGACTGGCAGCAAACAGGAATTAACAGTTTGAGAGTAATGTGTATTTTAGACAACCCAGAACAAAGCCAGATAAATAACCTAATGTGAATAGGAGCAGATAAGACATGGGTTATCTCTGTTTAAAGATAAATATGACCTGCAGCTTTTTGTCTCCTGCACCATTTATTTACTCAGTGTGTCCAAGACGGAAAGTCCAAGTCACATTTTACTAAATGTCTATGTCACTATAATAATACACCATGGATTTGTCATTTTAGACATAAACTTTTGTAGCCTTTTGGAAAACATGCAAAATCATTAATATTGATCTGGAAACACTGAGGATAACAGAAAATTCAAAATTAAGATTTATTTTTGTATTTACCCCACCTTTCCCATGTACCTTCACTGCTTTTAGTTTTAAAGTCTTGGCTGTGGTTGTAAATATATGTCTGCACTGGTAAATGTATTTTTTAAGAAACTGTGAGTGAGCCCACCTCATAGCCTCGGTAATCCACCTCCACATCATCGCCGTAAACATTCAGCTCCATGTTTTTGTGGCTGAAGACTGTGGCCGGTTTGGGATTGCGGTGGTTACAGGCCATGTCATCAGCCAGCATCAGGACTATGTGGCTGGAACAAGCATTACACCACACATTAATATTTCACTGGTAATTAACAGCCACCATTATGATAGGATCTAGGTTTTGACAACTGTATGAAAATACTTTTTTGCAAGTATTTTAGAAAAAAATCCTAATATTTGAAATCAATGATTAAAGAAAACATGTCATTTCTGTCAACAGTTTTGTAAATGCTGTTTATGAATGCCAAAGAGCCTTTTAGAAAATTGAAGTGAGAGCTGACAAAGTAGGGTTGTAAATCCTTTGTTAGTTTGAAATATGAATTTCCAGAAAGACAATTTGAAAACAAACTGCATTAAAACATTGCAAAAAAAAATTAAGACAAGTTAATAAGTCTATAAACCATACCTTAAGATACATCATAAAGCAGCAGCCTCAATACAAAATTAGTGTAAGCAAGGCAAGCTAAAATAGAATAATTCTTTGATAAGCAAGAGACAGGTCCTAAAACTACTTGTTGGTCTGTGTTATTTGGCGTCTAAGTCCAACATAATGGTCCTAATCATCCAGTGAGGTCAAAGTCTTTAGCTGAATTTAGCCTAAATGGTTAAAAATACAGCAGCTGAATATTGAGCCACTCTCAAATATTCTCTACCCACATGTAGTCAGTAAGTTGCCATTTACAAAAAACTATTTAAGAATGTACATACACTAAAATAATATTGTATATTGCATCTTTAATATTTGTTATCTCTTTAACTTCACTTTTAATATTTTTAGCTTTTTGAATAGAGCTGCTCTTACAACTTAAGTATTTTAATCTGGTTACATTATACATGTTCACTTTCTCAATCTGTCGAACAAAAAGACACCTGTTTTTACCTGTCAGGAATGCCCAGTCTCTTCACACTTCGGTACACAGACAGTGTATTGGCCACGTGACGATAGTTGAACCAAAACCTCGAAGTACACACCTGTTTAACAAGGAATCTTAATGATAGTAATTCAATCTGTGCTGTTCCTGGTTTCATTAACAAAAACAATAAATACTCACCAGAACTGCCCAGTTATTGGTGTGGCCGCTGCTGAAAAAGTTCTCCACATCTTTCTAAACAACACAAACATATTCAATTTAAATGTAGGTTTTAATTTCATCTATTCTTTTTTACATGATGCTATACAACCATCAAACAGTGCAGTCACATACAATGGCATGATAGCACAGGAGGCTAACACAAACCCGAAATTAAGAGTAAAACACAGCGTATTTCTTTCACGAAGCATTTGGCAACGAGGTTTCTGAGAACTTTATGCACTCACCTCAATATGCGCCCTTCCCATAAAGAGAAACGAGACGAAAATAAAAAATAAAGCCAGTAATTTCATTGTGCATTGATGGTTAGCCTAGCACTTTAGATTGAGGAAGTGGTTACACCGGTGCCCCCGCCCAGTCACTTCCGGTAAAGGGTTTTTCAGAATAAGTACAGTTAATAAAGTTGGCATTGAGCGAGTTCTAACCATAATCAATGATAATAACGAGTAAAAATCTAAATAAAGTACTGGTGAAGATGTCTACATGTCGATAAAAAAAATTCAGTTTAATTACAACTTACAGACAGAAAAAAACGTTCCAAAAACCTTGTTCTATCCGGAGGAACACATGTAAAATAAATGGGATGTATATAATATGTTAAGGTTTATTTAATTTGACATTAAGTTCTGCGTTCTATTTTTTTAATGCCTGTGTAAACTCAACACACACTAGGCTATGCACGTAATATAGGCTAAGTACTTTATGAGCCTCAACTTTAGAGCCATAATAATAATAATAATAATAACTCTGCCCAAAATCATAATCTTACGCCACTTTTTAGACTGCATAGATTGTGTTTTTATGTACTTTTTTATTATTTTGTAATCATATTATTTATTGTACTATTCCTGTTAAACAAAGTAGCCATATGGTTATCAATTACTGCAGTTATTAAGCAGCTTATTGCGACATGACCCAATGAATAGGCTTATACAGATCCAATTAGGGCAATATGTTTCACTGAAAATGACTGTAACATTACATTTACCATCTGTTTGTATGTCTTTAATCATCAGTAAACAATCTAAAAAAGAAAAACCTTCACTCCCTTTTTGCTTTTATTGCCCTACAACACAGACACATAAAGTCTTTTAGCTCGGTCTTCTGTTGTGTGCTTTGTTTAAGTGTTTTAGTCAATAAATGTTATGACTCCATGAGGAAATGACTGGATATTTGTTAATCTGGTGGGTTATTATCTCCGCACATTTAGTCGCTAAATGAGAAAGTGTCACAGCTGCACTCACAGAAAGATTTCAGCCAGACTTTAGGAAGACCTTGTTTTGGTTAGTTTTCTGAGGTGAGTCTGTGATAAATACATACCCTTCATACAATTTTAATGCAACACTGTGCCACAGTGAAGGGAAGGACTGCTGGAAAAGTGGGGTCAGAGTCAGTTTTGTCACACAGCTCTGCCAACCTCTTTAATCCTGTGGACAGTTCCTGCTGCAGCTGCTGCACCACGCTGCCGTCTGCCCACAGCTCACAATAACAACACACCAAGAGATGAGAGTTATTCATACTGATTGAAAAATGACACAAAGGATAATTAAATTTCCTGCTTTTCTAATAATGAAAGTTGTCAAAAGACTGTGAGAGTTGCTTTTAAAAGCCTCTTTTATTTTTATTTTCTTCTTATACCATATAAACTACATAAACTGTATAGACTGTATTGCAGCTAATGTCCCATTTCATCTTCCTATTTCAGTTTTGTTTAATGGAAAATGTCCAGTCATCTTATTGTGTTCAAATCAATTCATTTTTTATTGTCCAAAATGTATACATTTATTGAACTGTGAAATGATTTTATAACTGTAGCTCCAAATTACAATCTGATGTATCATAATCACAAGGTTATTATGGTAATGTTTTTTTAAGTGTATGTTACAAGCTGAATGTCTTCTTATTAAATGTTATCTTTGTTATTTAAATCATTAAATAGAAGTCGTCATTTAACATAACATAAATAACATAACATAAATCCGGGGACACTTCTCTTTTTATTCACAGTACAAATCTGTTTCCGCAATTAAAAAGATTATAGGTACTAAACTAAAAAGCACAAAGTTCAATTTTGACCCAATAATATGTCAAAAATCAAATCAAAATCAAATATGTGTACTGAAATGCTTTATTATACATCACCTGAAATATCCTAAAATGTTTATTGTATTGTTTATATGCACTAAAATATAAAAATGTCACATTGTACCACTAGATGGAGTCATGAGCTACTGCAGTAAACAATGCCTCATTTACAATACTTATTTTTTATTGACAATAACATAGCTTCATTTTCATAAATCTAATTGTTAAGCCCCTCTTTAAGCACGAATGTTGCGGTCCTTAGCCATGACTTAATGTTTTCACCGTTCAATAAACCAGCGCTCCTGAATTAATCCAGTGACATAACCCGAGCGGCCAGTTGTCAAGAGGATTAGTGGCCTGTGAGGGGAGGTCAATCCTCTGTGGGACATAATAAGAAATCAAATTGGCCTGGATCTAAAAACAGTCTGCGACAAATGGAGTTCAAAGCACCGAAGCTATAATGACGCCAAAGAACTTCCAGGTTTTTTAGCAGTAGATCTAAAGAAAGCCCTGCGCCGCTGAAACTCTAACATGGTTAAAGCTGTTCTGTCAGGAAAGGCAGCTGTTTAGTCTAAAGCTCTCTAAACCACACGTTTAACCACACTTTCAACTTACACTTACTTGTTTTAGTCTTACAGAACCAGAGACTGTTTTACAGCCAAGGATCTTCTCCCTAATGCATCTTCATTCTTTCCTCCCTCATTTAAAGTTTTAAAAGTTTGAGCATTGTTCCATTAATGAGACGTGCACAGATTCCACTGGTTATCATTCTGAATATTAAGCAGTCAAGGAGACTTGAGTCATTAGCAAGTCAAACTCACTTTACTTGGACTCTAGTGAATAATTAAGCTGCGATTAATAACTGTAAACTGCAAATGTTAACATACCTGGTTAAAAAGAGGTTGAATAAATTAATAATATTTATTATATTTATTTCAAACATGTTGAAAGAATTTAACACATTTTAATAAGTAAAAAAAAATAAAAAATCAATAACTAAAACTGTTCTGTCCCTTTTTGCTTTTATACAACACAGACACAAAGTCTTTTACCTTGGTCTTCTGTTGTTTTTGTGCTTTGTTTAAGTGGTTACAATTCATTTTATGATGATTGGATATTTGTTAATCTGGTGTGTCATCATTTCAACACATTCACGCTCTAAATGAGAAAACGACACAGCTTTGCTCGCAGAAGATTTCAAAACTCTTTAGTCAATGACACAGTAATGATCAGTCAGACTTTAGTCAGTTTTCTGAGGTGTGTCCATGAAAAATATGTACTACTCATAAGATTCTAATCCAACATTACGCCACAGTGATACAGTGGGGTCAGAATCAGTTTTGACCTCAGCACCACGCTGCCGTCTGCCCACAGCTCACGATAACAAGACACCAAGAGATGAGAGTACAAGGCTGGTTATGTTATGTATCACTATTGTCAAATTTAAATAAAAATAAAATGAGTTCATTTTATTTAATTTATTTAAACATTTTCCTCTGCTTAGTCGCGTTAGAGGTCGCGGGCCAGATCCTCCTCCTATCTCAGCAGCTTTGGGCCTGAGGCAGGGTACACCCTGGATAATGGCCAGTTAGTCGCAGGGTTAACACTTAGAGACAGACACTGTCAAACATTCCCTCTCACATTCATTCACAAGAGATACTTTAGATTTGCCAGTTGACCTATACATGCATGTGTTTAAGCGATGGGAGGAAGCTGGAGTACCCGGCTGCTCAAAAACACAAAGTTTGCACTTTACTCGTTTTTCTTTATTTTCATGACTATTTACAGGCCTGGTTCCCACCGTGAATCAAGGAGGAGGAGGTGTGATGCTTTGCCGAGCACACCCGGTGGGGGTTTATTTAGAATTTAAGGTACACATACCATCCCGTCCAGTTCACGTTTAGTTGGACCATCATTTATTTTTTAATAGAACCTCATACACACCAGCTGACCTGACCTAAACCCAATCAAGATGCTATGGGATGAGATGGCTTGCAGAGTGAACGCAAAAGGGCCAACAAGTGCTCAGCACTTCTGCAGACTCCTTCAAGACTCTTGGAAAACCAGTCCAGGTGACTACCTCATGAAGCTCATCGAGGAATGCCAACAGTGTGCAAAGCAGTAATCAAAGCAAAGGGTGGCTATCTTGAAGAATGTTTGAGTTATTTCACACATATTTGTTCATTTATAGTTTTGATGTCTTCAGTGAGAATCTGCAATGTATATATATATACTGTATATACTGTATATACACAATTTATACATACAGCAACTCAAAGTACTTTACAAAAAGAAGAGACAGGTTTAAACCACAAATAAAATTGTCAAATCAAATTAATCAATTTAAATCAAACTAAAAGAGAAGAGTGCAAATAAAATACTGTCAAAGGCAAAGTTAAACAGAACTGTTTTCAGCCTGGACTCCTCTGGAAGACTGTTCCAAATTTTAGCTGCATAAAACTGAAATGCTCCCTCACCATGTTTAGTCCTGGGCACCAGCAGGAGACCTGTCCCTGGGGTCTTAAGGATCCAAGAGGCTTCAAAAGGGACTAACATGTCAGAGATGTACTCTGGCACTGAGCCATGGAGAGCCTTATACACCAGCAGACTAATATGGTTGCACTCCCCTCTCTCTCACCTTCACTTTAAGTATGTCTGTGAAGGTTCTCGATCATCCAGGTCATACTGAAGAGAAGAGACAAAACGTCTTCACCTTAAAAACCGGGTCCAGATGATTTTGCTTAAACCTTTTTAACAGTTTCTTTACTTTTAGTATATTTACTTACCTATTTTCATTTGTATCTTATTGTTGTGTGTGTCTGTGTATTTCTTTGTTTAAATGCAAAGCTTCTAAATAACTGCACAGTGAGTCAGAGAAAAGGCGTAGATGTTTGAGTTTGACAAGAGGTGGCACAGTTGGGTCAAGCTGCGAACATTTCCAAAAAGAGTAGCTCTCGAGAAGTGCTTGAACGGACCAGTGCGTCTCCCTCTCAATCCATTATTAAAGCAGCAGCAGGTTAACCTTGCGCGCAGCCCGTGGAAGAGGAAGAGGAAGAGGAGGAGGAGGGGCCGAGGACAGGCGGTGCGCGTTGTTTGGCACCGCGCGCCTCTCTGTGCCACTGTCAGACGCGCGCACACATTCACACACACAATCCTCAAGCGCTGAAGGAAAATTCAAAGGGAAGACGGTGGAGCCACGCATCCGCATCAGGAGGGAGTGAGTGAGGGAGGGCGCGCGTTGGCATCGTGAGGTCCACGCGAGGCAAACATGCAGCGAGTGAACAGAGCAGCATTTTTTTGAAGCCCAGTCAAAAAGACGAAGTGACGGCAAACAACACACAAAACAAAAAAAAAAAAACAGCAGAGGCGACGCTCCGGACAAGTTGTCATTTCAAAAACCAACAGACATGAACACGAACGATGCCAAGGAGTACCTGGCGCGAAGGGAAATCCCCCAACTGTTTGAGGTAAGGCTGGGAGATTCGACTTTTAGTTTTACGATTTCAGAACCTTTGTGCAGACAGACGGATGGCTTGTGCACAAACACGATGCACAGGGCGACATCGTGAAAATGCAACAGACTTAATGTGATGTGGAGATATGCTTGTGTTGATGCTTAAAGGATGCGCGTCTTTGTTTCCACACTTCAGGGTTTTCGTCATAATAAAGAGTCAAGGCGTTTTGGAATAAGATGGATTTGACTAATTCTTATTTATAGATGCCCATCTTTCATAGGCTAAGTTTAGTGTATGGGCATATACATTATACTCCTCCAGATTACACAACACATGCCCCTTTAAGGTCATTTACGACCCAATGAGGACTTTAAATGTGGACTCTTAAGCCGTTTGTTTAATGCATAATGGATGGATGTAAACAGCATGCAGCAAGCTGTGTATAAAACATAGATGCAAGTGCGTTGATAGAATTGTGTTGACTGGTTTGCAGGAAGAAGCTTTTTTTTTCTCTGAGTCATAAATGTCATAGTTTGCAGGTTTGCACTAAAGAGGATGAAAGTGCATGTGTTTTTGCACTGTGCCGGTTCGTTTGGTGAAATAAAAGTGGTTATTTGAATTATGTGAGTACCAGCTACAGTTTGTACAAGTGTTTGTCATGTCAAGTCAAATATGACACATAGGGTTAATGAAATGAGGCCAGTAGTGAGGATATTGTAAAGGTGGCGGTTGATCACAGTTTATTTTTGTTCATAAAGTCACATAAGCAAAAATGTGTGTGTGGTTTTCAAATGAGGTTGTCTTATAAACGTGTGTGAGTGTCTGAAGGACTGGGTCAGATGGACACAGTTCAATATTGAGTTTGAGAATATAGATTTTTGGGATAAAAGTTACAGGGTGCCCCTTCAAGAACTATTCTGAGTACACTGCAGCACAAATGCAGAAGCCAGCCTGCTCTAACAAGGGGACGTGGCAAAGCACAGCGTTTTTGCCTTGGCATAGCTCCACCAGAAAAACAAAAAAATCTAATTCTGGCCTAAACCCTTGAAAGTGAACCAAGTCTGGTAAATAAACCCTCGGCCTGGTCCTGTCAGATCCAGGGCTGGGCGAGTCTTGATGAATGTGAGAACCAACTCTGTGCCGAAAAACAAGTTGACTTAGTATTTATGTTATTCTGGCATTTGTTCTGGGAGCCTTTTCTGCTTTCAACTGAGTTCTCCTGTGGGACTTCCTCTTGTGCACCACTCATACACAAATCCTTGTTCTCATTTACGTTGCAGATTTACAGCGAATACACTTTTGTTCCAGAAGCAATTAGAGGCAAAATGACATAACGCTGTGTCACTTCACTGCTCGCTCTAATTTGGACGGTAAATAAATGAGCAGTGATTGCATGCATACATAAACTGCACTGGAACTGCAATTATGCTCATGAGTCTAATTAAGGGAATAAGTCGAGCTAATATCTCTTTTATCTGCCTCATCTTCTCAGCTTCTAGCTATTACCTGTTAGAAAATCACAGCAGTGTCTGTAATTATGTCCCAGTAACCCGATTAACCCATTCTTTTTCTTGTTTCATTTGTCTGAAAATGACACTGAAAAGAGGCACAAGTAAATACAAAAAGTAGACCATGTGCCTTGAACCTTACAAGTTCGAAGTGTATCATTTTGGTGAAAGTATTTAAAAAGCAGCAATTTCCTTTCACATTTTTATATTTCTCCCATTTTACATGACTTCCCCGTGACTAAAACTTGGACACTATCTTCCAGAATCTGGGACAAAAAAAGAAAGTTAAAGAAACAAAAACTAATTCAATTGAGTTCATAACTGTTTAAACCCTTTATAAACAGTATATGTAACATTTTATAATCTATTTTTGTGTGTAATAATGTAACTGTATTGTATTTTGCTGCTGCCTATCTAGGCCAGGACACCCTTGCAAAAGAGGTTTTCAATCTCAATAAGATTTTTGGTAAAATAAAAAAATTAAAAAATTTGATATACAATTTTAGGGCTCCTCTGAAGAAAAACCTTGACGGTTGCCCTCTGCCCCAAACCAAGGTAGACATGAGATCTGTAAAATCATGTTTATCTCTCTGACACAGTCCCTCAACCGGACAGAAACCTCCTGTAACGTTCCTGTCCCGGGACAGAGAAGAGTGAGTAACGCACATGATGGCTCAAATAGAAGGAGCAGAAATAGCCCGATAAACTGGACCCCAGCAGAATTGGATTTTTACAAAATACACTAAAATGACTTCCTGTTTCCTGTTTCTTTTTTCTTTTTTTATTTGCTGCTTGGATAGTCTCTAATTGTAAAAAGATGCTGTCTGTAAATATTGTGCAGCTGTCGTAACAACACAGAGTGTGTTGAGGGGTCTGCGCCCTCTACTGGATAAAGGTTGCACACTGCCACTTTAATGTTAGACAGACTTGAGCAAATCATGTATTTTTATGGAGTCAGTTCAAATCTTCATCTTATTTTATCTAAGATCAATGTCTGTGAAGTTTCTTAGTCAGTTCATCTTGAAGAAATTGTTAAAGCACTCAGAATTACCCAGAATTGATCAAGTCTTCCAGATGCTTTTGCTTAAACCTTTTCTGAAAATCAATAGATTCATGGAGGCCTTGTACATTTATGAGAACTACAGTGTGTACTTTGTACTACTTTTGTTCCCTATTGGGTTCTCCAAACATTTAGAGAGCAACATGTTTATAGCTGGGAAGACCTGAAAATGATGTGGGTAACACTAAAAGAAACCAAGTTATGACTGAGACCAGAGTGTACAGTGACTACTCTCCATGATATCTGAGGTTCTTGAGAGGTTGAGATACTGCGAGGGAATATAGGAGGGCGTTCTGAGGCTGATGGAACCTGTGGGTGCATTACATTGATGGTTTTCTGTGCTATGTTCTATGTATTAAAAGAAGAATAATAAATAATAAATAAACTAGACTCAGACATTCAAAGAGCCTTCTCAAGACCAAGACTAGTCTCGCCTTTCAATTAGAGTCGTGCTAGTGTTTTGATTCAACAGAGCGTAAACAGGTTAATCAATCAAGAAGTGCAGTTCACAGTCGAAAAACAAAAAGAGACTGTGGCTCCAGAGACCAAGGCTGTCTTTTGTATCTGACTATAAGCATGTATTACTCTCGTAAGTCTCCATTCAGCTGATTTTATTCCCTGTCATCTGAGCCAACGACAAAGCTGCATTTGAATGGGTTAGCTTAAAATGTTCTGATTGAATTATTGTGATTGGAAAACCTCTCATCTTTTCATCCCAGGGGTTAACACATTACAGATTCCGCATTGGTCACCAACACCAGTCTGCAACTAATACTTTCTTATGAAGGCAAGGCATTTTTATTTATAAAGCAGAATTTATACACTGCATCATTTAAATGGCTTTAGAAAAATAAAAGACACATTTTTCCCTTCAACACTGTTAAACTTGAGGCTGTTCAGGGTTTTTGCTGCTGAAACTTAAACGCTGCTTCACCAGGTTTAGTTCTAACTCTGGGCTCGAGCTGAAGGCCTGTCCCAGATGTTCTCAGACTCCAAGAGGGTTCATAAGGAATTGTTAGAAGTATGTCAGACCCAGCTGGTTTAGGTCTAGTCTCTGAGCAACAGGAAGCCAGTGCAGAGATTTTAAAACTGGACTGATGTGGTTGTACTTCCTGGTGTTAGTTAGAACCCGAGCAGCAGCGTTCTGAATAAGCTGCAGCTGTCTTAACCCTCGTTTTGAGAGACCAGTGAGCAGGCCGTTACAGTAATCTAACCTGCTGCAGATAAAAGCATGAATAAGTTTCTCTAAGTCTGGTTGAGACACTATTCCTTTGACTCTGGAAATATTTTTAAGGTGATAAAATGCAGATGATGTAGTTGACTTAATGTGACTGTGGAAATTTAAATCTGAGTCCATGATGACCCCTAGATTTCTTACCTGATTTTTAGATTGCATGTAGAAGCATGTAAAGATTGAATAATAGGGGTCCCAATATAGACCCCTGTGGAACCCCACATGTCAGGGCCATTTGGTCAGTTTCCAACCGAAACAAAGTTCTTCCTGTCTTCAAGATAGGATTGAAACCATTTAAGAGCAGTTCCAGAGATACCTATCCATTCCTCTAATCTTTGTGACAGGATTTCATGGTCCACTGTATCAAACGCAGCACTCAAGTCCAACAGAACTAAGACAGAGGCCTGCGTCAGTGTCAGACGGATGTCATTTGTGACTTTGATAAGTGCAGTCTCAGTCTGTGATGGGGCCTGAATCCTGACTGAAAAGGATCAAAGCAGTTGTTAAGCAATAGAAAGTCATTAAGTTGCTGATATACAACTTTTTCGATGACTTTCCCTAAAAATGGCAGGTTTGATTTGGGCCTATAGTTGTTGAGCACTGTAGCATCAAGACTGCTCTTCTTTAGGAGAGGCTTAATGACAGATGTTTTTAAGGCCATTGGAAAAGTTCCAGACTGTAAGGAATTATTGACTATATTAGTGAGTTGTGGTAACAAACTGCTTAGTACTGATTTTATAAATCTAGTGAGTGGAACATCGAGGCAGCAGGTGGATGAACTCAGGCTAGAGACAGTTTTTTCAATTGTTCTGTCACTAATGGGTGTAAAATGTGTAAAGCCAACCACGTGTCTCCTAGATGTAGTGTTGTTGTATGTATCAAATCTTAATGGCCTTAAACTTTGTCATTTAAAAACAGTGCAAACTCACTGCATTTAGTGGGAACTAATTCTGGAGGAAATGGAGCTGGAGGGTTTGTTAATCTGTTCACTGGAGCAAACAGGACACGTGAGTTGTTACTGCTGTTGTTGATAATCTGTAAGAAAATTAATTTTCTTGCTTTTTGCAAAGTTTGGTTGTAAACATGCGAGTTTCAGAGTGTGACCTCTGCTGCTGACAAAGACTAAAAGTATTAAGAAGAGCAGAAATGCATTTCTGTCCCAAACGTTATGGACATTAAAAATCACCTGTGATGCCTATTTGTTCAAATAACATTTTTTATAAAAAAAATATTTAATGAGTAGAAACATTTCTTGGGTAGATTTACATTTGTAAATCAAAACAATATATTGTATTGTCTTCTACATTGTGCTATAAATTATGCACAATAACATTTAAATGTGTATGTCAATGTCCTTTTATAATCTCCCTGTAGTATTATTTTATGTGTATTAATTTTGTTGCTGTGGTCACATTGTTTCCTGCTCCTCAGTCCTGTCTGGGCCTCTAAAAGTTGAGGTACCTTCTTGTCTGTCGACGCTGTACATTTGTTTGATCATGTCCTCGTCCTGTCCCCCAGAGCCTGCTGACAGGACTGATGTACTACCGGCCCGACGACCCCATCGACTACCTGGAGGGCTGTCTGAAGAAGGTCCAGGAGCTGGGAGGAACAGACAAGGTGCGGTGGGACACCTTCGTGGGCCAGGAGAAGAAGTCGCTCCCCCCGATCAACGGAGGACAGTCACGCCGGTCGCTCTTTAGAAATGGTGAGGCTATACTGGGACAGGGATGGCATATTGATTTGAGAACATAGCATGTTCCAAATGTACATGACTCTATGACATAGCGTTGAGTGTGTGCGTGTTAAACAGTTTTTTATTTTTACAACCTGGGGCCACGGTTGTCATCGGCATCTTCCCATTATATCAAAGATTTAATTTCATCTGAATTGTGGACTTTGCCCTTTTAAAGTCACTGCAATTTCTTATCATTAGGTTCCAGAAGGAAGTGGAAAAAGTTACACTTTAATGTGAGTCTTGAAAGTGAAAACATCCTGTTACACAGCAGCCAATGATTTCAGATTTGTTTTACCAAATCTTACCTTATCTGTGTTAAAAATCTTTATATCATTACCATCATTTACCCATTCATTAGTCAAAGGAATAGTTTGGTACTTTTTTAAAAATGGGGGTTTCTGAGATCCTTACAGATATAAATAACTCACAGTTAATGTGTTTTATCGGCCGTAATGACAGCAAAAAGCAAGGAAAACATAATCAGCACTTCATTAAACTTCATTAAGTAATTTAATCGCACATTGTCATTGATCTTTTTTATGTGCAAGTACTTCCATGAGGAAAGATATTGGTGGTCTTTAAAGCATATATTGTATAAATATCCTCTATGTACCACACAGTTTAATGGGAATAGCTTTTTCTTCAAACTGAGAGTCAGTAATACCTAATCAAACCACATTTTCAAAAATACTGACCATAATCTCTTTCCAATTTTTTAAAGTGAAGACAATCTTTCAGAAATAGTTTATTAGAGCCATGCTCATTAATATGATTTAAGACACTGGGCTATGTGTTGGTATATCAGGTCTGTGAAGGTTCTCAGTCATCCAGGTCATCTCAAAGAAAAAGAAAGTGAGCGCAAAGGCATCTGGACTTTTTTAGGTAAAAAACGTTTTATCTCCAATTCCAAGAGACTTTTTCAATTCTGAGTTGAACTGGCACGAGACATGTTTTTTTCCACTCTGGAATATAAAGCCACGACCAATGAAGCAGACATCTTCAACAGGAGCCGTGTGTTGTCATTTGTCGAGTCCCCACCCAGATCCCTGCGGAGACAGCTTTGTCCCCGTCCCAGTCGTAGTGTTTGGGAGCGCACCTGTCTCCACTGCTCTCGTTACTGAGTTGGTACAAAACACTGGCACTGTTTTGTTGAGGCGCTTGGAAACCGCGCACACACACCTCATGCAAAGCATTTATTGAGATGGCAGCTCCCAAACCACTGTCGCAGAGTGTAGTTCACAGGCTTCACTTCCCTCTGGACGCCTCAGCGACGTGTGACCAGATGAACTGACAAATCTGTCCCAGTATGATATCAGTGCTGTCAGTGGTTTCGTTTATCTTCATAGGCCTATTATGACCAAGGACAAGCATTTTCCAGCAGCAGTTTTGGGCTACTATATATCTTTTTAGATTTTCAACAACAAACAGGTCTCCAGGCCAAGAAAAAATGTTCCAATGTTACAGCAACATTTTTTTTTGTATTCTGGGTAAAGAGTGTGTAGTTTAAAAATACCTAACCTTACAGTGTTTCATCCTATAACTGTAAATAATGATCCATTAAGACTTTTTGAAGATGTAGTTACATGTTGCCACATCAAATTTTTTCATTGACAAAAATAAAGAGAACCATAAAAGCATTACAAGCAGTCTGAGTCACATGTACAGTGTGAGATATTTCAGCCAAAATAGCACGTCCTACAAAAAAATGAATTGCAGGGTCCCAAAAAGAATCAAATGTAGCATCACCATTGGTATTTAGGTTTAAAATATACTCGTGTTGAACGGGATTATTGTCAAACTGGTTTTATTTTAAATGTATAATGTGTCTTGACATTAGGAGACGGTTGTTAGGATAAATGGTTTGTTTAGTCTAGTGTAAATATGCAAACTCTTATGGATTATTTCTGTTGTGGTGTTTGCAGGTCTAACCAAATCAGGAGCAGGGCAGATGCAAATGCCTGGTGTATATTTGCATAACTTTGTGTTTTTCCTTTACATTGTTTATCCAGGCCAGCTCTAATGACAGATGTCCATTCATAAAGCAACCCTCAACATGTGGATGAAATGTGGACGTGGCGGGATGTGTGTGTCTCAGGAGAAGGAGGTGGTTACATGGTGCAGTTTCTGCTGGATTTGAAGCACTCGGTCAATATAAAAAGGGGTTATTCATGGTTTTATTAGGATTGGCTCTAAATCAATTGGCTTGACGTTGAGTTTGAGATTTTTCTTCTTCTTGTATCAGTGATCTAATGGAGACCTTAAGGGGGCTTTCAAGCTTTACTGTTTGGTTTAAACCAAATCTTCAGTGGTGATCAAGCCAGCTGTTCTTTGGTCTGGGTCTGGACCAAACTGAACCAAGCTCTGGCTGGTTTGTTAAAGAGTCATTCGGACCAAGTGCAGGAAGTCACGGCCGATTAAACACTTCTGCAGATGCCTCTTTCCTAATGAGTGTTATAAGTTTCATCTGTTTGTATTAACGCTATATTAATAATAACACGTCTTTTTAGGACAGTGTTGTTTTTAGCGGTTATAATTTTAGTTTTTTGTCTAGTCTTTGTGAGAAGTTTTTTTTAGCTTAGTCAAGAGTCTTTTACTCAAAACTCTGAGCATTTTAGTTGTACTTTAATCAGAACTATTCAAGACTATTTTTGTCTAGTTTTAGTCGACAAAAATGTGTTTGACTCTTTTTAGTAACATGGAGTCAGTCAGGTAGGAACTGAGAACCCACAGTCTCTCTCAAACAAATATAAACACACGCTAGTCACACATGTTTGTCTCAGTTGTCTTCAGCTCCAGTGGTGAATGTTTAAAGCTAATGTTAAAATGAGACACATTAAGCACAGTCTCGTGAAAAGCATGGGCTTTCTTAAACAGAAAGAATGTTAATGTCTTGACTTACCTCAGTTTCATAATGTAATGCCCTGAGATGTCTCTTTGGGTCGGTGGTGTTTGTTCCTGTGATTTTTTATTGGCCGCATTTCTTACTATTCTTTTTCCACAACACATTCTCTTTTTTTTTCCACTTCCCTGTAGTAAAAGGCTGGTCAGTCATTGGTGCTTTTGTTTGTTGTTGTCGCCTGCGTCTGCGCAGTTGTTGTGTCTGACCGCTAAGCCTTTCGCACAATTGTATGGAATAAGTCATGAACACACAGCCACTTCAATGCCTTTTTATACAGTTTTCACATGAAAGTTTAGTAAAACTCTTTCTGTGAGCCTTTGAAGATCTCCTCATTAACTCTCTGATGTCATTCTGTAAGGCCTTGAGGACCCCCTCCTCCTCGGCCTCTCCTTCCTCTGTAACCTTCGGTAACCTACGTCTCTGTCTAGCTCTTCCCTGTGTGTGTACTTTAAACTTATCATGTTTTAAACCATACTTTTCTGACATTATGTTTTCTCTTTTACTTTAATATGTTTCTAGATGTATTAATATAACATCCCTTACTTGATTACAAACCAAATCTCAGCTTGTTTTTGTCACGTGATAAAGGCTTGTTGATGACAAATGACAGAAGCTCGAGTCTGATTGTTATATTTCTCCAGTTCAAATGTAAAATAAGGTTCTGCAGAGACACATTCACATTAAAGTCACGCCCCCCGTTGTCATGACGACAGGGAACACAGCGCCAGGGACAGTGTGATAGTCCGCTTTTAAAATTTTAAAATTTAAATTTCCCAAAATAAAGTTATGCAGTGAGGTAGAAAGCTGCTTTTATCATCAACTGCATCTGATCTAAATCTGAATGTGATGAAACAACTTGAAAACACTTCATATTTTATACAGCTTTATACATATTTATGGCTTTAATAGTGGTAAGATATTGCATCAGTGCTGCAATGCTATTAAAAAATGTTTTCAGGTTTATTCTTCAAAAGAATAAATCTCATTCTTTTAAAAATGAGATTCAAAAAACAGGAGAACATGTACCTCAACAATATCAATATCAGAGTTAATTAAGTGAGCTAATACAAAATGAAGTAGCCCTATATATTAGCTGTTATATTTTTGGTTTAATGTCTTTAACCCAGTCTCAGGAAGACACAGCAGCTGCACCCTCTTCAGCTTTGGATGGATCCTTTTTGAAAAACCAGGGCCGAATATCTGGGAACCATAAAGAATTGTATTATTTTAAGGTGAAAGGAGGTTCAGGTTGGCTTTTGAGATAGCATTACTGGATCCTTAACATCACAAAAAACATCAGACACTCGCTTGAAGAATCCAGAGTCCTCACATTTTCCAAATAGCATTGCTGCACTGAAGCAATATTGCACTATTACAGGCATAAACTTGTATAAAACATGAAGTGAAGCTTTATTTGAAGTTGTTTCATCACTTAAAGATTGCACTCGATAATAGAAGCAGGATCTTGCGTCTTAACCAGCCGTGAACCAGTTAATGCATCTCAAGAGCTGCCGTTTCCTGAGCCCTCTACCTGCATCTGATCATGAAAGAAAAATAGAATTTCTTATGCAACTTTAAGGTCACACATGCCTTGCCTTAGAGTTGAACTGTATTTAAGTGTTTTACTGGAGTCACTAATATCTATATCTCTATATCTACTTGTACCTTTAATACAGACTAGTGCTTTTTCATAACGTTAGTAGAATGTGTATTTGCCATTAGCCATTAGCGATGGTGTTTTAATGTGATTTTAATTGTGATTTAATGGAGCACCTTGTAACATTTTTACCTCACTTCTAAACAGTGAGTTTCTCATTTTTTGGAAGTATAGTCATTTACCCAGGTACACCACTTTGTAACTTTGTAACTTTTTTCTCATTTTTCTTTATTATTTGACGTTAATGTAACCAGAAAAATTGAGTCCTGGGCCTATTGAGTAAATGTTTTTTTAGTTGTACTAGTATCACCAGGAAGAACCAGACAACAGGAGCACATACAAACTCTACTTAGTACTAACCACTCTGCCACTGTGCCATGACCTCCTCAACTAAATGCCTCTGACAGAGCTCTGTTTAGATTGACCTCATTCTTAGATCAAAAATAATATTCAAATATTTAGAAAGACTTTAAAGACCCGTCACAAAACATATTACCTTGGTATTACTTTAAAGATGCTGTCCCTGATGCCTTGTATTATCACTTGCACCACTAGGTGGAGTAGAGAGCTTCTGCAATGGTCATCCTTAACTCAAGTGGCAGGTTAACTAGCCCATACTTTTCAGTGAGGGTCTGAAGGAGTTTAAAGGTTTAAAGGTCCTTTTGGAAGCATGATTCTGACAGTCACTGTGCTATGGATTTAACAATCTGCTTTAGAAATCAGAGCAAAGCAAAAATCAAAATGTACATTATATATGACACCAAAGTTTTCAAACACAATTGACTGCATTTTGAAACATGGTTCCTTCATATAATAGTCTGGGAAACAAAGGTTTACCTAGAGTCTGTTGGAATTGCTATTGGTATGACGAGACGAGGCATTGCTTAAGAAGCTGTAAAGGCACCACTAAACTGTACTTCCGAGTTCTGCTGCTGGGTTGAAAGCCTTGGGGAAAACATTCTCACACAAAGCTGGTGTTAATATTGTCCGTTTAACTGAGCAACTGTGTATGTACTTGATGTTGCTGATGACCTGATGTGTGTCTCTCCTTCCAGTGATCCCCGAAAGCCCTAACTTCCCGTACCGGCGCTACGACCGGCTCCCTCCCATCAGCCAGTTCTCCATCGAGAGTGACTCAGACCTTTCAGAAACAGCTGAGCTCATCGAAGAGTACGAGGTGTTTGACCCCTGCAGACCCCGACCCAAAGTCATCCTCGTCATCGGTAAACCCCTGACACCACAAAAACATCTGCACTATTTACAAGCTTTATTGACTTATTAAGATTGAAATCATGCCCTTAGTTTAACGCTGAGTCATGTTTCCATTACATAAAAACAGCATTAAAGCTCCTTTTATCTGTAAACATAACAAAACATGCACCAGCCCCTGCTTTAATGCTTTATGAGCGCTTTATCCATTTACGTAAAAAGGGTCAACAAGAAGCGGTCTATATTTGCCTGTATGATCTAAAAATAAATGTTCTAGATGGGAACGTAGGGATAAGAAGGCCTGCTGTTTTTCCTGGTATTTAGCGTGTAGCCCCGCCTCTGAATGTCAGTATCGGTCTCAGTGCACATCTTGTTGCATGTCACTCTCTGTGTCAGACACTCTCACTGTCCTAATCTGATTTCATTGATGACGCAGCATTAACCTATCAAATACTTTCATTAATCTTGTACATTAGGAGTGGCAGCTGCACAGTAAGAGTAACTTCACCGGTTGAGTTCTGCAAATGAAGACCTATTTTTAAAACCTTATTTTAGTTTCAGAAAAACAGCCATCAAAAGCTTTTATGTAAACCTCTTGACAATTTTACTCGGTTGTGAGTCTGCTGAGTTTTGTGCGTCTATTGAACAGAATGGAGTTTTTTTGTTCTGGCAGCACAAAGCCACTTCCCATCTCGTCTTTGTGAGCACATTGTGTCCTATTTTAAGTCAAACCGAGGATGGCAGCAGCTGTCATCTGTACAGAGAATTGTGGTAAATGTTTTGTCTTTGAGAGGAGGTCAGGAGGCCGATCCGAGTGGACTAGAGTAACACAAACACACACATGATACATGTCCAAAGGACCGTTCATATGGCTCTTTTAGTTCATTCTGATTTAGTTCTGGGAGTTGATGAAATGGGATTGTAAGAAAGTTTATTTGGAACTTTAAGAAATATTTGTCCTTAGGGGCTCATTTGTGTCATTTGTGTTTTTGCCCCATGTTTTTTCCCCCTCTCTCCTTGTCTCCATCTGTCTATCAACATCATCAAAGGCTAAAAGGCCAAAAATAGAATTAAAGAAATGTAGCCCTTACTTAATGCACTGACATTAAATTAGGGGCACATTTCCCACAGCCATTTTCTTGAAATGATAGACAAGTAATGTAATAATAAGTTGCACTGTATTTCCCTCAATTGACTCTGTTTGGGGACATGCTTGTCATTTTCATCCTTTAGAAAAAAGTGTTCTGTATACATCTGTCTATCTGTTTGATTCTGGGTTGAGGTCAGGGAGGAAGGGAGTGTGCATATTTAGAGAATTGAGAAGCACCTAGAGTTTACGCGCGAGGAGGGTAAAAACACTGTAAATGAGAGGCCTATATATTTTAGGAGTTCTCTAAATTATTACAGAAAATTGAGGCATAAAAAGGTCTTCTATTCAAAGTCAGTTGTTTGTTTTCCCAGAGTAAGTTCCAAAGTACTTACTGAAATTCTTAATGTGCACTCTCTTTATTTTTTAATTTTGAGTAAAATTCAAGAAATTGTGGAGCCCCAAAACTGGCACATGACTCACACCCACCTACTGCCTGACTGCCTTAAACAAACATCTTTTAGTTTAGCGTCTCCTTTAGGAAAACTGTACAAAGCATACATTTTGTTTACTTATCTTTTATTACGCAAGCATCACAGTCACGAGCGTCTGTCCTTGTCTCTCAGTGCTGATTGTTGTTTTTCTTACTACAATCATTTCAGTTTTTGTTTTGAACATTTACATAATTCTCTGAGAAAGAGGAGTCCAAATCTGCCTTGACACTTATCCACAGCAATGTTTTATCCCATCTCTACAGTCTGTATGTGATGGTATAAAACACTGAGATGCCCTAAATACACTTTTACTGTTTTAACATGCCATTCCAGCACACACCATAATCCCAGCTTTAAATGGGATTCTCACCTGCCTCTAAGAGCTGTTTGTACTTTGTGTGAAATTTTATCTTAAGACAAAAACAGCAGTCACAGAATAACTCCAGTTTTGATTTCATTATACAATTTTTACAAAAGAAGAGATATAAATTCTCTAAATCCATTACAAAGTATATTTAAAACAGGTAGGAGACTTAGGGTTATTGCTTTCATTTTCTCTGGATTAAACGTTATTATTAAGATATTCAACATGTGCAAGGGATATAAATTATTTAAACACATAGGACCATATCTTGCGGCGGCGCAGACCTTGAGGTGATCACTATAGTGGTATATTTGCTATCTTGTGCCCGACGCAGCTTCCTCCTGTTTGTCTGCAGCTCTGCCCCTGTAGGTGACTGTAGGTTCACAATCACAGACTGATGCAGACATCATTTAATTCAATTAGCTAGTGACGTTATTGCCACACACATTTGTATTATTATTGTTCACACCTGCACCGACTCAAATCCCGCCTCTTTAAACCCCCGCCGGCTCAAGTCCCGCCTCTTTATACCTGCGCCGGCTCAAGTCCCGCCTCTTTAAAACCCCGCCGGCTCAAGTCCCGCCTCTTTATACCTGAGCCGGCTCAAGTCCCGCCTCTTTATACCTGCGCCGGCTCAAGTCCCGCCTCTTTAAAACCCCGCCGGCTCAAGTCCCGCCTCTTTATACCTGAGCCGGCTCAAGTCCCGCCTCTTTATACCTGCGCCGGCTCAAGTCCCGCCTCTTTAAAACCCCGCCGGCTCAAGTCCTGCCTCTTTATACCTGCGCCGACTCAAGTCCCGCCTCTTTATACCTGCACCGGCTCAAGTCCCGCCTCTTTAAAACCCCGCCGGCTCAAGTCCCACCTCTTTATACCTGAGCCGGCTCAAGTCCCTACTCTTTATACCTGCGCCGGCTCAAGTCCTGACTCTTTAAACCTGCGCCGGCTCAAGTCCTGACTCTTTAAACCTGCGCCGGCTCAAGTCCTGACTCTTTAAACCTGAGCCGGCTCAAGTCCCACCTCTTTATACCTGCTCCGGCTCAAGTCCCTACTCTTTATACCTGCGCCGGCTCAAGTCCTGACTCTTTAAACCTGCGCCGGCTCAAGTCCCGCCTCTTTATACCTGCACCGGCTCAAGTCCCGCCTCTTTAAAACCCCGCCGGCTCAAGTCCCGCCTCTTTATACCTGAGCCGGCTCAAGTCCCTACTCTTTATACCTGAGCCGGCTCAAGTCCCTACTCTTTAAACCTGCGCCGGCTCAAGTCCTGACTCTTTAAACCTGCGCCGGCTCAAGTCCTGACTCTTTAAACCTGCGCCGGCTCAAGTCCCGCCTCTTTATACCTGCTCCGGCTCAGGTCCAGACTCTTTATACCTGCTCCGGCTCAGGTCCAGACTCTTTATACCTGAGCCGGCTCAAGTCCCTACTCTTTATACCTGCGCCGGCTCAAGTCCCGCCTCTTTATACCTGCTCCGGCTCAGGTCCAGACTCTTTATACCTGCTCCGGCTCAGGTCCAGACTCTTTATACCTGCTCCGGCTCAGGTCCAGACTCTTTATACCTGCTCCGGCTCAGGTCCAGACTCTTTATACCTGCGCCGGCTCAAGTCCCGACTCTTTAAACCTGCGCCGGCTCAAGTTCTACAGCTGGACACAAGTCTATCACTCAGAGTTCTCACTGCATCTCAGTTTCCTTTATTTAAAAGTTTGATGCAAAATGCTTGAAGGTGGACTTTGTATATTTTAGTTTTTGGAAGAACAAAACTACATATTGTAGTGTAATGTTTTATTTATTCATATAGTGATGGTTTTATAATTTTTTCTTGTTGCTGGTTAGTTGTTTCCAGACAAAACGCTGGCGGCTCATTGTCCTGCTTACACTAAACTAACCAGAACGTCACAGTGGATTAACCAGAGGTTAGTTGATGAAGGTGAAGTTCCAGTTCTAGTGAAAACAGTTCGACAGATATAAGAAACAGTATTTGAGCTGGCAGGATAACATACAAAAACCTGAGAAATCGGTTTTGATTAGATGTAATAATTACTTAATTTAATAGTTTATTGATTACATTTTAATGGAGTCACATGTTGTAAGTAATATGTTCAAACAGCCCTTTAATTTTTTTTCCCTTTGGCAACATGCTTAGAAAAGGCAATTACGATTGACAATTACACAAAGAGCACATTATCACATTTGTCGTCACTTCATTATTTACTTATTTCTGATTGACTGTTTATCTGTGGTTATCTATTATCTATGTTTGTCCACTGACTAATGTTGGTTGATAGTGTCATGTGTGTCTGTATGGACAAATTTCCACTTTTAGATTCATAAAGCAACTGACACATACAGTACATCTGGTCATAATAACACAAGCACCTGTGCAGGAGCTTTTATAGAACCAGAGAGTGTAACATATTCTCTGTGCCAAATTTGTTAGATTTTATAAAAATATCTTTGAAGACATTCTACCTTTAAATAACTTGACTTTTGGGAAGTTTACAGTAAATTCAGTGAGATCCTATTCATTCATGAGCAGTAACAGTTAACGATTTTCTAACATGAGTGTGCTCTTCATTCACGTCCCCAAAAATCAGTTCTGTCATGACGAATATAATAGAATACATTACCCATGCAGTGTTAATTTTCACTTCTCTCCATTCTGGCAATAACAAGGAGCATTTTTGGAGCAGTTAACATTACTGTGGGAACCGTTTTTGTCAAATGCTGGAATAATGTCCTATTGTCTCACAGCCCGTCCGCAAGACGTTTTATTTATTTTCATTATTTAATTTTGTGAAGAAATACAAGAACGACATGATGATATCTGCGCTACAGGGGCTCCCTGCAGTGAGTCGATTGAATGTGCTGCTGTGTAACCAATCATGTGAGGACAGACAAGAATCATACCAATAAGCAGAGAAGGGGGGGGTGCTCATACACAGGTGAGCAGGAGGAAAAGAAGCTGCATTTTAGCAGTATTCTAAAACACAAAGGCAGAATGTGCAAGATTAAGGTGTCATATCAAGCAATTTGTTGATATCAGAAAGTTTATTATAATGATATATATTATAATTTATTTATTTATTTATTTATTAATTTTATTTTTTTTACTTTTTGGATAAAAGTCAAAGGGTGGCAGTAGCTCAGCCCCCACATACTGTGGTTGGGCAAGACACATAACCTACCTTCCCTACAGTGGTGTTCCAGCTGTAACACTGGTAACTGGCTTAATGTATGTAAAGCGCTCGGAGTGCCCACAGTAGGTGGAAAAACGCTATATTAAAAAAAATGTATTCAGTGTGTATATATACACATTAAAGATCAAAACAGCAGAAAATGTGGCTGAATTATTAAAGGTATTTAGTGGTAACAAAGCACAAGAAGCCGTTCACTGATTACAAGATTGTTAAAGAGGCTATGACCGCAATGGCAGAAACATTATTCAGGACCACAAAAGTAAGTTTAGAAGCAGACGGACAGTCCATAAGAGTAAACCAGAAGCTACACCTCTCTTGTTGACTCCATCAGTGCCCGTCTTTCTCTGAATACACAAGTATCTGTGCATTTGGAATTGCATTCTTCCGGTTTTGACCGCATTTATGTTTTCATTTTACAGTTTAAGATACACAGGCAAGAAAGATACAATAGTTACAACACAATGCAATACAATAAACGTAATTGTCCCTTTGAGTAAATTTGTCGTGCAGCCATTGAGTCTTACAGGAAAACCTTTTTTTTTCAGTGCCCTTACTGGCCTGGAATACATTCTACAGTCTTCCCATCACTTCATTATGCTACGGGCCTGTTCTGGCATTTCTGGGACAAATACATGACCTTAAAGTGCCGATCCCCTTAACCATTATGTTCTATAATATTTTGTCATGTTAATGTTTACCAAAGCTGCGAGAGGCCTGTTCACAGAAAACCTGAGGATATATATCGAGTGTAGGAGTTTCACACTCACCTGTTTCTCTGCTTTGCCCCTCCACATGCCCCCTTCTCCCCCGCAGCCCGAGTCACGCTCGCAGTCCTTCATAGTCTGGCTTTCTATCGCTAATAAACACACCCGCCCACACCAACACACCCACACACATAATGTTTCACACTCGCATCGACAAATTTCACACTAAATCTCCAAAAAACCTCCAGCACTCTCACTCTTTCCCCGCCTCTGTGCTTGTGCATCTTTAGGTGGCCCTGGCAGCGGCAAAGGCACACAAAGCCTGAAGATTGCAGAGCGCTATGGCTTCCAGTACATGTCCGTGGGCGAGCTGCTGAGAAAGAAGATGATCCACAACGCCACCAGCAACAGAAAGTGGAGCCTGATCGCGAAGATCATCACCAACGGAGAGCTAGCGCCGCAGGTAGCAGGGGGAACGAGCAGAGTGACGAGTGCAGTGTGTGTCCAGTCACTTGCAGATCATTATCGCTGCATGTGTGTAACAGAGGACTAATTAGCAGCAGCAGTATCACAAGCAGCTTGGAGAGAGTGATCTGTCTTATTAGCATTCTTCTCGGTCAGATAATTACTCTGCTTCGGAGGAAACTGGACACCGACCAGTTTTGGTAATTTGGGCAATGCTCATGAAAATACGCCTCAGAAAACACACCAGGTGCCCTCATACCTTCTTTTTCAGGTGGTCTGTTCAAACCCATATTCTTTATCTGCTCTTAAGAGATGAATAGAAAATGAGTTACACACAAGACAAACACATAAATATAACACATAAATATACTCAGAATAAGGAAAGTCTGTAAAGAGACTAAAGAGGGTCAGCTATGTCAAGTGTTTAAACTAGAAATTTTATTTATTCAAAGAAGGATGTATTTTGTGATTTAAAAGTGTAGGAAACCCAACTGTATCATGATGATCCCTAGACCCTGATTGATTGACTAAGACAACAACAGAACAGAAAATAATACCAGCACCACAAATCAATGAAGAGTCAAAAAAGAGTGACGCAGACTCTAAATACCTGGTCCTAATAGTACCTTCAGCTACGTGCAACAGTGAAGCCTTTTGGGACCATGGAAGATAACTGTCCCTGGTCCAGTAGTGGTGCCCCACCATTTTAAAAAGATACAGAAGGGATTGCATGATAACAAAAAATCATTCATTCATTCATTCTTTTTGTTCCACTTGGTACCAACCATCCATTCTCACATTCATTCACCAGGGACAATTGAACTATACATGCATGTGTTGGGCGGTGGGTGGAAACCGGAGTACCCGGTGAGAACTCACAGTAACACAGGGATGACAGGCAGAGGATGTTTGCTACGAGGCAGGAACACTAACCACTCTGCCACGTCTACAATATCTATAATATAACAAAGATGTACATTAGTATCTTAAACCCCACTGAAGTTAAACAAGACTAGTGCTTATTCTAAGGTGGCTCATTTCTTTTTTGCAATTTCTGCACTGAGCCCCACTCCCCCCTCACTTATTCTATGACAGGCGCTCAACAGCCTGTTGGCCTCATGAGTTACCTTCATTCAGAGCACAAGCCATCATTTCTGACGCTGTCTCACACAACATTCCATCTCCCCTTTGGCAGCGCACCAGATGTCAGCCCAGGAACTGAGATAAACAGCAAAGTAGGCCAGACATATACCGTACAGGATGATGAAATGAGTTGTGACTCTGAGGCATTTCATTTCCACTGATTAGTTTGGCCACGTAGATAGGAATCTGGTTTCATGATGAGTTTGTGTTTAATGATGTGCGTGGGAGGCTAATACTCTGGAGTAAAAGAATGTGATATATCAGACATATTCAATAGTCCCTGTAGTAGAACCGCTTAAATGTCATATGGAAATGTAGTTATTACTATTTAATCTGATTTATAGTATAGCTTATTAAACAAAATCACACATTTTAGGCCTTCATTGATAGATAGATGGAAGCGCACTCATTAGGTTTACGGTGAGACACTGAGCTGAAAACTGAAGCCAGAAGAATTTTGGTTGTCTTTGCGGCTGGCACACCAACTCATCATGAATTTTGATTTGCATATGTGCCGTGAACTGTCATGTTCCAAGAAAAGGAAATGAATTGGATGCTGAAGAAAGCTCTAAATTACACAGAATGATTGATGCCGACTGATTGTAACAATAGCACATTTTTGTTTGGCATTTGATAAAGACCATGATCCAAGCTTCAATTAGAACAGAATAGTTACATTCACAAAAACATTTCAGCAGAGATAGGCCGGAGAGCGGAGCATGTGCAAGTGTAGAAAGACACTTTTTTGGTTTACTCTTTCAGTTTCCAAGTTTGGGACTGAACACTACATTCATCTTAATTTAATTATTATATTGTATCATGTTATCTGTCGTAACTGTCAAGTATCTCATCAAAAAGTTATTGACAAAGACAAAACTCAAAACAAGACAAAGAAAACAGACAGAAAACATGCATGCTTTGTTTTTAGCTGCACAAGCATATAGCATTTAAAAAGTCTAATAATGTGTCTAATGAGCTTCAGAACAAGTGAGAAATGCTACAACAAAGACAAATTTCATTGTTATTGAAAAGATTAGACATTGCAATGATTCAAGCGATTCAAGTTTTATTTTAGATGTAAACTGTATCAAACAACTTATTTTTGTCTTTTTGCCATATATCTAAAAGCACATGGCAAGGCTGCTTAAAGGTGCAGTGTGTAATGTTTATATTTCTGAGATTTTTTTTTATTTTTTTATTAGTTTATTTTATTTTATTTTGGTCACTTGTAAAAACAAACAAACAAACTGAGCCACTGCAGATCTAATCATGTCTGACAACATTCTCATAGACTAGAGAGAAGAATTATGTTGTTTTTGAAGAAATCTAATTGAAATGTTAGATGATGAGTTTGCTTTAGACATTTAGAAACAAAATACTCACACGTTAGTTTTTGTCACTGGCAGACCACGTCATCGTGAATCGTAATTACAATATGTTCCAGGGAGAGGAAATGAGTCAAATAGATGCAGAAGAAACAGACTGATTGTAAGAAAGACACACTCTTGAGATTAAGAAAATAGCCTTATCAGATATTTAATACAAATATTGCAGAAAGAAAGTAGTTCCAGTTCAAGAGATAAAATCTGTTTGTTTGTTTATTACATCACTTTAATCTGCTGAACACATTGGTCTCTTCACGAATCATGTAGTAGACTCATAGGTAATATTTTAGAGAAAACGGTTTTATCACCTTTACTATCTACTAATAGCATATTGTAATTGGAAACCTGTAATAAAAAAATAAAAAAACAAGACCTTGGAGTATTTTGCTTTGGCAAATTACTTTAACGTATTGCTTCAGAGAAGAGCCTACTCTACTTGACATTTCACTTTCTAAGGATTTGGTTCTGTGTGTGTTTTTGAGTTTTATGATATACAGTGGCATGACAAAGTATCTGAAACCTTTGGAATTTCTTACATTTCTGCATAAAATCACCATCAAATATGATCTGATCTTTGTCAAAATGACACAAATGAAAAAACTAAAACCTAAAACTAAAACCACCCAAACAGTTATTGGTTTTCATATTTTTAATGAGGTGACTTTAGGCAGAAATGTGAGAAATTCCAAAGGCTTCAGATTCTTTTTCATGCCACTGTAGGTTGATATGTTGATGATAAGTATTAGCTTTCTGTCAGTGTCATTTTGTCTAAAGCAGGCAGAGGATCACATCAGTTTGTTTTCCCTCAATTGGCGTTCCTTGTTTTACTATACATACCCACAATAATACTTTACATACCCACAATAATCTGATTTTAGATTACATTTAATCTTCTCACTGTCTGCTGGGCCACTGCGCTGATCAGGAAATTAATCAAATGCATGTCTTAGTCAGCCACAGCAACTGTTGTTGATGTTATTTTTAGATTTGTGTATTGCCTCATGTATCTATGTCGTATCATATGATGCATTCTGCCTCAAGGAATACGCTCGCACACACTGACCTCCTCCAGCCAGGAGGATGTAAGTGACGCTAACAAATGTTGGCACGCTCTGGCCTCTTGTGCTCTCAGGACAGTCGTCACGCTAAAGGGAAGACTTGATCGAAGAGAAATGGACACGCATATGGATAAAACTCAAGCATATGAATTCATCTTTAAGAGCTACTTATTAGTTGATTTGAATGAGGCCTTGATGCTCATTTTCTGATAACTGAACTATCAGCAGAACTACTTTACTCAGTTAACAGTTACATAAAGATATCTAAAGCTTGAGTTTGTCTTGGAGTTCAATCAGTTTATTAACTGTGCACCGGCTGAGGTCTGGTGATACCAAGTTTTCCTTTTGATACGATACCATAATGGCATTGTGTTTTGTTGCGAGGGCATTAAGAACTAAGAATAAATCTCATGAACATAAATACTTAGAAGAAATGCTAATAAAATGCTAATAAAATAGCTTTTAGTTTAAAATAAAACTTTGGTCGTGGGTAAAAAATAGCATCACACTACGCTTCTTTTTCTCTTTTGTTGTCCATGCACTTACTCAACTGAGGCTGACATCTGATTGGCTGCCATAATCATGTGACACTGAACATCATCAAAAATACGCCTGGGCTTGTTGTTATACATAAATTTAATGTCTAAAACTCTCAGAAGTGAAAAAAAATTGCATGATTTGTATTTGCACAGTGGTGTGGCAACATGTAAAAAAGTATCGGCTGGTATTGAAGTACGCCCATCCTTAGCTGTACATGAATACTCAAATAGAACTACAAAACTTAATTATGCCTCAGGGATTATAAATTTTTTTAAATAAAAATGAACAGTACGTTATTACTTTCTCTGTACTTGTATCTCTATTCAATGGCAAGAAAAAGTATGTGAAACTTTTGAAACTTCATAGTTTTCTGAATAAATTTTCTTAAAATATTATCTGGTCTTCATCTAAGTCAAAAGTATTGACAAACGTGTCTAAAAAGAATTACACACAAAAATTCATGTCTCATTCACACACTCATTCAACATTCAAAATGGCAGTGGAAAAAGTCAATTTTATTTTTTTTTTCTGACCTGACAGGGGTGAAAAGGGCTGTTCTAGTGCCTCTGCATATTTGGTCCAATGTAATATCCACTCCAACCTTGGTTATTCCAGCAACATAGATTCACAAGTGACGTTTAGATTGACTCTTTTAAAAAAAATAATAAATAAATAAAAAAAATAACAACAACAAAAAAAAAAATTTTATGAAAATGTACCCAAGACAAAACAATGTATCCCTGAGGACACGGGTGTTGACTTAAATGATAATCTCTTTAGTGACAATATAATTGAGGAAAATTTATTGATTTCTTGCAGTACCACAAATGTCCACTTGTGGAATTAAAATATAGACATATTTCATCCATTTCTTTTAATGTATTTATATCTAACTCTAAAACATATAGACCATAAAAACATCTTCAAACTATTTAAAATAACAAAAAAGTTATCACCAGAACAAATGTCCCCACTTACCTTTTAAAATACACTGTCCTCACTTTGTGGTATTTATCAACACACACACACACACACACACACACACACACACACACACACACACACAGTTGTTAGCGTTAATAATTTTGTTGCTGTTTTTTTTTTTTTTTCAAGGAAACCACAATAACAGAGATAAAGCAGAAGATCATGAAGATCCCTGACGCTAACGGCATTGTCATAGACGGTTTCCCTCGAGACGTGGGACAAGCCTTGTCCTTCGAAGACCAGGTCAGTTGTAATTTTTGCTACAGACTTACCTCGGCTTACGCTTGAGCCTGGCCTAAGGTTTGGATCAATGTCTGAATGAATGGGAAGGTAATGTCACAAATTCATTTTCAACAGATACAGATCACAGTCATTCTCAAATCGCACAAATGTTTTTGTCCAAGTTGTAAATACAGACACAGAGCATATACTATTGGGCGTTTTGTTTTTAGAAATAAGAAATGAGTGGAGCTTTCAGGAAAGATGGGGAGTTGATTTGGGGCTTTCTTGAGGATGATGAGTGCTTGTACTTAGATAAATGGACAGATAATTAAACACAACATAAACAGTTGGAAAAGTGTAAAAAGTGTGGAACACAAAACAAAAAAATAAGGACAACAGAAGGAGACTAGATACTGTTTGAAAACATGAGGTGTGTGTTCCTCATAATCTTTTTGTTAACTAACCATATGTCCATTTGTTGTGTTTCTATCAAACATAGTAAAGTATAGTAAAGTAAAGTACAGTTTACAACAAGTTTAAACCCAGTTCCAGATAGAAATGTTGAATTTTTGTTTCCCCTCGTGAGGAAACATTTGAGTGAAAGGTTGTCTCTGACAGCTCCTGGGACTGACTCAACTGCCTTAGTGACTCCTAATGGGACAAGAACTCTAAAATGTCCCAAAAAATGTGCATTTTTACAAGCAGTTGCGCAGCAATTCAACTTTAAAAAGTAAAAATAACTTTAAATAGTGACATATAAGTGCGTAATGCTTCTGCATCACAATTTCTTTAGCTCAAACCTGCTCTCAACTCAGAAAATCTGAAGGATTTAGCTTAACCAACAAAACAAAAGGCTTTTTATGCTTTTTGTTTGGGTATAACTGTTGCATTCCTCATGGCTTGCGTCTTACTGTTTTTTAAGTAATGTGGTAGTGTTAAACTGAGTTAAGGAGTATTGATAAGAGGCTGATAAGATTAAAGCCATGAGTTTGAGGAGGTGTATCGAGCTTATTCACCCCCTGACCCCTCCCTAACAGAGGGAAAAGAGGGTGAGGCACGAAAGATGATAACAATGAAGGAATAACACTGGAAGCTATTTATAGGACTATGACAGAAAAAGGTGGGTTTGAGGTGTATGTGGTCCTCCTCCATAACTAAAGACAACTAACCTTATCTCTGTGTAAAGAGGCTCATGCTGCAGTGACAGGACCAGTTGCTATACACGCTCATTTGCCTACAAGTCTGAGAACAGTCTAGATATCCTTTTTTAAAACCAGAAACAGTGGCTGTAGTAGTAAGGCTGACTGAACAGTCTTGTCACACCTGAAACAAGAAAAGCACAAAATGAGAATTACATTTGTTAATGGAAATGCAACTAATGGGATGTTTAGGTTGAACTGAGCATACATTCAGTGACTTCAAAGGGGACTATTTTTTCCGCAGGGACTGGCACAGTTTTCAAGGTGATGTGCTCAGCGGGAGTTGTGTGTCTATGCTCTCACGCAGAGAGGCTTCGGTGAAGTAGGCGACTGCTGTGGGCCAAATATGTGTTTGACACTGTGTAGACGGCACTGTGTCATAAGGGCTTTATCTCCATCAGCGTGAGAATAAACGTATGATCAATCTCTCAAACACTTCCTTTTTTATGAGCTTTAAATGGAAAAGGAAATGAGGAAGCTGCAGGTTACAAAACAAAACATAAAGAATATGTATAATTAGAGATCTTATTTATAGATGGTCTTCCACTGCTGTACATCCTCAGCTTAAGCTAAATGTTGATGTTATCCAACACTAAAGTGGCAGATGACATTATTATAGAACAATTCTAACAATTCAAAGGAAGGATATGATCCTGGGGAGGGTGTCCCGTCGGAGCCACGTCTGGAATGGGAGCGTTTGTTGACGGATGTGTTGATGAGGTTTATGTTGTGTGGCTGGTGCTGTTACTTTTCACATCAGGAATCATTTTTTGCATATGCTAAAATACACATTACACATTATCAATATTAACCGCATTAATATTGTAGTTATCAAACTGTTTTGTGCAAAATATAAAGATTACCAAAAAATAAGATAAAATAACCATAAATAATATAATTACAGGTTATAATTGCAGATTCATTTTTACTAACATTTTCTGATTATTTGGACTATTGGATGCTGAGTTAGCTAAAGTATTCACATTGTGTACTTAAAAAGAAGTACAAATACCTGTGTTAAAAACAACTGGTAAAAGTAGAAGTACTGATTTAACTTCTTTACTGCAGTCTCTGAAATGTACTTCAGTAAAAAAATATTATGTTGTCAATAATACACAATACAATGGTGATAACTCTGCAATAAACATTGGAAATGTTTGTTTTACACAGTTTATGGAGCAATTAAATGTAAGAGCTAGAAGAACAAATGTAATACTTGGACCTGATTTTAACACCATAAAAGTGAATACGTTTTTAATCATTTTAAGACCTTGGAGGTACCCTGTTAATGTTGTCTTTGATTGTAGATGATTAAATACTACTAGGCTTTGGGCCATAAATGACAATATGCACATGAATTTAGACTCTGCTGGAATGTTCATATCGCTGCTGAGCCAACATGAGCGCACATTCACTCATCATTATTTCAACCAAGGGTTAATAGAGCATTTATCTTTATAACGTGACATTGGCTTACAACAATAACATTCACAAAATCTACTCTTGCAAAGTTTCCTGCTGATGTTGTTGATGAAAGACTGTTGGACCTTGTGTGACATCTGTGCCATGCCTTTTGTGAAAAAGTCTGCTCCACAAAGTTTATCTGCAGTCTCATGCTGCATGTGTTGACATTTATTTTAATGTAAAGTTCTGTACAAGCTCACCCTGAATATCAAGAACGCATTAAATTGCCTGCAACTTTCACAGTCAAAGTATAAACATTTTGAACGTTTGAGTAATGGAAGTCAAAGCATCAACATACATTACATACAAGCTGGTAAGCTATGGAAAAGATCTGTAAAAGGACATACATGAAGAAATCCTGATGTACCACTGCACTAGCGTAAAGCAGAACTAAATAGGAAATGTATTTAACGTCACTTAATGAATAATGAGTTCGTGGCTACATTAGGAAAAAACAGAAAGGACACTTTGGCTAATGTAATGATGATTTCCATGCACAGATTTGTTTGTGCTCACTCGTTCTTTAGAAGGGCACATATTATATAAAAGCTCAGGAAGTGTCTGAAAGGTCCAATTGTACTATTTTATTATCATCTTCTACCACTTACCCTTTGAGGTTGGTGTGGGGGAGGAGCCAGTCCCTGCTCTGGGAGTGAGGCGAGCGTACACCATGTACAGTCGACTGACTAACACTTACACTAGAGACAACCATCGGCTTATTTATTAATGTGATTATAAATCACATTCATTATTAAATCATAACTGAAGAAAACAAGTTATATGTTTACAAGCCAGCTCTAAAGCAGGGATCCCCAAACACAGGGGATGATTTGGTTCGGGCCCTGCACAGAAGGACATTTTATAGCCTCAAGAAGACCTGATTGACTTTCATCACAAATGTCTGTGGTGGCCTTAAAAATCCAGTGATAGTGATTAATATGAGAATATTAGTAATAAGGATGATAAAAACAATAATAATAATAATGAAAACAATAATAATAACGATAATGATAATAATAATAATAATAATGACAATAAAAAATAATAATAATAATAATAATGATCATGAAGATGATGATAAAAATTATGTTAATAAAAAATAATGTTAATAATTAATGATATTAGTAATAATAGAAAAATAAATGTTTTGTGAATGTAACTTATTAGAATTGATTTGTGTTTTTCTTTCTTGTTGTTTTGTTATGATCTATAGTCTTTAATTTAAAAGTTTAAAGGGATGGGCACAATAAGTCCTGGCTTCAGCCTAAACCCTTTCTGTCTATGTTTCACATCAAATGAAAGTATTGTGTTCTTTTCTATTTTACTTTTAACAACCAAAATAAAAAAATTAAAAAAAATAAATAAATAGGCAAAAACACTGCAAAAGCGTTAAAAACCCTGCAATAATTAATAATGATGTTATGCACATATTGTACAGTTTATGTTATTACAGTGATACTCTGTGAAAACAAATGTATGAACCTGGGTTAAAAATGACTGGGGACAGCTGCTCTAAAGGAAACAGTGACAGTAACTTTCACTTGACGCTGAGCGCTAGAGACAGGACAGGACTATATATTCTGTTGAGTAAATGAAATGAAGAGCCACAGAAAGTTTTTTTTTTCGTGCTATGTTTGCATAAAGAATAAAACTGTAGGCATGTTGCCAAAACACCAGGGCAAAGATCTTTCTGGGACCAGCTGTGGGTTTTTTTGTGGGAAAAAAATAAAATAAAAACGGCATGTTAGGTCAGACATCTGCAAAATGTCTGCCAAAAATCCTGAATTATAGATGGGCTCCTTATTTAGTCCCAGGTGTGTGGCACAAATAGACAACAAATTAATGCAAAAATGAAACAAAATTGAAGTGTACAGTCTCCCTGTGGCCCTCAGGGCTGATTATCTGTGTTCAAGAATGTAGCTCCTGCAGCGGGAACCAGAATAGGCTTCTTTAGAGGTGTTCTTTTTCCTCATCGAAACCTCTGGCATCTCATCATACAACAGCTAAGCGTCATTTATGTCTAAAAGTACATTTCTGACTGGGTTAATGTGGTGTTTTTAGGTTTGATAACGCCAAGGTAATAACAAAATTAGTTCTAAATTAGATCTAAAAATTACATTCTTTCCATTATTATATCTCAGAAATTTACACATTAAAAGCAACATAAAGGTTTAGGGCATTAGAATTAGTTGAAAAGTTGATAAAATCCCATTTAAATTTCTCAAATAAAAAAATCACACTGATGTTTTAGGCAAATGTCCGGTGTGCACTCAAGTCTTCATTAAGTACAACCTCAAAAAAGGTCACTGTTCTTCACTTTTAGGCAAATACAATAATATATTTACTGCTCTGACGTCAATCATAATCCCTGTTGTTGTGCCTTGTCAGTTTCTTCAGTCAACATCTTAATTGTCATATTGACTTTGCCTATTGAATTTCTCTTTTATGATGTGTGCTAATAAATAAAGATGAGTCATACTTTGGCTTTTGGATTCTTTTGTTGAGAATTTATCATTAAAATTGTCAGTTATTTACAAGGATTCACAAAATACAGCAGCCTCAGAGGGTCAAAATTCAAAACTAAAATTCACTATGGGTTATGACCCTGACCTCTATACTTGTTCAAACTTTCTATCAGCTGTGAACATAACATAACATGCATAACATTTTTTTTCAACCAGGAAGGAAGGTAAAATTATATAATATGCACAAAGCATGCATTTTATACAATTTCATTATCGGTTAATTATTCCTTATGTAAATGTAACTTAACTCACTGGAGTCAGAGGGGCCCCTCATCTGAAACTGACGGGAAACAGTGACACTCAAAGCATGTTTCTTATGTCCAGTCTGGGCTGTAATCTCGTGGAGGTTCTGTCCCACCTCTGGAATCGACGGGGATGTCTTCAATTGGAGTCATTTCTATGGTGAGCTTCCAAATAATGCTTAGCCATGGGTTAGTTTATATTTCCAGAATGGATGGCATATCTATGCTCAGCCACTCTGTCTCTGCACCTCCTTTTGGTCAGGCTTACTGAAACATATCCACAAGGACAATGAGGTGTATTGCAGTTAATGAAACTGTTTATGTCCACAGCAGTGGCCTTTAAGGCGAGAGAGCCAAGTGATGGCTTTAGTGGCTGGTCTCCTGGCTGGACTCCAGAATACCATTATTAGAAGTGGATTACTAACAATGTACCACACGTTTGAACTGTAATGCTTCTTTTCTGTAGCGTGTGACAAAAAAGGGCTTCTGTGCTGATTCTTGTTTAGCTTTGTAAGTGAGTCGTTGAGTCCTCTCCAGGGACAGGGCTCTATTATGAGCTTGAGACAACAGGTTAGATGGATAACCCCTTTGGATAAAACGTTGTTGCATAGCCATAGACTTGTAAAGTCCTGATCAGAATCTTGGGCTTGTGATTCTGATCATGTTCATAAGGAATGTTCTTGATTAATCAAGGCGGATAGAAACTGTCTGCATGCAAAAAAAAGTATTTACTTCTACTTCTGTGTCATCTTTGGCCCCAAGAAGTTCTTCAACAATTTTAGTTTTTTACAATTTTTTTGTTTGGTTTAGCGGGTAGTGGCTTGTAAAAAAAAACTGAGATAGGTTTATAAAATAGAAATAAAATAAAGAATAAACTTTTCTTTATTCTTTGAGGCCTGGTACTGGTCCTCAGTCGAGCGCTCTTGTGTCTGCGGTAATTACCAGTCTCTGTTTGCTTTGTCCGAGAGGAGAGAGGGACCTAACCAGAGTGTCACAGCCTACGACATGCTTCCCGTCTGAATGTCGCCATCTGGGGAAACAAAACACCAAGAGACCGAGGGGTTTGTGAGCAGACAATAGTGACTGGAGCTCTCCCCGGCCGAGCCAGCGCCGCAGATACTATCTGCTCTTACAGCTGTTTGCACCGTGATGAGATTAGATGTGAATAAAAATAGTCCACACATCAGCAGGAGCTTTAAATAGAAACAAAAACAAAACAGGTGGTTGACTAATGCTTTGAGCAAAACACAAGAGGATGAGCAATTTTATTCTGAAGTAATACTGCTATTAAATATACTCTAATGTAGTCCAGAAAATCAAGAGCATGTGGCATGAAAAGAGAATTTACATCAGATACTATAATACTTCATATTATTGACTAGACCTCGAATTGAGTGAATATGAAGTCTCACAAACTTTGAAGCAGTGCAATGTGACTTTTTTCTTTTCAGAATCTCATATCAAAGAAAATACAAAGGATTAAAATTTTCTTTAATAAATAAAGAGTGAGAGGGCTAATTGGGAGGGGGTACAGAGACTAAAATGTAATGACTGAACAAAAGACCCTTAAGGCAGACACAACAGGGAACAACAGAGGACTTTAGCAGGAAGCAAGGAGCAGAGGTTGTGGCTAGTTCTGGACTTCTGCACAAAGAGAGAAAATGTTACACGTCTAAGATCCAAAGATTAAAAAAAAAAAACACATGTAGTTATCAGCCTACACTTATGATAGACTGACGACCTGGCAAGCAGCAGAGACCCACCCCAGACTCTGCCAAAGCTTCAGACACAAACACGAGTCCAGACGAGAGACATCTGTGACGTAAACAATGAGGTCATTGAAGTACCACAAAAGTCCTGTCTCTATTTGAGATATTAATCTATTTGTAGCAGACTTTTTGAAAGTTTAATTGTCTTTTTTTTATAGAATTAAGCGGTACAGCTGGTATTTAGCCAGCACTAGCACTTCGGTAAGCAATTTATTCTTCTCTTACTTTTATTTTAAAAGGGTTATATCTGAAACACAAAGAATATAACACTTTTTTTTCAGCATTAAAAACTTTAGTGTGAGAAAATCACATATTTCTGCTTCAAAATCTGAAACATATTTACCTTCCATAGACCGACGTTAATAACTTGACTCTTCTGTAGAAATAAAGAGGAATTGAATATGATGGAGATGATACATGAATGCAGCTGGGGTCATAACCGTATCCCGGCAACCACAAACAGTCACTGATGATTGGTCAGGAGCCTCCAGCTGTAAACAGCAGCTCTATCCTTTTCTTTTGAATTAAGAGACAACGGCTTTGTGCTGCTCACGACAGAAGATAACAGTGGAATGTTTGACAAATGAGAACAAAGTAATGAAAATCTATTTTGGGGCCTTTTATTGATTTTTTATAAATGTAGCTCTACAGTCACAAATAGGAAGTGCTTTCAGACGAGTCCTTACAATATGTAAGGTAAAAAAGAAAACAGAGAAGAGGTAATAGTCTACAACTATTAGCTGAAAAAAATAATGCTCATGAATGAATCTATAGGTTATACGCACTGAACACAAGGCTGAATGGTATTAACAACACATAAACGCAGCATTACCTCAAGACTCAATGGTTTGATTATCTTTCGTTATCTTGGACAAAGATAGAAGTCCGGTTAAGCGACTAAATCAAGCTGACAGCACAGTCCAACACTTTCTAGTCTGACAATAGTACGGCCCCATTTCTCTAGAAAAAGTGTAGGTAGCACTTAGTAAGTAGTAATAGTATTGTAATAGTGTGGTATTTACATGTTAATAAATGGATAAAACTATAGAAATGTAGGTTCATTATAGAGTTTTTCCAAGCCCTACATAAGTAACTAGTGGTTAAATTGTTGTATCAAGAAATAATTCTTTGTAATTACAGAATAAATAACCATAATTACTATAGTATTACACAATTACTCCACTATCACCATGATATTACTGGGATGGAAAAAAATTTGCAAAAAGATGGGTTTTGAGGGAAGATTTAGAAAGTTTAGGGGCGCCACAGCTTTAACATCAAACACTCTCGTGACTCTTGTTTTTAGCCTCGACCTGGGAGCTTTGAGTAGCAGCTGATTTGTTGACCTCATTGTTCTTATACTGGGACATGTCGGCTCAACAATCCGACAAATACACAGGAGCCAATCCGTGTAGCGCATGTTCACGTCGCTTTGTTTCAGCTGGAGATGCTAAAAAAGGACTGGTCTAGACTATAATAGAAATAAAACCAGAAAAAAATCCTTGTGTGGAAGGCCGGGCCCGAGTGTGTGTTGTTTCTAAGCATTGGGCAACAATAAGAGCAAACGGTGAACTTTTAGAAGATTAAAAATGTATTAGCTGAACTGAGAAGTCAAATCAATTAACCTGTTGCCTGCAAAATGTCGCTGCTTTATCCCAGGAGCAGTTTAACGATCAGTGCTACAAGATCTGCTCCTTTTTTTTCTGTTTTGCCTTGTTGTGATCAGAATCAAAGTTTCATAGACGAGTCACTTATGCCCTTCTGTGCACTTTAAACAAAAGACCAGAGGGTGTAGTGCAAGTCTGAGGACAAACATCTACAAACTACCTTTTCCTGCGCTGACCTTTCTGCTCCCTGCACCAACAGTTCACATCATTGTGATTTTAAATATCACAGAAAATGGCAGCATTTTACACAAAAACTGTCATGATGAAACCCAATGGCACTTGAAGGTAGTCCAGCTGAGAGTCTTGGTCTAAACCTTTAAATAAAAAAAATCTTTGCATGCATTTTGGAAACTGAATGATGATTATCGGTTGCCATGGCTCCCATCAGTGGAAGGGAAACGCTCAAGTCAATATTCTGAGGATTGTTCATGAAAAGTTTGTTAATACAGTCTATGCAATTGAGAAAACTTGAAAGTATTGCTTACATTCACACATTCATCTATCACTATTTTTAATTTTAGCAGCAACAGTTCAAGCAGCTGACAACTTGTGAAAAAGAATATTTTGGCAGTGACTCATAATTAATATAAGTAATGAAAAATAAGGAGATTGAGAGACTTCCATTTAATGCATCGCTGGTACTGATGAAAAAGAAATAACTCTAGATAGATAAAGAGGTAAATAGAAATAAGTGATGTAAGTTGTTCCTGTCATTTTGGATTTTAAAGTTTAAAGTTTTTTAAAGTTTAAAGGCTGGTTCTCAAAGCAAGAAAGACACCAAATAGCCAATAACTAAAACCTTAGCTCTTGCACAAATATTACATATTTGGTTGCATTCCTCACATGATTTGTGTTTTTAAGAACTACTGCTCCTTACTGTCTTCCATAGTTCTGTTCACAAATACAAGGGCCTAACATAATATTAGAAACAACATGAAGCTACAGAGCATATTCACATTATTCAATTTAAAGTTCTAACTCTGTCTCCAACAAACACTGACCTCCGTGAGTCTGGACCTGGTCTAAGACTGGACTAACTCTGTATCCTTCAAACACTGACCTCCGTGAGTCTGGACCTGGTCTAAGACTGGACTAACTCTGTCTCCTTCACCAAACACTGACCTCCGTGAGTCTGGACCTGGTCTAAGACTGGACTAACTCTGTATCCTTCAAACACTGACCTCCGTGAGTCTGGACCTGGTCTAAGACCGGACTAACTCTGTCTCCTTCAAACACTGACCTCCGTGAGTCTGGACCTGGTCTAAGACTGGACTAACTCTGTCTCCAACAAACACTGACCTCCGTGAGTCTGGACCTGGTCTAAGACTGGACTAACTCTGTCTCCAACAAACACTGACCTCCGTGAGTCTGGACCTGGTCTAAGACCGGACTAACTCTGTCTCCTTCAAACACTGACCTCCATGAGTCTGGACCTGGTCTAAGACTGGACTAACTCTGTCTCCAACAAACACTGACCTCCGTGAGTCTGGACCTGGTCTAAGTCTGGACTAACTCTGTCTCCTTCAAACACTGACCTCCGTGAGTCTGGACCTGGTCTAAGACTGGACTAACTCTGTCTCCTTCAAACACTGACCTCTGAGTCTGGACCTGGTCTAAGACTGGTCTGGACCTGGTCTAAGTCTGGACTAACTCTGTCTCCTTCAAATACTGACCTCCGTGAGTCTGGACCTGGTCTAAGACTGGAGTAACTCAGAGTCTGGACCTGATCTAAGACTGGACTAACCCAGAGGCTGGACCTGGTCTAAGCCTGGACTAACCCAGAGGCTGGACCTGGTCTAAGCCTGGACTAACTCAGAGTCTGGACCTGGTCTAAGCCTGGACTAACCCAGAGTCTGGACCTGGTCTAAGCCTGGACTAACTCTGTATCCTTCAAACACTGACCTCCATGAGTCTGGACCTGGTCTAAGACTGGACTAACTCTGTCTCCTTCACCAAACACTGACCTCCGTGAGTCTGGACCTGGTCTAAGACTGGACTAACTCTGTATCCTTCAAACACTGACCTCCGTGAGTCTGGACCTGGTCTAAGACTGGACTAACTCTGTCTCCAACAAACACTGACCTCCGTGAGTCTGGACCTGGTCTAAGACTGGACTAACTCTGCCTCCAACAAACACTGACCTCCGTGAGTCTGGACCTGGTCTAAGACTGGACTAACTCTGTCTCCTTCACAAACACTGACCTCCATGAGTCTGGACCTGGTCTAAGACCGGACTAACTCTGTCTCCTTCAAACACTGACCTCCATGAGTCTGGACCTGGTCTAAGACTGGACTAACTCTGCCTCCAACAAACACTGACCTCCGTGAGTCTGGACCTGGTCTAAGACTGGACTAACTCTGTCTCCTTCACAAACACTGACCTCCATGAGTCTGGACCTGGTCTAAGACTGGACAAACTCTGTCTCGATGTCAAGACCAGTTGTCAAGACGATTACACACATCAGACAAACCCTCTGAGACGGTGAAAACCCCCGTGAGCACTTTACATCCCGCTGTGACGAACACATTTAGACACTCCTTTAGTGCAGACCCCAGAGTAAACAGACGTGTTGTCCGTCCGCAGCACAGCGGGAGCAGGTGAGTGATCCTCAGAGACGCGACTCTCCCTTCACCTCCAGCTGCTGTGTGGCCTTTGAAACATCACAGCAGACGTATATGAGCTGCTGCTGTGGGTCCTCTTTACACTGGCCCCAGAGACGGTTTATCTCTTCATCCTCCGCTGCCTTTATCCCTTCACTTCTGTGCCACCACCGAGCAGTCACTCTCAAGAGATTCATGGAAGTCTACTCTGAGTGAAAAAGCTTCACTCACAATACGTTTGTTTTGTTTTTGTGCATTTTTTATTATTTTAAAAATTTGTTTATTGGGTTTGGTGAAATAAAAGCTGACTTTTCTCAACACTTGACTAACATGGAATTTGTGCCACTGCTGTATAAATGCAACTAAAGATGGCCTTGTCACTATAGTTCAACACACAATGGCAAATACAATAGCATAACATAATATAAATATAGAAATAGTGCTAGAGCAAGACCCACACATTCCTTAAACCAGCAAAGTGGCAACTTTTATATTACAATTACAACAATGTAATTTATTCATTTATTAATTTTCTAGCGCTTAGTCCCGTTAGGGGTCGCGGGTGACTGGAGCCTATCCCAGCAGCTTTGGGCCTGATTGAAGGGGTGTGTTGGGATGGTCCTTCAGGATTTAGGTGACTCTGCTCCTACCCCGGCTGATGTGCATGTCCTCTGGGGCGGCAGAGCAGCTCCCTCCACACAGCGATGGAGGAAGACGAGCAGCTCTCCACCAAACACTAATAAAAAGCTATTGGGATGTGAGAGCTGCCTGTAATATTTTTTAGTAGCCGTCCGTGTGAGGTCATTTGAGATGTGGACACACAGGTATTTAAAGGTAGATATTCAACCTGTGCTCCTTTTGTGCCGATGACCCTGTTCCTGAGCTGCTTGTTTTACTTTTTATCAGTCTCCTGTGCTAGAACTGAACCTAAAAGTCATTACACCACTTGTAATAATGTACTTATCAGCATCTTTTTTATTCCCTTGGCTTGAAATAACTGAAATAAATGTTTCTATTAAACCTGGTTCTAATTCCATTTTATTTTTGCTAAATAGGATAATGATCTGTGGTAGTCTGAACACATTTAGTGGCTTGTAACTTTAAGCCACAGTGGCCGGTAAGTAAAAAAGGTTATTTTCACTGACATTATAAAAACCTGCCCAACATTCAGTACTAAATGTTTCTAGAGCTGTTTATTACCTGTTTCAGCACTTTCCCCACTTCAACCGCTAAGTAAAAGTGTCATCTCAGAGGGAAATGTGCAGAACAGACACAGTTACAAGTCGCACACAGCCTGGAGCCAATACAGTTTAGCTCAAGAAGTGACAAGAAGCATTGTGTTGTTCACAGTGAGCACTATTTAATTTGAAATAAACCCATTTTTGACATCATCATTAGTCCATTGTATCAGTCTGACACAAGAACAGATGTTATTTTATGCTTCACGTGTTCACATTGGCCACATAGAGACTTTATTGCCATCATAGAAACAAAAGAGTGTCCATTAAAATCAGTGGAGACGTTTGAAAGTATAAATGCAGGTTGGCAGCGGATGTGCAGGAAACAACCCCAGAGTGCCCTCGTTCATGGAGACAGATGGAAATAAAAGTACTTCAGGTCTAGATCGATGCATTGTGAAACCTTCAGTGAACAGCACAGATAAAAGGAAGAAGCACATTATGTTATATACAGCCTTTATCATAAACTGTGTGCACTATTGTTGTGACCTTATATTATACAAGACATTTTTTTTTTATCCCTATTGGGAAAATCCGTGTCAGCAGCCACCACCACAACACGTGGTTATTCCTCATAAAATAAAATGTAGATACTTTCAAAACCATGTCAAGAATGGTATGTGAGATTTCAGGATGTATTGCATTGGGCTGTGTAGCTACCGTCTAATTAATTGCTCGTCATCAATGACTAAAATCCGACAGTTACTGGAGCTTCAGGAAGTGTTTGGAGTCAAAAAAGTCTAAAAAATAAAAAATAAATGCCTTTTAGACAGACAAGGCAAGGTGAATAAAAAGAGTAAAAAAAATAAGTAAGAAGAATTACACATGGTTTGACCAGAAGCCATTATCCTTCATTAACCACATAAAAAAAAACTTCCCTGGAGAAGAACACGAGGTTCAGCTCTCAGAGACAAACAAGAGACAGTGGAACACATTGACTTCTTCCAATTAACTTGTATTTCTGAAAAGTAATTTGCCCAATCTTTTTCTTGTTTCCATAGAAGTGGTCAGGTTTCCGTGGATTTGAGTTGTATTTTCCAAGACCAAAAGAAAAAAGATGACAAGTAGGTTTCAGTGTTTCTATAAAAGGTTGTTATTGGACAATTTAACACATCTGTATAATTGTACTACAGATATTTACTATATGCAACGTACAATTTAAAACCATGATGAACAATTTTGCTAAGACGTTTTAATCAATAAGTCGATTGTGCTGTGTGACTTTTCTGCTTATAAAGTTCAAACTCTTAGCTGTCATCTGTCCGGCCTCCGTCCTTACCCTCACACTGAGGAGATACACTAATGATTGTAATAATTACTCAAGAATCGACGCTGAAAAGGAGCCTTGTTTCTGCGCATCGACAGTACAACCTGAGGCAGAAAAAAATAGGGCACGAAATGGTTGCTATGGAAACAGAAACTTTGATTTGCAGACCTGTACCGTGGGTCCAGTTGTTGTGCGTGCGCTTTGATAAATATCACCATCTTTGGCAGAGCGTCTGATTAAATACAAAAGCGAAGGTCTCACGAGGTAAGGAAGGAGGAAACAACACTAATTCAAGAGGCTTTGTGAGAAGGTACTGTTTAGTGGGACGTAACTAAGATGAGACTGTATTTTTATTCTGATTACCCCTAAATGTAATTGTATATCTGCAGTTATAGAAACAAGTTTAAATTAAAGAAAAGGTTTTTAAAAAAGCAAAGCAGTCTTCTGACCCTTTTCCCCCAAATCTCTTTGAGGTCTTCTTCACTGCTTTGGATCCAATTCCAGCTGTGGTTGATGTTAGCAGTGTGTTTTTAGTTAGTTTTTTAGCTTTTTGTTTAAGCTTGTGCTACCTGTTTTCCCATTTTAACCTCTTCTTTTAGGGCTTCTGCTCGGGTTGTGTTGCATTAAGGGGTAAGGGCCCAGTACAGGTTTGGCCTGTCTGGCACTCCGTCTTTAAATGCAGATGATTGACAGCTATTTTGACCAATCTGGTCCTTGATGTCAAAGTCTAAATGTGAACCAAGCCATACACTGTATTTATTTTACACCTGGAAAAGGGCAGTGAGAAATACCCTTGCATTGATTGATTGCTATAAAGGCAAGTTAGCAATAAGCACAATTTCTGGCTCAAAAATCAAAAATCCTAGTCTTGTAGAAAATGCTATTGTATCTTATTTTGTGACCTAATGTGTAGTAACTTTTTGTTGGTTTGTAGTTCTTTTATTCTAATTAAATTGTTTTGCATACTTTACCTTTAAAGCTCTGCTATCTTTTTTCTACAGATTATTATTGTTTAATTTGTATAATTCTATAAACATTGTTGAGTGGATACAGTCTGTGTATTTTGGGTTTCTGAAGTTCATCTCCCTGACTTTAACCTACTGTGGCTTTAAACTCACTGACACATTGGAAAATTAATGTTCAATTTATATACAGCAGCTATGTTGAATAGAAGTTTTTGAAGCTCACCAGACTATTACCATCTTTATTACCTCGGCCTCTGGCGCTGACTTTGGTGCCGTCTGACCTTTCCGTTAAATAGGTCACTTTATTTATGAACCTTTATAGCTTTGCGGACGTCTGGGTTTAATTGAGTTTACTTACAAAATAAAAGACCTAATCATGCACTAAAGGATCACAATGCGCACAATGCTGGACTATAACAAGATGGTTGCAGGGTTAACAGTGACAGACAATCCTTCACATTCATTCAAGAGCTGGACTTTTTCCCAAATATCTGACTCCAAAGACCCAGCTGAGGAAGTCCATGGAGTTTTTTTATGTCTAAATATCCCTTGGACCATAATGTAGTTCATTTTCAAGTGACATGAATGTTTCTTATTATTATCAGTTACAGTCTTTGCTTGATTGAGATGCTAAAGCACACAGACAAAAGCATGAAGTTAGTCTATTTAGTTTATAATACAAATAGAGATATAAATTGACAAAGTAAAAATAGGATACATTGTTTGGGTGTGACCCTCAGTCACAATGTTAACTAATATTTGTTCAAAAAAAGCTAAAAGCATCACTTTAATGGGCAGGTGTAGACTACCAAATATTAATTACTGAACTGAAGTTTGGCAAAATACCTTCAAAAGCCATTTAGAGACATTATACAGACTCCAGACTCACAACTGTATAATGTAAGGATTAATGTAGGATTCAGAGTTTATACTAACATACAGTTCTTAAAACTATATACATTAAACCTTGAAGACTTAATTAAAATAAAAACATTATTGAAATTATATAAAGCTAGAAACAATCAACTTTCAAATAACATACAAAAAAGGTTTTCTAATCGTGAAGGGGGTATCGTTTAAGGAAAACATTTTCAAAAAAAGTACAGTGTGTTCCCATCACTTTGAAAAGACGTAATTGTAAAATGTAATAAATAATATTATTTGAAAATTATTTGAAGAGTTCATTTGCAAAAGCAGATAACAGATAACAGACATATTTTTTTCTATTATTTGCCAAAGGTGTTATCAGTCAAACCAAACTTCAGTGGCTGTGACCAATTAGGACCACAAAAGTGGATTTGGGTTTTGAAAACTGCGCAATGCAAAGAATAAATTACAAGCCTCCGTTCACTTTCAAAATGGCTTTTATCTGATTTTTCAAATGAACTCTTCATATGGTTAAATGATTTGATTTAGAAAAGAATTCAGACAATTATAACTGATGATACTGGAATGGCAGGAAAGGTATTTTGTTTTTTACTTCTGTTTTGTAAAATGTGGTGGTTATTCTGTTTCTTCTGTCTTGTTTTGTTTTAATTGTATTATGTGGTGTTTTGCTTTGGATGTTTAAAGGGGAGGCAACGCTTTTGGTCGATGTGAGCTTTTGTTTGGTATTATTGTATTCTTTTCTTTCTTTTTTCTCTCTTTAGCTTGACTGGATAAACTAAACTAAACTTATAGAAATTAAATATACATTTGCATTTGCTTGTGTTTGATTGACAGAATAGAAAATCCAATGTGTGAAAAATGCCTATATTATTTTCCCCTGTGAGCTACTCTGTAATTGTGTAAGTGTTTTGATTTGGTGCCGTCATTAAACATAATCAAGAGTGATTATATTTTATATTATAAATATTTTTCTTCTCCAAAATTCAATTGTGCCTTGTGTGAGCGTGAGGTCTTTATTGAGTCGTACACTACGCTTTAACATTCTGACCCTGTGCTTTTGAGTTTCTATTTGAGGCTGACCCCTTGTTCCATGTTTCGATGTTGGACATTTCTCTGGTTTTCAGGTCCTACCCCATTTCTCTATTTTTATCCTTTAAATAAATACAAAACAATTGACTGCTTCACTTATATATACATCTTTACATACATCTTTTATCTACCTACCTTCTGTTCACATAAACCTAGTCACATGAGATACTGGAACATACTCCAAGTTGTTATCCAAACTCTCAACTTAGTTATCATATACTAGACTGTTCTGTAAACTGGGCCTAGTCCTGATTAAAACATTAATAGTAGGTGCTAAATAACGTGTGCAGTTTGAAAAATTGCGTCCACAGTTTGTGTTTTATGTGATTTATCAAAACTATAGCAGACACAACTGTGGGACAGGCAGTTGTGTTTAAATTTGAAAAGAACGCTTTCAAAATCAAGGTGCAAAATCATCTCAGAGAGAGACAGTCCTCAGCACTCAGGCTTACATTCTTTTGGGCGTGTGCTATCTAATCAGACTCTGAGCTGTGAGCTGATACGATTTATTTTACATTGTTTTCTGCCTTTTTTATTCCCAGACCGCGTTATGTCAGACAAGATACTATAGAGCAGACATATATAAGCATACTGTCAATGCAACAAGGCATGGACAGATCCACTTTACATTGATTAAGGAAACTAACTGTGGTGGAGGAAGAGACTGTTGGAGCCAGTCTGAATGGAAAGTCGACAGATGGCTTTGTAAATGCTACACACTACAGTCTGTGATCGGGAGAGCTGAGGTCACATCAGCTCCTGTAACACAAATGAGTGAAGACAGAAGGGTCAAACACTGCAAAGTCTTTCACTCACGGGTCTGTAGGGCAATGTCATGAGAAGACACATGAATAAATTCCAACTTTCTTTCCAACTTCAAAATCAAGCTTAAAATTTGTGCTTGAATGTGGTTGCTCTCATTGGGCCTCAGGCATGACTCTCTGTAAGTGTTCTTCTTAGGAGGGTTTCTAAAAGGGCTTTAGAGACCAAACAGAGGAGCTCTACTGCTGCACAGACAGAGGCAATAACTGTCTGTTGCGTAAAGCTTATAATATAAAGTTTGAAGTGGGTTTTGTGTTTATGAACTATCTTCTCGATCATTTATTATTGTTATATGTGCTTTTTTTACTTTGAAAAGTCTTAATAATGTTATATAATTGTTTAATGTACAACCACTGTTTTATTTAAATGTTTTGTTTGAGCTTCATCATTTGTTCTTCCAGAAGAACTTTTTTCAGTTCACAAAACATTTGTAAATGCCAGAAATTTCTGCGTAAGAAGCTTGAATGAATACAGCCCAGTGTTTTGTTTTTTTTTTGCAGATTTTATCTTTGTTCTTGGTTGGTGACAGTCTGTACATTGTAGTTAGACAGACAAGCATTCATTCTCCAGGGACAAATAACTCCTGTTCTGTTCTTTCTTTTATTTGCCCAAATTTAAGCCTTTGTGTTCAAGGACGCTTGTGTAGGACGCTGTTGCCGTGTGGTATTTGTGCTGTAAAAATAAGTCTCTTTTTCATGGCTGTGGAGCAGCAGAGGGAGGACCTACAGGCTGGTTCCACTGCAGCTTGGTGTCAGTTGTAATAAATGAATAAATGATTCAATAAATGCACTTAGTATTTAGTATTTTACTCTTTATGACAAATAGTTGCAGCCCTTTCCACAAGGATCAAAATATATTCTCTCTACAGTGACAAACATTTATTTTTCTAACTTGAACCAGTGTCTCATTGGTTTCAGGGTGAGGCTTGACACCTACAGATACTTTATAAAGCACCCCACTGGACACATTGCACAACATCTTGAGGTCTTGAGACCAGTCTTAAGACCATTTTCTTAAAGGTTTGGTCTTGTCTCGGTCTCAAACTCATTTTGTCTCAGCCTTTGACGTCAAGACCAACCAAAGCCATAAATGACATACTTGTCTCTTCCTTGGATTGGACGCAAACCTCAATCATTTGATATTCCAATAAAAAGCCTCAGCCTCCTTCAACAAACACTAACCTCCTTGAGTCTGGACTTTTTAACTTTTCCTTTGAATCTATTACAGTGTGTTGGGCATTGGTTCTGGTCTCAACTCTTGATCTGACATGGTCTTGGTCTTGATCAGTCTCGCCCTGACATGGTCTTGGTCTTGTCATGGTCTTGATACTCTCTGGTCTTGAACATGTCTTGGTCTCAGCCTCAGTCAGTGTGGTCTTGACTACAACACTATCTGTCCCTCTGTCCATCCTTATATACAGTCTTTGAGGAACTCCTTAATCGATCAACTGTTCAGACAGGTCTAAAGCGTTTAATGACTCGACTAATACTACAGTGCTCCTGCAGATATTCTTGATTTTAAACATGAGTGGGACTTATTTCTATAATTGATCTGAATATTCCAGATTGTCCAAGTTTTATACCAGTAAAAGTTTCTTTGACCGAATCCAGTCTTTCCGCTCCTTACTCCCAGACCATTAAAAGCGTCATTAAAACGTCCTGTTGAAGTGATTTTAGTCCTAATTATGTGAAACTGCATGTGTGTTCCCGCTCTGTGAAGGCCAGTAAAGCCTTATGTGGTCTGGCTTGACACTTGGCTCATTTGTGGAATGCCGTAATTGCGGTGTTTTTTCGGCAGATCCAGCGTGTTGTTACCGAGCTTCTGAGCATGACAACCTGTCCATCTCACCCTGAGACTGTTAGTGCAGCCCTGAGACTCAACACTTCAGGGGAATGACATTCACAAAAGAAAAGATATTTTGGACAGTGCGGATGTTTACAAAATTTTTAATATGTGGAATTTTTATGCACCAGAGTAAGAATTGGTAAATCATATGAAGATTACAGATTTAAATTTAAATATAACTCACTCAGTTTATTTTTAAAAATTACAAATTTCTTACTGAATTGATCTGGAAACTTTATTTTAAACTTGATGTTATTGCCTAAGTAATAGATATATATGAAAGATACAGTGGCAGTCTTGTATAAAATGTCTAGCAATTATGTTGGGTAAAAATGGTAACCAATGATTACCAAACGTTGACATTACAGCACCTGCAGCTGAGGCGGCAGTAAGCAGGTCATTAGAGCAACACTATGTAACCTTTAACCATTATCAAAATATAAGGTCTCATAAGACTCGTTTAGCTGCAACAAAAAAGCAAGAATAACCCTTCTGCCACAGACACTGCACCACCACAATGTGAGAACATTCATCTCACCAGAGCTTCTGACTTTAATACGTCCTGAGCATCTTTTAAACAAGATGTAATTATATATTTAAAAGTGAAATATCAATCCCATGTGAGTTTGCACATCTGTGGCTGAGAAGGTGCAATTCTCTAAAAGTTAAATAGCACTACTTTAAAAACACCTACAAAGACACCTACCTAGACATTTTTCAGATTCTAGGTTCCGAAACGTATCCTACAGTGGGCCCTCAGATGTACGCAGTTAAATAATGTGGTCATTGTATTCTCCAACACAGCCTCATGTGGTCCTAATACAGTTCAGCTCCACACCTCGCACTTTAAAGCACACATTCTTGTTTTTTTATGTCCCACCCAATACCGCAATCTCAGTTTAGAAAAAGTTGAACAAAAATACTGATTGCCATATATTTTAGACATCATATCATAAAACTAAAAACCGCTAAGTAGTAATCGCGCTCAGAGACCAGGTTATGTAATGTAACCCTTGTGTGTCCCGACAGATTTGCACTCCAGACCTGGTGGTGTTCCTGGCCTGCACTAACCACCGTTTGAAGGAGAGGCTTCAGAAACGAGCTGAGCAGCAGGGACGACCCGACGACAACCCCAAGGCCATCGACCGTCGTCTGACCAACTTCAAACAGAACACCATCCCCCTGGTCAAGTACTTCCAGGAGAGGGGCCTCATCGTCACGGTAACCACTGTCATCTTATTCACTTTATTGAAAGTAATGCCACCTGTAACGTTTGTGAGCTTTATTTGAAGACATAGAAAGCCGCAATTGTTTGATAAAGTAAAGGAGATACTAGTGCTTTAGTGTTGATGGTTGGTCTTGGTCTTTTTTTAGATGTTAACATCTGGGGTTAGCATTGTTAGCCACATCTCCATATAGTGCAAAAATACAACAGGAAAGGGGAAGAGTATGTTGGGCTATGGAGGTAGGTATTAGCATTTGGGGTAAGCATTGTTACGATCTGGAATTTGCTGTATAATCTGGTGTTAGCATTGTTAGCCAAATCTCAATGTAACACAAAAAGAGAACAGACAGATGCAAGAGTTAACTGTCCGTTGTATGCAACAGGGGCTGTAGATGTTGTTAGCAGTTTTAGCATCGAGAGTTGGCTATATTATCTGTGGTTAGCCATGTTCTAATATCACAATGCCTCACTCTTTTTGTTCTCTGTGTTGTCAGTTAGCATCACTAACTTTTCCATTTCACTGCATAGACACATCACACCTACTTGTGTCCTCCTCCAGCTTAGATCTTGGGGAATATTATGTGTTCTACTAAAGGCTACTGTTATCCACCAACCGAACTGTTGTTTTTTTTCAATTTTTTTAGTTTCCGAACTGTTTCTCAACAGTTACTTGGTAGTTTCTGAAAAAAATACTAACTAAAAAAATACTAACTTGAGTCCATCCACAGATCTGAGCCAGTAACTTGGTCAAAGGGCACCTGGAGAAATACTTACAAGTTTCTTAAAGAAGGAAAAGTGGAAGAAAATCTACATGATGAACATGGATTAATTCCAAGGCTATTTTGCTATGAACCAAGTTTTATTTTAGGCATCATGTCACTATTTATCAAAAAGTAATAAATAAACTCAGCCCATAATGTAGGGTGACCATACATACCCGGGACAGTCTCAATTTGAATCCCCTTTTTCTGTGTCTCGGTGGATAGCTACAAATACACTAAAATGTCCCGGTTTCGCCCTCTTCCTGTCCCAGATGTGCCTATTTTTAACCAATGCTAGAGCCAAAGCAGTGCGTTGTTTACATTTACATTTACATTCAGTCATTTAGCAGACACTTTTATCCAAAGTGACTTACAAGTGAGCAAAACAATGGAAGCAATTATAACAACATAAGGTACCAAAAGGTATAAGTGCACAAAAAACTAGTCAGTTTAAATACAGCACAGTACACAAAGCTAAGGATAGGAAGTTTATATTTTTAATTTATTTAGAGAAAAGAAATAGAATGTGAGTAGAATTTAGTGCCGGAGCAGGTAGATCATTCCATTAATGTGGAACGGATCCAGAGAAGGTATGCAAGAGTCATTTATTTTTCTCATTTCTATTTTTTACGTTCATTTGTAGAGCGACATACATACGTACATATGTTCTTCCATCTTTTCTGAATGTCCATCACAGAGTTGACATGGCGATGGCAATATTAATCAATTGAAAAAGAGTGTCCCTCGGGTCTGTAGCTCAGTAATGATTGGTTCTTAAGCGTGAGGCTCTTCAGGAACCTGAACAATACAATACTGTCTGAGAAAAGTACTGGCTCATGAATAAGTTGTGTTTGTAAAACTGTTTTAGCGCTATATCAGTGCAATCAGTTCATGGTTTTTAATCGTTTACTGACATTGTACTGATTTTTTCAAAATAACTTTATATTTGTTGAGATACTGTCGTTGAATATGCGGTAAAATTCCTGGTCCTGGTTTATGTTTGGAAAAATGGTCCCCCTACCCTAATGTTGTTGACCTACATCAACCAATGACTAAGAGAAAACCATAGAAGGTCAGTGTTTGAGTCAGTGACAGGTGGAAGCACAGAGTATCTCAGACTCTGAAGCTGTATTTCTCTCCTGATTGTGTTCTGGATGAAGGCTGAGCTCAGGTTGTTTATTACCTGTCTTTCTGCCGAGCCTTAAAGTTACTGTCAGTGAGAATCAGGTGATAATACAGCGTCTCTGTCCACAGGAAGTCCTCGCTCCGGCAGGGAGAGTTCCTGGTGATATATCTGTCTCAGCTGCGAGAAACAACTCCTCTCTTTACTCTGAGCAGGAGACGGTGGCTCCTGTTTTGAAGCACTTTCTCGACTCGTACATTGTGCTTTCTGTTGAGACTCCAGTTCGCTGAATTTAATTGACTGTGGGTCTCTGCAGTGACATTATTTATACACTTTTTCCTGCCAAAATATTCTCTTTGTTGCTTGATGCTTCTCGATCGCTCCCTGCTGCTCGCTCTTGGCTGGTCCTCAGTGTTGATGCTGTTTGTTTTCTCGGCTCCAGCTATATTTACTCTGTGGCACATAAAGTTTATTCAGAGCGCTGTCTGAACACACTTCAGTTTGTGGACGGAACAAAGGAACTATTTCTTCATTTAACAAAAGGCTTTAATTCACTTTTAAATTGTTATATTTCTAATTCATGTTTCAGGTTCTTTTTAAAGTTTGTTCGACAGCATCTGTGTCTGCTTCAGCGACAATCACAAAGTCAGAGACAGAAATCAAGGGCCTTATTATTTTTGGGTCTACTCTACTTACTCTAGTCATGTATTGTTAAAGTCTAATTTAATTAAAACCACCTTTTTTTTTTTAATTTGCTGTAAAGACATTTTTCTTTTACATTATGAAAATGAGAAGGACACGTTTTGTGATGAGACACTGTTTTTTGTGTTTTTTGTATTTGCTGAGTAAATGCCTAAATCTTTGAATGATGTTTTAAAACGACAGAACAAACAAACTTCCCTTAGTGCAAGTTTAACCATGATTTAGTTTACTGTTGTTTAGTCAAGTTCTTCATGAAACTGTTTTGATGTAGGTTTCAGAACACTGTTGTAAATACTTGGCAGCGTGAATCTGTTCTTTATTTAAAAGGATTGAGTGGTCACTTTAGGGTCGACCTCTTGCTGATTAAAGCTGGAGCAGTTTGCTGTTGTAGTCGAGGCTAGAGGCACCTTTAACATATTTACGGCTGTAATTAAGACTGAATTTAATCATGACATTGTCCAAACTGAAAACAGGACATTATCCTTCAGCTGTATCTGTGTCGCTCGATGAATAGAGTCTGGATTCATTTTCATTCTTATACAGATTTATAAATATCTTGAATATGAAGTCTTCTGCAGACGCTGAGCTCTCCCAGAGGTGTTACACTAACGAAGACTCAAAGAGACTCCAACAGCCTCACGTCTCTCTTTCTGAGTCTTTTAAACTCACAGACGTCTACACGGTCTTTTTATTAATCAACACGGGGGTCACCGACCTCTAAAATGTTCTTCTGAGTTCCCTCAACAGCCTTGCCCTGGATGTGAACTCACAAAGCCCCAAAGTGACATTTATAAAGCCTCCTGTGATGGTCATGAGTCTCTGTTTCCATGACAACACGCTGAAAAGACTGCCTGTTTTCTTGTAGTTAAAAGGTTTTTAACAGTGTGTTTCTATATCTATATGTTTCTATATTGCATATTTACCCCAGAAGTACTAAGGCGTTTTTTTTACATTGTTCATATCTAGTTTGTTGTAAAACATTTACAGTTTGTAATAAAATCTATGAGGCCTAAATAATCGGTACATTGCCAAACACTGAGTCTACATGAAATCTCTGAACAAGGAGTCCTGGCCCAAAAGAGACCTTAAACTACTGTTCTCAGACGGAAGCCTTTATAAAATAGAATTGCATTTATAAAAGGGTTGGTGAACTATAAACAGGTATTTTATTTTAGTCAAATTAGTTTTACATCCATCTTTAAGATACTTTTAAAATGTAATTATTAAAATGTTGTCATAACTGAGACCAAAGTGGACCTAAGACACTTTAAGAGACTTAGATCAAGGTCAAGTCCGGCTCAGAATCCAGACCAAGGCTAGAGCACAATACACTGGAAAAGAATATTTTCAAATACCATGTTTGCAGTGTGGTTGCTCTGATTCAATTTTTCTAGATTTAACTCACATGACATGCTGCCTTCACTGTTTTGAATCGGTCTGTGTGTATCTTAAATAAATCAGAGTCTGTTTGATCCAGAGCTGAAAATGACGTGTGAACACTCCCTAAATTAAAAAAAACACTTTGTCGAGTCTCAAAACTAACGGCAAACTCCAAGTAAACATTCTCTGTGCCTTTGAAGAGGGTTGACATTTAACAGCAGTAAAGCAAGGCCTATCGACCGAGTGGCTCCTGATAAAAGTGCTGTCAACACTTTATCTGTGCTTTGCCAAATTTGACCAAATGGAGAGACCTCAGTTTGTCTCAGTGTGTGTCCAGTTAGTGTGTCTCTGCTCCACAGCATCAGAGAGCACAGCAAGGTCTGATACTCTCAAAGAAAAACAAATCTGAACATTGGATAGTTTTTATAAAGATCAACATTTGTCATCTTCTCATTCAGTGGATTTGAAATTTTTATCCACACAATTTTTTTTAATTTAAGTCTATGAAGGAAATTTCAATATTGGATAAAAGTAATCATTTTAATTACAATTGTTGGCTGTCTCAGTGAATGCTCTATATTGCTCTAAACAGGCAGAGATCAGAGAACCCTCCTGGCTTCAGCTGTTTGTTTAAAGTGTGTAGGACACCTCTGATGAACAACAAGCTGTGTTAAGTCAGGTTTGTTAACATTTAGTTAACACTCCTTAACGTTCCTCACGCTGAAGGCCAAGTACTCAGATTTATGCAGCAGTTTCCACCTGATCTGACTTTGAACAGGATTAAAGTGTTTGAGGATCTTTAGTTCATGTGTACAATCAGCGTGCGACACAAAGCTTCCTTAATCCAGCTTTTAGACATCTCCACTGGGAAATAACCAAGCATTAGTCCTGCTGGATGCTCCTATGGTTAAACAGGCAGAAGAGTCTAATTATAGTCCACCTTATGTCATAGAGTTATGCATGACGTCATCCAAACCGGACTTGTATTTTCAATCTGCTATGTTTGTATAAATATAGTGTTTATATTTTACAGTTGTTCTTTTATATGTATTTATCTGCTGTTTTCCTGAGACCAGCGATACCCAATATTTGAGAACGTCATTGCACAGGGGAATATTTTGTTGTATCTAATCTAAGTCACTATAACAGGGTGAGCCAATTTTCCCAATTCTCACATTTCTCAGTCCTGTTTCCTCACTTCCTGTCACGTCAACTCCTCAGCTGAGCTCTGTGGCCTGAAAACACAAGTGTCGGGTTAGAGCTTTGAAAGAAGTTTTTGAGAAGCAGGTCTGATTTGTGAGATGCTTCTTCATCTTCACTAATGATCCCTGTTACATACATACATACATACATACTGCTCGAGTCCTGTTTAACTGTGCATATGACAATTGAAAGTATTTTATCTTGCCTAAACACACATGACGGTTTCTTGACTAATGATTATAATAACTTTAAATTGGTTTGCAACACAACTGTTATTTTTTAAGTAAGTAACAGCCTTAATGTATTCTTGTAAAGCCCTCAAGCTCTATGTGTAAATTTACATTACCTAATCACAAGATCATTTCCACAGGCTTTTGTTTGAAATGTCAGATCCCTAAGAGGAAAGGCCTCAGTCATGGTTCTTAAAACAACGCTGTCAACACTAATACAACACAATATGACTGACCTTATTGTTCACATTAATGGTGATGTCGGTTCAGGATGTCGTGAAATGGGACACAGCATTTCCACTCAGTAGGAATCTCGTTGGACCAAATTGGAAATGTTTATGAAAAATGGGGCGGGATTTATGCAATGCTTTGTTTCTCTGATTGGTTGTATGGTGATTCAGTTACGTTCAGAGGCTGTTTATTATGTCATGTTGGTATTTATATTAGACATGCTGTTATGGAGCTCGCAGTGATTACTGTAAGAGTCATCATAACAATGGGAGCCACAGCTTGTAGATAGTGACGCTAACAACTGCAAGAGTGAGATTGCTATAACCTTTAATGGCCATGAATGTGGAAATGATCTTTTATTAGGTAATGTAAATATACACTTATGTAAGGCTTGAGGGCTAACAAATATACGTTTATCATTTGTGATTCATCTGCTGATGTAAAAAGAGTTGTGTTGCATGACAAATAATTGAATATACTATTGTTTTGGCTTTGGTGGGTCTTATCTTTCACTTGTAAATGGGTCTTTAAGGATCCAGTTCTGATTCCACTTGTGATTTCTTATTAGAAACTGATCCTTTGGTCCTTGAATGTAATAACAAAGCTTTATTCAAGTTTATAGAGTGACTCAGCCTTAAACTCTACCTGCACAAAAGCTGGAGGAAACTGAGTTTGGGAAGCTAATTGTTTGTTGTGGTCTTGATTGAAGCTGCCTGTCATTGTCGGAACTAGATCAATGTAATTGAGAATTCCCCAGTGGAAAACCTAGTATCTGCTGTTACACGCCACAGGTTTACAACAAACAACAGACATGTCTAATGTTTGTATATCTCCAGAGACAGAGCCAAGGTGATTAAGAACCATTCCTTAAGTTCAAAATTTTGGAACTCTTCTCATTAAATTTATTTTTACCTGTGCCTTGCCTTGTGCAGGTCTGTTTTGGTGACAGTTCTTCTCGTGTGCCGGACAACACAAACACCAGAATGTGTTTCTGGTGACAGTTGTTCAGTAAAATGCAGTGTGCAGCCTTGTATTATGGGGGATATTTTTCTCTTTTCTATATCCTCCTGGTGGGTTCCACTAAGACAGCAGCCTCCAGCCTCCAGCCTTCTGCCTCCAGCCACATGTAATGACCACTCGCTGCCAAAGGTCACTGTCAGTTGGCCAAAGTAAAGAACAGCTAATGGGCTGGCAGTCCTTGATGTGAATGTGATGTTGGTCTGAAATGTCAGAAATTGCTCAAATTGTGCCTCAATAAAATGGACATGTGTAAGTTCCAGTTTATTTTAATTAGACAGCAAACCTGTTTAAGAAGCAACTAATTAACTAACCCTTGCCTAACTTCATGAAACATGCTGGTTGTGGCTGCCGACAATGAATTTCCCCACAGGAATAATAAAGGGATTAAAAAAAGCTGTTTTAGCTGGTTCCCTAAAAGGACTTATACTGTTATATAACAAAGGATAGCCTGTAACAAATATTTGTTATTGTCAGAAAACTGGACAGTAAAGAATGCTTCTATGATATGTTAGAATAATATATGATAGGATATGATAGGATTTGGGTGAGATGCCTTTTTCATTGAAAAGGAAAGAACAAAATATGAAACATCCTCAGAAATAAAGGCTGTACTTCTCCTGGGTAAATTATGATAAAATGATATTTTTAATCTGTCCCTTTTTTATCTAAATGAAAGTAAAATTACTTTTATGGAAAACAAATGACATAGTTTTGATTTCATCATAAAACTTGCTGTATTTAAAGGCTGTTTTTGATTGAGCAAATTTACCTCCAGGCTGTTTTTAATGGAAAATATGAGATTAGATAATACACTGCTAAATTTAGCCACAATGTTTAATCCACTTGGCTTAAATGCAATTTTTCAAAATGTAGCACAGCAGGAGAGAAAAGAATGAAAATTAAAGTCCCACAAATTAGATTCTCAGAGCTTTTTGAAATATGGGTCTGGTGCATTTGGAAGACAAGACCTTCCAATGCTTAAACCTCTTTTTTCTGAAACTTTATGTGCACAATATAATACATTTCTCATTGTGTTGTGCCGCTGATGCTAAAGCAGTGAGACAAAAGTGGAGTTGGCTGTCCTTGAGAAATAAATTGACTCTGAAGAGGGTAAGACGTGTTCTTTGTATATAAATGGATTATGTTGAGCCTCTGAGAGAAAAGAAGAATGTGTTTTAGATTTAGCATTTTGTGAACCCAGACACGTAGCTCTGAGCCTGTTCTGGTGGGCCGCTCAGTGTTCCCTGTTTCCTGGGAACAAACACCAACAACTATCTTGTTACTATGTTTTATCTTAACATAACAAAACTTTAGCAATTCACACCAATAAATCTTTAATGTATATAATATCGCCCCAACTCTTTCTAAACTCTTTATTAACTCATTATTATGAGCGACTTCATGTATTAACACAATATACTCTTTTTCCAATTAACCGGAGGATATCAGGCTGACCTACTAAATCCTCCAGGTGGGTGTCATGTATAAACACTTTCCACAGATCGTTATAAAAAGAGGAAGCAGCAGGAAGGTTGTGATGATGTTTATATAATGTTAAAAAGCATGTTAAAATTGTAAGCAATAAAAGTAATAGTAATGTGATGATACCTTTATAGATAAAAACTTTCTATCTAAAAAACTATAGTAAGTACTTAAACTAGCCAAAATAAACAACTTTGGATCATGGCTATTTGAAGGACTAATTGTTTTCCTTTTGGTAGTGTTTATTACAATAAATGGGCAAATATGTCCACAGATATAAGCAAAAGCAGATTAAACAAAGGACACATCTTCAGTCACTTCACTTCGAGCACATTTTCACGGTGCATTTGAAATGATGTGCGCGCAGTGAAAGGTCGTCTGCTGCTGAGGAAGACTCTAATTAAACTAGTGTTATTAGAACATCCGCTGTGGCCTGAACAGAAAACGACCTCAGCAGCTGCCTCGTCTCTACCGTCTGATCTTCTAATGAATCTCATTTCTAAATCTATGCTGCTTTAACACCGCTGAGAGTCTGCGACACGCTGCTCGTTTGGGTCGTGACTTTGGACTTTCTAATTGCTCTGGTTTGACACCGCAGCTGTATGTTTAGGAACGGCTGAGGAAATACAGTTTCTCACGTTGTAGAAAGACAGTTTTGACTCAAATCCAGCCACAAGGTTGGATGAGGACAAACAGCACCTGAAAAGTCAGAGCTGGTATTTAAGTCAGCTCTAATATGGGAATCGTTTTAGCATTGTTGCACTGAAGTGGGAAGTCTCTTTCAGCCAATCGTCAGACTGCAGTTTGTAGAAGAGCATCTGTTTTGGTTTCTGGAGTATGGGCAGTTTTTTTGTGTTTTGGACTTCTTTTGACAATTAGCACAATTTACCAAAATGAACTGTTCCGTACTTTCATTGGCTGCTGACTATAGTTGGATTGTTTTACCAATACTAATGTAAAAAAATGACGTTGCTCTGATTGGATAAAACTGCGATTATAAATACAGTCACCTTTAAAGTACCCGCCATTTGCAAACGTGTTCTGTACAAGCCCTCCCAGATGATACATTGGAGCAGACTGTCTGTCTTTTTAAGGTTAGGCCAATAAGTCTATATTTCCGCACTGGCTATGTCTGTTTACACAGGAAAATGCTGTATTGGATTCACAGGCTGTAGGATATGTAGGTAGAGATAGCTGCAGGATTGTATCAGTCTGACGCTGAAATACGGAAGATAAAAGTCTAAATGTTTGAGGTGAGCTCTAAACTGGTGAATGGTGGAATAGGTTCAGTTTGACTTTTTTAACATAAGATTCATCCTCAACATTTTGGGCGATTTAGGAATTGAAGTGTATGTGGCCAGGGACAGGAAGAGGCAGGTTTGAGGTGTGTGTGGTCCTCCAGCTTTACTTCAGATAACTCATCTTGTCTAACCATTAAAAGCAGAAAGTTGTTTTGTTGTGGGGCATGAGGGAAGGAGTTTTCAGGCAGCTTTAAAGTTTAACAGTTGATATGTGAAGGAAAATTACGCAACGCTGTGTATTTAAATTGTTCAGTGGCTTTTACACGAGCCTAATCTCAGCGTGATGAGAGAAGTGCGAGTAACTGATCAGAAAACCAATCAGGACTCAGTGTATTTTTAAATATTAATAATAAAAGTGAGAATCAATCTAATATGGACTCAGTTGTAAATAGAAAGAGTCGTGGTGGTCACATGGAGCGAAGGCAGATTCAATTCAAAGTCAGAAGAGGAACAAAATTGTGATTTCATTTTGTGTTGTCTCCCTGGTTATGAATGCCATCAGGGGATTTATTTGCCTAATTTTGCCTTTCCTATTGAAGAGAAAGAGAAGTAGCAATAGGGGCCGCAAACTGAATGAAACCATTTTTTTCCCAAACCTCTGGATACTTTCCACTTAATGACTTAATTTAACAGTTCATTTTTAGAAAAAATTGTACAAAATGACACATCCTGAACAAATCTGGCTAAAGACATGTTGAATGAAGAACATTTATTCCCTTTTCAGAGTCACAAAACTGCATTTTATTTAATTTCTTTCCTCTCAAATCCATTATAGGTCACATCAACACCGTACTGAGTGGATCCTGGTTTAACTGGTTTGTGTTTCCTTCACATTGTCCATAGGTTGGGTTTGATAAAGGAATCAGCTCATAAATAATGTCAAATCAAACTGAATACCCATTTATAAACTTTACAAGTAAGTCAGTGGAGAAAAAGAAACAATGGTGGGGATTTGTCTTTTTCACAGACAATGAGACCCTGCTTGAAGAAAAGAAAAAAGCTAGCATTCATGGTTGCAAAAAAGTGCGAATTCTGTCAGAAAATCTAAAAACTGTATTCTGTATTTTTTTCTGAATCACTTAGTTGGTTGCCAAAGTATTAGTCCTATTCTTTCCTTTTGACGGACAACAAAATGCGTCATGTACCAAACTATACCGTTCTGTACTGTTCTGTTCTATGTTTCTGCAGGCTCAGTGCTTTAATAGAGACTGGAGTTGGTAGGAGCTGTTTCTTAACCACTTAGTTGGTTGCTAAAGTAAGCATTGGTTCCAATTTTGACAGACTATGAAATGCTTCTTGTACCAAACTGTTCCATGTGGAATCTGTCCATGTGATTGGAGCATGTTGTTCGACGGTTTTAGAGCTTTTATATACTTACAGTACAAAAGGATTCTTCAAAACACTTTCTCTGCTTCTCAAAGTAAACTGTCAGTACCTCTAATCTTTCTTCATTCATGTTTTCGTTCTCAGCTGGATGCAGACCGAGATGAGGACGAGGTCTTCTGTGACATCAGTATGACTTTGGACAACAAGCTGTTTGCCTCCAAAGAGCCTGCTGCCGGTAAGTGACCGCGAGGCGAGCCCAGCGGGACTCAGGAGACCACCGGCAGTCAGCCACTCAATCATGTGTTACAGCAAACATCACTCACAGATCAGTTAACGACTCAACAACAGCTTGTTCTGACCTTTGGACCTTTAGGATGGCAGTGATTCAAATTGAACTAATTAGCTTAAACCCAGCTAACACGGAGCTAACAAACCACTTTTTTGCAGTGACTGATGATTAATGTGCTAATATTAAAATTACAGTTATTCAAACATGTGCAACTTAACCAAACAGTGGAAAGTGAAGTACAAACAGCTGCAGAGAGAACCAGGCTTTAGATCCAGAAGCACAGCGGTCGCGTAAAAAGTGCATTAAGGAATGTGTTTTTAATACTTTCTTACATTAATGTTCTATTTACTCAGAAGGCGGCTTTTCGTAAATGAAGAAAATCATAAAGAAGTTATTATATTATTGTAAAGTTGCCCAGTTTATTAGCATTTACTGCAACAAACAAGTCAGGCGTAATTTAGCTTCTTTTCTGTTTTTAAACAAAGACTGAATGCTATAAAATACTAAGAGCACATGAATGTATCTTCGACTCAATAGTTTTTATCAGTATCTTTCTCTTGCACATGTAAACTCAAAGATAGAAGTCCAATTTGACAATTTTATTGAGCTATGAGCATCTGCATATGCTCTCAAAGTGTGGCAGAAAGTGGCAATTATATATAAATATATAGTATTTTATCTGTTAGTTTTGTTAGCCATGCCTGCTGCAGGAAAAAAAAAAAACTATAACAGCTCCATCTGATTGGATTAGTGTGTGTGTGTGTGTGTGTGTGTGTGTGTGTGCGTGTGCGTGTGCGTGTGCGTGCGCGTGCGCGTGCGCGTGCGCGCGTGCGTGTGCGTGTGCGTGTGTGTGTGTGTGTGTGTGTGTGACAGATGAGTCCCTTGACAATGTGCCAGTGAGACAAGGAGCTTTAGTGAGTGGTACAATGAAGCTAAGCCAATCAATACACAACATTCTTTTATACAATGCACTGGATCTTTTCATGTTGTATGGCTCTGTACAACCTGCACCCCCCAAAATGGTGGAATATCAATAAATAATTAAGTGCTTTAAATGCCTTTTTGGTGCACTGTCCTGGTATGTAAGTATGGTATTTGGTGTCCTAATTTAATGCTTTAGGTATAGAGGAGCTACATGTAGCTACAAGATACGTGTGTGATTGTTGCGAGACTAGGTCCACTTGTGCGTGAAGATGGTGCCTGGGAATGTTTATGAAAGTATATATCAACACAAGTGCAAAAGCGGTTGTTTATCTGATAAAGGATCACTGACGAATTTCCCACCAAGAGGAGTTAGTGTGAGATTGTCAGTATATAACACTTCACAGCAGGAAGTAGGCTGTGCTTCGATATTTCCTCTAGTTCTAACACAGAAAACAGACAAATGCATGCTTTTTATATCAAGCAAGGGTTTTAGGGTAAATGTGGTTTCACACAGGATGTAAACACATTTATACTGTACACTGTAATATGAACCGATGAGACACAACCAGGAAGTACTGAAGGACACACTTATGAAAGAACTTTGGCTGGGATTTAAAACTGCAATTGGATTACCAAAAATATGCTTTCATAATTTTATACACAATAGAAATACCCTTTATTCCACACTTATGGCCCTCGAGAACAAAAGGGTACACCTGTTAGTTCTTAAAAGCAGTGTTCCCCAAGGGTCCCCTTATATTGCTTAGCTTTCCATTTTCCTCCTTAGATTAAATATGGTTTAAGAATAAAAAAATAAAAATAAGAAATATGGGCAGAGTACAGTGCATTAATTGAATTTTACTGCAAAAGTCACATTAAGAGTCTGAGGCAATGCCAATGTCAGGTTATTGTCCCTCCACTGAATTCAAACACTGGAGATGTCATTGGTCGTCAAAGGGCATCAAGTCTCTAGGTATATAAATGACTCCTGATTATAAATATATGGTATATATATATATGGTATATAAGCAAATATGAATCCACTATAATAAATATAATAAGGAATAAGGATATAATAGCACCTGTCATTTATTTATCCCACTTTCCTTTGAATAATCAAGAGTCCTGCTTTAATCAACTAGAAACCTTGATTTTGGACTTTCTTTGGGGCATTTCACAACACTATTTAAGTCTGAAGAAGTTCAAACATGCAAGAGAGGCATAAAAAAATAAAATAAAATTGGTATTATTGGGCTACAATGTAAAGCAGTTTAAAGCATGGTTACCTAATTTGAAAACGCTAGAAAAACCAAGTTGGTTTTGGGTGGAGACTAGTGGTGCTAATTCTCTATGGTCAAGTTTATTTGGTGTTAAATCACCATTACAAAAATACCACCATCCTATAATTACTGCAGTAAAGTCAATATGGTATAAATTACATAAGGCAAGCCACTGGGACTTTTTAAAATCACCTCTAGCACCTTTATGGAACAATAACCAAATCTTAATTGTCAGGGAACCTGTTGATTGGTCAATGTGGAATAAAGCCAGTATCTTTCATGTAATGGATTAGTTTGATATAAAGTCTAAAATTGAGTTTTGATCAGATGTTTAGTAAATGCAATTTGCCACGTAATCAGTTCTGGATATATGTCCAAGTGGATGTAGAGCCCTCTTAGTTGCCCTGGAAGGAGTCCTGTGGAAACACTGCTCCTAAAATCGCTCTCTAGCAGGGGTATCACCTCTAAGATTTATTACTTATCCCTTATCAAAAGTGTAAAACACTGGGCTGAGGACTTGGCAGCGGATATATCATCAGATGAATGGGAGTCATGTCGACACAATATTAATACTATTTACAAAGAAACCAGCAGCAGGTTTATTTAGCTAAGAATAATCCACAGGTGACACTGAACCCCACAACAACTGTACAAGTGGAATTTAATTCCTACAAACACCTGTTGGAGGTGTGATGAAAGTTGTGGCTCAATATTACACATACTTTGGAGTTGTCCAATGCTTGAGGATTGGTGGAAGAATATTGAAAATATTATTTTCAAGATTTTAAAGAGATTTCATATCTTAGCCAACTTTTCTGTTTTGGGCTCAACTATAGACTCTTACTTCTCCACTTTTGAAAAAAGATGGATTATTGTGGCTTTTACCAAAGTCAAAAGGATTCTGTTGAGACACTGGATGAAAAAACAACCTCCTTCTTTCTAATGAGGAGTGGCTGAAAACAATGACTTAGCGTCTTAAGAGTCTTATAAGTACTTCTGAATCACTGAACAAATTACATCAATGCAGACTTACCTGTACCTCCTTCGTCAGCGAGTTGTCTGTAACATAACCTTAATGAGGACTGACTGAGAGGTGTCTAGTGTGGTGCTTTTATAATGTTGTGTTGTTACTTTTTTCTTTTGTTCTCTTGTTAAAACTGAAAACTTAATAAAAATTATACAGTAGAAAAAAGTTACATTACTATGACTTTGACACTAACAATAATATAATATAACAATAAAATAACACTCATGTATGGTCACTTTTTAAATAATTTGCACAGCTACAAACCCATATGTAATAGTTAGTGTAACTCAGCATGTATTTTATAAATGTAGGATGTGCAGGGAAAACATTGTTGATCTGGTGAAATTTACATTGTTTTTTGTTCTTTGTCTGGGAAAAAGTTTCTTGAAAACTACTGTAAAGTACTTACTGCAGCACTGACATTTTATATTCTGACTGAAAGGGTTGGAAAGAAGAAGAAGTCACGGCTCAATTACACCTTGTGTACGCCACTTCTTCTATATCAGACTCAAAAATACTGATGCAACAATAAGCAATAGACGCTTAGAGGCACTTCTTCATGAACCAAAATAGGATTCACCATAGAAACAGCCCGAGGAGGTTTATGGAAACACTTACTTATGCTGTTGTTAGCTTCTCCAAATCTCTCCACACAAATACAACAAGAAAATACCCCGAAAGACTGCACCTGGTCCCTGGATACCGCACAAGTTCCCTAGCAACCGGCACAGTCAGACAGAAGCTCAGACAGAAACACTGAAACGACGAGGTTAGAAGCAGCTTCTGATCTTCAGATGGAGTGACGCAATGAGGATGTGTTATCTGTTATGTAAAAGCTGATAAACGCTGGTTTGACGAGTGCTATGATCCGGAGGTGGAACAGTCAGGCAGAACAAGTGGCAGAGAACACAAAAGTGAAAGAGGAGGTGTTTTGGCAGATATATATATTTCAGTGAGTTGTACAAGGTAGATTAGCCGTGTTTCCAGTGAGCAGTAGCCTACTGTACAGTTTTGACTGCTACGACATAATTTGATAAAAGGTAACCCCTTAAGAGGCTGCAGAGTACAGTTTACTTTAGAGTGTAAAGTAGCATTTACTTAAGTGTGCAGAGTACAGTTTACTTTAGTGTTTAGAGTACAGTTTACTCTAGTGTCTAGAGTAGAGTTTATTTAAGTGTGCAAAGTAGAGTTTACTTTAGTATTTAGAGGAGTGTTTACTTAAGTGTGCAGAGTAGAGTTTACTTTAGTGTGTAGAGTACAGTTTACTTTAGTGTTTAGAGGAGTGTTTACTTAAGTGTGCAGAGTAGAGTTTACGTTAGTGTTTAGAGGAGTGTTTACTTAAGTGTGCAGAATAGAGTTTACTTTAGTGTGTAGAGTAGAATTTACTTTAGTGTTTAGAGTAGAGTTTGCTTTAGTGTGCAGAGTAAAGTTTGCTTTAGTGTGCAGAGTAGAGTTTTCTTTATTGTTTAGAGTAGAGTTTACTTAAGTGTCAGAGTAGAGTTTACGTTAGTGTTTAGAGGAGTGTTTACTTAAGTGTGCAGAATAGAGTTTGCTTTAGTGTGCAGAATAGAGTTTACTTTAGTGTGTAGAGTAGAATTTACTTTAGTGTTTAGAGTAGAGTTTGCTTTAGTGTGCAGAGTAGAGTTTTCTTTATTGTTTAGAGTAGAGTTTACTTAAGTGTCAGAGTAGAGTTTACGTTAGTGTGCAGAGTAGAGTTTACTTAAGTGTGCAGAGTAAAGTTTGCTTTAGTGTGCAGAGTACAGTTTGAGCCTGAGATGATAACACTGGGTCTGGACTTACTAAAGTCTCCAGCCCCAGAAAATATATTTGTTTTTAGACTTGTGAAAATTAATTTTCAATATATTTTAGATACATGTTAAATATTTGAGATTATAATTATTATAATCTTAAATAGTGCATTGCTTTGATGCGTTCAAATACATCAGTGTTTTCAGACCTCAGACCATCTTTGACAGTGCTCACCTGATCCAGGAGCAAATGCATCAGTTGCTAGACCCCGCCTCAGAATGCCCACAGTAGACATGGAGGCTTGTCTACTCTCATAAATGCAAACCTTTAGCTCCAAAACATGGCAGCTTTTTAAAGAAATTTAAAGTGGTTTAACAAGAAACTGCAGCTTCCTTTGCCAAATGTTTTGCTCTCAGTCCTTGTCTTTCTCCATCTGCACTTGATGTACGTGGGCAGTAAAAGTCTACTGACAGCCGCAGCCTAAATCTGACTGACATTTCCAGCCTCGGCAGCAAAGCGAACACCTCTGCTCAACTAAAACCTCATACCTCGGCAGCGTTTCACCGGGACGTAATGATTTCTGACAAGTTGCTGATTCCCAACTCTGCAGACCTGCTGCACTGCGAAGCATTTGAGCGTAGTGCATCTCAGACTCTTGCTGTATCTGCGTTTGAAGCTTGTGCCATGTAACCCAGTTCTTTAATCAGGAGGATGTGCGATGAGGGCGTAATCTGCCGAGGGGGAGTGTTATTCACGGCCCATTTCCACTGAGAAACACGATGAAGATGCTATGTGTTAGAAGCTACTCAGCTGCTTTGAATTTGTTGGGAGTCAGATGGGACTAAAGGAAATTTATCTGAAGATGTTTGTGCTCAGGCAGAACTTCAAAGAACAGAAAAGTCTCTCAGGACTGTTAGTAAATAATCACCAAGAAAAGCCCAAATGAAAATCTAAAGGATCGGTTATGGGATATTAGTTATAAAGTCAAGTAGCTGAGTTGTGGGGGAGATTTTGAACAAACTCCCATTTTTGATAAAACAAAAGAACAAATAATTCATATTGTTTTCATTTAATGGGTACATTGCCTGTAAGACTCAACCCAGGGCCAATAAAACCCTAGATTTCACTCAAATCTAAATATAGACAGACAAGTCTGATATGAGAGTATTTGGAGACTTTTACTGTTACTGATACTTTAAGAGCTTCTATCACTGATGTCATGGTCGGCATCTTTAATAATCATTCAAAACATATATATAACCCAACTGTCCGGGCAGCAAAGATAAATTATATGAATCAACTTGTAAGTTATGTTTAGTAAGAATACACTGCTGTGTCTTGATATGAGACCTTTCTGACAGGAGTTTGCATGTTGTCTCCGTGCTCGGGTGGGTTTCCTCCAGGTACTCCGGTTTCCCCCACCAACGTCAAAAACATGTTGGGCGCCCTCTGGTGGCAGTCTCTTGGAGTTTTTTGAGGTTGTACTTGGAATGAAAATATATTAAACCATATTAGAGCAGTCGCTTCTTTCGAAACAGCTCTGCTAAGCTACAATAAATAAATAAACCAAGTAAAAAAAATTAAAAATACTGACCTGACATGTTCAGAGGCTCACAGTTGTGTCTGTATTGAAGCAGTACTTCTTTGTTTGTTTGTCTGTTTGACCCTGTGACCTGTCGCCTGCAGGACCTAGTGAGCTGGACCTGAATCTGCTCGGAGAGACCAGCAGTCTGACAGATGTGGCCTGCAAATACGACCAGGTGAGACAACTCTGTACTGGTTGCTATGGTTACTCCTGAAACGTTATGTTCAGACAAACCATGCACAGTATTCACAGAGATAAGAGCTGTTTGTGACAGAACAGTTAATCACATGGAGTATGTGTAAATTAAAACATCCTCTGGACTCCATGAGGGTGGGAAAACTGTAATAAACTACTGTTAGACTGACGTCAGAATACAAATTACGACATAAAAGGAATACATGTTATATTGAACAGCTCACCTTGCATTATAGAGTTTCTGGATTGTTTGAACTCACCAGACTGCAGTACTGACCTCACTGCTGGAAAGAATTCCTAACCTGAGTCTTGCATTTAAAGGGATGTTTCGTTGGCTTTAGTTGTTGACTGTAGCTGTGAAAGAGTGAATGCTGCATGGATTTGTGACTTCATTCCCCATCATTATATTTTTACAACATGTTTGGAGGATACACAGCTCTGTAGTGGATGACTCGATGCACGTTTGTCACATGTGTAGGAGTACATGGGTACATCACATGACGCTGTCCCGGCCTCCTGAGAATAACGATGACTGTCGGATCAGATTTCTGCGTGTTTATTTACTGTACACATCCGGTTCTCGTCACGTGTTTGCAGTGCCTTGCACCGGACCGGTGTTCCCAAATGCCAAAAATGGCTCATCATTAGCACCAAGGAGCCTCCCACACTAACAACATTCATTTAATAAAGACCTGCTTTGGTTTATTTTACACTCATCTATCCACACGTCACTACTTTATACACTCCAGCTTTATGGAAACAGCTACAAGTGAGCCATTAAGCATCAATTTGGAGCAAAAAGGAGTCAATGGATGGTTTTAGATGGAAATGTCACAGAGGCTGATGTCCTATAACTTCCAAAATATTCTGCTGTAATGATAGAGACATTTTTTCTGATATAGAGTTTGGTATTGCAGAAAAAGAATCCAAAAAATACAGTATAATTTAAACCCATTTCACGGTGCAAATGGAAAAAGTGATGAAGTTGCCAGAAGAATGTCTCACGTCATATTTCTTTGCACATTCTTTTCACATTTCTTTTGTAACGTCTGTTTTCACACAGACGTTTGCGTCAGGTGGGAACAGCAAAACAGAAAAGGTGAAAAAAAAACAGTCTGCTTCAAAACAAACAACATATGCTGGTTTCAAATTCTGCGTTTTCTTTTTTTTATGTGATGGATCACCTTCAAAGTTAATTTAGAAGCTTTTGTGGTGATTAAACTTTGTAGACCATACAGATAATGTCTGATGTGACGGCAACCTCGCTGAAGGAAAGTGGAAAAAGTGCACGGCTACTTTGCATAAATAACATCAATGTGTTGTATTAGTCACATTCTTTTTTCTTGTGTATTTACTGCTTCATGCACGTTCAATTTAATACGTCAGTAATTTGCTGAGTCATCCTTTTCAAGAGATGAGCACTGTCTTGTGTTTTAGATGTTGATGAGCCTATCCCATCTACTGTGAGAGTGAGACAGGGTATTATCTGTTAATCCAAGGGTTAACTCTTCTTTAGTTTTTCTCTAAATATATTTTATTATTTTTTAAGCAATGTAATACCATAAACAGGTGACCAAACATAACATAACATAACACTACAAAACAAGTAGAAACCCACCCCCCAACCTCTGTCTATGAACTCCAGTCCTTGGTCTCTACATGTCACAGTGTCTGTGAAGGTTCTCAGTCATCCAGGGCATCTTGAAGAAAAGGTTTGAGTAAAAGCATCTGGACTTCGTTTTCAAGGTGAAGACGTTTCGTCTCTATTCCAAGAGACTTTGTCAATTCTGAGTTCAACTGGTAAGAGAGCTGAGCTTATATCTCTAAAGGGAGGAGTTTTCCCTGAAACCAAACCTGATGGGCCAGGTTGTTGTGTTGTTGGTCATGAAAGGGAGGTGTGACTCCATATGTGAAAGTCGTTAAGGCTTCGAAGAGTCGTTGGTGACATTGCTCCATACAGGTGCAAGGTGGTAAGTGTTACTGCTCCATACATATGCAGAGTCGTTAATGACACTGCTCCATTCGGGTGCAGTGTCGTTACTGTCATAGTTCTAATCAGGTGTTATGTTGGTTGTTCTAAGGTGGGGCTCTTTAGTTTTAGGTTTGAGAACACTGTTGTAAATACTGGGCAACATTAATCTGAGGCCACCTCCTCTGTTCAACGAAGGCTTTTCCATTTTCACAAAAATGTCTTCCTTCAGCCCTCTCTCAAACCATCTGGCCTCTCTGGACAAAATTCAGACATTGCTGTCCTCAAAGGAATGTCCTTTGTCTTTGAGGTGTAGGTAGACTGCAGACTCAGGTCCAGGATTGTCTCTTCTGTGCTGATACATCCTCTTGTGAAGCTGTTGTTTAGTTTCACCGACATAACTGTCCCTGCACTCTTCACTGAACTGTTTAAACTACATTAATCTGTTTGTGGGGGTCTTGTCTTTAGGATGGACCAGTTTTTGACGCAGCGTGTTTCCTGGTTTAAAGTGGACTGGAATGTTGTGTTTGTAGAAAATCCTTTTAAGTTTTTCCGATAAACCAGACACATAAGGGATAACTACACCCTTCCCTTTTGTCCCTGGTTCAGGGGAATCTCCTCCCTTTAGAGATATAAGCTCAGCTCTCTTACAGTTGATCTCAGAATTGACAAAGTCTCTTGGAATAGAGACGAAACGTCTTCACCTTGAAAACGAAGTCCAGATGCTTTTACTCAAACCTTTCCTACATGTCACAGTATTTGAAGTTCTCAAGTTTCCCTTTAATAACACTTTTTTAGAGCCAAGTTACTGGACATTTCTTTAATCCGTGTTTGTGTTTGTGCTGGGTCTTTCCAAGTCCTTCCATTTTAAGCCAATAACAGGTTTAGCTTGCAGTAAAGAGACAAGTTTCCTTTTCCATTGATTTTTTTTTGTAAAACATTCAGTGTGTAAAATACACAACTTGGGATCATTTGTTACGTCACATTCAGCAGCTTTAGAAGTGAGTACAATAACCTCTTTCCAGAAAACAGGGTTAACACACATTCAGCAACGCCACAATCTGATGACCTTAATTTATTTTGATTATATTAATTAATTAATGGGAAAAAACATATATTATCCATTTTGCATTGTGCAGTTTTTTCTAGTTGGATAAAATGCTTTAAACCTCAAATAGTATATTGTAAAAGCAATCATTAGTAAAAAAAAAACAGGCTTTATGACGCCGTCTACTGTTTATCACAAGGGATGGAAAAAGTTACTCGGGGACAGAAAAAAAATTTGCCAATCCTCTGCGAGCAAACCACATGATCAAAAAAGGAGTAAGCAGTAAATATATAAGTATTTTGTTTTATTTGATTAAAAGAGAAGCAGGAGAGGACACTAGGCTGATGTTGGGGGAGTGTGGAGTCAAAGACAGGGATGACAACAGAAAACCAGGTAAATTATTAAAAGTAGTCAGCATATTCTTCTCTGAGCAGTTAGAAAGACCTGGCTGCAGACCTATCTTTCTTACATTACATAGTTCTTTAAGTGGTGATTTGCCTCATTAGTCTAAATTATTCATAATTGCTAGGTTTTCTTCATCATTTGAAGTCAGCGGAGGTAATTCTCAGCAGACATGGAAGCATCACCAAAAGCCTGACCAGATGTTTCACATAAACATAACTGCTCTGCTTTAAGTACAAGACAGGACCATTTGTGTGTGTGTTTTTAGGGATGAACACAGATAATAAGTACTGGTTTATGCAGATTAAACACGTGAAGCTACATTTTAATTTACATTGGCCCATTCTTATTCATGAAGACTGTGTAAAAACATCCTTTTATCACTGATGACATACAGATTGATTAGAACACCTGACAGAACTGAAAACATTGACTTTCATATTGTTCATAATGTTCAGGTTCATGCCCTGAACACAATAAATAACAGATAAAGGGAGTCTTTAAACTGACTGTGAAATAGGCCTCGGTTGAAAATGACCTAAACCTTCTATTTACAGCTCTAGTCTATATTTGTTATAGAGCATAATGATGACTTTGTAGACATTTTATTGGTTGAATGGGTATTTCATGGAAAGTTCAGCAAAAACAACTCGAAACTCTTTAAAATGCAAAGTGTTCTAATAATTTTGGCATCACTTTATTACCACAAATATGCAAAAACAAATCCATGTATTTTTCCCACAACTGCGTCCAAATATCCCACTTACAGGCGTTTACAGTTGTTTTTGCATCAGACTATCACAGTTATATATTTAATCAACACTTCTGTGAAATGCACAGATGGCCAAAGCTGAGGAGAATCACCATGGAAACCTGACAAGGACAGAAGTTAGATTTAAAATGCATTTTATTTTAATATTTAAATGTTCCTGACCCAGTTTGGCTCCGACAAGAAGACTTTAAACAGAAGTCATCGCTTTCCGCTGTCTCTTTTGGGAGTTTCTTTTTTATTTTCACTTTGAGGAAAACTTTTGAAATGTTGCAGAAAGAAAAATGTAAATGAGGGAGTGAACTATGACTGAACAAACGGTTCTGTGGAAGGACTTTAGAGACGGGAAGAGAAGAACATTGATCTGTCAGAATCAAAACAGCTTTTATTTTGGGCATTATCATTAAGTCATTATGGACCACAAATTCATGGTGGCTCACTTTTTGGGGGTATAGCTCATAAAAGCAGGTGGCTCAAGCTTGGGTTTTAATGAAACATATAAAGCTTTTCTCCAGGTACTCCAGTTTCACCCGCTAACAGCAAAACCCACTATAGTCTCCGGTTAGTGACATGAGCTGGGAATAGAATTTAAAGAAAAGATGATTGACAATGAGTTGCTGGAGGTGAAAATAAAACTTGATGAAATGAGTTTGGAGCTTGAAGATGGAGTTTCTAGTTTGTGGCAACAGCCTTGTCTATGAACAACCCTTTCTATGAAACTCTGTTGAACGTTTGTTTGTGATGATGTATAGATGTTCTAAGTCTTCATGTGAGATTAGGTCCTGGGCTCGATGGAGTTTTTAAATGTCTGAGTTTCCACGATCAACAAATGTAAAAAATGTTATTGATCTGTTTCCTTTTGTTAAACTATTCACCACAACCCTTTACATAATATACATTGTTACGTTGTTATAAATGTAGAAAGCAGCACTGATATTTTGAATGTAACAAAATGCAAAAGGAATTGAATTTGGAAACACAACAACCGACTGTGAATCTGTTTTTCCCGACAGATGGAGGAGGAAGAAGAAGAGACGGGCTTCGCTGAAGGAACCACAGAAAGTGAGTGTCACGGATGATGAGTAAATAATGTTATTGATTTGAATTGATTTGTTGTGGCTCTGTGTTTTCTGTCTGAGCTCCCGAAGCCTCACACTTGTCTGTTTCACCGGCTCTGAGTCACTTCCCTCTTTTTCACTGGTGTCTGGTGTAAATGCCAGCGAATGTGAATGAGTCGTGTGTTGTCAGGTAGACTGAGGAAAGGGGGGGGGGCTGGTCTCATCTGTCGAGTTCCATCTGATGTTTATCTCGTCAGCTGTTGCTGCGCTAATGGCTCTGCACGGACAGCTGTCTGATTAAAGCCGAACAAACCTCCGCTCATGTCAGTCTGGGTCACAGCCACCAAACTCTAACGGCATAATCTCATATTTAATATCAACCAGTAATATCAGTAATAGATTCCTCAGACAATTACATTTATATCATGTTTTACAGGATTGTGATGCTATTCATATGCAACCATCCCTTCCCTTCACAAACTTTTCCACAAATCTTGTTGGAACAATTGTAACTGTTCATTCAACTGGTCATGATTTAGTGCATTTCTCTGATTGGTTGTATATCTATCCAGTTGTATCCAGAAGCAGTTTACTTAGCGTCTTTTAGTTCTGTTCCCTTCACAATTTAAATCAAAACCACAGAGACCGGATTATAATTTTGAATTTTGTTCACTACACTGGCTATTCATCATGTAATTTGTGGTCGTAATGTTATGGTTGATTGTTTTAGTGTATGTGTCTTGCTCAATGACACAGGCTCACCTGTGTGTTTTCTTCTGCGGCAGGTTATTGCACGGAACAGAGGAAACCAAAGGTGGTCTTCATGATGGGTACGTACCACACACACCTGTAATAAGCAGCTGGGTCTGTTTCTGCTGCTGTCCGATCCTCATCCTGTCTCAAGTTATCTGTTTATCCAAGTGGTTTTCTCAGTTACTGCTGAAATAGTGCTGCCATGTCGTGCATTTTGGAGCCACTTTGTAAAAACTGAAACTCAACATGACGTTCTTAAGTTTTGAGATAAAACCTTTGGTAGATGGACTAAGGGCCATAATCCCGTTGACTGAAGATAAATCCGTTATAGCTGAGGGGCGGGGCAGTTGTGAGTTAGCTTTAACATAAAAACCTAACACACTCAAATTGCTTTTTAATGTGTCACTTTGATTTGAAGCGCTAGCCTCTTTCCTCGGGAGTTAGCGTTAAGATGTACAGATATGAATCAGTCTGACTCTCGTGTGCAGTGTTAGTTTGGTGGATGTTGTTGTTAACATGCAGCGACAGTTCAGGGAGACAGTGTGTGTCCCGCTCTGTTAAATAACAACACTGATAAAGGTTAATGAGAGGATCTTGACAACTAAAGTCTTGCTCATACACACAAGTCTTAAGACCTATCCCGGCCATGTGTCTCCAGTCACTCTCCATTTAATCCCATCCGTTTCGTGTGGAGATGTTTGACAGATACTCACAGGTGTGTTTTCTCAGCGGGAAAGTATGAATACAAAGTGTCACCTTGACGTGCGTTTGTGGAGCACGTTCAATACAACTTAATGATAAGCCAACACTTTTCTGGTGGAATTATTGAGAAAAGACACTAACTTCTGTAACCACATTTCTCTTGCTCTGTCAGTGAGTTTTGAAGATAACAAGTTTTTTTTTTTCTCACATGAAGATTAAAAAGCATCATTTGGACCGGCTGTCACAACTTCTATCAGATTATTCTTTTTTTGCTTAAACCTAGCGATAAACTGAAAACACCTCGCTGTAATTTCAGTCCAACTTTAAATTAATCCTCTTTAACCATTTTGACAAAACAAAGGAACACTTTTTAATCCTCTCATGTTTCCTTCACAAAGCTACTATAACCACATGCTGTTTTATGTTGTGGCTGATTTGGTCTGAGAAGAGGACTCACAACATAAAAATAAAAATACACATAAACGAGCCACAACACAAATAAAAAAAAATACAATAAAGCTAAAACTTCGAGCAATGATAAAGTGCATCTTTGTGGTCTCGGAAGAACACGCATCAGTGACGTCTTGTTCCTCTTTATAAGGCTGTCTGAGAAATATGCAAAGATGTAACTGATTGATTGGTGACAGGGTGGCTCGTTACTTTTGTGTTTAATTTTGTTTATGATAAATGGTTATTAGCACTGATGTAATTTGTCTTTCCATACTTGCCTCTGGTAATACATAAACTACAACAGACATTTCTCTATGTTCCTTTGCCCTCTTCGGCTTGTTTTGGCTTCATTTCTGGCCCTTTTTTATTCTCCATTTGTCAGTTTAGTGTTGTTAGAGGGGAGCGTCATGGCAATAGTATTTGTATACGACCGGAAAAGTCTCAAAAGGACACCTCCTCGTACCTGAGCTCCAGCTGGAAAACAAAACACAGAGCCGAGCAGATGGCTGGCAACATATAAGAGCTTTGATACACCAAAAAATGTAGCCTGATGAAATGATGAAATGTCACATTTACTTAAAGACAGTAATCTTCCAACTCCAAAAATACACCAATCAGGCACAACGTTCTGACACCGACAGGGAAGTGAATAACAGTAATTATCTCTTCATCACAGCCGTTCAGTGAGTGGGATGTAGCAGGCAGCAGGTTGATGTGTTAAGGTGTGTTCTCTCCTGAAGGTCCGCACTAAGACCTCACAAATAATTACACAGACTATCGGACTTTCCCTGATGCTGTGTTCACTGTCGTCATGACAACGGGGGGCGGGCCTCCTGTAGACGGCTTTTACCGTGAATGTGTCTCTGCAGATCTGGAGAAATACTAGCCTGGTAGACCAGACCGTTGTCCTTTTTTCAAAAGAAGGAAGGTTTGGTCCCTTTCTCTCAATTTTGGGGACGTCATACATTAGTTTTTGCGGCTAGTCCAAAACGTTCAATATGGCGGATGCTGCTACCGAGAGGCAGTTTATTTCTGCTCTCGCCTGGGTTTTAAATAACCAGCAAAGAATAAAAATAATGAAACCGCTCTGATGTCCGCTCTGCTGTTGGACATGTTAACTAGCGGTGCTGGCTTTCTTGTTGACAAACGTCCGTGTGGTTTTGCCTTTTTTCGCTTCACGTTACTCTGGGTTTCTCTGATTGGTTAACAGTACGCCTGTAAACCACGCCTTTGACACTGAATACAAGATCCAAGGTACCAGACTAACTTCTTTGTATAGAATAGGAAAAGAGTTAGTCGCAGCTGTCCAGGCTAGAGAAATACAATAATTAGACTCAAGGTGTTACTATTAACATAGCTTCTTCAAATGCACTGTTAAAGACATAATGTAAATCCCTATGAAGACTCAATAGGAAACTGTCGGCTGCACAGGGGGCATCTGTTGTAGCGTAGCCTTAAATATCCATAGATCCATACAAACAAGAAACAACACAACAACGTAATTGTCTGTTATCTGTTTTTCCCACCCACTTCTCTCTGGTCTCTCTTCTTTGTGTGTTTAATCAGCTGTGACATCCTGCATTTGGTCCAAAAGTCCGACCTGCAAACGTGTTTTTACAAATGTACCGGACCTTGGTTCAGTTTGGTCCAGCCCGAGACCAAAGAGCAGGTAAGATTGGCAAGATTGGGTTCAAACCAAACGGGAAAGTCTGAAAGTTCGGAGCTAACAGTGTAGCTGTAAAAAAAATGGGCAGTGTAAGGATCTGAGAGAGTTTGACAAGGGTCAAATGGTGATGGCTGGACAACTCGGTCATAGCATCCCCAAAACCTGAGCACCTGTGGGGTGTTCCCGGTCTGCAGGGGTCAGTATCTATCAAAAGAGGTCAAAGGAAGGAACAGAGGTGAATCAGCGAGTGGTCTAAATTTGAGGTGGAGTATGATAGCTTTGTGGAGATATCAGGCAAAATATGGACGTGTTTAAGGAAAATAAACCCTTCTGTGTCTTGAATGAATCATAAACAGATCTTCTGGATGTTTGTCTGTGAATGCTGGCAGAGGGCAGCGACACCGACTGAGGGAGAATACTGATGAATCTCAAGCTGTTTTATTACTGGGCTCAGGGCTTGTTTTGATAAAGCCCTACATCCCACGTCGACGCTTCATGGAGCTGCTGTTATTCAGTTAATATGCAATAAAACACCTGCAGTCCAAAGACACAGACAGTGTTATTGCAGCAGCTTGACTCTTAATATGAGAAAAGCAATGATGGAGGCAGGAATGTAATGAGAGAATAATGGGTTTTTGGTTTCTATTGTGCCTTTGTGAACCTGAACCTACAATAAAAAATAATGACAGAGTTGATTGTAAAGAAACTGCAGGTGGGCTGTGTGATTAATACCTGTTAAGTGATTTTATGTAATATTATATCTACAGCAGAGTTACGACAGAGCCTCCAAAATGTAACATCTGCCCCCAACACAAATGCATCACATTAATAATAACTTTCCACATGCATTTATCTTAATATAATCTCAACATTAAAAAATTCTATAAAAGTAAATACCTGTAAAGTATATGACTGTATAAAATGAACTTTTTTTTGTCAAATTAATAGAAAACTACTATTACATACAATTACATATATTTAACATTTAAATTTAATTTAAAAGTCATTTGATGGATTAGAAAAATTATACTGTCACATTATTAAAGTATATTTTTCAAGTTTGTTGTGGGTTTTGTTTTTGTTTGGTTTATTAAAAGTGCTGTTAAAAATATGGTTATAATGAAATTCTTCTAATTCTGTATTTTTACAGTGTACCCATATTTTTACAGCAAACTACTTTACTGTAAATTGGACAGTTTTTATTATTTAAAAAGTGGTGCATGCCTAAAGAATTTAAATATAGTTTTATTTTCTTATTATCAACATTTCCTTAAGTTTTTACAAAAAAAAAAAACAAAGATGACTTTATACTTTTATCCCTCTCTTTATAGAACAGGTGTATATGTATAATTAACATGTCACATAAAACCTAGTGGCTAATGTTAAAACAATGCACGTGGCTAATTTCCATGATGAAGATGATAGAGGTCAATTTCTTGTAATTTCTCTCAAGCCCAAGACAAAGTCAGCTGAGAACTGTTGAATGAAAAGTATTGCAGATGTGACTCTTTTGGAGCTGCTGATATTTGAAGATGCCAGGTTCAGGCATTTTTTTAAACTAAACTATGAAACTGAAGGGTGATCCCTCTTTTTTATAGATTTTATAGATACTGTAATTTTTTTCTAAACAGTTGTAGTGAGCTCTCTGGTGTTGTTCTGGTGACTGGGTCTAATGTGGAATAATCTGTTTACAACAGGTATAAGTCAAGATAAATATGGATGCCTCTACATTAAAAGCCATTTTTGCGCTGATTCAATATTTTGTGTACATAAAGAGTGACAATACACACGGCTCACACGTCACATGCTCAGTAAAAATGATTTCACACATGCATATTTACGGCTCTACGTTAAAAAGAAACATTTTCAAGGTTCACACTGAGACTGTAGCCTTGATTTATGGATATCATCTGAGTGAAAAAAACGCACAAATGCATTGTCTTCAGACACAGAGACCATTTTTTTTTTTTTTTTTTTACAGTCAGGATTACAAAAGGTCCTGACAGGTCACACAAAAGGCCACGAGACGACACTCCCAACTTTGTAAATGACCATTAACACTAGTGTTAATGTTACACAGGAATATATCCCAGGTGTAGTTGTGACATAAAACAAGCTCTTTAAGTCATTGTTGCTGTCTGGACACTGATGTCCCGTTGTGTCCTCTGCTGTTCCCAGGTGGTCCCGCCTCAGGAAAGGCCCTTCAGAGTGAAAAGATGGAGGAGAGGTTTGGAGTACGTCGTCTGACTCTGGGGGATCTGCTGTGTCACGAGCTACAGTCTCACAGCGACAGAGGGCGCCACCTCCGGGACGTCCTGGAGAAAGGAGAGCAGCTGGACCAGGTCAGTAGCACAGCACTCAAACCAGAGCAGAAAAAGTAGAGGAGACTGGAGCCTTTCCAAGATGATTGTTGCATGGTTACAGCTTATTCTGGCTACGTGCTCCAGAGCTGGACAAAAACACAAGTAAAAAGATCAATGTCAAATTAAGATTGCATTTTTCAGATTTTCTTGTTACATGCTTTTAACTAGTATTAAGTATTAGGTAATAATAACCATTTAGTGCTACAAACAAGTCAGGTTCACATTGGTTTCATTCATTTAACAAAGGCTTAATGACAGAGGTGGGTAGTAAGGAGTTACATTTACTTTTTGAAAGAAATATACTTCTAAGAGTAGTTTTACTGCACAATACTTTTTAGTTTTACTTGAGTAGATTTATGAAGAAGTAATGCTACTCTTTCTCAGTTACAGTGGTCTACACTTGACCTGTTTCATTTATTCTACACATTCTATGCTTTATTTTTGCCGCCCGTGGCTTTCAAAATGACTGTGTTTTCCCCCAATCGGACGTAGCCCTGCAGTCACATGACCGACACAAACTGTGGAGGCAGACGGGGAATGAAAGCACACGAGAAATGGCAGAGGCTACTGTCTCCAGTGTTGAAAGTCACACAGAGCAAAAGCACAGCTGGACTCTTCAAACACACCTACATGACCTTCTGAAGGAGCTGGTTTCAAAAGGTTTATCTAGTGAAAAAAAATGATTAATTTGTTATTTTGTAAAGATATAATTTATTTTTTATATATTTTTGGAAATATCAGAAATTGGCACATTATTTGATATTTTTATCTAATTAAATTGTTTTTTTTTTAAATAAGACATTACAATCAAAGAGATTTTTAACCAAATCCTTTTTTACTCCTACTCGAGTAATTTTTTTGGATGACTACTTTTTACTTCTACTTGAGTACAATTATTTTGAAGTAACGCTACTCTTACTTGAGTAACTATTTACCCCCCTCTGCTCAATGACCACGAGAACGCCACATTAGCCTGATTAGCGCGCGCTGGACGCTTCTCTTCTGTTTGTTTGAAGTTCTGTTGGACGGCTTAAATTGAGCCGCGTTAAAGGAACTTTATCAAAAGCATTTATCAAAAACTCACCTACACCTGCATTTGTTTGGACGACTCCAAAATAAAAAGTAATACACCTCCATGCACCGAGCTACAGTACATTCTTTGTCTTTTTTGTTTCATATGACAAGTTAATTGAGGTAATTGTTGCTCGTGTGTCGTACTCAATGCCTCAATCAATGGAAACTTTTGAAGAAAAACAGGAGCTTGCTGCTAAAACAAAAAGCTCTGTCAAATTGTAGCATGCTGAGTATTATTATGTATTGTTTTAGTTGAACACTAGAAAATTACACTGTTTGATTTAGTTCTTGTGTATTGTTGATCTTAAGTGTCAGCCAAAATCTTTTTATTTCCTTGAACAATTGAATATATGAATTAGAAACTTATTTTAAAACAGTGATGCAACCAAAAACAGCCGAGAAAAGTCCAGCAGCAAATAACTAAAGCCATCCACTTGCAGCAGAATGTCATAGATATTCTAAATAAAACTACAGAAGAGTTATTCTGTTGGACTAAAGCTTGGCCGTATGCTAAAAGAATAATAATTTTAGCTTGGTGTAGCTGCTGAGAGATTAGTTTTCCCGTGTTGTCACAGTGAGATGAGGGACAGCAGCTCTTTAAACTGAGAAAACACAGAGACGTCTGATGAAATAAATACAATGATAGAGCGTAAACATTACACAATCACATCTGTGTGGGCTCTCTGCAGGTGGAAAGAAACCGTGATTACCCATCAATTTGAAAAGATTTTTAAAAGAATTAAAAATAAATATGCAAGAAAGTTATTTTGCCGGCTGTTTCTGAGTTTAGAGATCGAAATCTGGTAAAATGTATATTTTTTAACAGAAGAAAAGGAGATCAAACAGCCATAGCTCTATGGAGATTCACAAAATAATACATACAGGGTTTATCTCTTTTAAAAAATATCTTTTTAAGTTATTTGATCTTGCAACACCAGATGGCAGTAATATTAATAAATGTGTTTTTAAATCATCACCAAAACCTGCAGCAGAACTCTGAACAATGCATTACCACAGCATGTCTGTCCTGTCACAGCAACATCAAGACATTCTAATAAACCCTGGAGCATATGGACCTCAATACTGCGCTAGCTCACCACTCCATCTAGTGGCACAACATAATATAACAGGCCACCCAAGATGACACTTTATAAGTCCACTGTTCATTTCTGTTACAACATTGACATTTTTAGCAAACTTTAATGATAAAAAAGAAGAGCCAACAGACAAAGGTGGAATATTTGTATTTAGATCACTTTTTAGTAAAATTATAGATTATAGATAATGATCATTTATATTTATTGGGGTGCACGTGGCAGAGTGATTAGCAATCCTCACAGCAAGAAGGTTGTGAGTTCAAAACCTGGCCGACTCCAAACATTCTCGGTCGACTCCGGTCTTTCTGTGAGGGAGGAGTGTTACCGTGGGTTCTCTTCGGGTACTCCGGCTTCCTCCCACCGTCCAAACACATGCATGTACAGGTTAATTGGCAACTTTAAAGTGTCCCTAGTGAATAAATGACCCCCTCGAAAACAAGATGATTCATCTCAAGGGATTATTCCTCACAAAAAATGTGAATAAATAAATTTATGATAATTTAAATCATCAACATAAAATGGCTGCTTACTATGAAATTCATTCAAATAATCTCTCTGGCATGATGCAGAACTCTGAATTACAATTTACTGTGGCGTTAAGAATTTTTTTAATGAATTGCCCTCCTGTCACACCAAAATCAAGACACTCTAATAAACGCAGACTCAAAGAGACTTCTCACTGTTGACTGCGGTAGCTCAGCGCTCCATCTGGTGGCACAAAGTGGTATAACAACCCACTCAAGATGGCACTTTCTGAGTTCTCTGTACATCTTTTTTCTTCTTCAAATGTAATAACTGTGTGTCTATAAATGTGCAATGGAGCACTAAATGTGCACTTTTTTTAAATTTGCACAGATCCCATATTTCTCTACTGAAACTGTATTTGGCACAGATAAAATAATAACTTTTTGTTTATCTGAGCATAAATAATGATCTCTTTGTGAAAATCTTCCCTGTATTTGGGTCTTTTTGTGTCTCATCACAGCACACAGATCATAAACGGACATCATTTATTCATCTGCCTCTAAAGCCTGTGGCATTTCAAACCCCAGCATGGTTCTCCCTCACTCTTCGTCATCTCTCATGTTCTAAGAGCACCTCGGCTGAGATATGGCCCTGTCGCTGACACAAGCGGCCCCAAAAAGTCACAAATATTGATTGGCCTGTGCTCATAACAAATCTGAAAATATACCTGTTCTGGCAGCTTCACATCACTCGGTCGGACAAAGTGATGGAGAGCACTTTTGAAATGCAGCAGGAAATGAGTGCCTTAAAAACATGTAGAAATAATATCTGTAAAATATTAAAGTTTATTTTGTCATCCATTAAATACAAAGTTCACCCGATTGTACTTGCTCTACAGTAATATCATAACAGCTGTTAATACACCAGAATACAGAAAACGTATTAATGCGAGAGAGCTCAAAGCATGCAAATACACATTAGTGCATGCAACAGTTTCAAAGCACACACGCTGCATTTCACAAATGCAACATCGCACTGCACTTCATAAAACCTCTGCATCAACTTCACAATATGCGTTCTACAAATAAAGACACAACACATGTCGCATTTCAAAATGATAACGCAGCACCTGCAAATGTAGATAACTGTGGCTTTCAGTTTACAGCACATGCCTGACAAACAAACAAAACAGGGAGCGTTTCATTGACAAGGCGCGCTGCAAATAGAAACCACATCATAGCATTTATAAAAAAGATTAATTGGACTGATTTATTTCTCTCAAATGATTAAACCAGACCTCAGAATACATTATTATTTATCTTCTTGTGTTATTCAGAATGTGCCTGTTGCCTCCAAAGTTCCCTTTTCGTCTAAAGCTCTAAAACAAGATTTAGGTCTTGTTTGTAGAAGTTGTGGGGGTGGGGCCCAATGTGAGATCTTTTTATGCGTCCCTGCATGCCTATTGCAAAAACGTCGGAGTCCTTATGTTGGTGGAAAAACTGTGTGCAGTCATTTACTTTCTCTGTCTCTAAGGAGCACCAGGACACTCTGTGGAGGAGTTTAGCCCCTTGTGACAAAACCCTAGTCCTTTTTCTAGTGACGAGTAAGAAACTAGAACAGCTGATGAATCAAGTCCAGTTTAGCAACATCTTCACCGTAGCAGACAACCTACTCCATTAAACACATTTTTAATGCTGTCTTACAGTTATGCAATGTTCCAGGGGACAGTAATAAACGGCTTTCTGCAGAGATGTCTGCGTATGAGTAGACTGGTTTTCTTTTTGCTCACTGAGTGATTTTACAGAAAAAGAACAACAGAACAACAATAACTGCTGACACGTCTCGGTACAAACACACAAAAAAATGAATAAGTTGGGATAAAGAGGATTTGTGATGTGCAGGCTTTGTTCCAGAGGCTTAGCTGGATTTCTTAGTTTTGAAAAAATAAGAAAACTTTTAAGAGACCAGTTGATATTAAAGTCCCGGACAGGTTGCTAAGAGTCAGTGATGATTCAGTGGTTCCCTAAAGCCCATCTGAAGCCAGCTTTGTTTTCTCTGAGCACTTTCTCTGAACTGTTTCTGTCGACAGCTTTCAGCTCTGTATTGATTGAACCACAATTGATGGAAAACGGTGTCTTCAGTCTGGTATTTTTCATCCCAGAGCGTGTGTTACAATGACGAGCGCGCAGTAGAAATGAACAGAGGAGCGGTTCAGAGCAGGACTGACTCACTGTAGCAGCTGTCGGAACATTTCCTCAGTACATCTGCCACAGAAACACTGAGGACTGGCAAATTAACAAACTCTTTCATGTTTTGTCACATTATCTTCAATTTATTTATGCCAGCTGTAATATTTCTTGTCAAACTTGTCTTCAGAAACATTTGGCATGAATGCAATGCTGGTTCCACTCTGACCATTCAAGTCCTGGGCCCTGTCTTCAGAAGCCGGTTTTGGAGGTTCAAAGAGAGACTGTTGAAGCTGGTTCACTTTCTCTCAAGGTAGATCTCCTGAAACTTACGCTGAAAGATTAAACTGCCTCGGAGCAGGTTAAGATCCAGCTGTTGGATAGAAAACACGCTGCTGCTGAGTGAAAAGTATTATATTGAGTCATAACTTATGTTTAAATATCATTATGCTCAGAAGGGCTGCATCTTGTTGAGATCAACTGATTAATAGACTAGAATACTGTAGATAACTATGGCACTGGTCTTTTGCAGGAGTTTTGTGCAGTTTCATTGCTGTGATTGGTTGTTTCACAGGAAGCGCTCACAGCTCAACAAACACAGGGTAAACTCAATGTCATGTTAACCTGCTTCATGATCCCTTTGGGTTTTTAGGGTTTGTCTAACTGTCAGGAGCAACATATCCTTGCTTTGTTGTGCAGAAGTGTGTGGTCTGTTTTGGAAAGGGTGGAGCTAAAGACTGCAGCCTGTTGATTGGATGATAGATAATTCTTTCTCAAGCAAAAAAACAAAAAAAAGTTCTTGTTTTTGTGATAAACCATCATATACCAAGAGAAAACTAGAAAACATTTTATTTGCATTAAACCCAAACAGAACCCGTGGCAATATAATAATACAAATATAGTGCTTACAAGATCAAACTTTCAGCAGCAAATCTAGCCCGGCTTGCCAGACCCACCGACAAATCAAGACACGGAGATAAAAAATGTGGACCGTTACGTGAGGTCTATTGTACATTTTTGTCTCTTGTTATAAAAGACAAAGTTAAAAATTACTCTGCCTTGTTCCAACACTCAATAAAAAAACAGATTCACAGACGAACAGAGACTTTAGTTTTTATTTGTCTCTGTGGATGAAAACAAAGAACCGCGTCGTCTAAGCCTCCTTAAAACTCATCAGAGTCATGTGCCCCGAGTGTTTTTTAATAAACACACATATTTTACTCTGAAGGAAGCAGAAAGAGGACACGTAATCCCAGACAGAGATTAATAAAACAACAGTGACGCTCTAAATCCTGAATAAACCACGTCTTTGTCTCGAGTGGGAAATAAAAAGCTGCTGGTAGCGAGTGTGAAACTGTCAAAACAGAGCCTGAGGAGAAGAGTTACTGTACTGTTGCCTGGAAACAGAAAGTACGGTTAAAATATTCCTCTGTGACATGAACCCTCGCGTCACGTCTGGACCAGTCTGCTCTCACTGTAAAAGTGTTTCTAGTGTGGAAATATATACATGACTATTATCCTATCATTATTATCAGTACACTATTAGGCCATTAGTTTTCGGAGCACAAAATCACTGGACTTTGTCGTTGTTGTTCAACTGATAGATTCCTGGGACGAAGACGCTGTCGTTACAGTTTACTGCACTTTAGTGTTAGAATTTTGTTACTGCTCCCAGGACCTCTCCCACTGAACCTCAGTCATAATGTGATTCTTCTTGGTCTAGTTTTGTGGCTAAAATCTCATCAAATTGTGTCTATTATTTGAGAAATATTGTTGGTGGATAAAGTTGGTATATACTGTAACATGCTGGTCAAAAAAAATACTATCATTGTAGTTTTGGGAGAAGAAAAATATTATTTATATTACATAGCAGTGTTTTCTAAACCTTTTTTTCAGGTCTAAATGTCAAAACTCTATAATCCAATTTTCTCCTATATATATAATATTTCTTTTTAATTCTTTACTTTTTACACGTGTCTTGTTGCTTTGACTGCTTTGACGCACTTTGGCCGGTTTGTTTGTCAGTGGCAGGAGACAAACAGGAGAGCAATGGGAATATTAAAGAGTAAATAGACTTGAGCTGGAGCCACACTCGAGTGGTTTGGGGTATAAGCTCTTCTATGAGACCCATCGAGGCAATGCTGCTACTGACTTTGTTCTGGAGCAAGAGACAAACAAAGTGCAACATCCCTCAAATATCACGTTTCCATTGTTTCCCTCCAGACCTGTGAAGTATGGAGTTTGTGTCGATGAGTGGACATCCCTGTGGCCGCTCAGGGTCTGAATATTTATCTGACGTTATCAAGGACTCTTCTGTTAAAGCCACTGCTATGATTTAAACATGACCCTCTGGAGACTGGATTTATCACAGGGATTAATACCGATGTGCTTCTCGGTTTGTTTCTTGTTTGTACTTTGGGAAAAGTATCATATTGTTTCTTTGTTAATTTTTTCAATATGTTTTTTAGTTACAGTAAAAGTAGTGTAAATGTAAAAAGGACCTCACATTCCTCCAGAAAATGTTGATTATTTTTTGTTGAAGAATGATCAGGAATAAACTAGCTGCATACATTTATAATACATTTCCCAAAGAAAAAACATTTAGGCTTTAAAGAATTTGCCAAACTTAAAAGGCTCTCACACAAAGAAAGAAAGGCCTCGATAAATCTTGCCATTGTTACAAACAGTTATGGTGACCTTTAGGAACCAAGTAACAACAAAAACCTAAAATGCAAGTGCCTCTGAGTCGTGTTATATCCATAAAACTAAATGAGAAAATTGACTCCCTCATTTTTTTGCTTTCCTTTTTGTAACTCTCTGTGTAATATCCACCTCTGTTATTAAATGCTCTGTATATTCTCTGCAGGAGTTGCTGATGGAGCTGTTGTGTGAAGCTGTGGCGTCTTCGGTGCGACTCGGTAAAAGTCTGGTGGTCAGTGGCTTCCCCCGAGACCTGAGGCAGGTCGAGAGCTACGAGGCTAAGGTCAGAGCAACACTCACGTATCTGCCACCAACACTCACTCACAAACAGACTGTAAACAGCAGAAGGTGAAGAACAGAAGGGTCAAAGTTCAGAGGGCAGTAGAGCAAACAAAAGTCTATAGGTCATGTTGTTTCTGGAGCACGTTTTTCACTAGAGACTGGACACCAATATTAAATTACTTTATCATAGGGTTATGGAATATTACATTCACCAGTGTTACAGCTGGAACATCACTGGAGGCAAGGTGGGTTAAGTGTCTTGCCCAAGGACACAGCAACAGTATGTGGGGGACAGCGGGATGTTATGATGTGGGGATCGAACGGCCAACCCGCCGGTCGAAGGACAGCCGCTCTACCAATGAACTTCTGCCGACATACCGACATATTGTGTGTCTCATGTTGTGTGTCTCATGTGTCTCATGTTGTGTGTCTCATGTGTGTCTCATGTTGTGTGTCTCATGTGTGTCTCATGTTGTGTGTCTCATGTGTGTCTCATGTGTGTCTCATGTTGTGTGTCTCATGTGTGTCTCATGTTGTGTGTCTCATGTGTGTCTCATGTGTGTCTCATGTGTGTCTCATGTGTGTCTCATGTGTCTCATGTTGTGTGTCTCATGTGTGTCTCATGTTGTGTGTCTCATGTGTGTCTCATGTTGTGTGTCTCATGTGTGTCTCATGTTGTGTGTCTCATGTGTGTCTCATGTGTGTCTCATGTTGTGTGTCTCATGTGTGTCTCATGTTGTGTGTCTCATGTGTGTCTCATGTGTGTCTCATGTGTGTCTCATGTGTGTCTCATATTGTGTGTCTCATGTGTGTCTCATGTGTGTCTCATATTGTGTGTCTCATGTGTGTCTCATGTGTGTCTCATGTTGTGTGTCTCATGTGTGTCTCATGTGTGTCTCATGTGTGTCTCATATTGTGTGTCTCATGTGTGTCTCATGTGTGTCTCATGTTGTGTGTCTCATGTGTGTCTCATGTGTGTCTCATATTGTGTGTCTCATGTTGTGTGTCTCATGTGTGTCTCATGTTGTGTGTCTCATGTGTGTCTCATGTTGTGTGTCTCATGTGTGTCTCATGTGTGTCTCATGTGTGTCTCATGTGTGTCTCATGTTGTGTGTCTCATGTGTGTCTCATGTTGTGTGTCTCATGTGTGTCTCATGTGTGTCTCATGTTGTGTGTCTCATGTGTGTCTCATGTTGTGTGTCTCATGTGTGTCTCATGTGTGTCTCATGTTGTGTGTCTCATGTGTGTCTCATGTTGTGTGTCTCATGTGTGTCTCATGTTGTGTGTCTCATGTGTGTCTCATGTGTGTCTCATGTGTGTCTCATGTGTGTCTCATGTGTGTCTCATGTGTGTCTCATGTGTGTCTCATGTGTCTAATGTTGTGTGTCTCATGTGTGTCTCATGTGTGTCTCATGTTGTGTGTCTCATGTTGTGTTTCTCATGTGTCTCATGTTGTGTGTCTCATGTGTGTCTCATGTGTGTCTCATGTGTGTCTCATGTGTGTCTCATGTTGTGTGTCTCACGTGTCTAATGTTGTGTGTCTCATGTGTGTCTCATGTGTCTAATGTTGTGTGTCTCATATTGTGTGTCTCATGTTGTGTGTCTTATGTGTCTAATGTTGTGTGTCTTATGTGTGTCTCATGTGTGTCTCATGTGTGTCTCATGTGTGTCTCATGTGTGTCTCATGTGTGTCTCATATTGTGTGTCTCATGTTGTGTGTCTCATGTGTGTCTCATGTGTGTCTCATGTGTGTCTCATATTGTGTGTCTCATGTTGTGTTTCTCATGTGTCTCATGTGTGTCTCATATTGTCTGTCTCATGTGTGTCTCATGTTGTGTGTCTCATGTTGTGTTTCTCATGTGTGTCTCATGTGTGTCTCATATTGTGTGTCTCATGTGTGTCTCATATTGTGTGTCTCATGTGTCTCATGTGTGTCTCATGTGTGTCTCATATTGTGTGTCTCATGTGTGTCTCATGTGTCTAATGTTGTGTGTCTCATGTGTGTCTCATGTGTCTCATGTTGTGTGTCTCATGTTGTGTTTCTCATGTGTGTCTCATGTGTGTCTCATGTGTGTCTCATATTGTGTGTCTCATGTGTGTCTCATATTGTGTGTCTCATGTGTGTCTCATATTGTGTGTCTCATGTTGTGTGTCTCATGTTGTGTGTCTCATGTGTGTCTCATGTGTGTCTCATGTTGTGTGTCTCACGTGTCTAATGTTGTGTGTCTCATGTGTGTCTCATGTGTCTCATGTTGTGTGTCTTATGTGTCTAATGTTGTGTGTCTTATGTGTGTCTCATGTGTGTCTCATGTGTCTCATGTTGTGTTCCTCATGTGTCTCATGTTGTGTGTCTCATGTTGTGTGTCTCATGTGTGTCTCATGTTGTGTGTCTCATGTGTCTCATGTGTGTCTCATGTTGTGTGTCTTATGTGTCTAATGTTGTGTGTCTTATGTGTGTCTCATGTGTGTCTCATGTGTCTCATGTTGTGTGTCTCATGTTGTGTGTCTCATGTTGTGTGTCTCATGTGTCTCATGTGTGTCTCATGTTGTGTGTCTTATGTGTCTAATGTTGTGTGTCTTATGTGTGTCTCATGTGTGTCTCATGTGTCTCATGTTGTGTGCCTCATGTGTGTCTCATGTGTCTCTCATGTGTCTCTCAGATGGGGGAGCCCAGTGTGGTCCTCCTGCTCAGCTGCTCTCCGGAGACCATGTCCTGTCGGGTGCAGTGTCGCTGGAGGAGCAGCAGCTGTGGGACGGACAGAGAGGTGTCCCAGAGCTTAAGGATGGAGAGGTTCTGCAGAGACAGTCGAGCGGTGACGGAGCACTACGAACGAAAGAGCCTCCTGCGAACAGTAAGACACTCACCACACGACCTCACGCGTCAGAACTGTAACAGTGAGAGGTTTGGCACAGGTTGGTTTGGTACAGCACACTTTTAGAGTGGGAACTGTTTTTTACAGCAGTATATGCAGCTGTGTATCTAACCTCTTGCACTGCTACAAAGAAGGATTTACTCAAGTATTTTAAATTTAAGAATTAGGTAAAAGAGGAAAATATAGAAAATGAGGGAATGACTTGGACACGACGCAGACAGTTTATATTGTAGCTTCACAACCAGACAAGACACTGAAGAACCTGCCTCATTTTACTTTTGACGAGACTTGTATGGCTCCTACAATTATTACACTTGGATTCAAAGTTTAAGTAAATTTTAATGTTTTGGTGGCTTTGCTTCTATCTTTTCTAACATAAACCTCAAAGTTTGAATATTTATTTATTTCCATTTACTGAATTTCTACTTTACATTTATTTGATTAAATGAATGATGGAAGTGAATCCATGTTGTAGGCTGTGTATAAACTGCAGGGAGCATTTCTTTCTCTGAAGGGTTGAAGTTAATCAGTGCCTCTCTTTTTGCACTGTGAACTTTGAAAAGAGCTGTTTGAAAGTATAAATGTCACATCAGGTGCGTGTTATGCAACTCAAAATGCCACAACATCAGTCTGCTGTAAACTCACCCTGTGTCAGCCATTTTGTGTTGCTCCCTGTTCGCAGATCGACGCCGAGAGGTCGCCGGACGAGGTTTTTGCTCAGATCTGCCAGGTCCTGGAGTCCGTCTTCTGAGGGCCAGTTTTTTTTCCTCTGACTCTCCAGGATGAAGTCCTCACAGTTTCTTCGATGTCATTCCAAGGATATATTTGCTCCATAAAAACTCCACAGACGTGGACAGACGTTTCCACTGGAGCGGGACGGTACGAGAAGCGTACGGTATATAACGTTCTGTGATATATTCTTTAATTGGCAACAGTTTTTTGACGAGTTAGCATCAGCTCTTGCTTTGTAAATAATCTATTCTCACAGAGTAAAAAAAAACTAAAAACGGAGTCAAACAAAACAGAATTTTTTTGTTCTTGTGCTTTTCAGTTGCACTACTCGATTTTCTTTTTTGTCTCAGACTCCACTTTCCCCCAAAAGCAGCCGAGGGACTGTTCGTGTTTTTTAATTGATAACATAAAACTGCACCAGTTTTTCTTAGGTTTTAGAGTTTACCTTCAACATTTAGCTCCAACTTCAGCGTCAGAACAGCAATTTTCTCATCTCTCGTTAAAAGTTTAATAAAGTTTAATTCAAAACTTATAATTTTCTCTGTAAAAAGACATATCCAGCGCTGAATATACACTTTCTGTTTTATTGGCAGCCGCTACTTCCTTATTGACAATAGTGTCGACCAATGGGAAATGAGCTGTGATTGGCCAAAGCCTTTCAAAATGACTTTACTCAGTCGACTCATGTCGAAACACAGGCCTCTTGTTTTACCGTGCCGTCCCACTCAGTGAAAATCCTTGTGCATGTTCCACCTGATGTTTCCAAACACAGTCGGGGAAATCTCTTAGTGCTTTTGACACAAATGAGGCGTCTCGTCAGTGCTTCACTTTTTCTGCATTGTGTCTACTTCTTAAATATGCTGCCGCCTGCTGGACTAGACCTGATACCTGTACAGAGAAAAGACACTGTGGCTCATAAGATTTGGATTAAAGGCATGTTTCTGGCATCTTTTTGCATCTAGTATCCACCACAAAGAATCAAACTACTCAGAGGTTACTGAAAATAAAGACCTAAAGCTTTCATTTATGGGGTTGCACAAACATAAAGAATATTCAGTGTTTTGTAGTAAAAAGTCAATTTAAAATTAAATGAAAGTAAAAATATTTTCTTTTTGCAAAGACCAGATTAACCAAGACCAAGCCATTTCCAGGTCCAGAGGCTATCAAGACCAAGTAAAGACCAAAACCAATGAATGATACACTGTAATCAATAAAAAAGGAACAGTTAAAAACATAAACAGAGCAGGTCCAGACTCATGGAGGTCAGTGTCTGGTGGAAAACGGCAGAAAACTGATCCAACACAGAAGACATAAGCCATAGTAGAAAATAATCCCTTAAATTAAAGCTAAATGTTTATTTCGGCTTAAAATCAAATGCAGTTGTAATAACAAGGCAAAAAAAAGCTGGAAAATCCCGTCTTTGTCCCATCGTTCTGAGCTGCTGTGCTGTTTCTGGTGAAAGTCTGCTGGTGTTTGCCAGAAGAGCTCAGGAGAAAACCGCCACCGTTTATCTCAGAAGTGAAATGATCAGAGTCTAAGTAACGTTCACGCTCTCCTGCACAGCGTCAGGCTTTATATACTGTTTTAACAAGCATGCCACAATTACAACCGTATAATGAAGCTTTTTCTGCCTTTTGTGAATCGAATAAAAAGCAGAGTGTGGATTGATTTATGGAGAATATTGCATTTGTTGATTTTTTTTTTCTTTCTCTGAGCTCATTGTACAGGTGCTTTGTTTGAGTCTGGTATTTAACATTCAATAAAAATCAGTGCATTTGCAAAACACAGTGGTTTTCTAAGTGTTTTTGTGGATTTGTGGATGTGAAGAATGATCAGACAGTGACATCTGCTGGAAGGAGGTTCACAACAAGAGAAGACCAGGGCAAAGCATTCAGCTTTTCTAAATCGCTTTAACGTGTTTCGGTTCGTGTTAAAGCAACTGAGAAAAGCATCTTTCTGGATTTTATATAAGTCACATGATCTTTGTTTTCTGCCCAAATATGTTTATGACATAACATCCTTAAAGTGGTAAAGACTTGATAAGAAAAAATGATTCACTGAGTGGAGTAACCTAAATGTTTTCATAAAACCACATAAATCTGTGCACACTCACATAAACCTGGACAGTATTTCCAGGTTTTAAATGCCAGAGTAAAGGTTGTATCCTCAGTGCATCTTCGTCACTGGCCATCGTCTCTTTACAGGTTTATATCTGGCTTCGAATAAACTAACTTCCTTTCTTAAGAGGTACTGTACATAAGATTAATAAAAATGCTGTTTTAACAACCTTTCCTGAAGCTAGCCTCTCTAGCATCTGACTTTTCACTGGTTTCAGAACAAACTGTAAAGAGTGGATCTAAAACTGTATTTTTATTGTTTATTTATTGTTTATTATTGCAAATGAAATGTGTTTTTATTGAGCATTAATTAATGCAAAATGCAGAGCTGTAAAAAAAGACAAAATTACACTAATCAGGGGTAACCATTTTAAAAGGAGGCAAAAATGGGGCTTAAAATTAAAATTATTCAAACTTTGTAAAATTTAATAAAAGCTACCCAACTGTCAAAGTCTTTGGCCAGTGGAATAAAAGTGTATTTCCATTGTGTGTGTGTGTGTGTAAGTTCATTTAATTCTTAGAGAAAATCCAGCAAATCAATTCACCTTGAAGAATAAAACAGGAAGCACAGATGTAGAAACACTATTTTCACATACTTTTATTTCCATAGTTCTCCTCTAGCTTAGTTTTTTTTTTGTTTTGTTTTTTGTTTTTACATAAGAACAGACTGTTATACACAGATACCGAAGCAGGGCGACGGGGAAGTGAAGGGAAAGAGACGAAAACCATACAAAATGGTGTCTACTCAAGCACAACAAAACCTAAGTGTATAAAACTGTGGGTCGCACCAACCACTGCCTCCAGTCGTTTTTTTTTTGTTGTTTTTTTTAAATAGATTAATAAAAATACAATCTTTTAAATGGACCTTTAAAGTGGATTTGGGGGAAATTATAGAAGATGATGGGCTGAAAATGGTGAACAATGGAGGTCAATGGTGGAAAAAATAAAATAAAATCGTCTTTATTTTAAAATGGCACGTTGGCAACTAGCGCTGGCTACTTTTCACCGATTACTTCTACAGCAACATGTTCGACAACGGCACACGCCGAGGGAGAAAAGAAACAACAAAACGGACTTGGTGTAGGTTCCATTATGTTCCCGTTTTTTCTGCAGGTCATAAACGCCTCGTGAACGCCTCCACTGTGCTGTAGTGTTTCTGTGGTTTTAGTGAAGAACTAACGGGTCGGAAAAGTAAAGTAAAGTCTTGTTTTCACTGGAGTTGTACAGGACGGGACGGGTCAGGACGGGACAGTTTGGGACAAGGAACACCTAAAAAGGCAAGAGTTTATGGGTTAGGATTTTTTTTTTCTTTAAATGCTGATTCACAATATTGTGGTTACAAATAAAATGCTGTTAATTTCCAGGTGAGTTTGTTATGTTAAATTCAGAAAAGCAGCAATCTTTCTAAATAAATGAATGCAGTCTAATAAGGCAGGACTTTAATCTCACTTTTCCACTGGTTGTATTAGTGTTACTGGTCTATTTATTTGGACAAATCAAAAGAAAAGAGTAAATTCCACTTGGAATACTGCCTCAGTCTGAACAGTGTCTCCTCCTAAACATCACCTAAAGTCACCAAATGTGCAATAATTTCACTAAAAACAGCAGAAGAGCTTTTTAAATATGTAATTCAGCTTATATCACAAGAAGGGTATAACGTTATATATTAGTGGGTAGGCTTACACTGAAACCAGTTAATCTTGGTGTCGCAGAGAGGCGTTTACCGCTTCAGAAAACATTTGTAGTAAAGCGGCACAATTATTCTAACTTTATTGTTATGAATCAAAATATTCGTATCGCAAGAACTTTATGGTCCTTCAGTTTTTTGTCTCATAATCATTGTGTAAACAGCATTAAATCAAACTGTGGTCTTCCCAAAATATAGTCCTGGTTCATTCCTACATTTAGACCAAGTTTAGGCCTGGTCCAGTCTTTAATACTGATTTTAAGATTTCTGTTTTGAGGAAGTGGAAGTTATGTGGTCCTCGGGAATATTGGAAAACGTTTTTCCGAGTTTAAAAAATCCACACGCTAAAGTTGGAAACTCGGGTGAGTCAAGGTTGCCCGACTTTTAGATGTTGACGATATTTGCATCATCAACATGGCAGAGAAAAGCAAATGTTTAAGATATAGTATGAAACTTTAAAAATTATTTTATACCAAATGTTTTGACATTAATAACCTGATAATATAGGTATGTCCAGTTTTCTGTCCACATATATATAAGTAAAGGTATTTATTTACATCTATTATTTAGCGTTTCAACATAAGTTACGTTAACTTTTTTTGGTTTTAATAGCCTACCTTTTCTTGAACTTTTGACTGTATGAACTCATTTAAAAGCTTCCATTTGTTCCAAATTTCCCCGAGCAGAAAACACAAAAACACATCAAAGTTGGAAGAACACATCCTGAGCATCACTTGTCCAGTTATATTTTCTAAACCAGGTAAACTTTTTACTTAAGGATTCAAATATCAAAGATCCGTACTGCAATATTCAAAATAGTTATCACTTGTTTTAATATCCTGTTTTAATAGCCCTAATTGCTGTTTCTGGTTTATTTCTTTACATTTAAACCTCAGAGCGGCACCACTTTCCAACAGATCAGAGACTTATGTTTAATACAACAAGTTCTGCTTGTGTTTATGTAGTTTTACAAAAAGGGAAAAGGATTAATATAAACTCTAGAACTGGACAAAAAATTGCCAATAAACACTATTTTGAAACATTTTGTACCCCTTTTCACCATGGAAACGGTCTCGTACCGACCCGCCCCGTCCCGCTCCAGTGAACCACGAGGCTTCTGTAGCAGCGCTGTGCGACGATGGAAGAAACGCTGAAAAACGGTGCAACACTAAAACAGAGTGTCCATCGGCAGAACCACCTCCGGTCTGCCGCCGAGAACCTGCCTCCAAACATCGCCCTGGCCCCCGACGAAAGAGGAGTCTCGTTCATAAATACTCAAAGTACGGATACCTACCTAGAACATTTTTCACTCTGGCATAAACACAGAGACCACTTACACACAAATAAACCAGCTGCGTTTTTATCATCTGTTCACAGTCCACTACGATGCACTGGTCGAACACTTCTCCGGTCACCATCTTATTCTCCGGTTTTAAAGCAGCACGGGGCGGTAAACAGGGAAGAGGGGTTTGGGGGGGTGTTAGGGGAACAGTGAAGGGACCAGTGGGAAACAGGGACAACCCTCCCAGAGTCACAAAGCTCAGGAATGTTGGTGTGCCTTCTGCTTTTTGTTAAAAACAGTGTGTCGTTGAAATCACAGATCCTTTGATTAACCCGGAACCAACATGGCCGCCCGCAGCTGGAGTCGATGAAGGGGGAGGCCAGTGACCGACAGCCTCCGGGCCGTTTGTGTGCAAGGGCCTCGCGGTCTGCTCCGGTGCGGCTCAAGCGGTTACCTTTGGATTCGGAGGGTGGAGCCATGCACAGAGTGGCCTGTTGGAGGATTTGTGGAGAGAGCCTGGAGCGAAAGGCCCGGGACACTGTCATCTGTTGGCGGGAAAGTAGTTAGGGTCCAGGTAGTTGTACCCTGTGCTCTGAGGCAGGCAGTAGTCCCTGTCCAGGAAGCCTTCAGGATGGTAAACCGGCTCCAGGCGGTGGTTAGGTTTGTGGGTCTCCGTCTTGATCAAGCTGCAAAATAAAGATAAAAATAATTTAGAAACATACAGGTTATTCAGCAAATTAAACCTGCAGTGTGTGGATGACGTTGAAACTATCAACGAAAACGTTTAGTTTTCCCGAGAGCTGAAAAAACTAACCATAACAATATTGTCCAACTAAATAAAATGAGAAGAGGTCAAATGTGAAGCACTGAGAAGGTAATAAGGTATAAGCGTTTGGGCAACAGCAGCATCTAGTGTGTCTAGTGTCTGCAGTTTGGGCTGTGAACACTCGCTGGTCCAGGGCTTTTTACCGATAAACCAAACTAAATGGATCGTTTTCTTTTTTTGTTCGAACTAATGAAGGACTACAAGTGTGAACCATGAGAGACATTTTCATAGGTATCCCATAGAACTTCATTTACAAAATACTTTCCCTTTAAACAGGAAGGATATATATTATATATATATATATATATTTTTAACTGTACATTGAGCAATTTTAAAAATATGTTTCTGTTAGAACTGTTCTAATTACTGCAGAACTAAAAGTGCAGTTAATGCTATTAATTTTCATTAGATGCACTCTAAAGCTGCACGATAGATGGAAAACAAATGAGTGAATATCAAAATAATGACAAGAGAAAAGAGATTTGTAATCTCAGTGGGACTTTCCTGGATAAATAAAAAGTTAAATAAAATAAAGAAGGCTCGGGAAGATTTTCCACTTGCCCACTTACATTTGTACAAGGCACTGATTGGACACACAAAGCAATACTGACTGATGAGGTTCAAAACAGCAGCAGTAAGAACTGGGAGTGTTAAACATGTTAGTTATACATGATTAAATGGTATAATTTATTGATTACAGGATTTCCTTACTCAATTTCACCCTTTTCGTCTCCTTTTTACGTCTGCCTTTCGGGTCTTTTTATTAATTGCTCATGTTCTAATAATAAAACAAAGGTATGCTCTCACCAGTCCGAACAGTTCGAACAGAAATCGACTGAGTTGTTGGGAGGACAGTCCTGACAGTGCCACCTCACTCCCTGGATGGGCTCCGTCCCGCAGACGTCACACTGAAAACACAAACACACAACGCTTTAACAGGTTCGAGGGATTGCTTTTTCAGCTAATATAACCTTTTCTGCAGGATCTGTCGATTATAAAAACATATACAGTGTAAACTTTACCTTGAAGCCCACGTGCCGCACATTAGCCTTATCTTCCTGTATCTCCTGGAGTTTCTGTTTCTTCAGCCTCTTCAGCTCCAGCAGCTCTTTGTACTCCGGTAGACTCCTCAGCTCCACAGGTACGTCCTCGTCCTGAAGATGGAAACACACAACACAGAACAGGAAATGAGAGACCAAACTCGACTCCCGGGACCTGACACAGCTGTTCTCTGTTGTTTTTGTTCTTCACCAACAAATGTACTGCCCTATATCGATCGCTTTTTCAGCTGAACCTCAGATACTTTTACATAAAAAACTATTTCTTCCTGAAATGTTGATGCAGGCAGATTGTCTTTCAGTTTAAAAGGATGAGAGTGAAATGTCATTGCCCTTCACAAAATTGCTGAACGTCTTTTGTTAAATCTATTCTGGGAATGTGATATATTAAAGTGATGTTATGGGATTTTAAAAGCAGTGTTGTCTGTGTGGACCCTTGCCTTTTATGTAAAAAAAAAAAAAAAAAGGAGGTAAAAGGTATTAAAAGATTCTATCCTGAACAAATTAATAGCCGTTTACAAGTACACAACAAAAGGCATTTTTTCATTGAGACAGATCTTATTTTTGTGTTCAATAGCAGTATTCCTCTGACAACCACCTGAGTGAGCCGCTCATGACTCAGAAAGAAATGTAAAACAACTGTAAAGGCTTTATTTACTACAAACATACAGAGGCTTTCAGCAGCAGGAGCTAAAGTTATTACCACAACACAAGTCTGACGTCTACTTTCATCTGCTGCTACAAAATAATAATGGCCACTTTGAATTAGATTGTCAATGGTGACTTAAAAAGCAAAAAGATCTTTTGGTTTGGTTTGTAATGCAACAACAAATGGTGCAGCTGCTTTATATCATCTTTTACATTGTTATTCCAAATTTATTTTTACAAATTTTATAAATCCATATAAAACCTAGTCCCAGAAAATAGCACCTACTAAATGTATTATATTGATGTGTGTTCTAAAGGGAGAGACTGAGACTGCGGCTACATTTGTCCTGAGCCTCGTGTGTCGTCCTGAAACATGTTCAAAGGACAGCTGCAGCCGAGTGAGAAGTTATTCCGGGCCTTTGCTGGAGACCCTTCTTTGTGACTTTGCATTCATCCCGCCGCGGCAGAGGTTTTGTAAACGCGCTGGAGCGGCCGACTGCCTGTGCTCTCAGCGGGGCAGGGCGACCTGGTTTCACTTAAAGGTTACTGCCATCAAAGACAGAAAATGTCAACGTTAGAGTCACACTGTTTAAAAGGAAACAGAAATATGACTGACCTCTGATTTAGCCTTTTTTTTAGAAACTGCTGTGGTTACAAAAATAAAACCTACATCATCAAGAGGGTAATTTATTTTATTAAGATTTATTATTATAACACTTTAAAAGCAGTAGGAGAAGCAGTGGAGCAGAAACCGTTTGTTCTGAGGCTGAAGTGGATTAAAATCAAGGCAATAAAAAGCTCAGTGGAACAGAACAAAACGCTGAAGGTTTTATGCCAAATGCTCCGAGGTAGACGGATATCTGAAATTTGCATTGATATTAAAGTATAAGTGACTGGGAATGCTATAATAATAATAATAATAATAATAATAATAATAATAATAATAATAATAAAAATCATATTTATAACGTATTAGGTGAAAATATTAAGAACCAAACATAGATATAAAGGCAATAGCAAGGTCTGTTTTTAAAAGGGTATATAGAACAGTACAATAATAAATAATAATAATAATAATAATAATAATAATAATAATAATAAATAATAAAAGACTGACCGAATCATCAGCCGAAGGGTCCTGCATATTGCCGTAATAATTGGCTCGCTCGTCCTCCTCGTCCATGTAAACCGGGGGCTCGTAGGACGTCATGAAGGTGGAGGGCCGGTACAAGTGCTTGTTGAGGTGATGCTGCCGCTTAGTGGACGCCTGGAGAACAGCACAACGGGAATACAGAAGAACAGGTGCAACAGGTCAGTTCAATGTCAACGGTAAGTCTGGGCAAAAAGAGAGGATGTACACTCTGAACACTGAACCGGATCAAGCTTTGATAACAGGATACATTTGCTCTGGCTTCGTTTTTAGAGGTGCGTTGTGTAAAATGTTGTAGTAAAGGTAAATAAAATGGTCCAAACAGTGTTGAGTTACCTTCTTAGTGTACATGCACAGGTTGGGTATTCTTCCGGGGACAGGGATACCAGCTTTTGTCAGTTTGATGAAGTACTTCTGAACTCTGCTGGCAACCTTTAAAGTAAGTAATATTAACTGAGGTCAGACACAGAGTGCATTTATTACAAACACAGATCTAAGCAGCTCAAAGTGTGCTTTACCTGTTTTGCTGTTCGGTTGCCGAGCGCATCAGCAATCTTCTGCCATCGCCTCGACTCCACTTCTTCAGGAGGAAACTTGATGAGAAGCTGTTCCAGTTTTTTCTGGGACAAACCAAAAGTGGTGTAGTGGTTAAAAAGAGCTTTTTTGCTAGATTTTTTTTGGGGAGCCACAAAGCATTCATTTGGGTTATTCTATAATTTTTTCCTCAGAAAGGGTCAGAATTTGAAGGGATTAAATAAAACATTGTGCCTAATATTTTGGACGTAATAGACCCATTAGAAACGGCTTCTTTGAAAACTAAACATGGGTAATATAAAACCGTGTCAAACTGTAACTGGTGAGGGGCCGTGTAAATAAGAACCTTTTCAGGGGCCGAAGGTGTGTTTCGTCATAATGAGTCTTTAACAATAATTTCCCCCTTTTATGAACTACATTAACTAGAACATGTTTTAGTTGGATTTGAACAAGTTTAAGTTGGGTTTTAGATGAATTTCAACAGGCTTCGGTCGAATCTGAACAGGTTTTAAAAGAAGGGACAAAGCAAGTATGTAACTATATTTAGCTAAAGTTTATTCAAAAGCCAAAGTTAAGGTGGTATGACTTTTATTGATGGAGACTGCATTTTATGTCTTAAAATAAACCACTTTGAACCACTACAAACCAATCCAAACAAATCCACTACCTGTTCCTCCACGGTCCACAGCTGGTTGAACGTGTCAGACTTGTTTGGGTGACAGATCCTCCCCCTGATTATCTGTCACACACACATCAATGACAGCCATGTTACACCACTGACAACTTAAGAAATAAATGGCACTTCTCCTTCTCCTCCTGGGAAAACAGAAACCCGAGCTGCCTGTCACTCTGAAAACTTCAGCCTGACAGAGAAAAACCCGGCCTGTCAGATGTGACTCCAGATACTCACAAACAATTCTCCAGTAGTATTCAGTAGTCCTCTGGGAAAAAACGCAAATGTACTTTTACAACATCAAAAGCTAAAGCAATCAAGGCGCTAATGCTAAACGCTTTGTCCACATAAGTATGTGGACATGCTGAACAGTTCATGTTACCATGGCTACTGCCTTTTTACCGTCACACGCTTAAACCGAGAAGTGAGAAAATAGCAAAGATAAGGGTTGGAGGAGGAGATAACAAGCAGATTATTTGCAGGGGCAGTCTGCAGGAGATTGGTGACTCAACGGCTACAGTTTGAAACCTTTGTGGAAAATGACACTGACATTAGAAGCTGGCTGTAGTCCCTGGGAGTATTTTGTCAGTTACCTGGGCTTGCCGTCCGTTCTCTGGAGTGTCACTAGTCGGCAGAGGCGAGTACATGCTGGAGGATTCGCCCTCCTTTTTGGGCTCAACTGGACTTTTGGGACGAAGAGGCAAACCTGAAAAAGGGTGTTCAGATGTGTTACTGTAAATTATAAAGTTTGTTCTTTCATTAATGCCAACTTACAATCTATACTATTACACCTGATAAACAGGCCATAAAAGTAAAACTGCGGCTTTTAAAAAGATAAAAATCCCACAAAAAAGTATATAATCCTTGCCTGTTTACCTGAATACACAAAATGACTATTTTGGCAATGAAGGTATGGCAGACTGGAATACATTTTAAAGCCACAAAATCTGCTAATTCAGCAAAAAACAGTATTTAGGCAACACCAGCTAAAGGCTACAAGTCACTGGATGCCTCAAATTATGCTGTATTGGACTTGTACAGAACATCAAATAACACCAGATTTGTGAGACTTCAGCTTCCTCAGATTCCCAAAAATGGCTAAACTGAGATCAGCCTGATAAGATTTGCATATGCTTTGCTAAAGCTGCATAACTAAACCTACAGGGTAAACGCAAACAATTTGAAAATCATGCAAAAGTTCATTTATTTCAGTAATTCATTGTAAAAAATTTCACTTTACCTGATTCCAGTCTTTCCTAAACCATGATAAAGGCAGTTTGCTCAGATGGAACTGTTAGACCCTCTTCCCAAGTCACTCCTCACTCGCAAACCCTCATTAACCACTCATGAACCCTCCCTTTTTACTCCTACTTCACCTGCATGCGATCAAGCACACCTCTCTTACCCGTGCAAACTCCACCAAGATTTATGCACATTTTAGCTCTTTGGTCTCTTGTGCACTTTGCTTCTTTATGATCTGTTTTTCTGGCTGTTTTGCTGTGTATGCAGGAACAGCCAGTGCAGTATAGACACTTTGCTGGTTGGATTTTCCATAGCTATGCTTCACTATTTTTTTTATTTATTTATATAGCTCTTTTCCACCTAGTAGGCACTCAAAGCACTTTACCAGTGTTACAGTTGACACCACCCACACGCAAGGTTGGTTAAGTGTCTTGCCCAAGGACACAACGGCAGTATGAACTGTGGAGGATGTTATGATGTTTTGGGATGTTTTGTGCAGGGATCGAACCGCCCACCCGCCGGTCGAAGGACGATCACTCTACCACTGAGCTACTGCCGCCCATATTTAAGTCTCACTTTAAAAAGGCATACACAACACGTAGCAATTTGATCTTTACATAAATTACTGCTTTTACAACGTACTTTATGGAATAAAATGATTTTCACGCAAATACTAAAAACACAAGTTAGGTACAAGATCTTTAAAAGGTAAAACTAGTATATTAAATAGACTCAAAAGTGAGCGTATTACAATCCAGTTATAATTTTGATGATTATGGGTTACGGCTTAAGAAAACCAAAATCTCAGAAAATATTTATATTGTAGGATCAAAGTGTCAAACTCTAAATCGGCTTATTAATCCAAAACACCTGCAAAGGTTTCCTGGGCCTTTAAATGGTCTCTCAGTCCAAATTAAATTACTGAAATCAATGAACTTGTGCACGATATTCAAATTTTTCCAGTTTTTTGTATATTAAAGTAAAATGTATATTGCCATTTTAGAACGGATGTTTTTGAGAACACCTGACACACTACCTCTAAAGTCTCAAAAGTAATGTGTTTAACTTGTTCTCTTATATAATTACAAGGGAAATACCGTGAGTGAGTATTTTTTTGATAATGTTGCTCAAGGAAGGTTCTTTTAGGATGCAATATAATATTTTCTGCAAACATAAAAGCTAAAAATTATCATTGTCCAAAATTGCAAAACAACTAAAACAGGACTGATCAGAAAGTTAATGTTGAATATCTAGCAATTTTTTAATTCAACATGCACAGTGATTAACTTAAGTTCAGTTTGTTATTTTAACTTTTATTAGTTTAGTGATAATTAAAACATATGTGGCCAAGTGGTGTAACATTTACCATTGTCAAAGATTAACTTCAGCCTTCTCGTTTTTCGTTTCTTGTCGCAGAATTCTCTCTCGAAATCCCCGAGACCTGAAGTGTACTGCTCCCATGAAATGTCAGGAAGCTGGACAACTCTCTGCGGACAAGGCAAGCCCAGATCCACCTGTAAAAAAATTGAAGGTTACATTTACCGGTAATCAGTAAGAGGGTGACTTACAGTACATTCAATAGGAATAAATAAGACGGGAATCTTAGAAAGTAGAAAAGGTATTATTCGGATTTGGGGAAGAACTAACTAATCTGTGTATTATGTTGTCGAGAGGACCTTTCTTCATTTATTGTGTGAATTGGTATTTGGGCATTTTATTGTATTCACTGTTCAATTTTCCTTTTTTGAACCATCTGGTGTAATCTAAACTGTAAAAAGCCCTTCTAGGGACACGTGTTTTTAAATTAGCCCTTTGCTATAAACACTGCGATACTGACATTACTTTGAGAAGAGAATTTATGTTTATTGTATCGGTCCCTTTCAAATAAACCATTAATAAATAACCAATAATAACTTAAATATGCATCATAAAGACATTAATCCTTAAAAAATGCTAATCCTTAAAGACTGGATTTCAGAAGCAATAAAAAGTTTTACTCTAGAAAGAATATTTGGATTTGTTTTTTTATATAAAAGGGCCATTACAACAATATCTAGTCATGTTGATTTATGTTAAAGAATTAAAAGATTGTTATGTTGTGGATGATTTAAAAGGGCTACTTGTGGATTTAATAGAGTTGACACATTTATAAAACGAGTTAATCAATCAAAATTGTGCACGTCTCACATAAAAGCTTGTCAGAGACTTTGGGTTTGTATTTTCCTTTACCTGAGCTTGGAGCTGCTCCACAAAGCTGATGGGATCTGTCAGCGCCTCTCGTTGGTGCCGGGCCAGCGTCTCCAGATCCAGGACGGCCTGTGTGCGCTGGGCCTCCAGGACTCCGATGGTCTGCAGCAGCCTCTGGTAACTGACACAAGGGAAAGTGGAGTTAGACACGAGCGTCAGGGAAAGAGACCGTGTACATTATTCAACCTGACACTCGCCGAACGCTGCAGTGCATCAAACTTTTAGGCTCAAGACGATGCATTATTCACATATTGTGCTGCAGAGGTAAAGAGATGTGCTGCTACACAAAACAATTCCCTCTTTGTGAAGTTTGTTTACAGATGCCATTGCACAATTAAACAAGTGGTAAATACAGCAATTACAAGGTGTTCTTGCAGATTCCCCTGGCTGCAGCTCAGATGTTAAATAAAAACATAAGGGTAAAAGACTTTTAACAAATTTTATATATGTGTTTGTACTAATAAAAAAGGTTAAAGAAAATGAGTATTTCATTAATAAGGCTTGAGGTTGCCATTTGCACATTTTTGCACAGTTGTTGAGAGTCGTGGGTGAAAATATTTCCATTTTCCCCACCAATAACCGCCTTAGTCCGCCCTGAGGCCTATTCAATGGCTTACATGTCACCAAAACAGTCTTGTGCTTCAAAATACTCAATAGTATTTTGTCGTTCTACTTGCTGCGGGTTGCCATCAGCCAATAGTTTTCTGGCTCGTGTCATTGTTTTCTCTGACGTTGTCATATTTACAGTTTACATGTGATCACAGCGGGCGATTTAGGAAAACAAAACACATCTCCTCTTCTGAATTTGAAAGTTTGCATTTTCATGGAGTAAGAGGAACGCTGGCCCTGGTGAAAACAAACGAGCTAATCGGCTTTAAGAGGGACACACAGTGAAGTTTTTACAACAAGGCAAAAAACATAACCAACAGAAAAGTACTTTTTCTGACCTGTTACAAGAGCTTGTCATTTTAAAACGTTACGTTTAAATGTCTCTCCTTAGTGGCTTGAGTGAGGTCTAAAGAAACATGCAGCTGTGTTTAGAGTTTAATGACATATTTTAAATCCATTCATAGTGATTTTATAAAGGGAACCTGTTGTGAAGAGGTACCAAAGTGGTGCATGAAAAAGACTTGAAGCAGTAATTGTTAAGCCCTTAGTGAAGAAAATTGACCTTTCCATTCACATCCTCTGGGGAAACAGGATAACTGTGAACTGAGCTGTCAATGACTAAGTGCAGCACTGACTCAAAGGCCTTTACAGGAGGAACTGACGGGTGCCGTGACAGCCTCCTACACAGATATAACCTAACGCAGGCGCTCAGTGAAGCTGAGTAAATCAATCTGGACTAACCGAACATGAACAAAAATCAATGCACAGTAGAATATTTATTCAACAGATGCCCGATTTGTTTTGAAAATGCTACGAGCATCACGTTCACATGAGTCAACGGTTTAGCTCAGAGCACCAGATTTGTAACAATAAGAGAGGGACTGATGACCTTTAATGCTTTGGACTGTAGTGTAAGAAAAACTGAATTCAATACAGTTCAATCCTAGTTTAAAGTAATAGGAAAAAGCTAAAATCCTGAATTTGACAGTTTTCAATGAACAACAGGGGGCGAGCAGCAACCTTTTTGGATTGCTTTTAAAACACATTTCTCTGAGCTTTTGGTTCCAACGGCAGTGTTATCCAAGTTTGTCCTGTCTTGATAAACATGCAAGACTTATATTGTACTTTTTATTTGAAAACTAACCTAGTGGTTATTAGCTTCATCTGGTATAAGCTAGAGTCAGCGTTTTACGACTCTTGCTTTGTGAATTAAAAAAAACTGTCCACACTGCACTAAACACAAGTCGAATTGTGACATTCAATAATGAGCCCCAAAAATGAAGGAAACTGGTAAAACCCTCTGAATTTAAAAGTTTATAAAGCTGGCAATAAACCAGAAACAATCTTCTTCCGTTTATATCTGCAGTATACGCAAAGGCAAAGATTCTAATTTATTTTAACTTGTTAAGTAGCAGACAACGCTCTCCTGAACTTAGTTTAATGAAAACACAAGCCTCTTTTGGCATTATCTCAACTAAAATGTGCCATAGCAACACATTTTGTACCGTAACACTCAGTGGAAACGTGTCTTTTGCGTCGAATGCTGCCATTTTCACATGATTGCAAATGTTTAAAAAAATATATATATATATTTTGATGCCATTATTATCCACGAAGGTGCAATATTTACAACTTAAATTATTGATAAATACACATGTTAGTGTTAAAGTTAAACACTAGACTACAAATACACCCAAAACTTAAATAAATGTACTGGCCATCATTGTTCTAGAAATGTTCATAGCGAACCTAAACAAGCTTCAGGTGAGGTCTATGGAAAACAACAATTGCATTTCACAGAGCAAAAATCCAATGGCATTACACCGTCTTTACTCAAACCATGGCTTTCTTTGGTATTCAGTTTTATCCGTTGAGTGAAAAAAAACATCAACTGTGAAAAAATACAAACATGACAAAGTGAATATTAAAAATTGCTGCTCCCAATTGACCTCTTTTTTTCTGAATTTCTGTTTTGCTTTGAGGAGCACAAGACGTCTCCTTGAAAGTGTGATATATAATAGTTTAGTTTTATCTCTCAAGGTGTCCTGGGACAACCTTGAGGATCCATTGCCACCTGCTGGCCCAAAAGCCAATGACAAAACCAGCGCCAATTGAGAAAGTGACTGCAACTGTAGCCTTTAGGACCAAATGTAGCCACCTTAAAGACAAACATGATGGAGGGTTTCCATATTCAGCAACAAAACAGCCTAGTCATAGTCATTTAATTGATCTGTCTTACTCAGCATAAACCAAGATACTCAAACCTGATCAAATTACACTGCAACACGAGAGCAATGACATCTTATTCCAAAGCTATTCCTTTGATGTGAAAGTCACTAACACTGTAATCCAAGGGACTTTAAAGAGCTGAGTCCGATTAAGTCTGAGGACAATCCCTTCACAAAAGGGGTCAGCTGACCAGCCATGGAGCGTGACTGGAAACAGACCAGACTTTTACAATGTCATAAACATCCACTGAAATATACACTGAATCAGAAAATACTACAGAAGCAATCAGTCTGTTACTTGAACCTCTTCTCCTCGAGATGTGTTAAATCCAATTTAAACAATCACTGCGGCAGATTGAAGGTGGAAATTTAAAAAAAGATGAAAGCGTGTTACCTTAAACAATGGGACAGGAGCTATACTTAGACAATCACATCGATCATTTAGAAATAGCACAGTTTAACAAGCGCTGGCAGTATTACTTCAAAACAACACAACCTACACAAAAGCATTTCTGTTCAAATCTCACTTATGGTTGTTTCCTGTGTTTTTGTGAAATTCCTTTACAAATCTGAAAGTCCAAGTGGGATAAACGCACCAATATAAGTGGTTTACAGCCTGGAGGTCACAACCCTTCAGGGGGGGGTTCAAGATAAGTTTGAGTAGTGAGGAATTATTTAGGATGTCATAGTTAAGATTTACCTTTTAATATTAAAGGTTTAGGGATGGGAAATAGATAAAAATTAAAATTATCTTTAGTTTTACACAACTGGAAAAATACTAATCCAAAAAAGTGCATTTGCAGAAATTAACACAAATGTCTGTGGATCTGTTATGTTATCTGTTAGAGTTATAGTCAATAACTCAGTACAACAAAAACACACTCAATTCCCACAGTATGATTTCCTTTCTTCACTGTTAAAAATTACTATGCAAATAATGTTTACCAACTTTACCTAAACTCAATCACGCAATGCCCTTTTTCCAAACCACAAACCCCTGACTCTTTAAACACTAATGCTGATGTGTTTAAGAGCAGCGTTTAATTGTAGCCGACAAAAAGTCAAAAGATGCTGCTTAAAGATGGTTTTAGACAAAGGCAACTGAATGACTACTGTACAGTGTGTGTGCTGTCAGTGAGTGGGTAGAGAACATTAGTGAGGGTTTTGATATTTTAGCGGCTCTATTTATACTGAACAAAAATTAAACATAAGACTTTTGTTTTTGCCCCCATTTTTCACGAGTTGAACTCACAGATCAAACCTTTTCTATGTTAAGTGTAGATAGGAGCACTTGGGACTACACCAGCAAAGACTACAAACTACAAGTCACTGGAGGCTTTTGCTCGTACTAAATGCCAAATTAAACCTACTTTGAATTAAAGAAGTTGTTAAAAAAGTTATACATAGATGGTTTTAGGACCAGTGTTTCCTCACTAAAAACTGCAATCTGTCTTGCAATTAGAGCTAAAAACATGATAGAAGCACTTAATATGGCAACGTTACACTATAAAAACTTCTAAAGGGAGATATGTTACAAAAACCTGGAGCGATGTAAGAGCTTGTAAAATACAATTTGAGAACTTGAACCAAACAAATTTGAAGTTGCAAGTTACATTTTTAACTTCACTTTGAAATAAAACATGTTTGTAATACAGATCCCTAAAAAACCATGCATGCGCAATTAGTAACAATTGTTCCTCTCCGTTATACTGTAGATGTTTTCAAAAAGGAAAGCATGTAAATTAAATGTGTGTGTGTAAATGTTACATACTTACAAACATGTTTAAATCCTATAACTTCAAATCAACATGTTGAAGAAATGATACAGGTGTGTGAAAATTTTAACGTACAACACAAATTTGTTTTTACTTTCATAACAACTTATCCTGAAACGGAAGATGACTATAAAAGTTTTGTTTTCTACGGGATTTGTTTCAGTTAACGTGATTCAGTTTGTTGTTGGAGCTACAAAAATCAATCAACTTATTTATACATTTTATATATTGGCCCCAAATTCTCAAATGCAGCACAATATAAGATAAAACGGTTAATTTATTACAAAAACTATATATAATATCATGCTTTATGTCACTACATAAGTCAGTAGTCAAGGTGGTGCGGGCTTGTTGTTAAGGTGGCTGCCCGAACTGTCTTTTTATTTTATTTTTTTAAGTATATATCTTAACTGCTGTGTTCATTTGGGTCAGAAAAACACTTCTTGCTACACTAACTGTGATAAAAAATTTTATATTATATATATATATATATATATATATATATATATATATATATATATATATATATATATATATATATATATATATATATATATATATATATATATATATATATCCTGCTTATGTTTCAATATTTTAAAAATCATTAGGCGTCACAGACCATTTAAAAATCCCTCAGCAGAAGTGATGTGGTAATTACAGTGTGACATAAACAAAAGAGAGGAGACCCCTGAGAGCCAACACATACTCTTTGTTATGTTTAAGGGCCAGGTGGTCGGACTCAAAGTAATACACGTCAGGCTCCTCCTCTTCCTCCTCCTCCTCCTCCTCCTCTTCCTCAACAGCAGCAGTAGTTGTCATTGTTAGGACTTGTCTGCACTTCTCCTCTTTGCTGGTTTTAGTTGTATCCTCGTCTACAGGTAGCTCCCCAACCCCCGCCCCGTCTGGAGTATCCTCCGAGGGGGGCTCTTCGCTGGGGGGCCACAAAGACTCAGTGGGGGGAGGCACCTCCACTGCTGGGATGTCCTCCTCCTTCACCACCACTTCCCCCTCTTCCCTTAAGGGGCCATTGTCTGTGAGGGGCGAGCAGGGCTTGGACAAGGGTTTACCCCCGTTGGACGCCCTGTTCGGTGAAGTCCGCAGAGTGTACCTGTGTTCGTAGAGCTCTCTTAAACTAGGGTTGCACTCGGGCTCTGTTGGGGAAGGGGTTGGTGCTAATGGGGGTGTATTTTCTCCTGAGTTGCTGTTATTGATAGGACTATTGTTCATATTGGAGGAAGTTAAAATGTCCCGTTCTGGAGGAGGCGGCAGTGGTGGCGTTAGCGGCTGCCCATTGCTCTCGCTTTCAACAACCTGCTCCTCTCGGGCCAAACACAACGGGTCACCCACCACGTCCACTTCCTCTATCTCCTCCACTTCCTGCTCCTTTGCTACGATCAGCTCGGGGACAGGATCCTCCGGGGCGACCTCAAAAGTCTCCATTTCCACTGGGACAGAGTTTGAACAAGGCACAATGGGGTCGGGCCAAGACACTGCCCCCGTTTGACCGCCATTGAGCAGGCAGTTTGTAGCAGAAACAGGACCCTTTTCGTTCTTTTCCTCCGCACAAGGCTCCTGCGTTTGATTTCGGAGTCCGTTCGAGGCTTTGTAAGGGTTCGAGGCCCGAGTTGCCCCATCACACTCCACTCGCCCATCCCCTGTTGCCCCTTCCGTTGACTCCTCCTCCAAATCTCCTGAATTACTCGTGTTCTGGCTTTCTTCACAATTACTGACCGTGCCAGGCTCCGGGACAGGGAGTGAGAGACTTCTTTCTGGAGATTTTGTGAGCTCCGCTTCCTCCTTGTGTCCCTGAGAGTCTCCAGCGCGGGAGCAGCGCTTGGCCCTTTTGATTTGAGGTGAGGATTCCCGTGCCCCCTTTGTTTTATCACAGTTCTCTGACTTTTCAACGCTAATGTCTTTTTCTAAACAGGACGCGGCCCGTTTCCTCGAGCTAGTCCACTGCTCTCCTTCAGCGGGCGATGAAGTATTTGAGTCACTTACTTTGTCCTGCTCCTCACAGTCCTGTTCAGTGTCCTGTCTCGGTTCTTGCTTGTCGTCCTGTTTGGCGTCTTGTTTAGCGTCCTGTTTGGCGTCCTGCTTCTTCTTTGGCGACCGGGCCCTCGGGAGCATAGACACGGGCGTCTCTTCTGGCTGCGCAATGCTGCGGTTCCTGAGAGTTCGACCACAAAAGTTCTCGTCCAATCCATTGAGCCCCACTGATGACCTTGTGACGCGCGAGGAACGGGACGCGGCCATACTACGGCGGGTGCCTACAGCCTCCTCATCCTGGTGCGCTCTCGTCTGCAGCACAAAGTGGCCACCTGTGACACAAACAGACACAAGAGTTTTATTTATTACTTTAATAACCAGGGTTTATTGCTGGTTATGTTCTAATTTTGCTCTAATCTGGACCCGGTTTAGTCCAGTTTAATTTTTTTGTTTACTAGCCTAAGCTTTAACTAATAGAAGTTTTTCCAGAGCCTTGTATTTCTTTACATTAGTAAATCAGTTAAACTCTTACCAAAGTGAGCATTTATACATATCATTTCATTTTATTACTGCAATATTGAAAATAGTTTCTGCATATTGCATGCGTTTCTGATATTGTGCAGTTCCTGTGCAATAATCACTAAAGTTGCCCTGATTTTTTACAGTTAATCTATTTCTCACTGCTTTGGCTTAAACTTAGCTAACTTCAACAGCCCTAGAGGGATACAACTCTTAAAATTCTTAGTGGGTTTACACAAGAGCTTCAAACTACAGCCATAGCTCATGTCTCTACCAGATACAGAGCTTTTATAATTGTGTTACACTGTCTGCAACAAGAACAACACTATCACAATTCACCAATAAAATCACGTTACAGCAAATGCATTCATTCATAATATATTGTGAAAGTGTAAAAGCCCTAAATTCACAAAAAGTGGCCCTTGTGTATTAATATTTGGACTTGTTAATGTAATGTATATTAGTCATGTAGCAATAACACCATCACAATATGGCAATAATATCACGTTACAGCAATATATTGATTTGTGAAGTGGATAGACAGCTCAAGTTTAAACCATAAGCGGCTGTTTTTTCTTGTGGTGACAGTTTAATGTATATTTTCTAAAATGAGATAGTCTTGCACGTGCTTCTACTTTTTGCTTTGTCTCATATACAACTGTCACAGTGGAGAGCTGTATCATAATAATGTGTTACAAGACAAGCTATGATTCAATTGCCAAGTCATTTCAAAAACTGGAAAACCACTCTCCAAATTCCCAGGAAACATGAGAACCTCGATAATAGGATTTTTTTACCCCTGGACCGACTAAAGAGCAAGGTTTAAGCTGAATGGAGTGATACCTTGAAGTGTTACAAATAAAAAAAGTGGCCACCAAAAGGCCTTTGTTAAATACGGCTTGGGTCATTTCTCAGCTCGCACTGGAGCGTATTGATTTCTCCTGTCATTGTAACTAAGCAACACCATCTGTCCACAGGCAAAACCACTTGTCTTTTCCCAGGTCGGTGAAGAAACACATTTTTAAAAGGTGTAAAATCTTAACGGGTGGTGGATGAGACGAAAAACAATATGGTCACATCCCTTGTCTAGAACAATAAACCAACCTCGACAAGCTTATATAGATGTCTCGGCTTTCGATGCATGAAGTGAAATAGCTGTCTTAATAAGAATCAATCTACCATAGAAGGTGCATTATGTTATAGACACATTATGGTTCAAAGCGTCTCGGCTGGAATACAATTTAGTGGATGGCTGATTTGCCAATACAATGCCACACTTTGAGACAGGACTTGTGAGAGATAAACGCTGCAGACTGAGGTTTCTGTCTGGAGATGTTTATCTCACTTTAACAGGGGGACCAACAGGCTGCAAAGCCTCTGGAACATGTCACAGGGTAAAATGAAACGCTATGACAAGGATTATAATGTGGATCACAATGTGTAGACTTTGTGGTACAAGTCAGGTCACAATTAAGCAGTCAATTCATGTATCAAGATAAAAAAAAACTTTTTAAATTGCTTTACAGTGCGTTTTATCATTGTCCAACTGTCAAAATGTAAAGCACAAGCACAAGCCTGTCCATGTTTAATCACTTAAAGCCCCACTACCTGATTTTTTGCTGTCCCAGTCAGACTCCACTCACCCCCAAAAGCAGCCTAGGCACTGCTTTTCTTTGATTAAAAAAAAAAAATTATTAAACAAGACCATTTTTCCCTCCACAAAATACTAATACATTACACCAAACAGCAGCTTAGAGCTTAACGTAAACTTTTAGCACCGACTTCAGTGACTATCTCTGCCTCAATAAACATTATGTGATTGAATTGACAGTATTTAGCCGCCTTTTCGCTGTCTCCCTTTTCTCTGTTGTTTTTAGTTATCACATATTGCTGTTTTTCCTTATATTATGCAGCATTAAAATTAATCGTGTAAACATTTGATGCACTTGATTTAGCTGGCCTGCACTCCTGCAGCAATGACAAAGCAATACATTATGTCCTTTAGAGCTATCATTGTCTAATGTTGTGTTTTTTCAAGAGTTGTGCAAGAAGTCTGGAGTCAGTAGCCTCAAAATCTGTAAATATTTAATGGAGATAAAAATTTCTCATTGTCAATAAACTTGGTTTGTCTGTTACTCATAAAATATTCAAACACACTATACTTTGAAAACTGACTTGTGCTTTCAGCAGAAGTCACTCTAATGTAAATGCTAAATGCCCAATAACTTCTGACCCTGAAGTATCCTTTCGTCCAGAACCTGACTCAGACTAATAAATCTAATAACAAAAAAAGAATAATAATCACTAGCTAAAGGTTGTGTAAATGTGACATTCATGGAACTTTGTCCTGCTGTGGTTCATTGCAAAGAAGAAGAATTATTACTGCATCCATTAGTAATAAGGATAGGCTTTTACATTAGTTTAAACTATAAAGTACAATAAAATTACAGGTATGTGTGCCAAAACTAATTTCTTTGCATTTCCTCTACTGAGACATTAGGATACTTACACCACAGTCAAAACACAGCTATAAATACTTATAATACGGCATGTGGGAGTTACGCATAAAAACTAAAAGTATGCATAAATGGATAAATTACATTTTATAAAAAAAAATAAAAAAATAAAAAATTACACAATATAAAATATTTTTGGAATGAATCTAGGAGTATTTTTCTAATTTATTTTCATTATAATAAATTGTAAATCAATGTCTGCAGAATCATTTTTCCGTTTGATGTTAAACCTTTCGTTTCTCGTTTTTGCTCAAGTGAGGATTGTCTATCGTCCAATCAGCTGACTGCTGCGTTTAACTTAACCCCTCTCAAAAGTGTAACACAAAGCCAGAGCCACTTGGGCTGAGGAGTCCCCCACATTTTGGACCCCCTTTTGGTAAATAAAACGCACCAGAACAGACCCTCACAGTAATGTCCCTGGATAAAGGAAATTCAAGTTTGGAGAAGCAAACGGGAGCCATGGGCTTAATGATGTAGTGTTGTAAATAAAGTCAGTAAAATGTGCACTTATAAATGCTTAACATTTGTCTGAAGTACTCCAATTACTTTCCACAAAATTTGTTGCTGAAAAATAACAATTCAGGGCTAAATGCTTGGGTTGTATAAATAAAGAACAAAATAAAAAGCTGCCATGCAATGCAAAAATAATGTTGTAAATACATGCAAC